>OX457026.1:19486299-20176299 GCA_949752745.1 Protula sp. h YS-2021
AACGCTGCAGCCAGCTTAAACTTGCCACGCATGTTGTAATGGCTTTCAACGAGAGTTGGGCGATCAATACACCGAGGGCTGATATCATGCCAGTTTAAACTACTGCTCTCCACTTCTTGCCGCCTGTTTCGCAAATTTGTTATGTCGTTTTTTAATTGAAAACTTAAGCGAATTTTTATAAAGAAAAATACAGGAGGATCAACTAGACATACTGAAGTTTATCATATCCAATTTTCATCTTTTCATCTAGCCCTAACGGTCTCTGACTAGTTCCACGGACAAACTAAAAAAAAAACGGAAAAAAAAAACCATGCCACAACTGCGCTAAAATTTTCGTACAGACTCAATACAATAGGGGATTTTGGCAAATCCCCAAGTGTAATAATAACCCAAATATGTTAATCTAAAAACACAGTGATATTTACTTATATTCCTCAAGGCATTGTTATCAAATAACTGCTTTGTTTCTGTCTGTTCGTTAGACTACTGATCACACAGCCGAATTCATCTCAAACCAAAACAGTTATGTGGTCTAAGCATTATACAAGCGCACTAAAATTTCGGTTGAAATCATGATATCAAAATGCCAATATCGGTCAATCCGAATAAAATTCCATAAATAAAAGATAGGTGCAATTTGTGCAGTTATAAATTTTGTGCAATTGACGTAATTATAAAACAGTTAAAAAAAAGAAGATTGGCATTTATTCATACATGAGCTGGATTGAGGTTTTTATAAAAAAAAAACTTTTTATGAAGTGTTTATTAAAAAAAAAAAAGACTACACCACAAACCTGTCTATAAAGAATAAATTTTAGGTCTAACCAGTGACAGACGAATTTAATGACAAAATACAGTCCTAACGGACCGCTAGTGACTTAAATAGCCAAAGAGATCAAACCCAAATTCGAATCCTCATCAGCAAGCCTTTCTTTCTCTTTTCCTCAAAATACCTTACTTGTTTTTTTATATTTGCCAGTCCGAATTATTCTTAAAAAGATACATTATTTGTACTTATTTGTACTATTAAAACGGAGCCGCTGTGTAAATAACAAATGGGTGTTATTCGCACTGCACTGGTGTTAATAAGGAAAAGTTCTCGTCATTTATATACCAGTTTGTAAATGAGAACTTAATAGTAATGAACACCAATGTGGTAAATTTACACGATGGTACGAATAGGGGGAAACATTTTCCTTGCATACACCAGTCCTCCTCTCTCATTCGTCTTCCTCAGCCCTCCCCTCTCTTTTCCTCCCTCAGGACTTCTCTCTGTCTCCCTCCCTCAGGCCTCCTTTCTGCCCCCCCCCCCCCCCCCTCTGCACTCATCTCCTTCAGCCCTCCTTTATCTTTCATTCCCTCAGCCCCTCATCCATCTCTTCCTCCCTCAGCACTCCTCTCCCTTTCCCTCCCTCAGACCTTTTTTTTCTTTCCCTCTCTCAGCCCTCCTTCATTTCTCCCCCTCTCAATCCTTATGGGGCGAATAAGAAACCTCACTTGTTGATTGCATCATAGTGTAATGAAAACGTTTTGTTATTTGCATCACAGTGGGGATGAATAAACAATCAGTTCTGTCATTTACATTACAGTGGTCCGAATAAGAATTCGGGTTGCTATTGAGACAGAAATCAGCTTTTAATTCAGTGCAAAAACGAAGGGCGCGATATATGTATGTATATATATGTATATATTCTGCGAGAGATTTTAATGATAGAAGTTATGAAATATTTTTTTTTATGTTATGTCCAAGTTATCAAAGATTAGATCAGCATTCCATAACCTTTTCTAACACCTGCCTGGCCGGGTAGGCAGGTGAAGAGATCTGTTTGTTCGAACACACTCTTTGCCTGCCCAACCAATAACCCCCTCTCCTTCCCGCGATTTCTAATCGCCTGGAAAGTATTCGAAATTAAATGCAATTAAACAAAATTATGCTTAAATAATAACCTCTAATTTACACGTTCGAGCCCGACCTGGGAAAAACGATATTTTACCTGCCCGGGCAGGTCGAGCACTCGGTGTAACACACTGGACTGCCTGTCTTAAATAGTCACTGAGATGAACTCTAGGCAATTGTGACGAAACTCACAAACTTGACTTTGGAGTCTTCTTGCAATAAATGAGTTTTTGTAAATTTATTTCAAAAATAAATTTAACACCCTCGGTGCGATTCCTCAATGGTTTTGCCGAGTAACCGAATAAAAACAGAAATAGTAGTCTGAAAGACTACACCAAAGTGAGAAGCAACTGACCAGGAGATCGAAATTGGTTCAAATACAAAGTCTCAAAAACCTAAATTTTATCTGCAGAATTGAATGAGATGACTTTCGACAATAACAACAAACCGCGAAAAAAAACAACAATAATAATAAATTAATAAACAAAAAAAAATCAAATAAATGACCCTTTCAATGGGATGTTCAATAAACGAATTCGCACTTCGAAATCAAGACGGAGTTTTGAGGTGTTCCACTGCAACTGTTTCGACTGTTGGATTAAACTTCAATCTAGTGACAAACAAGTTTGTCTAAGGACAAAGTCCCAGCTTACGAAAAGCAATAAGACCAATTCCAGCGTGCATGAGCAAGGGAATTTCCCTGAAAAAATGGGCTTCAAAAGATGAGACGGCAAAGAGCTAGCTCAATAATTAATTTAGCACCGGACCAGAACATAGACCGATAAATGGATACAAAGATTTGTTTACCAGAAAAATGGGAAACAAATTTTTTGTATCTCTGGTAGACTGGATAGTCTGCCATAGATACCTTCGAACAACGCTCGCATTAAGGACCAGTGCGGACATTTCTGTAACTTGCCTCGATGCGTGGTGCTTATTCAAACAAGTGCGCATGTTTATTTAATTTGCGTTGATGCGCGGTTCTCATGTTTATTTAACTTGCGTTGATGCGCAGCTCGCATTTTGGACCAGCGCGCATGTTTATTTACCTTGTGTTGATGTACGGTTATTATTTCGGATCAGTACGCATGTTTATTTACCTTGTGTTGATGTGTGGTTCTTCTTTCGGACCAATGCGCATGTTTATTTAACTTGCGTCGATGCGCGGTTCTTATTTTAGACCAATGCGCATGTTTATTTTACTTGCGTTGATGAGTGGTACTTATTTTGGACATGTGCACAAGTTTCCTTAGGTTGCCTTGATGCGCGGTTCGCATTTCGGACCAGTTTGCATGTTTATTTAACTTGCGTTGATGCACGATGCTTATTTTGTACCTGTGCATATGTTTATATAACTTGCGTTGATGGGCGGTTCTCATTTCGGACTACTGCACATGTCTATTCAACTTGCGTCGATGCGTTGTTCTATTTTCGGACAAGTTCGCATGTTTATTTAACTTGTGTTGATGCGTGGTTCTCATTTCAGACCAATTGGCATGTTTCCTTGGGTTGCATTAATGCGTTGTTTTTTTTCGGATCAGTGCGCATATTTATTTAACTTATGTTGATCCGCGGTGCTTATTTTGGACCAGTGCACATGTTTATTTAACTTGCGTTGATGTACGGTTCGCATTTCGGACCACTGCGCATGTTTATTCACGAATATCTAGGTTTATTTACTTAGATATTAAACTTAGATCTCAAGATTAAACTTACGTAAGTTTACTTACTTACATCATATTCACAGAGTAAACTTACGTAAGTTTATCAACTTACATTCTAAGCTCAATATTGCAAAATTTCATAAATAGTACGACTAATCGTAATCGTATAAACGGATTGTCAATGTAAACAAAGCTGCATCATATCGAAAGCCGATTAAAACTTTCAGATGTTTCGGGACGGCAAAGCTTCTTCTTGTTTCCGACTCCAAATTTTCGAGATTTTCCACCAAAAAATGAACACCTTCTCTTGAAAATCTATATCGAATTAAGAGTTCACCGTCATTGTAAACCTCAAACGGATTATTCCTATCTCAAAACACTCCTTCTCTCCTAAAAACCCTTTCATATTCTCAATTTAATCTCAATAAATTCATTGTTGCCAGGGTAAACAAAACACTCCGGCTGTTTAAATATGGCATCGGATTGAACTTAGAAATCTAAGTGTAGTCCGAAGTAAACTTAGAATTTTGAACTTATATTTGAGTGTAAGTTTAAACTTACATTTTGTGAATATCGCTAAGTTTAACCAACGGGAACCAAAGTTTACACTTACATTTTTACACTTAGATTGTCTCTAAGTTTAAACTTACACTTTGGTGAATACGGCCACTGAACAATGCGCAAAACTCGACATTACTCCAAGACTATTTACAAACATGCATAGTTATATTTATCTTCTTTTTTTTTTTTTTTGTTTGATTGATTTATAGGGCTTAATACATCTCAAAGCGCATGAAAGTAAAGAAAATTATATTGTTGATATTTTTCATTAGCATTATTTTATACTTTTAACCCAACAATATCACTTTCTATTTTATATGGAACGAAGTTTCCAAACTGTAGTCTTGGCAAAAAAAATTGCGCTAACATATTTCTGGCTGACTTAGGACAACAGTTTCTACCACCGCTATCTATGACGTGATACTTTATTTCGTGTTTTCAAAAGATTCTTAGAAGATTCCCTTGCCTTCCCTGCTTTTTATGATGACAAGGGCATCACATACAACATTCTTTGCGTATGCGGTTTCGTGTGTGCGAATACGCCAATTCGTATTTCTAGATCTTTCCGATGGGGGTGTCGTTTCGACTGCAAAGTTATTGGGATAAATTATAAAGAAATGATAAGGGAAAACATCAAAATCCTGATTTTTTTTCAACATGTGCACTTTCGAATTTAAAAAGCCATCAGATCACCTTGTAAAACTATTTTACACATTATTCTGCCCCTTTCATAGCCGACATGTGAAGATATTTCTGGCAAAATAGAATTTTGCTGCTTTTTGTCAGTTTTCTCTATCATTTCTTTATATCCTTATCCCAACTGAATTCATTCGGAATGCAAAAACTTTTCGGCAAAAGTCTAAGTACGAATCCGTTTATGCTAGTCTGAAAGACTAAACAGACCTTGTGTTTCTTTTGCAGGACGTCTGTCATAAAAAAGTTTAATTTAAACAACCTGCGCAGTGGCAATTAGAGGTATTTGTTTACAAAATTTGTCAAGCGGAGAAACACAAAATTTCTCGTTTTATCGCTCGCTTTTCATTCTACCGAATCTTGGTTTCTATTAGAGAAGTAAAAAGACACATGTTCAGAAGACTATGTTCTGATCTAATAAGACACACTTCTCTTTATACTCCATAGTAAATGTAAGGGAACAATTGGCGTTACTTGTGTTTTTGAGCGAAAATAGCGAGATTTTATTCGAAACAATCAACCGGACGTAATCTTTAATGCAAAATAAATATATAGACGACTATCATAATCCTAATTCGCTACTGTTACATATATAATTTCAGTTAACATGTGAAGTCAACCACTGTTACGTCTATTAAAAGAAGATAAAATAAAAAGATATATATTTAAAAGTGTAAGAGTATAAGCCAAATCACACTTTGGGTGTTTCGAATAAAATGCGCAAGAATTTTGAATTTCGACTGCGAGGGAACCGGGTAAACAAATGAAAGAAATTATAGAAAAATATGGAAATATCGCAAAAACAGCTCATGCTTTGAACATAAAGGGAATTGAAACTTGAAACTACTTGCTAAAACTTTTAATAATTTTTTTTAAAATAGCATACGGGTTGTTAAAAACCCAATTGCTCTTTGGTGCAAGAGAATCATTTCTTTCATTTTTTTACCCGGTTATTTTTATTCGAAACGCGGAATTTTTGCCTATTTTTATTGGGAACGCCCAAAGTGTGATTAAGGTTATGATTATGAAAATTCAGTAAGGTGACGGTTGAGTCTCAACTGCTGCAAAAGTTAAAAATGTCAAAACAAAACCGGAAACACGTGAATAGCACGTTTGATTTTGACATACAGTCAATGGACAAAATTGTTCGTCACCTTGTACGAGTTCGTGCTGGACACCGCGTGTGTTCTATATTTGGGAGTTGTATTTTAATACTTGACAACGTAATTGTTACGTCAAGAGTGACTGTATCCATAGTAAAATCAATGCAGATTACGTTCTTATAAGTATTGTGATAAGTTGTTTTGATTTTACATGAAATATTTTAGCATATAAAGATGGCTTCCGGTAGGAAGGAATATGGAAGTGAACTGAAACATAAAATTGTCGAAAAATATAAACGCAACAGAAATATTTCAGAATTGGCAAGAATTTTTAATATACCTTGGACTACCATTTGTAGTATTTTGAAAAAAATTGAAAAGGAAAAAGGTGTTGAAAATCGTACTGGTAGAGGAAGGAAAAAATTATTTACTGAAAGAGCCAAAAACCAACTTTCCCGGATCATTAAAGCAAATAGAAGACAAACTTTGGTAGCCATAACTGGTGTATTTAATGAACAATTACCAAAGTTGAAGGTAAAATAAATGGTCAAAAATACATAGATATACCGGACGAAAACCTTTGGCCTGTAATTGCACAGCATTTCGCTCAAAACAATTATGTTTTTATGGATGACAATGCACCGGTTCATAGGGCTCGAATCGTACAAAATTTTGTAATGGAAAAAAATATCAATACGACAGAGTGGCCAGCACAATCCCCAGATTAAAATATAATAGAAAATATGTGGTTATATATCAAAAGAAAGAAAGTACGAAGCCATAAATTGAATACACAACCAGACAGAGCTAATGGCTGAAATCAGACACATCTGGGAAAACACACCACAAACCCGAATTCAAAGTTTATACGACACTATTCCGCTCGTATTTCGGAAGTAATAAAAATGAAGGGCAATTTGACCAATAGTCCCAGCGAACCCTTTCTATCTTCCTAGAACAGAAAGAGTCACAGTTCCTTCAATAGAAATGGCCATTGACCTCAATTTTCGAGGCTCTGGATCTTTCGGCGCACGTTCAAGGACACCGAGGCTCGAACTGGCAGGCTTTTTCTTTAAAAGCACACTGAGAAGTACCCTGGCGCATTATTTTCGACCTCAGCGAAACTACCAAACTAGAGTAAAGCGTGGTTTTACAACTGTGGATTCACTGTTGTTATGGGCGATAATGAGGGATTAGATATCCTGATCTCAAGAAAACACATACTTTTCTCAGTAAAAATTTGTTATCTGCCCACAAAACTTGTGCGCCATAATTTATAATTGTGCCATTTGTATCATGGTCCCTTTCTAAAATAACGCCGCTGGCTCCAGTCGTGCGCCGAGATTTGAAAATTGACATCAATGACGTTTCCTATTATAGGAACTATGACTCTTGCCGTCATAGGAAGACCGCAAGAGTCATCTAGGACTATTTTATCAAATATTAAGGAAAGACAATTTTCTATTGCATTATCAGTGGATATTAAATTCAGAATGAAAACAATACCATTGCGTCGCCATTTTGTAAAATGCCGAGCAATTATGTCCACTGACTGTACGTGACAAAAGAAACGTTCTGTCAATGCCATTTTGACAGTGTTAAAAAAGACACTAGAGACTTTCATCCACAAACATCTCTATTATCACTCAATTTTTTTCATGTTTTATAGAATCATTGCTCGGTCGAACAGTTGTCTGACCTGCCGGTTTGTGTCATCAAAAAAGACGCTAGTGACCTGACTAACAGGTTCAAATCGAATCGGATTTTTTGATAATTCGATGTAGAAATTTTCTTCAACTTCCGCCATGTTTACATTTATTTCGATAAGGTAGGATCCACCGTACTCATTATAAGTTTCACATTTATGCCGAAGATATATTTATTGTTGGCTTTCAGTAGGGTAGAAATAAGAGAACCACCGCACTTTTGGCAAGAGAACCACCGCATGTGCGGTGGAACTCTTAAGAGTTCCACCGCACATGTGCGGTGGTTCTCTTGCCCAAAAGTGCGGTGGTTCTCTTATTTGGAATGGGGGGCGCGTGACGAAAGAAAACGTCATTGGCAAGGATTGCGATTGCGATTGCGAGCGAAAGTGTGTTTCCGGTGAAACGTTGTACGTTGTGTGTACAATGGTATGGGGGATGGTAGGGGCTTGTGAGGGAAAAGAAAAAAAAAAAAAAAAAAAGGTGTGGCGTCTCGAGTGAAAGAGGGGGGATTGGAGAGAGTTATAAGAGTTTTATTTTAAAAAAGCATTTCCCACACATTCTCATGCATACACATAGCGGTGAAATTCCTGTTGATGTTGAGACTGAAAATCCCTCCATGTTTCATAGAGGAACGCCTGGTAGTCGACATATACCTCTTCCCATAAATCGGCATCCTTCTTTGAGAAATGATAGGCCGCCAGGCGTTCCTCAGTGAAAAATTCTTTCTTAAACTGCATGTAGATTATGTGCATGAATATCCTGTGAATAACTCCACTGTGGCTTCACTTCCGGTGTAAACACAAGCGACGCCAGCTTGAGTAAGAACTTAATAAAATATACGTTTAAACCCGTTGTTCATCCTTCCTGCTTGCTGCCGACACACCTATTAACACTACCACTCAACTAATCTTTATGGTGTCAGATGTTTTGAGTTTCGAACATGGCAACGGCATTGAGAAAACCTGAGATCCTCAGCTTTGAAGGCAACTGCGCTGAAAACTGGAGAGTGTTCGAATTGGAGTATGACATATACGTTAATGCAGCTCATCCAACCGCAGACGCTAAAACACGTGCCTACATACTACTCAACCTCGCAGGGAAGGACGCAATAGAAAGAGCAAGATCTTTCGTGTACGGTGAAAACGAATCTGCCGAAAATCCAGTGGATCTAAAAGCAAAGTTCAAAGCGCTATGTGAACCGAAGAAAAACATCACCATGCTTCGTCATAAATTCAACACCCGCAATCAGAAGACGAATGAGAATTTCCAGACATTCCTCGTCGATCTACGAAATAAAGCGGATGCATGTGAACTGGGCAACAAGAAAGAAGAATTTATTCGCGATCGAATTGTTGTTGGTATTTCAAGTGACACGGTACGTAAGCTTTTATTAAAAGAAGCTGATCTAACGCTTGATAAAGCAATAGAAATATGCCAACTTCATGAGTTAGCTGAGACTGATAACAAAACTGTTAACCAGGATCCAGATGTTAACTCTATTAAACAAAAGAAGATTCAAAACAAAAGAAAACCCCAGTCAGAACAAGTTAGAAAGAACTGTTTTAATTGTGGTACTACACATCCGATCAGAAAATGTCCTGCATACGGAACACAATGTTCTCTCTGTGGTAAATATAACCATTTTGCTGTAAAATGCATGTCTTCTGGTCAGAAGCAATCAACTTCGCAATTGCAAAACACCAATCAATCGCAACAAAGATCATACAGAGGCAGAGGACGTAGAAGATTTTCGCAATATGGCCGACGTAGCAATCTCCATGAGATTGATTACACAGATGACACTTATGACGAAGAATCCGAACCGGATATCGCATCTGCACAATTAGAAAATTTTGTGATCGAAACTGTAGACATCAACCAAAACAACGTGAAAGATGAAATCCATGTTACAGCCTACGTGGATAACTCGCCATTTGAGTTAAAAGTGGACTCGGGTGCCAAATGTAATGTGATCTCAAGTGAAACACTCGCATCGTTATCTCTCATTACACACCCTCAGATCAACACCAGAAACAAAGTGAGGTTGGTGACTTACAGTAAGGACACAATCGAAACGGTAGGAACCATTTCGCTTAACTGCAGAATTTTTAACTCCATTGAACCTCTCGTGTTTCAAGTGGTACAACAGAACTCGAAAACAATTCTAGGTTTGAAAGACGCTCTTAAGCTAAATCTCATTTCGTTACATCCTGATGTGCATGAAATTAGTACAACCCCGTGTGAGAAGCTTCAAAATCCCCAAAATATCCCGAGCGATATTTGGAGACACCACAGTGATCTCTTCAGCGAAGAACCTGGATGTCTGCCAATTACATACAAAATGAAGCTAAACCCGGATGTGACCCCTGTCATCAAGCCTCCTCGTAATGTGCCACACGCCATGAAAGATAAAATCAAAGAATCCCTCGACAAAATGGAGAAAAATGGCATCATAGCAAAAGTCACTGAGCCTACCGAATGGGTTTCATCAATGGTAGCAGCAAGAAAAAAGAACACAGATGAATTACGGATCTGCATTGATCCTCGAGACCTCAACAAAGCACTCATGAGACCTCACCACCCTTTGAAGACACTCGACGAAGTAGCATCTTCAATACCTGGTGCAACTGTATTCTCAGTTTTAGATGCCAAGAGTGCTTTTTGGCATATCAAGCTAGATGAGAAATCTAGTTATTACACCACCTTCAACTCCGTGTTTGGTCGCTATAGGTATTTAAGAATGCCATATGGTATTTCATCTGGTTCTGAAGTCTACCAACAATCCATTGAAACGTTGATGGAAGATACACCCTGCAAAGTGATTGTCGACGATATTCTCGTTTACGGTACCAATATGGCTGACCATGATGCCAATTTGAAAATCGTCCTCGAAAGGCTACACAAAATAAACCTCCGCCTAAATGTCAACAAATGTCGATTTCGAATCAGTGAAGTCAAATATGTCGGCAACATATTTACTTCCAAAGGTCTACTTCCGGATCCAAATAAAGTTACAGCCATCAACAACATGGCCGCTCCTGAAGACAAAACAGCACTTCAACGATTTCTCGGAATGACGAACTACCTCACGAGATTCGTAGAAAACTACAGTGACAAAACATCTGTGCTCCGAGAATTACTCCATGACAACGTCGCCTGGCATTGGGAACAAAGACACCAAAATGCCTACGATTCACTCAAAAACTATCTGTGCAGTCCTCCAGTGCTTTCGTACTACGATGTAAAAAAGCCAGTAACTCTCACTTGTGACGCATCCAAATCTGGATTAGGTGCAGCTATCCTACAAGATGATAAGCCGATCGCTTATGCCTCTCGTGCATTAACCGAAAATGAAATCAAATGGGCACAAATAGAAAAAGAAATGGCCAGCATCGTCTTCGCGTGTACAAAATTCCATGACTACATCTATGGGAAAAGTGTGACAGTCGAAACTGACCATAAACCTCTCGAAAGTATTTTCAAAAAGCCGATTTCAAAAGCTCCTGCCCGTCTTCAAAATATGTTACTCAAACTGCAAAAGTACAGTCTCCATATTGTTTTCAGAAAAGGTAGTCAAATGTATCTTGCCGATACCCTCTCCCGTGCTTATCTCAAAAATGGACCATCAAAACAAGAACAAACAAAATTCGAAGTAATGGACGTCGACATTCCCATTTCTCCAAAGAAGACAGAAGAATTAATAGCAGCTACAAAGTCAGATGAGACTCTTTCAAAATTAGCTCAACTCATAATTCAAGGTAACTGGCCTACCAAGTTTCAAAGTGCACCTACATGGCTAAAACCCTTCTACCCATTTAGAGATGAGTTATCAATAGACAATGACATCATTATGAGAAGCACCAAAATTGTAGTTCCATCAGCACTACGCACAGAGTACATAACACAACTGCACAAAAACCATCTAGGTGCAGATTCAACAACAAGGCTAGCTAGAGATTATTTTTATTGGCCAAAAATGGAAGAAGATGTTCACTTCCATGTCGATCAGTGTTCTGCCTGTAATGCAACAAAAGCGCACAATCAAAAAGAACCAATAAATCAACATCCGGTACCAAATTTACCTTGGCAAATTTTAGCATCTGATTTGTTCGAATGGAACTCCATTGTGTATTTGATTTTAGTTGACTCTTATTCTGGATGGTTTGAGTTCAATACCCTGAAGGACATGACCAGTAAGTCTGTAATTACCCTCCTGAAGCGCCACTTCGCAACCCATGGAACTCCCCAAGTGCTTATAACTGACAATGCTCGTCAATACACCTCGCAAGAATTCCAAGAATTCTCTCAAGTTTGGAATTTCGAGCATGTTACCTCTTCTCCAAGATACCCTCAAGCAAATTTCGCAGAAGAAGCTGTAAAGAGAGCAAAATCGTTGCTCACTCGAGCTGAGAAAGACAATTCCGATGTTTATTATGGATTACTTATGCTCCGAAATACTCCAAGGGATAATCACTTGAAGTCACCAGCTGAACGTTTGTTTTCTAGAAAAACAAACATTCCACTTCCGACAACAACAAACACCCTGAAACCACATCTCATCTCCCGTGTTCCTAATTTACTCTACAAAAGTCGTTCACAGAAGAAGAAATATTATGATAAAACTGCTAAACCCTTGTCTGTGCTTTCACCCAATCAAACTGTAAGGTTGCAATCTGATAAAGGTTTCGATAAACAAGGTATTGTGACTGGTTTCGCTCAAACACCTCGTTCATACATTGTACAGTCAGGTAATAAAGAGTATAGACGTAACAGACGCCATCTATTGCCAGTTTCTGAAAAGTACAATCCGCCATCTAAAAAGGGCGTATCAAGTGTTCCTCAAAATATTGTGAATTCAAATCCAGTCATTGCTCAAAATAAAAGTACAGAAAAGAGTATGGTAAATGTTCCAAAAAGTGTTAAAATTTCTGAACCTGTAGCAGAAAAAATGATTGTCAACCTCCCTACAATTACCAAAACAGACCAAAATGTTAGGCAAAATGTTATGCGTAGTGGTCGTATCTCAAAACCTAACCCAAAGTACTGTTGATTATTTTCAGAGCGATATTGAAGTGATTAAAAGATTAAAAAAAAAAAAAAAAGATAGATCTACATTATGTGCTCATATATGTGCTTAACAATGATATAATGTTAGTACATGTTTCTCATGTATTGATACTTTATATGTGTCTTCGTAGAATTTAGAATTCATGTGTATCTTAGTTGTTAAGTATGTTATTTATTTAATTTATTTTACAGCGAGCGATAAAACCTACAGAAATAACAGTGATCTACTAGTTTATACCGAAAGAACACAAAGACTTTAGAGCCGTGTGCAAAATATAGACTATTTATATGCTGAAATACAATAAATAACAAATAATTTCACATGTATGTTTCAGTGATATATGATGAGAGACAATAGCAGTTCATAAGTTAGTTTACAACAGTCATCAAAGTAAATGGTAATACTTATGTAAATATTTTGATTATAATGTCAACTTCCTGTTTCATAAGTTGCAAAATATTTAATTTCGTTTAAAAGTCGTTTTATATTGCATCTAAGTTGATTTCGTTATCATACGTAAGCAGTGCTTTATTATTGCTAATGTTCTACACGAGTACAGTTCATATACATAAATGCCTTTATAGTATATTTCAAAATAACTTAAATCGTGATCGATAATTTAAGATTATGTGACACTGTCTTATTTTGTTAAAAGGAGAGATGTAGATTATGTGCATGAATATCCTGTGAATAACTCCACTGTGGCTTCACTTCCGGTGTAAACACAAGCGACGCCAGCTTGAGTAAGAACTTAATAAAATATACGTTTAAACCCGTTGTTCATCCTTCCTGCTTGCTGCCGACACACCTATTAACACTACCACTCAACTAATCTTTACTGCATATTATTTTTTCGACACGTCTGCTCTCTACAAAAGTTGGAAAGCTCTGCAGGCAATGCAGGCAATGCAGGCAATGCAGGCGGAGATGACGAAATGTGTGAAACGTCAGACCACCCCCCCACCCCTCCTTGTCAATACACAGAGTATTGACGACCACCCCCCCCCACCCCTCCCCAATCGCGTTTTCGCCGTTGGCGTCTCGAGTGAAAGAGGCTGCTTACGGGACACACTGGGGAAGAGTATGTACACAGCAGCAACACTTGCTTGACGTTTCGCGTTTTCGCCGTTGGCGTCTCGAGTGAAAGAGGGCTGCTTACGGGACACACTGGGGAAGAGTAGCACAGCAGCAGCGCAGCAGCACTTGCTTCACCGTCTCGTTGGGCGTCTCGAGTGAAAGAGGGCTGCTTACGGGACACACTGGACCACGGTCTATTGAAACGTCAGACCACCCCCCCCACCCCTCCCCAAAAAAAAAAAAGTCGAGACGTCTCGAGTGAAAGGGGGTGTGTGCGCCGAGACGGGGTGGGGTGAAAGGGTGTGTGTGGAGAGAGACAGAGAGAGACAGAGAGAGACAGAGAGAGAAGAAGGTGTGTCTCGAGTGAAAGGGTGTGTGCCGTGCCGAGACGGTGTGGAGATAGAGTTTTAAAGCATTTCCCATTCTCATGCATACTTTTCCAAACAGAGTTGTTCTCGAGTGAAGGAGGGTGTGTGTGCCGAGACGGGGTGTGGGGTGTGTGGGGTGTGGAGAGACAGAGACAGAGTTTTTTTTTTTAAAGAAGGCGTGAGTGTCTCGAGTGAAAGGGTGTGTGCCGTGCCGAGACGGGGTGTGGGGTGTGTGGGGTGTGGAGAGACAGAGACAGAGAGTTTTTTTTTGAAAGAAGGCGTGAGTGTCTCGAGTGAAAGGGTGTGTGCCGTGCCGAGACGGGGTGTGGAGTGTGTGGGGTGTGGAGAGACAGAGACAGAGAGTTTTTTTTTTCAAAGAAGGCGTGAGTGTCTCGAGTGAACGAGGGTGTGTACGCCGAGACGGGTGCCGCATTGTTGCATGCATTGCAAAGCACGTCCGTTGAAACGTCAGACCACCCCCCCACCCCTCCCCAAGCGAGAGCCGAGAGAGTGTGACGAAAGAAAACGTCATATGATGCAAGGATGCTGCTGCATGGATTACGATTGCGAGGGATTGCGAGCGAAAAGTGTGTTTCCGGTGGAAGGATTGGGAAAGGTTGTAGAATGGTGCAATGGTAGAATGGTATGGGGGGCTTGTGAAAAAAAAAAAAGCCGAGACGTCTCGAGTGAAAGGGGGTGTGCCGTGCCGAGACGGTGTGGAGATAGAGTTTTAAAGCATTTCCCATTCTCATGCATACTTTTCCAAACAGAGTTGTTCTCGAGTGAAGGAGGGTGTGTGTGCCGAGACGGGGTGGGGTGAAAGGGTGTGTGTGGAGAGAGACAGAGAGAGACAGAGAGAGACAGAGAGAGAAGAAGGTGTGTCTCGAGTGAAAGGGTGTGTGCCGTGCCGAGACGGTGTGGAGATAGAGTTTTAAAGCATTTCCCATTCTCATGCATACTTTTCCAAACAGAGTTGTTCTCGAGTGAAGGAGGGTGTGTGTGCCGAGACGGGGTGTGGGGTGTGTGGGGTGTGGAGAGACAGAGACAGAGAGTTTTTTTTTTGAAAGAAGGCGTGAGTGTCTCGAGTGAACGAGGGTGTGTACGCCGAGACGGGTGCCGCATTGTTGAAACGTCAGACCACCCCCCCACCCCTCCCCAAAAAAAGCCGAGACGTCTCGAGTGAAAGGGGGTGTGTGCGCCGAGACGGGTGCCGCATTGTTGAAACGTCAGACCACCCCCCCCCACCCCTCCCCAAAAAAAAAAAAAGTAGGATAACTTTCGCTATAGTTGACCGATTTGCATGAAAATTTCACTGTTTGATTCAGTTTTATGTAAAGTTTTAATATTAAGTGGTCACGGGCTATTTACACCGGTGGCTGTATGCATAATGTGACATGCCGCCATTTTAGCTTTGTAAAAAGTGAAAAAGTAGGATAACTTTCGCTATAGTTGACGGATTTGCATGAAAATTTCACTGTTTGATTCAGTTTTATATCTAGTTTTAATATTAAGTAGTCATGGGCTATTTACACCGGTGGCTGTATGCATAATTGATTCACCTTAAAATGTTAACTTAAAAGTGGAATAACTTTCGTTATAGTTGACCGATTTGAATGAATATTTCACTGTTTGGTTCAGTTTTATATCTGGTTTTGTTTTAATGTAGTCATGGGCTATTTGCGCAGCTGGCTGTATGCATTTTTATAACATGCCACCATTTTAACTTTGTAAAAAGTGGAAAAGTGTGATAACTTTCGTTATGGTTGACCGATTTGAATGAAAATTTCACCGTTGGATTCAGTTTGATGTCTTAGTTTACAGTAGTTTACATAGGTGGGTTGTTGGAATGGCGCGCGCCCACCATTCAAACATGTGTTTGAATTATTTTTTTAGGAACATATTACGTCAAACTATTGTTCAACAAGTTGTTTAACAATTGTACAACAATTGTTCAACAAGCTGTTGTTCAACATGTTGTTGAACAAGTTGAACATGTTCAACATGTTGTTGAACAAGTTGAACATGTTCAACATGTTCAACATGTTGTTTAACATGTTGTTCAACATGTTGTTTAACAAGTTGTTCAACATGTTGTAGTTCAAGCAATTAATGGAACAATAGCAGTCAGTTCAGAAAAAAAACAAGACATATGTTGAATAGTTTTATTAATACACTTAACTACACACAGCTTAAATCTATAACAATATTATAACATTTGTTGATTTACAAAGTCTTTATTATAAAGTTTAGTCAAATAAGTCTATTTTTCTTCATCTGCTTCACTCTGTTCACTGTCATCCATATCACTTTCTTCGTCGCTGCTTTCATCTT
This sequence comes from Protula sp. h YS-2021, assembly GCA_949752745.1. Lineage (NCBI taxonomy): Eukaryota > Metazoa > Annelida > Polychaeta > Sabellida > Serpulidae > Protula > Protula sp. h YS-2021. Next base: position 19,502,768 of record OX457026.1, read on the forward strand.
CCTCCTCCTCATCTAGAAGCTCTTCAAAGAATGCATCGTTTCTTCTTATAGCCGCCTTTAGTGCCTTTGAATACTCGTAATGTTTTTCATCAACAAAGTAATTAAAGTCTTCTAAAATGGTTTGATAATGTTCGTTTTGTTCTAGACGTTGGGCATATTTGAATAGTCTCATAAACAGTTGTTTAAGTCGATGCTTATAAATGGGTCGAAAGTCATCACTTGCTATTTCACGCGCATCTTCAAACCCTTGTTCTTCATATTCTGAAACCTTTTCTTGAAATTTGGTATGATATTCATCGTAGACTTCTTGAACCATATCACACCAAACAGAGTCTGTTTCTGACTCACTTCCAGAGTCTGTTTCTGACTCACTTCCAGAGTCTGTTTCTGACTCACTTTCAGAGCTGCTGTCATCATCAACCTCACCACAATGTTCCATATGTCTGAACAAAGCTTCTTGACTGTTGTATAACGCACCACATTCTGTACAAGCATGTGCATTCTTTTCAGTCATGTTGACGCTTTGACTTTCCATAGAAGACTCATCTAAAGTTTCAGTGATAGGTGGTTTTACAGGGTTTTCCATATCTATCTCCAATTCTTCTTCTTCTGAAGTGTGAGCATTCTTTAAGTGCCTTTTAAGACTTTGTGGCCAATTGTAAGATTTCAAACAAATGTTGCATTTATACATCCTTTCGGTTCAACATGCACTTTTCAAATGATGAAAAAGCCTTTAAACATAGCCTTATATACAACTTGTTAAACAACATGTTGAACATGTTCAACTTGTTGAACAACATGTTGAAAAACATGTTGAAGAACATGTTCAACAAGTTCAACATGTTCAATATGTTGTTGAACATGTTGTCTACGCCTAGGGTTAGGGTTAAGCCGCTTAGGGGAGTCTAACGTCATGACGTCTTTATGACGTTATCATGACATCATTATGACGTCATCACGTCATCATTATAACGTCATAAAAACGTCATTCGAACAGGCGCGCGCTTTACCAAAAAAAAAAACTGACTCAGCAGAATTTGTTTCTGTTTGATAGGTATGAAATGCATGTCTCACTCTTCCTTTTATGTTACTTCGATGTAATCAAAATATCGTGTGCAACTTGCTCAAAAATGCCAAACTTGTAAAAATTGCTAAAATTGCTGACTCAGCAAATCGACCAACTTGTGCAACAACATGTTGAACATGTTGAACATGTTGTTGAACATGTTGAACATGTTGAACATGTTGTTGAACATGTTGTTGAACATGTTGTTGAACATGTTGAACATGTTGAACATGTTCAACTTGTTGAACATGTTGTTGAACATGTTGAACAACAGCTTGTTGAACAATTGTTGTACAATTGTTAAACAACTTGTTGAACCATAGTTTGACGTAAAAATAATTCAAACACATGTTTGAATGGTGGGCGCGCGCCATTCCAACAACCCACCTATGTAAACTACTGTAAACTAAGACATCAAACTGAATCCAACGGTGAAATTTTCATTCAAATCGGTCAACCATAACGAAAGTTATCACACTTTTCCACTTTTTACAAAGTTAAAATGGTGGCATGTTATAAAAATGCATACAGCCAGCTGCGCAAATAGCCCATGACTACATTAAAACAAAACCAGATATAAAACTGAACCAAACAGTGAAATATTCATTCAAATCGGTCAACTATAACGAAAGTTATTCCACTTTTAAGTTAACATTTTAAGGTGAATCAATTATGCATACAGCCACCGGTGTAAATAGCCCATGACTACTTAATATTAAAACTAGATATAAAACTGAATCAAACAGTGAAATTTTCATGCAAATCGGTCAACTATAGCGAAAGTTATCCTACTTTTTCACTTTTTACAAAGCTAAAATGGCGGCATGTCACATTATGCATACAGCCACCGGTGTAAATAGCCCGTGATCACTTAATGTTAAAACTTTACATAAAACTGAATCAAACAGTGAAATTTTCATGCAAATCCGTCAACTATAGCGAAAGTTATCCTACTTTTTCACTTTTTACAAAGCTAAAATGGCGGCATGTCACATTATGCATACAGCCACCGGTGTAAATAGCCCGTGACCACTTAATGTTAAAACTTTACATAAAACTGAATCAAACAGTGAAATTTTCATGCAAATCGGTCAACTATAGCGAAAGTTATCCTACTTTTTTTTTGGGGGGGGGAGGGGTGGGGGGGGGGGTGGTCTGACGTTTCAACAATGCGGCACCCGTCTCGGCGCACACACCCCCTTTCACTCGAGACGTCTCGGCTTTTTTTGGGGAGGGGTGGGGGGGTGGTCTGACGTTTCAACAATGCGGCACCCGTCTCGGCGTACACACCCTCGTTCACTCGAGACACTCACGCCTTCTTTCAAAAAAAAAACTCTCTGTCTCTGTCTCTCCACACCCCACACACCCCACACCCCGTCTCGGCACACACACCCTCCTTCACTCGAGAACAACTCTGTTTGGAAAAGTATGCATGAGAATGGGAAATGCTTTAAAACTCTATCTCCACACCGTCTCGGCACGGCACACACCCTTTCACTCGAGACACACCTTCTTCTCTCTCTGTCTCTCTCTGTCTCTCTCTGTCTCTCTCCACACACACCCTTTCACCCCACCCCGTCTCGGCACACACACCCTCCTTCACTCGAGAACAACTCTGTTTGGAAAAGTATGCATGAGAATGGGAAATGCTTTAAAACTCTATCTCCACACCGTCTCGGCACGGCACACCCCCTTTCACTCGAGACGTCTCGGCTTTTTTTTTTTTCACAAGCCCCCCATACCATTCTACCATTGCACCATTCTACAACCTTTCCCAATCCTTCCACCGGAAACACACTTTTCGCTCGCAATCCCTCGCAATCGTAATCCATGCAGCAGAATCCTTGCATCATATGACGTTTTCTTTCGTCACACTCTCTCGTCTCTCGCTTGGGGAGGGGTGGGGGGGGGGTGGCCTGACGTTTCAACGGACGTGCTTTGCAATGCATGCAACAATGCGGCACCCGTCTCGGCGTACACACCCTCGTTCACTCGAGACACTCACGCCTTCTTTCAAAAAAAAAAAACTCTCTGTCTCTGTCTCTCCACACCCCACACACTCCACACCCCGTCTCGGCACGGCACACACCCTTTCACTCGAGACACTCACGCCTTCTTTCAAAAAAAAACTCTCTGTCTCTGTCTCTCCACACCCCACACACCCCACACCCCGTCTCGGCACGGCACACACCCTTTCACTCGAGACACTCACGCCTTCTTTCAAAAAAAAAACTCTCTGTCTCTGTCTCTCCACACCCCACACACCCCACACCCCGTCTCGGCACACACACCCTCCTTCACTCGAGAACAACTCTGTTTGGAAAAGTATGCATGAGAATGGGAAATGCTTTAAAACTCTATCTCCACACCGTCTCGGCACGGCACACACCCTTTCACTCGAGACACACCTTCTTCTCTCTCTGTCTCTCTCTGTCTCTCTCTGTCTCTCTCCACACACACCCTTTCACCCCACCCCGTCTCGGCGCACACACCCCCTTTCACTCGAGACGTCTCGACTTTTTTTTTTTTTGGGGAGGGGTGGGGGGGGTGGTCTGACGTTTCAATAGACCGTGGTCGAGTGTGTCCCGTAAGCAGCCCTCTTTCACTCGAGACGCCCAACGAGACGGTGAAGCAAGTGCTGCTGCGCTGCTGCTGTGCTACTCTTCCCCAGTGTGTCCCGTAAGCAGCCCTCTTTCACTCGAGACGCCAACGGCGAAAACGCGAAACGTCAAGCAAGTGTTGCTGCTGTGTACATACTCTTCCCCAGTGTGTCCCGTAAGCAGCCTCTTTCACTCGAGACGCCAACGGCGAAAACGCGATTGGGGAGGGGTGGGGGGGGGGTGGTCGTCAATACTCTGTGTATTGACAAGGAGGGGTGGGGGGGGGGTGGTCTGACGTTTCACACATTTCGTCATCTCCGCCTGCATTGCCTGCATTGCCTGCAGAGCTTTCCAACTTTTGTAGAGAGTAGACGTGTCGAAAAAATAATATGCAGTTTAAGAAAGAATTTTTCACTGAGGAACGCCTGGCGGCCTATCATTTCTCAAAGAAGGATGCCGATTTATGGGAAGAGGTATATGTCGACTACCAGGCGTTCCTCTATGAAACATGGAGGGATTTTCAGTCTCAACATCAACAGGAATTTCACCGCTATGTGTATGCATGAGAATGTGTGGGAAATGCTTTTTTAAAATAAAACTCTTATAACTCTCTCCAATCCCCCCTCTTTCACTCGAGACGCCACACCTTTTTTTTTTTTTTTTTTTTTTTTTTTTTCCCTCACAAGCCCCTACCATCCCCCATACCATTGTACACACAACGTACAACGTTTCACCGGAAACACACTTTCGCTCGCAATCGCAATCGCAATCCTTGCCAATGACGTTTTCTTTCGTCACGCACCCCCCCCCCCCATTCCAAATAAGAGAACCACCGCACTTTTGGGCAAGAGAACCACCGCACATGTGCGGTGGAACTCTTAAGAGTTCCACCGCACATGCGGTGGTTCTCTTGCCAAAAGTGCGGTGGTTCTCTTATTTCTACCCTACTGCTTTCTGGAATTTATTCCGTACATCATTATTATCATTAAGCATCTATTTCGAAATATCCATAATATTTTTTAAACAAAAATACATTGTGTTAAAATTTGAGCAGTGTCATATACGTGTGCTTTCGTATACCTTTTCGTATATCTTAGGAGTTAGCTTATGTGTGATAATAAGCTATAGCTCTGACAATTGCCGTTTAAAAGAGGAGACTTGCAAAAACGTTGATAAGAAAGACCCTATCAAGCATAGATTTAAAAACGATAAAGCGATCAACAGACCATGGTTAAGTCTTGACGAAACGGCCACGAAGAGATGTGGCACCATTGAAAAGCATGAACAGTCGTGAATTATGAGGATCCGGATCATGGTAGATTTAAGATACACGGAAGTTGAGTGATGTAAAAAAGAAAATGCAGAGACAGAGAGAGGAAAAGCTATGACATTAATATAAATGCCAAGGAAACTGTTAAACACATCAAGACGAAGCATGATATGGATTATATTGTGATTATATTGTGATTATATTATAATTATATTGATTTCTCGTTTGTGTTTGTTTTAATTTGAGCAATATCTTCAGTAGGAGGAAAACAAGAGTTCTAAGCCACCATCCTCCTCCTCCCTCTCCCTCCGTGGGAAAATTTTGTGATTTTTGCATGTTTCTTGCGTTTCAGACGATTCTGAACATTTTTTTTACCTCCCGACAGTAGTAGGAAAACGATGGTTCTTAGTCATGGTGACGTTTGGCAGAACCCTGAACCATAGAGTCCATTATGAGTGAGCATGTTATGAATATAAGCTACTACGTACTGACCACCCCTAGGACATAGTATGTGCCGAACCCCCCCCCCTCCAAGGACATACTATGTACCGACCCCCCCCCCCCCCACCACCCACCTAGGACATAGTATGTGCCGACGCACCCCGCCCCAAGTGAAAAAGTTAGATAACTTCCGCTATAGTTGACCGATTTGAATGAAAGTTTAACCGTTTGATTCAGTTTTATATCTAGTTTTGACATAAAGTAGTCGCGGCCTATTTACACAGGCGGTTGTATGCATAATTTTGACATGCCGTCATTTTAACTTTTAAAAAAGTGAAAAAGTGAGATATCTTCCGCTATAGTTGACCGATTTGAATGAAAGTTTTACCGTTTGATTCAGTTTTATTTCTAGTTTTACAGTGGTCACAGGGCTATTTGCTCAGGTGGCTGTAAGCACTTTATGGAGCACACCCATTTAAACATGTGTTCGAATGGCACGCCCCCCATTCAAACATGTGTTCGAACTATTTTTTGGAACATATTACGTCATGGTATTGTTTACCAAGTTGTTTAACATTTTTTCAACAAATTGTCTAACATGTTTATTATGTTGCTCAATATGTTCACCTTGTTCAACATGTTGTTCAACATGTTGTTCAACATGTTCAACATGTTGTTCAACATGTTCATCATGTTGCTCAACATGTTCAACTTGTTGTTTAACATGTTGTTCAACAAGGTGTTGTTGAACAAGTTATTGTATATAAAGCTATGCTTAAAGACATTCCATGTAAAGTTATTTCTAAACATTTTAGGACATGGTTGGTCGAATGTGAGAGTATATAGAGTATAAAAGGCAGCCATTCTCGTGACGCATTATGTATCAAGGTACTGAAGAGTGAACAATAACTATAACTAGTGCCTTATTTCGCTAGCGAAATGTTAAGCACTTGACAAAGATTAGATGCAAAAATACTTCCTTCAATGGCTTATTTCTTGAATAATATATTGCAAACAACACAGCTTGAATACGTCTTATAAGCCGAGTAGTGTTTGGTTTTTGTTGGCTTAAGGTTTTTGTTGACTGAGCAGGCTATACGCAGTGTTATCTATTTATGCAGTGAGAGCTCGCACAAAGCTCAGCAACTGTGTTCTGTGATGTACGTTAAATGCACTGCATTTACTTGCAAAAATACACTCTTTTCACATGGCGTTTTAACAAAGAAAACAAAATCGAAGACGAAAATAAAAAGTGACATGCACACGTTCAGATCAAGCTCTTCATAAGTCCCAAGTTTCATGGTCTTAGGGCTCATAGTGTCACAGACGCAGAAGACACAAAAAATCGGAAAAAGTGTCAAGAAGGAAAAAGGACGAACTGCTGCTCGCACAAATTCATATAACTCTTGCAAGCCAAAGGCTTGTCAAGTGTTAACAATGTCTGTAGAAAAGTCTGAGACAATGCCTGCAGAAAATTTTACAGCAAAGCCAGAGATAATACCTACAGCAAAGTCTAACTCAATGCCCATGGTAAAGTCTAAGGTGAAGTCACGTCAAAGGCGACCACATCTTATAAAAGATGAAAAGAGATGAGTTACCTGCTACGACGTCGCCGTGTAAAAAGCGAAAAATTAAGACAGAACCTAAAATGAAGCGAGATGCAGAGCGTAAAGCTGCTACCACCATGAAGAAGATGAGTGTAGATGATTTACCGGTAATGATACCCATTAATGGAGAAATATATATCAAATTGGCGAAATATCAACAGAAAGTGATAGTTAACATTCGTAAATATATTACGAATCATACATCTGGGAGGTTACATCCTACCAAGAAGGGAATTTTGTTGTCATTGAAAGATTGGCAAATGCTGAAGAAGCAAATGACGACAGTGGATTTCATGCTTCAGAAAATGGATGTGTCTAAATGCAGTGATTGTCAGAAGATGGTTGAGTAGAAAGACGACTGCATACAGTATGACGAGCTTAGTGGATGTTATGATTTCATCACCTTCAGTGCAGAAGATTGGAGCTTTTAAAGCTTGACAAGAAGTTTGACCCAAATGGACATTTAATATGTAGTTCAAATAAAATTGTCTTTATACTTCATATGTAGACAATGAAATTAACATTATCTATGTTGATGTGAAGTTAGTTTTGCAAACTTAAAAGTTAAAGGCACATGTATTAACATAATATGTATTTGAAATATTGTTTTTATCATAATTGTACATATTTGTAATATTCAATAAAACACATATAATGCTTTTCAACTTTTTATTTTTCTCATACAATACAATACTTCATTATAATATATGGGTGAATTAACACTATACAGGAACCTCTTATGACTTCATATGTTGCAAAGCAAGACATATATTAATACACGCTTAAGTCCATGCTTATAAATGGGTTGAAAGTCATCACTTGATATTTCACGCGCATCTTCAAACCCTTGTTCTTCATATTCTGAAACTTTTCCTTGAAATTTGGCCTCATAGTCATCGTAGACTTCTTGAACCATATCATACCAAACAGAGTCTATTTCTGACTCACTTTCAGAGTCTGTTTCTGACTCACTTTCACAGCTCGGGTCATCAACATCCTCATCGCACTGCTTCATATGTTTGAACAAAGCTTCTTCGCTGTTGTATAATGCACCACATTCTGTACAAGCATGTGCATTCTTTTCAGCCATATTGACGCTTTGACTTTCCATAGAAGACTCATCTAAAGTTTCAGTGAAAGGTGTTTTTACAGGATTTTCCATATCCATCTCCAGTTCTCCTTCTGAAGTGTGAGGATCTTTTAAATGCCTTTTAAGACTTTGTAGCCAATTGTAAGATTTCGAACAAATGTTGCATTTATACATCCTTTCGGTTCAACATACACTTTTCAAATAGTTTGAAAGTCTTTAAACATAGCTTTATATACAACAACTTTTTGAACAACAACTTGTTGAACAACATTATGAACATGTTGAACATGGTGACCATATTGAGTAACATAATAAACATGTTGAACAACATGTTGAACAAGTTGAACATGTTGAACATGTTAAACATGTTCAACATATTGTTGAACATTTTGAACATGTTGAACATGTTGTTGAACATGTTGAAAATGATGAACATGTTGAACATGTAGTTGAACATGTTGAACATGTTGTTGAACATGTTGTTGAACATGTTGAACAACATGTTGAACAACATGTTGAACAACATGTTCAACAACATGTTGAACAACATGTTAAACATGTGGAACATCATGTTGAACATGTTGTTGAACATTTTAAACATGTTGAACAACATGTTGAACATGTTTAACAACATGTTGAACAACTTGTTAAACAATTTGTTAAAGAATTGTTAAACAACTTGCTAAACAATACCAAGACGTAATATGTTCCAAAAAATAGTTCGAACACATGTTTGAATGGGTTGCTTGCCACTCAAACACATTATTGAATGGGTGTGCTCCACCAAGTGCTTACAGCCACCTGCGTTACAAAGTTACTAAAATATACATTATGCTTACAGCCACATGCGCGAATAGCCCTGTAACCACTGTAAAACTAGAAATAAAACTGAATCAAACGGTAAAACTTTCATTCAAATCGGTCAACTATAGCGGAAGTTATCTCACTTTTTCACTTTTTTAAAAGTTAAAATGACGGTATGTCAAAATTATGCATACAACCGCCTGTGTAAATAGGCCGCGACTTTATTATGTCAATACTAGATATAAAACTGAATCAAACGGTAAAACTTTCATTCAAATCGGTCAACTATAGCGGAAGTTATCTAACTTTTTCACTTGGGGCGGGGTGCGTCGGCACATACTATGTTCTGGGGGGGGGGGGGTCGGTACATAGTATATCCTAGGGTGGGGGGAGGGGTCGGCACATACTATGTCCTAGGGGGGGTTCAGTACATAGTAGGTTATATTCATAACATGCTCACTCATAATGGACTCTATGGCCTAGGGTTCTGCCAAACGTTGTTATAATATCATTATGACGTAACAATGATGTCACCTTGACGTCATCGCGTGACTTATGACGTCATTTTCACGTCATCCAAACACGCGCGCGCTCTATCCTAAAAACTGGCGCAGAAAACTATGACAGTTCTGTGCAACCTATGACGTCATTATGACGTCACTTCCTGGCGCAGAACCATGGTGTTCCTACTACTCCCGACACCCCCCTCACCCTCCGTGGGAAAGTTTGTGATTTTTGCATATTTATCCGTTTCAGACTATTCTGAGCAGCTTTGGTTTACCATATGATGATAAGCGCTACGTATTGAATCATGGTTACACCACGTTAGCTGATGGGGCTCTCATTTGAGCCCCTCAGATCAACTATAGAATGTTTTCCAAAACGCCGAAATACCTGATTTCTAGCCAGATTTTTTAAATGAGATAAATCTTGTAATTGTGTCATTTTGAAAGACGTAATATTGTTGAGACTGAAAGTTAAAGTTTTCAAAGTAGAGTTATGTTAATTAACTTTTACATCTAATACCACTACTAATGAGCTATTAATTAGGCATGTGAAAATGCTACGAAGCTCTTAGGAATGCTTTAAAGGAAAAGGGATATATCGCATCGATAAAAAAACAGCTGCGTTCTTGCTCATTTCTGGGTCAAGCAAAACCATCCCAGAATGCAGTTCAAAGTGCCAACAAAGTGCCGTCAATTATTCATACTTAGATACAGCTAATATGTATGAATACACATCTCATCTGGCCATGTACACACTTCTTTTACATTAAAATTCCAATTGACACACAATGTGATAATGGAAATTGATGACGCCTGTACTTCAAAAGCTCAATTTTCTCCTTTCTTATAAATTGCAGTACAACTTAAGTTCTACATCTAAACATTTACCTAAATAACAAATGCCACCTTCTGTGCAGAAGTCCACTAGTGGATATCCATCATCGGAGCAATTTGTAGAGTGATTGTAATACGCTTGTATATGTAGTGAGAGCTTGTAGAGGTCCGGATATTGCGGTGCTAAACAGAGATGATCACAAGAACAGGCTAGCCCTGACGCCACAATTTCCACAATTTCCTTTTCACATGTCCAACCATGCATTGAATTTCTTAGTTCTACATAAGTTCGTCCTCTAATCCACAAAACTGTTCAACCGAGAAAATAATCGATTCTTGTTTCGAAATGTTTTCTTAAGTTGCAATTCACCACAGTGAATGAAAATTCGCTATTGAATAATGGCATAAAATTAGGGTAGACTCAGATGTTGACGCTATTGCGATTTTATCAATGTCAGAATTTTTAGTAATCTACTCTTTTGCTCCTAATTATCCATTACAATGTTACCATGTAACTGACTGTGTGATAAAACGTCTATTAACTTAACAAGAAAATACACCACAGCCCCGAGATAAGACCGGCATGGAATTAAGACCACTGTTCGTCAGTTATGTTCTAAACAACTCCCATTAATAGACAATTCGGAAATGAGACCGCTCTGGAGTTAGCACTACTCCTGGTCTAATCCCAAAGGTTTTTTTTTATTTCTGAGGGTCTAGTGTTTTCATGCCTTGTATATATTTATTGGCATTTTTCGTTTACTTTAGTTATTGTATTTGGTTTTTATGTACTAGTAAACAAATTTGCTTTTGAATTATGCATTTATAATATAGATTTTGTTTATTTTCAATTAATCCTTGCGCTTATATATAATTTAGAACTCATATTTCTCTGTATAGCTTATTCACAATAAATTATAGTAGATAACATCAGGTTTGAACGTAAATCTATCTCTGTCTACAAATTAAGTCAGGCCAAGTTTTTCATTTTGTATGCAATCTCATTTTAGCAGTTAAATACTGTACTTACCATAGGAAGTTCCTGATTCATGTAACTCGTTAAAATAAAGTGTAGATAAAATTCCATAAAAATTGGCTGGACTTGCATGTGTTAGTTTGCTTATTCCGTTGTCCAAAAACACGACCGGTCTCAAATGAAAAGGCCCAAATATTGCTGTAGTTGTTTTAGTTTTAATCGTTGTTCGGGCTAGATGTACGGTTATTCTATTTGTATATATACACAGTTGTATAAACGGAAAATAGAACAAAGGTAAACAAGGTTTTGCGCGGAAAAATAACATTTTGCACATTTTATATAAAAATGCTTTAAGTTAATGTCGGTTAAATTTATTTTGTCATATTGATATACTAAGCATATTCTAAGCCTATACTAAGCCAAGCTAACGAACAGTGCCTGTAAAATCTGTGACGCAAAGTGCCCAATTATTTTTTTTTAAAATGCTTTATTTATTTGGTAAATTACGGTTCAGAGCAATATCTTTTTACTTTGTTCAGTCAGCCAGCAAATTTGAGCGATTATAGCTCTATATGTTAATTACCGTTGCTAAGAAATGGATTTATGAATGACCAATTTAACTTCATTGCATTGCATAAACCAACAAACAACCAAAATGACATCAATTACCCAATGACTCGCTGACTCATAGCTCATCACAGCTTGTCATGTCTTGTAAGTGTAATACATTCTAATTTATTAACCTTGCTTTAAAACATCTCGCTGGCAGTTAAAAGACAAAAACCCTATGGCTCTTTATTACTTCTCATTCAGCATCAAGTAAATAAGTAAGTTTGACTGATAATCAATTAACCAGTTGCCATGTATTAGCTTACGCATTTTATTTCTGGTAAATCATTGACTGAAGACTTGGTTCAACATTTATAGCGGTATACCGTAAATCAAATACAGCATCCTGTGTCATCCATTTACAACATGTGTGTTTGTATTTCTCAAATTGCATCCTTTTCACCAAATAACAATGTTTTCAAACAAATTCTGTTGAACATTGTCATTGCAGAATTTCAGATAAAAGAATTAGAAAAGTTTTGCTCCAGCCTTTCTTAAAAAATAACGCTCAATGGACGTTGTGGTTTGAATACAATGCAATCCTTGAAAATTAAAATAAATTGCTCATGCATTTAGATTTTATAGATAATCTAGGTATGGCTCTTACCTGTGCTAATATAACTATGTACACTGAAGTTAAAGAAAGTTCACACTGAAAAGAGAGGTTTATTTGTTAGTCATTACTGATCTGTGGCGAACTGAATCAATTCTTTTGAAAATTTCAAGGGAGAAACTTAAACTGAATCTCTTACAAATACAGCAAAACTCATGACATTGTTATTTCGGCAGCTCAACAAAAACAACTTAACAGAGTGCCGTTTGAAGAATGTGCTATGTTCGCAGGATGTGTTATACAGAAAACTCAGGAAGGTGTGCGCGAGATGTTTCCTTGCCAGAAATCCCATTTGTTGTTGACTGTGAGCAGTTGCGAATGCCACTCCAATCGTTTGGCGCCCTCTGCCATTACATCACGAGCATAAAAGCGATAGATATGGCTGAGACAAACCGAAGCGTGACATTCGCCAATTTGTCGGTATACACGTAGGCATCTGCGAGGTGAATTTTCAACCTACCAATCATGCATTTTCTGGAGGCCTTCTCTGATTATAATTGTTTGCATGAGACATTCAGTTTTGATGTCTACAGTCATTCAACACCATTCCGTTGTACAGATGATGTGTCTCGATTCTGGTTTCGCGGAGGCGTCAAATGAGTGTTTTGCATGTATTTGGCTATTTAGCTTTTCGGATGTCCCCGCTGCTATCATTGCCACACTGTGAAAGTCATTAAGGAGGTGCATTATCCAGATACCCCGATACTGATGAGGCGTAGTAACAGAAAATCGTGTAGGACTATCCTTTGTGTGTCCTATGTCGTGACAACGTTCCCAAAACTTATGAACTGCAGTTTCACTGCCAGTCACCAGTTGTCGGTAATGTGCTTATGGCAGGGATATGACAGTTTTGTGGAGGGTCGCGGCACCGAAACGTGTGCTCATGCCCTCTAAAAGGAAACGTACAAAGTGTAACTAAATGGTAGTTAAGAAAGCTCAAGAGAAAGAAAAATTAAAAGATCAGGGACTCACAGCGATTAATGCGCCGCCTATCAAAACCCTTCGTACACAATGAACATTAACATGTAAAATAAAAATAGTGTAAAATTAGATCAGGCTCTAATGGTCTAAATTTAGTGAAGAATAATTTTCTTTAAAAAATTAACTATTCAGTATCTTTCATTATTTCTTCAGCATATTAGGATCAAATACGTACGAAAGAATATTTTGACCAATTATATTAAGTTATGAAAGCCTTAGTGGATGTGTCATAGTTGTGGCGCATTTAAACAGATTTCTTCATAAGATTAATTTATCATTCAAACTACATGACCAAAACATGAACCGGTTTGTTGTCTCATATCTAATCTAGCGTGTACGTTAAATTTTTGCCAGATATCTGTATGGCCAAATCGTTACAATTATTTTGAGCTAAGTAAAAAATTAAGCATTTGTAGCGTTTGTTTCATTTGTGTTGACTATATATTACTGTTGAGTTGAAAAATAGTCAATATACAATGAAAATCAAGGTATTTTAATGTACTAGCAGATCAGTAAAGAAAGCACACAAGAGCAACCTGCAAAAGTCAGGAAGCCGTAAGTGTTAAAAATTGTTCACTGATAAAAGAATAAAGAATAGGCTTGCCCCAGACAACAGGAAATACTAGAGTCTAAGTTGATATGTAAAGGTTGATATGTAATCAGATTATTTACCCATATGAGACATTCAAATATGTAGAAGTAAAATTTCGAATGGACAAATTTTTAATTGGGATTTTACAAAGAAATTGAGTTATTAAAGATATTGCCCAACAGACAAGTATTTTCCAACACAGGCAAAGGCAGTTATTTCTGTCTTCAAAAGCATTTTTTACTAAGCGAATGGAACCACTTTGCAACTTATATCAGCCTTATATCATGAGAAGCCCATAAAATAAGACCGTTTTGAAATCAGGGTCACTTTAGTTCGTCGCGCTCGTGAAAAATTAGAATTTTCATTTGATAATATGTTTTCATCATAGTTTGAGGGCCTACAGCTGTCCAAATACAGGAGAGAATAATTATCTAAACAGATTTCCAGCCAGGTACATATCTGCCCAATACAAACACGGTGTTGATGAATGCATCTGTCACCTTGTACAATGAGATTTATAAGAACACTTGTCTGTGTAAATCTATGGGAATTTGGACAGGCAGTCGGTAAAACAAGACGATGACAATGCTTTTTGTAATAAATCTTGTTTTGCTAGATATTGACAGCTGATGGGACAGTCTAGAGACGTTTAGACAGCTGACTTCATGTTCGCCGCCTAGCAGAGGGAACAATCGATTGACGCAATTTTCTATGCTATGCCTTAGGCTTTGATAACGAGCCTTCTGCTTTGGAAATGTAAATCGTACAACACTTTTTTTCAATAAACTTTTTGGTCCGGATTGAAGGTTACATGGAATTGAACATGGAATTTACATGCAAAGAAATATATGCCTTTTTTACTTTAATAATACTACCGTTACAACATTTTGTACCAATAATAATAATATTAAGTTAATTTGTTTTATCAGTTTATTTGGAGTCTTTGTATTCAATTTATTATCAGTTTTACCACATTCTTCGGGCAATCAACAGTTCAAATTACGTTAGTGTAAGATCGTCGATTCGCAGAATTCAGGATCTTTACTGTGAAGTAAAAAATGAAGTAATTGAAGCTCGGGTGCCAAATCCACGCACGTATCAATTGTTTATCATACATGTCCATGACTGATTAAACAACCCCTTAACGCATCCTCAATTTTACTGCCCTTCATTCTCGTTTTTTTAACTCTAGTAGCACAATTGCTCCTCTCCGGGAATTGAAGAAGCTTCCCAATGGGCTCAGCGCTGTCTAGAAAAGCTTCGACCGATCTAATTGTGTGTGACATGCATCTTCTCAGACTTTTTCTATTTCATTAGAAACAGAAGGGTATAGTTCTTTTTTATATTCTTTTAGGGAATATTAATTAAATATCACATATGTTTTAGTAAGATTTTGTAATAGCTATTTATTTGCAACAGAAAATGAATGTTCAAGAGTAATATTTTGTAAAGTATTAATTATTATTGCGCCTTGGGAAGTGAAATGTTACCTGGTCTAAAAGCGTTGCTGAATATAAAGTTTCTCGCTTGGTTTGCTCTGAGCGATAGGCCAAACAGGGCATGAAAGAAACAAACGATGGTATGCATGCCTCATGAAAGAAGTGGCAGTTGTTTGTACAAGACAAAAAAAGAAACAGCTGTACATTTGTGAGGCATGACATCGAGTGGCTTTTTTCAGCACCTATGCTTGCACAGAAATTCTTGTGTAGACGTTCGCCTGTGAGTTCGTTGGTATGTCTTTCCTTCTTTTTTAAATCTTAAGTGTTTATATCACATTATTATTATGTTGAAATGAAATTTACAAGAACCAGGAAACTCCCGTAGCTTGTATCAACATTTTTCTACTTATGCAAGTTCTTGTCCGATTCAGGTAGCTTAAAAAATAATGCATTTGTTTTAAACAGACACGTCACACATTATATTTCCAGGTTAGTTACGATATATTATGTTTTAGCATGTGAGTGTCTGATCTTTTCAGGAATCTTTTAAATATGTCCCTCTTGTATGAACATGAAAGTAAAAAAATATATATAATTCTCACATTTATAACTTGTGAATAATGACATATTAAAATTAAATTGAACTTGAAACACTGCTCACTCCAATTTAGTTCTGTTATGGTTTTTACCAAAAAAGCTTTCGTTTTATTAAAAAGTGTTTTCATTTCGAAATGATATTTTCTGGGAGAATTCATGAAGTGGGGTGCTTATTAATGAACAAATCTTTCAGCAGCGTAGTACACATTACAATGGATGTATTGTTCAAATATACGCATCTACACTGAATCACGTAAGGCAATAATAAAGACATATAAAGCAATAAGAAGCTTAAAAGCTCAAAAAAAAAGAGATCAAACGTGAAAGCATTTTACCAATTACAGCACACTGGTAACTTTTTATTAAGTATTAAGAGCATAATTTGAGTTTAAATAGTATTATAAGCAGACCCTTTAGTATTCAACAGTATATTTCAAAGCGATGTCGTATTAACGTAGGTTGACTGTATATTTCTAAAAACTTGAAAAAATCAATCTGTTGAATTATTGCCGACCCCACGTGGACTATCAGATAAGTATTATAAATCATGCCATAGTGTGAGCACTCTCAGTTGGCGCTGTGGTGGAGGAGCCATCGAAGCTATTCGCATTAAAGAAGTCATATTTTATTTCAAAGAATTTTAAATTTTGCACTTTTTGAAGAGCTCAAAAGAAGACGAAAGTTTCGGATTATAATGAAGATTTCAATATTTATCCCGTTAATGCTAGTGGGATTAAATTTAGCCACATTTGCAGAAAGCTGTGAGTAGATTAAAATCCTCAGATTTCTAGACTCAAAATATGACAAATGGTTGAAAACTTAAACAATAACTTATTAAAAATGACTATCAACAAAAACTTTAAACTGGCAACATTCAGTACAGCTTTACACCTTTTAATTTGATATGTGAGATTATATTTTATTAGATAAGTAAAGATTTTGTAATCAACCCTCTCAAAATAATAATTGTTCTCTAAGAGGCCTTAACAATTTTACTAAATATGCAAGTTCTTCCTTTAATGTATCTTGAACCTGTCATAACTGATCTACAGTATGGTTTCTAAACTGTTTTACTGCACATTGAAGTAGTATCTCTTGGTTGATTTCTAAGTAATTCACCTAGCCTGCTCTGTCCACTCAAACTGTTTACAGTATCAATTAAATACCCCTGAGTGTGGTTTATTCAAACTGAAATGGTAATTATTTGCAATTACTTGCAGTTTTTGTCATCACTATACAAACATTTTTAGTCCAAAGAATCTTAATAAACCGATGTGGCATTTGTGTCTGGGATTTCAGTCTTTGACACAAACTGGGATTGTAAGCTACTGAAATCTTATTCACAGTCGCTTGAACATTTTGTTATGTCGTTCTTAAGTGGGTCCATCATTCCTGCAATATAACTTTAATTGCTTAACATTTTACAGGAGAAAATCACTTGGTAAATCGGATATGCCTACTTGCAATTAAAACGAAAAAATACTCGGTATTTATAAACTACCAAAATAGTGTGAATGGCAGACAACCTGCTGAAAGGCGAAAACAGCGAAAACTTGAATTGTATATTGGTATACTGATGTAAGTTCGGTTTTATAGATAAAATGTATAAAGCGTACTCAATGTTTTAATGCAACCAACTCAGAAGAATGTGTCCCTAAATACAATCGAGTTAGAAGAATACTTATGTTTTTATAAGCTCTGTTACTAGCTGGTTATTTATCAATAAGGAAAACGAGGGACTAAATTGAATCTATAGTAAGAAAACACTCGATTCTACTTCATCAACATTAGGAAGAGGGATGTTTCCTGGGAAGAAGCAAATGTATTATGTTCAAGTAAGGCAAAACTGCGTTGAATAGCTAACAGTTCGGAAGGCTGAGGGAGAGTTTTTATCAGTTCAAACGCGAGTGTCATTTCATGCGTATTCATGATCTCCTTGCATTTATCATTTTTTCATATTAGATATATTTGACCTCTGCTGTGATTTTTTTCATCGCGCTGTTACTTTAATATCGAGATGTTAAGTACATCAGCCGTACGTTTTCGAGCGCTATAGATCACTCCTAAAACTATTTAATTAAAACAACCGTTCCAGAAAAACAATATTTATTTGAAAGGATGTGCCAAAAACTAAATTAAAAAGGAACACTTAAGTTTGGCAAATCAACAAGTTCCATGGGTTTTTTCAGCTGGATAAAATTCTGTAGATGAATATATTCAAATATTTCAAATCCAGCTGAAAGGTGAATTGGGGGAGGGGTGAAAATCGATTAGATACTGGGAGGGTATAACAGGATGTCAAGAGCAAAAAGTTTAATAAAATAAACTAGCCATATGTATTTTCGATGCCTTGATGTGAATTATATTGGCATATACTCGACAGCATACAGAAACTTTTGTCTAGCTATTCCTGACTGGCTGCCAAAAAGCCCGCCATCATTTTGATCACATCATGCAGCGCCCCACAACTGTTTATATAACAGAGCATCGCGTATGTGTGGTATAAATTTGCTATCCATAAATATGACAGACTCTGAACGGACGAACGGACGGGTGAACGCGAAGGAATTATCATGGCTTATGTTTTACGCATTTTATTCACTCGTCAATGGTAAAACTGTATAAACATAACAAAAAAGATATCTTATTAAATAACGTAAATCAAAGAATGAAGGAGACATGCAGCAGATTCTCTTTACAAGTCGAATTCAGTCATAATCTCCCACATGCAAAAATCACTAATCAGCATGATAATATCAATTTCATGTCTATTAAAATATTTTCTCACAGCACAAATGATAATCCTTAAAACACATTTTATTGCAGAACAAATAGCATCAGTGCTAGTTTCGAACACTGGTCAGGTTGGAAATTGATTAAACATCTCAACCTGAGTGTCGAAGAATCGATCAACTCTTTATCGATATAATCGATATAATTCTTTAATACTAACCGAAGTTAGGCCATGAACCCCTATTTACAGCATCACTGCACAGCTGTGGACAAAAATGCCCCTTCACTGTCGTCAATTTAAAGAAAAACAAAAATAAGAACTATAATTAGCTGTATTGTATTAACACCACCTCATATAATAATACTTGGAACATTACACGTGTAACGAACACGTGGTGACACGTGGTGACACGTGCCGTGGTATATCGAAGTGCATATGTACTACCGACATCATATAACTGTTTTGAATCACGAAAAAATGACACTGACGGAGCAGAGATACAGCTTTAATGGCTAGATTCATTAAGCGGCTATTTATCATAGCCAAAATCGAATAATTAGAATAATTATAATATTCTTATGTGCTTTCACACAAAATATTTGTAAGCACATGATTTTCTAGTAAGAGAACTCAGATTTGCTGTCAAAATTTTATGTCGTAGCACGAAATCTTCTATTTTCGCCCATTAAGCTCAAAGACATAAAGTAAAATCTCGAGCTACACCAGCAAGCGCACATAAAAATGTTTAAATACTCACAATCTTTCGAAAACATTTAACTTCTCACAACGATTGGTTGATGTTCACTAGTCGAAAGCCACATGGCAAAAGGGACGAAAAGAGGTAGGTCCCACTATTTATACGACACAAAATCCTGTTTTCAAGAATGACCGGCCCAGTGCCGAAACATGGCTCCCCAAAATTAGAGAAGCTAATTTTACAATATGAAATTAATAACAATATCAAACAATACTAACACTCAGTGCAACATTCAATAATAAGGATAATAACTTATCTTACAATTCTATATGCATTCTATAAAGGTTCCCCGACGGGGAATTACCCTATACAGACATCAAAACTGAATAAACAACAATGCTTCTTTAGGCTTCAACTATTAACACCAATTTATGAACAGGGCGCTCTGAATACATTACATGCCTTTCCCTGTTTATATAATTTGCTATCTGCGACAGCAAGTTTTACGCTACGAACAACATTATCATCAGAAACAAAAATGTCTGTTATACGACCTAAAGTCCACATGTTCCGAGGAACATTATCTTCCTTTACAATCACAATGTCACCAATTTGAAAGTTCCGAGTACGATTTTGCCATTTTTGGCGTGATTGCAAAACATGCAAGTACTCCCTTCTCCAGCGTGACCAAAACAAGTCTACTAAATACTGTACTCTTCGCCATCTTTTAACTGAATAGACATCATCACGGCTGAACTCTCCTGGGGGAGATACAACAATTTTAGTCTTCATTGTGAGCAAATGGTTTGGGGTTAGAGTGTCAGGGAAATCAACGTCGTTTATATACTCTAACGTAAGTGGACGACTATTTATTATAGCAGCAATTTCGCAAAAATACGTTCGGAGGGAATCATCGTCAAGTTGCGTTCCTTGTTGAGATAGGATAACATTTAAAATGCTACGAACGCTACGTATTAGTCTTTCCAATACGCCGCCCATGTGGCTAGCGTTGGGTGGATTAAATCTAAACTCAAAATCGCAATTGTTTTGAATCAGAAAGTTTCGAACCGCGTCGTTGTCAATTGAGTCTATAGCCTGTTTTATTTCGTTTCGAGCCCCAATAAAATTGGTACCTCTATCCGAACGAAGCAAAGCAATGGGACCCCTAATTGAAATTAGGCGACGAAGCGTATTGATAAAAGAACTTGTGTTTAACGAGGAAGCAACCTCCAAGTGTACAGCCCCTGACGAGAGACAAGTGTAGAGCACACCCCAACGCTTAATATCCTTGCGATGCTCTTTAATGAAAAAACGGACCAAAGTAGTCTACTGCAACGTTAGTAAATGGAGGACACGGCTCTAAGCGATCACTTGGCAAATCTGCCATCTTTGGAGACTGAAACAAGGTACGAACCTTCCTACAAACCACACAGTTATGAATGGACCTTGAAACACAAGAACCTCTACCTACAATCCAATACCCAGAAGCTCTAATGTCATTTAGAGTCATTCCTCTACCTTCATGTTTAACTGCTAGGTGACTTTGTCGAATAATAAGCTGCGTGAAATGACCGAACGCGGGGAGCAGAATTGGATGTTTCAAATTATCACTAAACTTAGATCTTCTAACCCTACCTCCTACTCTCAAAATTCCTTGACTGTCTATGAATGGGTCTAACTTTGTAAGGGGACTGGTTTTCTTAAGACTTTGGGTTTCGCTTTTAACTATCTGAATCTCATCATGAAATACCTTTTGCTGTACTAAAGAAACGATGAGCAATTCCGCTTCCTTGAGATCTGCTACCTGAATTGAATCATATAAACGACCTTCACTCTTTTTGATTCCTCGAATCTTAGCTTTTAAAGTTCTTCCAAACTTCAAAGATAAGGCAACAGCTTTCTTGAGACGATATAAAGATGAAACATGCTCGAAACGCTCGAGCGCAAACTCTCTGGACGACTTAATTGCAAAGGATTGTGTCCTTTTTATCTCAGGATCACTGCTAACTAACTGTCCATCTACCGAGCCAAAACTTGAAAGAGGAGCACTCCATAAAAACTCTGGGCCATTAAACCAACGTGAATTTTGTAATCCCGCTGCAGAACTACCTCTTGATGCTATGTCTGCAACATTCTTTGCGCTTGGGATGTAATTCCACTGTTTTATTTCGGTATTGTTGTGAATAAACCCTACTCGATTGGCCACAAATAAATGGAAGCGCCTAGACTCATTTGCTAAGTAGCCAAGTACGACTTTGCTGTCAGTCCAGTAGAAATGTTTGGGTTTTGAATAACTAAACTCCTTTCCGAGATATAAAGCTGCTTTCACAGCCACAACGCAGGCAGCTAATTCAAGCCTTGGAACTGTCATGGGTTTTATTGGAGATACTCGAGACTTTCCTAGTACTAAGGAGACATGGGGAGAACCTTTCTCATTTAATAGTCTTACATACGAACAAACCCCATAACCTAGCAAACTGGCGTCACAAAAATGATGAAATCTACTTCTACAACCTGAAATCCTTCAGGCTTCACGCAACGCTCTATTTCCATTTCACGAACACCAACGAAATCGTGAAGCCACTCTTGCCATTTTGAACGCAAATCATCTGGTATGGGATCGTCCCAATCAAGGCCACTAATACAAAGTCGCTGCAAAATTCTCTTTCCCACTAAGGTAAGGGGGGCCAGAAACCCTAGTGGATCGTAAACCGAAGCCACAGTAGACAACAAGCCTCGTCTCGTGAATGGTCTATCTTTCAGCATAACATGAAATTTGAAAGTGTCTGATTTAATACACCATTCTATCCCTAGAGCTCTTTCTATCTGCAAACTACCGAATCCCAAATCTACATCTTGTACTTGGTCTGCTCTATCATCTTTGTCGATATTTTCTATCACTTTCCTCGAGTTTGAAATAAACTTATGCAGCTTCAACTTCCCCTTTAGACAAAGCTGGATAGTTCTGAAAATGAGATCTATGGCTACCTCTTCAGACTGAACGGACTTCAAACCATCATCTACGTAAAAGTTTTGCCTGATGAAGTCTCCAACATCGTACCCAAATTTGGATTCGAAGTCGGAAGCCACTTGTTTTAAACCAAAGTTCGAAAAACCCGGAGAGCTGGTGGCACCGAAAATATGCACTGTCATTCTGTACTGAGTCGGCTTTGAGGAAGTATCACCGTTTTCCCACCAAAGAAACCTCACGAAATCTCGTTGTTGTGGAGGGACCCGAAACTGATAAAACATTTTTTGGATATCGCACATGAAAGCAACGTTCTCTTCCCGAAACCTACACAAGACACCGATTAGTGTATTCGTCAAATCAGGCCCACTCAACAGGCAATCATTCAATGATTTTCCCTGATACCTAGCACTGCAATCAAAAACAACGCGTATCTTCTCTTTTTTTCGCATGGTAGACACCATGATGGGGAATATACCAAGCACTGGGCTTCTCTAATTCCTCCACCGGCACCTTCTCTGCATAACCGCTATTGAACATGTCATCCATAAACCGTACATAGTCCTCCTTATACTTGGAGTCTTTATCCAAACGTGACCTAAGATGCTCCAATGGCTTCTGTGCTTGCCCTAAGTTATTCACCAAACCGTTCGGCTTACCATTCTTAAAAGGTAAAGGCATCTCATAGTGCCCATCATCAAGCTGTCTTGTTTCACTTTCCATGATTTCCAAAACAATTTGGTCATCTTTAGACATACCTAAACCCTGAGTAGTATCCTGAAAATCGGACTCCAAAATGTTCAACACCTCTCGGGGAGTAATCTCTTTTGCACTTGCTCTAAATGAAATCTGTACGGGTCGATCTGAATTGAGAGCCTGATAAGTTAAGATCCTATGACTATGCCCTATTGTATCTTCCAAATTGCAACCACCTTCAATGACGCTAACAATACCCCAACCTAAATCAGTTCTTTGCGCATATGGCCCATTGTCTTTGGAGGTTACTCACCTCCCTTGGAACTAAAGCTTTCGGACAGTTATATCCAATTAGAAGACCGACTTCACAATTTCTCAGAGGCATTAACTTGTGCTTTACTGATCTAAGATGAGGCCATTTTTCTGCCATCTCACGCGTTGGAATGTGAGATCTATTCACTGGCATAATATTGCGAGTAAACACCGCGGGTAAACTAATCTTAAGGCTTCTGTCGTGACCTCTAACGATAAGACCACTGACTCGTTCACAATCAACTTGCTTGTGTTCAGCTAACATTGTGGAAAGCAACAATTTTGTCTTTGAACCCTCTACCCCCAACGATTTAGCTGTAGCGTCCAACACAAAGGACGTGTCCGATTGAGTGTCTAATAACGCATAGACTAATATCTCCTTCGACGGATCACTAACGTGAGAAAGATACACCGGTACTATCATCGAACTCAACACACCCTCACGAGACACGCTCAAAGACACCGCACCTGAACACGCACCACTAGATTGCAAAACATTAATTTCCTTTCCAGGCTCAAAGGAAACTGCATTAGGTCGTAATTTCGATTTAGGACTTGACTGACCGTAAGACGGATCATGAATAGCTGTAGGATGTCTTTTTTTACAAGTGTCACAAGTTGACCTTCGTTTGCAATCCTTGCTAATATGACCTTTACCTAAACAACCGAAACATAAGTTGCTTGACTTTATAAATGACTTTCGATCGTCAAGAGACAACTTGAGGAACGCCTTGCAACTGTTCAGGACATGGTTTTTCTTGCAATGATAACAGCTCAGAACCCTTTACGCTGAAGTGCTATGTGCTGTACCTTTCTTAATCCGACTGCTTTTTTCATCCGATGAAGCCTTTAAAGCGCTGAGCGAAGTGACCGGGTCATTTGCTATGTCAGATTCTTTCTCCAAAAAGTTCACAAATTCCGAAAATGGCGGAAATGAACACCTTGTAACCTTCCAATCAGCCACAGTCCGACCCCACCTTGTAACGATCCATTCCGGAAGTTTCCCAAGAATTTTACGGTTTTCGCGATCGTCGTCTAAAAATCGTAAATTGTCAATTACTTTCATTGCGCTTTCAGTTTGACGCAGAAAGTCAACTAACTTTCTAAGGTCTATGCTATCCTTGATTGCAACCTTGGGCCATTGCTCAAGTTTATCGCGAAAGGCATTGGCAATGACAAATTTGTCACCAAATCTTTTTTCCAACAAACGAAAAGCCTCGACAAAACCGGTTCGGGAAGGAAATAAAAAACATCCTTCAATACAAGTCTTGGCTTCTCCACTTATGTACCTTTTCAAAAAATGCAAGCACTCTTCCTTAGGTGCAGAACGACTAGTGATTAAAGTCTCGAAAGCCACCTTCCAACTTAGAAACTCTAAAGGATCGCCCGTAAAAACGCTTGGTTCAGGAATGGGCAACCTTGCCAGCGACAATTGGGAAAACATTTCTTTGTAAAACTCTTGTTGGGGTTCAGCCTTGTTAGATTCAGAATTGACATAAGATCTGACATAATCTTCATGATTGATATCTTTATCTAAACCCGCTAAAACTGACACATCACTTCTGTCGGCAACATCTGAGTTTTCAATACGACTTATAGCTTCAACCCTGGCCTAAGCTATCTCTAACCTTTTTGCCGCCTGTGTTTTTTCAAGCTGTCCCTTTTGTTGCAACTCGACATCCAAATATTTACATTTAGTTTCAAGCTCAGTCACCTCAGCCGCGGCTTCAGCCAACATAGACTTGCTAATATTTGACTGATTCGATGCCATTGAACAAGCACTTTGCGACTTCTTGTTAGAATGCTTACTACGTACTGAAACAGTGCTACGGGTTTCTAACATGAGCTGATTGATTGTGCTACCAACATTGAGAAGCACTTCGCACGACCTCGCCTCAATCTCCTCAAACTTATCTTGAAGCTTAGGATCAACCTGATCATTTGTCAAATGCTTTAAATCTTCGAAACACGAACTAACACTATTTAAAGCAAATTCATAGCCATCTCTAGCCTTCCTTAAGTCTTCAACACTAGTCTCTTGTGACAATAAACGGCTAATGACTACCGAGGACTTATTCAGTGCTGAAACCCTATCTTTGAAACCCTTTATCAACTGTGAAATCTTATACTCTTTACCCTTTTGGGTGAGAACTCGTTGGCGAGCACCTCTTCCTAGAGGCTCTTCTACTTTACTATCACTCTGAGAACAAAGTTCACCTGAATCCAGTTTGAATTCGTGCTCACACAAATCTTTCGAGTCAACTGGAGACTCCAAACGTTCGATATCAGAGAGCAATTCCTTGAATGGACCCTTTATAGACATCGTGACCTTAAACAACTACGGCTCTTATAAAAACAATAAAAACTACAATTTTGCCATGGTGAAAGGCTAAATCTTCGTAAACATCAACTCAAGCTATGAGATGAAAATTGTCTATCATCTGCCTTCAAATAGAAACTTCAGTTAATAGCAATATCATCTCCCTTTCAATTTAACTTCACCTCGCTGCAATGATTTCCTTTAAATGTGATTACTGTAATTGAAAAAGAAAATGAAAGAATATTTCCCAACGGTTCAGCTGACCACAAAGTCACTGGACATCCTAAGTTCATTCAACTACGGAACAGACGCGACACACTAAGAAAAAAAATTAAAAACAAACAACATCCCGCAAAACCATCAGCTGGCAACGATGTCACAAGACATACAACATCGAATACAAAAAAATAATAAAAATAAAAAAATAAAATAAATAAATAAAAATAAATAATAAATATTCAAACCTTTAATGAACGTGCTTGAGATTTGACTTAAAATTGTTTAATTCAACCAACCGGCAATTTCAAACACTGAAAGACGGCAAATAGCCGTTTCTAAATACCTGCCGCACAGACACACGGACGTACACTCTTCACATAAACATCACGTCCACCTACGGACAACAGCCGCAAGCTCCGCAAATAACTTACGGGTTGACACACAGACGGACAGCAGCCGGACACTCTCCAAATAACTTCCCTGTTGACACACAGACGGACAACAGCCGGACACTCTGCACACTACTTCCGGGTTGACACACAGACGGACAACAACCGGAGGCAGTTTTAACTTATAACTCCTTGAGTGCTGTACACACAAACAACTAACGACCAGCACTAGACCTTCAGTGACTTTATCTAAACACACGGGCAGACGGCAAGCCAGACACCTTTAACTTTAAATAACCTTAAAAATTAAAACGTACACCAAAAATTAAAAAAAAAACATGAAAAGATACACTGAGAAAAAAGAGAGTCCGTAAAAAGCAAACTACGAACGCCGAACGCACCACATCGTCTCTTTGTAGAAAAGATAAAATTTACCCAAGTGAACCAGTCTAGTTGCTTAACTTTCAGTCCTTGTTAACAGTTGCAAACAGCACTCCCTGTTGGGTTGCGTAGTGGTCACTGCTGAGCTATGTAGTGGTCACTCACGGGGTAGCACGTGGTTGTCCGCCGGATGTAGCTGCCCCCCTGCCCCCCTTCGTTTTACGTCGACTCTGAACGGACGGACGGACGGGTGAACGCGAAGGAATTATCATGGCTTATGTTTTACGCATTTTATTCACTCGTCAATGGTAAAACTGTATAAACATAACAAAAAAGATATCTTATTAAATAACGTTAATCAAAGAATGAAGGAGACATGCAGCAGATTCTCTTTACAAGTCGAATTCAGTCATAATCTCCCACATGCAAAAATCACTAATCAGCATGATAATATCAATTTCATGTCTATATAAATATTTTCTCACAGCACAAATGATAATCCTTAAAACACATTTTATTGCAGAACAAATAGCATCAGTGCTAGTTTCGAACACTGGTCAGGTTGGAAATTGATTAAACATCTCAACCTGAGTGTCGAAGAATCGATCAACTCTTTATCGATATAATCGATATAATTCTTTAATACTAACCGAAGTTAGGCCATGAACCCTTATTTACAGCATCACTGCACAGCTGTGGACAAAAATGCCCCTTCACTGTCGTCAATTTAAAGAAAAACAAAAATAAGAACTATAATTAGCTGTATTGTATTAACACCACCTCATATAATAATACTTGGAACATTACACGTGTAACGAACACGTGGTGACACGTGGTGACACGTGCCGTGGTATATCGAAGTGCATATGTACTACCGACATCATATAACTGTTTTGAATCACGAAAAAATGACACTGACGGAGCAGAGATACAGCTTTAATGGCTAGATTCATTAAGCGGCTATTTATCATAGCCAAAATCGAATAATTAGAATAATTATAATATTCTTATGTGCTTTCACACAAAATATTTGTAAGCACATGATTTTCTAGTAAGAGAACTCAGATTTGCTGTCAAAATTTTATGTCGTAGCACGAAATCTTCTATTTTCGCCCATTAAGCTCAAAGACATAAAGTAAAATCTCGAGCTACACCAGCAAGCGCACATAAAAATGTTTAAATACTCACAATCTTTCGAAAACATTTAACTTCTCACAACGATTGGTTGATGTTCACTCGTCGAAAGCCACATGGCAAAAGGGACGAAAAGAGGTAGGTCCCACTATTTATACGACACAAAATCCTGTTTTCAAGAATGACCGGCCCAGTGCCGAAACAATAAAAGAACATTCTTTCGCATCGAAATTTCACAAAGCACTTTGATGTATAGCCGCCAAGTCTCATTTAAAATTTGGACGAAAACGAAAATTTGCGCGAAAACGATTTGCAGGGAAAAAGAAGAGAACCTTCGCTTTCCAGTACGATCTTAGTTAAACTGCAAAAAGTGAAACCTTCCAAGTGTAAAAATAACCGGAAATGACTTCCACAGTCTGTAGCACCAGCATGAGTGCGAGGGTTTCAAATCAGTCCGAATGCGAATGTTTTTTGGCACAATTCTAGTAAAATACAAAAATGATTTTATTAAATCAGATAATTTTTTGCACTCCTCTGCGGCGTTTTCTGAGTATTGACATAGTTATGTAGTTAAGTACACAATAATGCATAACGTGACGTTTTCGATACTGGAAGACCGGTAAGTACGTCTGTGTGTTTCTGACAGGCGTATTTACCCGCCACAACATTACTTCTCCTTGATACCCGAGCTGTCAATCATAGAACAAATAAATCCACTTTTTTCTTGTTCTGTTGTGTTTAGATTGTATGACCAGTGCACCCAAGCCATGCGACAGCAACCCCTGTTTTGATGGCGTAAGTTGCGTCGAGACAAGCACGGGTGGTTTCGAATGTGGGCCGTGTCCTGATGGCTATGAAGGAGATGGAACAAAAGAAGGTTGTTGCTTTATAACATGTGAAGATGATCCATGCTTTCCCGGCGTAGAATGTTGTGATTTCCAGACAGGGGTTGAATGTGGGGATTGCCCTAATGGTTATAGGGGAAATGGAACGAAAAACGGTTGCCATCCTACTTCATGTGCAGGCAACCCATGCTATGCTAATGTAGATTGCCAAAATACAACCGACGGTTACCAATGCGGTCCATGTCCACAGGGATTCGCTGGCGATGGAACAAAGAATGGATGCCACCGCGAGAGTAAGTACATGTAGTTACATCTCAAGACCGCTTATATATACTATAAATGTCACATGGTACGCAACTGTAGTGCTACAAAATTCAACAAAAAAGTAATCGGTCGCACTTTTTTCACACCATAACAAGATGCTTTACAATATTCTTGACAACAATCCCTCTGAATGAAACTAAGAAGCGTAGCACTGGTCTCATACCTCTTTCTGCGACTTCAAACAGTCGGCACTTGACAGCCATAAGTTAAGACTTAGAATGATTGCCCGGCCCCCAACACAGTAATCCACCCACAAATTACATTCTGACATCCTGGTGAGACCCAATGCTTGCTTGGCTGTGTTGACCGAAAGTGACTCTGTATTTGCCTGGAACTGAACCTGGATTATATTTCAGAAATGATTGCACATCCGGTCTGCGGACATAACGCTTAACAGACTGCATTACACCAAATTGAACAACTGTCGATATTACTGTTGAACTTTCGGTATCAATATTGTTGAAATGAAGTGACTGTCCTTAGTCCTACAAATACCTAACTGGGTGTGAGTAGTAGGGTGAAAATAAGAGTTCTGCGCCACTTTGTTGGTTCTGCGCCACTTTGTTGGTTCTGGGTCACTTTGTGACGTCATACTGTCTGGAAGTGACGTCATCATGTCTGGAGCGGATTTCTGCGCCACTTTGTGACGTCATACTGTCTGGAAGTGACGTCATAGCGTCTGGAGCGGAAGTGTTGTCTGGACCGGAAGTCATGATAAGCGTTAGGATAGGCGCGGCCATCCATGAGGTCATAATGAGGTCATAATGAGGTCATAATGACGTCATAATGAGGTCATACTGTCTGGAAGTGCCGTCATACTGTCTGGACCGGAAGTGACGTCATAGGCGTAACCAAGGCGTAACCATGGTGATAATGACGTCATCAGTCACGTGACCAATGAAAAGCCAATGAGATCAATGAAGACAATGAAGCCCCGCCCACTTTCTGTCTATCATACTGTCTGGACCGGAAGTGACGTCATAGGCGTAACCAAGGCGTAACCATGGTGATAATGACGTCATCAGTCACGTGACCAATGAAAAGCCAATGAGATCAATGAAGACAATGAAGCCCCGCCCACTTTCTGTCTATCATACTGTCTGGACCGGAAGTGACGTCATAGGCGTGGTCATGGTAACGAATTGAAACTTTGTAAACAAAAGTGAACTTTGTAAACAGACTGTGTAAACAAACTGTGTAAACAAACTTTGTAAACAAACTTTATAAACAAAATTTGTAAACAAACTTTGTAAACAAACTTTGTAAACAAAATTTGTAAACAAACTTTGTAAACAAAATTTGTAAACAAACTTTGGTTATTTACATAATTGAAACTCATTGAAACTTTGTAGACAAACTTTGTAAACAAACTTTGTAAACAAACTTTGTAAACACAATTTGTAAACAAACTTTGTAAACAAACTTTGTAAACACAATTTGTAAACAAACTTTGTAAACAATCTTTGTAAACAAACTTTGTAAACACAATTTGTAAACAAACTTTATAAACAAACTTTGTAAACAAAATTTGTAAACAAACTTTAGTTATTTGCATAATTGAAACCCATTGAAACTTTGTAAACAAACTTAGTAAACAAACTTTTTTCCCCCACACACCACGACTGAGCATTTCATAAGCCATCTAGGTATTTGAACCTTCTAATGGTAACTTTTTCCCTCCACACTCTCATGCATACATACCAACACCATGATAAAATGTTTTGCTTATGTTGCTCTTTATACTCCATTATTTGTTTGTTTGTTTGTTTTTTTGTTTTTTGTTTTTTTTGTTTGAAATGCAGTGTTTACTTAGAGAAAAAATGGCGTCCTACAATCTGCAATCATCAGCAGCAGCATTTCGTCATCAGTGTAATCAGACTGCGTCATCTATAGCCAGCGTAATCAGACTGCGTAATCAGACTTCGTCATAAACAACGTAGACAGCGGTGTCTGGCTTTATTGTTTTTCCGAGGCAGCAGTCTCTAGCTGCTTGGAGTTGCAGTGTGACCCTAAGTGTTATACTTAACCGATTTGTCTGAAAATTTCACTGTTTGATTCAGTTTTATATCTAGTTTTCACATAGTCATGGACTGGTTGCGTAGCTGGTTGTATGTATCATGAATTCACCTTAAAATGATAAGTTAAAAGTAGAATAACTTTTGTTATGATTGACCGATTTACATGAAACTTTCACTGTTTAATTCAGTTTTATATCTAGTTTTAACATTAAGTGGTTATAGGCTATTTGCGCGGTTGGCTGTGTGCATATTTACCACAATTTTTAATTTTGTAAAAAGTGAAAAAAATGAGATAACTTCCGCTATAGTTGACGGATTTGCATGAAAATTTCACCGTTGGATTCAGTTTGATGTCTTAGTCTACAGTAGTTTGTGCATAGGTGGGTTGTTGGAATGGCGCGCGCCCACCATTCAAACATGTGTTTGAATAAGTTTTACGTCAAACTATTATTCAACAAGTTGTTTAGCAACTGTACAACAATTGTTCAACATGTTCAACATGTTGTTGAACATGTTGAACATATTGTTGAACATGTTCAACATGTTCAACAACATGTTAAACATATTCAACATGTTCAACATGTTGAACATGTTCAACATGTTCAATATGTTGAACATGTTCAACTTGTTTAACATGTTGTTGAACATGTTGAACATGTTCAACTTGTTCAACAACATGCTGTTTAACAAGTCAAAAATGCCAAACTTGTAAAAATTGCTGATTTTAACGAGTTACACACCATATTTTGATTACATCTAAGTAGCATAAAAGGAAGAGTGAGATATGCATTTCATCCATATCAAACAGCAATAAATTCTGCTGAGTCAGTTTTTGATAAAGCATGCACCTGTTCCAATGACGTCATTATGACGTCATAATGATGACGTAATAATGACGTCATAATGATGACGTCATAATGACGTCATGACGTTAAACTCCCCTAGGCATAGACAGCATGTTCAACAACATGTTCAACAACATGTTCAACAACATGTTCAACAACATGTTCAACAACATGTTGAACATGTTTAACATGTTGTTCAACAAGTTGTATATAAGGCTACGTTTAAAGGCTTTTTCATCATTTGAAA
This sequence comes from Protula sp. h YS-2021, assembly GCA_949752745.1. Classification (NCBI taxonomy): domain Eukaryota; kingdom Metazoa; phylum Annelida; class Polychaeta; order Sabellida; family Serpulidae; genus Protula; species Protula sp. h YS-2021. The sequence continues at coordinate 19,534,922 of OX457026.1, forward strand.
AGTGCATGTTGAACCGAAAGGATGTATAAATGTAACATTTGTTTGAAATCTTACAATTGGCCACAAAGTCTTAAAAGGCACTTAAAGAATGCTCACACTTCAGAAGAAGAAGAATTGGAGATAGATGTGGAAAACCCTGTAAAACCACCTATCACTGAAACTTAAGATGAGTCTTCTATGGAAAGTCAAAGCGTCAACATGACTGAAAAGAATGCACAGGCTTGTACAGAATGTGGTGCATTATACAACAGTCAAGAAGCTTTGTTCAAACATATGGAACATTGTGTTGAGGGTGATGATGACGGCAGCTCTGAAAGTGAGTCAGAAACAGACTCTGAAAGTGAGTCAGAAACAGACTCTGTTTGGTGTGATATGGTTCAAGAAGTCTACGATGAATATGATAAGAAATTTCAAGAAAAGGTTTCAGAATATGAAGAACAAGGGCTTGAAGATGCGCGTGAAATAGCAAGTGATGACTTTCAACCCATTTATAAGCGTCGACTTAAACAACTGTTTATGAGACTATTCAAATATGCCCAACGTCTACAACAAAACGAACATTATGAAACCATTTTAGAAGACTTCAATTACTTTGTTGATGAAAAACATTACGAGTATTCAAAGGCACTAAAGGCGGCTATAAGAAGAAACGATGCATTCTTTGAAGAGCTTCTAGATGAGGAGGAGGAAGACGAAAGCAGTGACGAAGAAAGTGATATGGATGCCAGTGAACAGAGTGAAGCAGATGAAGAAAAATAGACTTATTTGACTAAACATTATAATAAAGACTTTGTAAATAAATAAATGCTATAATATTGTTATAGATTTAAGCTGTATGTATTTAAGTGTATTTAAGTGTATTTAAATGTATTAATAAACCTATTCAACATATGTCTCGTTTTTTCTTTGCTTGAACTACAACTTGTTGAACAACTTGTTAAACAGCATGTTGTTGAACAAGTTGAACATGTTCAACATGTTCAACAACATGTTAAACAAGTTGAACATGTTCAACATGTTGAACATGTTGAACATGTTCAACTTGTTGAACATGTTGAACATATTGAACATGTTGAACATGTTCAACATGTTGAACATGTTGAACATGTTTAACATGTTGTTGAACATGTTGAACATGTTCAACAATTGTTGTACAGTTGCTAAACAACTTGTTGAATAATAGTTTGACGTAAAACTTATTCAAACACATGTTTGAATGGTGGGCGCGCGCCATTCCAACAACCCACCTATGCACAAACTACTGTAGACTAAGACATCAAACTGAATCCAACGGTGAAATTTTCATGCAAATCCGTCAACTATAGCGGAAGTTATCTCATTTTTTTCACTTTTTACAAAATTAAAAATTGTGGTAAATATGCACACAGCCAACTGCGCAAATAGCCTATAACCACTTAATGTTAAAACTAGATATAAAACTGAATTAAACAGTGAAAGTTTCATGTAAATCGGTCAATCATAACAAAAGTTATTCTACTTTTAACTTATCATTTTAAGGTGAATTCATGATACATACAACCAGCTACGCAACCAGTCCATGACTATGTGAAAACTAGATATAAAACTGAATCAAACAGTGAAATTTTCAGACAAATCGGTTAAGTATAACACTTAGGGTCACACTGCAACTCCAAGCAGCTAGAGACTGCTGCCTCGGAAAAACAATAAAGCCAGACACCGCTGTCTACGTTGTTTATGACGAAGTCTGATTACGCAGTCTGATTACGCTGGCTATAGATGACGCAGTCTGATTACACTGATGACGAAATGCTGCTGCTGATGATTGCAGATTGTAGGACGCCATTTTTTCTCTAAGTAAACACTGCATTTCAAACAAAAACAAACAAAAAAAAAAACAACAAAAAAACAAACAAACAAATAATGGAGTATAAAGAGCAACATAAGCAAAACATTTTATCATGGTGTTGGTATGTATACATGAGAGTGTGGAGGGAAAAAGTTACCATTAGAAGGTTCAAATACCTATGTGGCTTATGAAATGCTCAGTCGTGGTGTGTGGGGGAAAAAAGTTTGTTTACTAAGTTTGTTTACAAAGTTTCAATGGGTTTCAATTATGCAAATAACTAAAGTTTGTTTACAAATTTTGTTTACAAAGTTTGTTTATAAAGTTTGTTTACAAATTGTGTTTACAAAGTTTGTTTACAAAGATTGTTTACAAAGTTTGTTTACAAATTGTGTTTACAAAGTTTGTTTACAAAGTTTGTTTACAAATTGTGTTTACAAAGTTTGTTTACAAAGTTTGTTTACAAAGTTTGTCTACAAAGTTTCAATGAGTTTCAATTATGTAAATAACCAAAGTTTGTTTACAAATTTTGTTTACAAAGTTTGTTTACAAATTTTGTTTACAAAGTTTGTTTACAAAGTTTGTTTACAAAGTTTGTTTACAAATTTTGTTTACAAAGTTTGTTTACAAAGTTTGTTTACAAAGTTTGTTTACAAATTTTGTTTATAAAGTTTGTTTACAAAGTTTGTTTACACAGTTTGTTTACACAGTCTGTTTACAAAGTTCACTTTTGTTTACAAAGTTTCAATTCGTTACCATGACCACGCCTATGACGTCACTTCCGGTCCAGACAGTATGATAGACAGAAAGTGGGCGGGGCTTCATTGTCTTCATTGATCTCATTGGCTTTTCATTGGTCACGTGACTGATGACGTCATTATCACCATGGTTACGCCTTGGTTACGCCTATGACGTCACTTCCGGTCCAGACAGTATGATAGACAGAAAGTGGGCGGGGCTTCATTGTCTTCATTGATCTCATTGGCTTTTCATTGGTCACGTGACTGATGACGTCATTATCACCATGGTTACGCCTTGGTTACGCCTATGACGTCACTTCCGGTCCAGACAGTATGACGGCACTTCCAGACAGTATGACCTCATTATGACGTCATTATGACCTCATTATGACCTCATTATGACCTCATGGATGGCCGCGCCTATCCTAACGCTTATCATGACTTCCGGTCCAGACAACACTTCCGCTCCAGACGCTATGACGTCACTTCCAGACAGTATGACGTCACAAAGTGGCGCAGAAATCCGCTCCAGACATGATGACGTCACTTCCAGACAGTATGACGTCACAAAGTGACCCAGAACCAACAAAGTGGCGCAGAACCAACAAAGTGGCGCAGAACTCTTATTTTCACCCTACTGTGAGTAGTCCCAGAAATACAGATACAAATACCGACTGCCTTACAGTGTGTATAATGGGCTTTTCCGGCCCCTGGTGTGTAAAGATACTGGGATATTGAACAAATCACTCTACTCATAATTTTATATGCCTGAGAGTCTTTATGGTTGATTATAATATTTCGAATTTCGGTTAAGTTGTCTCAACATGAAAAAAATACCAATGCTTATCAAGTAATCAAGAAGGATTCAGGCAGGTTAGTACGTGTCAGTTGGGAGTGCTCTGTAGCGAAAGATAGAGATCGCCCATCCAAGTACAAACCGCATTCAGTGGTTTCTGACTTCATTGTAGAGGTAAACGTTCTAAAGCAAATGCTAAAAGCTCGAGGCAATAATCAGTAGGTTGACGCCACGCTGCTGATGCAAGGCAGCTACTCTCCCTGTCAACTCGTAATGACTACTCCGCCAGACAACCGCCAGTCTCTACGGAGGTGCACTTAGCCTGTTTCACTGGCTGCCACTAAACTGTGGCGAAATTCAGCGGTCATCCTTGTTGGTATTCTAGTACTAAACGCACACAACGCTGATTGACTTCGTCATTGAGGCAAACAATCTAAACCAAACTTAACTCACGGCTATTCTTTGTCACAAGGGAAGAAAATCACCCTTCCTTAAAATTCATGCTATCAGCAATCAGGGAAACGCACGACTCCACAAGCCCGTGTGCAACCCACCGTGCGGCAAGGGGGCCCTATCACCCTCATGCCCTCAGTACGTTCACGGAGAGACAAGGTTCTGCGCAGTATTCACTTACAAAGGCATCAGAGCAGACAGCCAACCACTCTCAAGAATTACCGAGAGAAACTCTCTTTTGCCACAAGACTATGATAACAAGATACTCAGTTAACCAGCAGCTAGATAACTGTGTGCTGCTCTTGGTGCCAGCAAAGTCCCTCCACCAAGAACGACCCGGGCTCAAAGCAAATTCAGCCTCAGAGCTATCAGGCTAGACACATCTGTTCAGCTGCATGAGGTCCCGGGAGAATTATCTCCAAGCGAGTTATAGCCTGAAGAATTGTTCTAGGTGCATTGTCGTCAGGCGAAATATCGTCAGGCTAAATATCATCGGGCGAAATGTTGAAGGCGAATTTTCCAACAACAAATGCAGATATTTTGCCTTAAGCAGCATACAGATGTTTCAACGGTCTCTTTTTTATCCAGACAGACTTATTGAAAGTCTAATTTTAGACAAAACAATTTATGATATTTTTGGATTTTATAACTTTGTGGATTATTCGATCAAGTTGGATTGATATCGTTGAATAATGTATTATTGATCTCAGTATAAAAGTTAAATATGATTATTTGTAAATTAGAAATCACATTTTTATTTGATTAATATCGTTAAAATTTTGTTAATGCTCTTTTTTCTGAGCAACTCAAAGATCCCAGATCGAATAGTTTTAGTTTGAGAAAATTTCTGTTAATTTTACTCATACTGCCCTACCGGCAGGCACGGTTGTTGATGTTTTTTTTTGTGTGCAAAACATCCAGTGTACCACAAATTTAATTGGTGATATCTGAAAAATGTATGCATTTACAGCTGTTGGAAACTGAAAATGTTTGTTTTAAAGCTTGTGCTAGTAATCCCTGCTATCAAGGAGTTGACTGTACTGACACCGCTAACGGCCCACAGTGCGGACGCTGTCCAACCGGCTACAACGGGGATGGTACCAAAAATGGATGTCAAAGAATAACATGTGGTACCAACCCATGTTTTGCCGGCGTCACTTGCAACGACAGTGGGGCGATATTTCAATGTGGGGACTGCCCAGCGGGGTATAGGGGAAATGGGATCACGTGTTCTGATATTGATGAGGTACTTACATCAGCATAAAAGATAAAATGTATAAATAAATTTATAAGTAATAATAATAATAATAATAATAATAATAATAATAATAATAATAATAATAATAATAATAATAATAATAATAATAATAATAATAATAATAATAATAATAATAATAAGCTGCCTAATAACGGACAATGAAGTTTCAGATAAAAAATGAAAATCATGATTCCAGTGTGTCTGTCTAACTTGACGTTATGATAGAAAGAAAGAAAGAAAGAAAGAAAGAAAGAAAGAAAGAAAGAAAGGGTTAAAATCGTACTATTGTTTTAATTGACGAACTCTGTGAAAGCTTAAATGTGCAGCTGGTATAAATGTTTTTTTTTTTTTGCTGCAGTGTGGTGAAGCACAGCCATGTGATTCGCTTACCACGTGTGAGAACCGTGTGCCTGGCTTCCGGTGTACTGCTTGCCCATCGGGATACACGGGGTCTGAAATCACTGGTGCAGGCTTAGAGTTTGCCAATGCAAATAAACAAGTAAGATACATTATAATAAAAAGCAAAAAAAAAATTCTACATTTTCTTTTAAAAAAGAATTTGCCAAAAATATGGCAAGCATTCTAATTGTTGGATCTAGGACTCATTTCCCTCCGTTCAAATTCTTAAGTTAATCGCTACTACTGTTGCCACAAAAATGTTACTTAAAATGACGGGTTCGCGTGCGGTAACAGATTCTCAAGCCCAAAGTATGCTTTCAAGGATGTGGTCATCGCCAATTGTGGGGACACAATGTCACACCCAATGAAAAAAAAATAAAATCCGGCATGGCTCATGCCTCTGATTTTATCGCAGGTGTGCCAGGATATAGATGAGTGCAGCAATAGCAACGGCGGATGTGTGGCTAACTCCATATGCAACAACACGCCAGTAAGTACATCTTCTCACACAATAATTGTTCTATGAATAACCCGCACATAGATATTATAAAAAAGAAAGAAATATTTCCCAGTAGTGCATTGAACCTACTGGATGTTCGCTATTTTTTCTGCTTATATCCAGAATCCAGTTACTTTATCCGATCCATCCTATTACCCTACAAATTCTTCGACGTCGGAGATGCATATAAAATGCGTCGGCAATATCGGCAACATGCGTCGGAAATACGCATATTTTTTCGTTTTGCTCATCGTTTATTAGTCGTTTATGCGCATATTTTCCGACGAAGCTTATTATGCATATATGCGACGCATATCCGACGTAGTACCAACCGTCGGCTATACGTCGGTTATACGTTTATATTCCGATGCATTTCCGACGAACTTCCAATGGTTTTTATACGTATAAAATGCATATTTCCGGGGTTTTCCAATTCATCCGACCAAGTGACAATCGGAAAATATGCGTTTTTAGACGTATAAAAATGCGTATGCGCATTAAAAAAAAATGTTTCTAACCTTAACTGAACCATTGAACCCTTACCAACCATTCATAATTCACATATTCATACATACACCATAGCATATTAATATACAACATAGCATTGCAACAGAACGCTAGTACTTACTCGGGTTTGAACTTGGGACCTCTCGCGCCCTAGGCGCGGAACATACCTCCACTCCACGGCAGCTGCGGCTGCCTCGGCAGTGTAATTAAGTGGTCTAACGTTTCTGTTTCGTCCCAAAAAGTTCACTTGTTACATTTTCGTTTTTTGTTACCGCTGGCGCTTTTAAATTTAGTTATTTGTATTGTCTTTTCCTCCTTTATATTTGCTGAGGGATAGTTATTGAGGCAAACGATACTTTTAGTGTGATAGGCATAAGTGTACCCCAACCACTCCTTGAATGGATGATCATGATAAGTGAAATAAATTATGTAGATAACTTAAAATTAAAAAAAAGTATATCGCAAATCAAATGAATAAAACATAATATTCTTTTTTTTTTTTATTTAAAAATTATAAATTTTAACCATTAATACTATTTAAATCATTTTAAGTATAAAAAGTTTGCAATAAATTTTAAAATGGTAATAATCAGAACACATGGTCACTGATGGTGTTGCAGAACACAGCCTATAGTATTGATAATTTTTATGTATATTCATAATGCTCCACTATTGATTCTTCATAATGTCCACTACAAAACGTCAATCGATAAATTTCCGACGTCGAATAAGCATAGGAAAATATGCGCTTTATAGACGTATAAAAAATACGTATAATACATGCTGGCAATATCGGCATCTTTTTTCCGATGTATTTCCGACGTCGTATATGCATAGGAAAATATGCATTTTATAGACGTATAAAATAATATGTATAATATACGATTGCAATATCGACATCTTTTTTGCGATGTATTTCCGACGACGTTATACATAGGAAAATATGCGTTTTATAGACGTTTAAAAAATACGTATAATACGCTATGGCAATATCGGCATCGTTTTTTCCGACGCATTTTCGATGCATATAGGATGTTTCTAAAAATGCGTATATATTCCGCTGTATATCCGACGTATAAACGATGTTTCAAATCCGCTGCCAACGCTGCCGATGCAATTTAGTAAATTTGCAAAATTATGTTAACTAATATATGTTGATTGAACACGTGACCAGTGTTGTATATATAAAAAATAGAACCTCGTTTACTCGAACTGCTCGGGATTTTGATACCAGTTCGAGTAGACCGGATGTTCGTTTTTAGTGTGCGTTGTGTAACCATATATGCGATGTATATGTATTGGAAGTCGTTATGTCATATATGGATAAAAATGGAATTTAAAGTGAGTGATCAAGTAAAGGCAACTACAACTTACAACAATGAAAAAACAGCCAGAAAACTTTAAAATATTGCTCAATGCCTGAAACAGGATTTCTACAATTTACATATGTGAGCTCAAGACTTATGTATACGGTTTCCAAAACATTGCAATTGCAATTGACTTAGAGACATGCATCTCATTAGTCCCTGATGATTTGTACTCTGGCAAAGTGCTATGAGTAAACTGTGAAGCACAGATTGCCTTTAAACCAAAGAACAGCTTTCTCGATTAACCACGGGCATAATCCTCAGAATTGCAACTGAGTTTGCATCGGATTAGTTTAAATTTATGCTGAGTATTCCACCATTAAAGCATATTGTTGGCTTTTGATTTGACTCAGTCACGAAAATAAAGCCGGAGTAGTTATTTGAAGATTTGTCGTGATCATTAAAAGTTTTCAACTCCAAAAAGACGGGAATTGTGCGTGTTTTTGTCACTGATTTTGAAGACAGAAGTTGGGACCTGAAAAAGTGTTCGAGTTAACCGGGAATATGAGTTAACCGTGTTCGAGGAAACGAGGTTCTACTATATATATTCAGTGCCAAAAATATTAATTTTCGTAAGCAGGATAATATAATGCCAGGTACTAAGTTAGACAATTATAAACAGTTCAGAATATGCCTTTCAAAATCTTTCAGAATTCTACTTTTCCTTGAGGTTTTCTAGGATTATTTGGATATTACTGAAAATGTGTTATAAATGGCCAGCTCTGAGACTTTTAACCTTTTTTGATAATCCACCAAAAAACTGGCACAACGGCGCAACTGTCAAATAATTTTTTTTTGGTTTTCAAAACTCTCGTCCTGCTGGTCTCCTGGGCCTTTTGTCGGATGACTTTCAAATTTGGTGTGGAGACGCCTATTACGACCCGTTTTTAACCCGTTTCTTTTAGGTGATCGTATATAAACTTTTAAAACATGTAGATCCTGGATCTTTTAAAACTGCTACATCTGTTGTGTTTTTGGTTCAAAGCCTTTTCAGTTTAAGAAGAATAATTTCCAAGTAATGCTATAACGCAAAAGTAAATTTGAAAATTTAAATGTATCTATTCCAACATGTATAATCGAATCGTGTTAAAACTTCAAAAAAAAACATATTTCCACGCTAACAAAATTACTGATTGTGCTTAATATCGAAATTCATCAATTTTGAGGATTTTATCTTAAAATTTGTTATTTTGTACAGCGTGTCTCTCCATTCGATTTCTAATGGTTCGTTTTCAGGTCATAATGTCCCTGGACATACTTGTTAGCCCTCTCAGTCAGCTGACCCGTCGCCAGATTTTTTACCCTATCTTTCTACGTTCCATACCATTTTTCCGTCTTTTCATACGATAGTATTACTTAATTCTATATGAACAAAATTTTACGTGCCTACGCCGATGCATATATTAGAAAGAGATAATTCAATTGTAGGTGAAAGGAGAGTATTTTGATTTTGACCCATATATCCCAGACTACATGTTTAAGGAGAATCATTGTTATGACTCTGTTTCGGGTTGACCCAACGTTTTTGACCTCGGATTGACATACCAGGTTTGGTTGTATATGAAATGGAACGGATGTCGATTTCTCACGTCAGTATGCGTCTGGTTCTAACTGCTGTGTGGGTCCAGCGTCTCGTATTTTTCATTGCACATGCGGTTGAAACTGCAGTGTTAGATCAATAAATAGTTTTGGAATATGTGAGATATTGCTGAATATACCCATAAACATAAGCATTCTTTTTACCTTAAAAATATGTGGTTTCATTCAATATTTGACTTCTGTAGAATGTTTGCTAATTGTTAAGAATTCCAAAGCTATTTTTAAACTTCGGTTCACGACCATATACATCGCGACTCAATCCGACATTTTTATAACGATTCAAAAGTTCAAAGTTGGTTATACTGACATCATAACCAAACAACAACAATTTTTGCAAACCCCTAAAGACGTCGGATGTGTGCTGGGTATATGTGTTATACTGCAATTTCCAAGATTATAAAAAAATCAGTTTTGTGCCACTAGGATGAGCAATTCACAGAATTTGTTATAGCTAAGAGAGAACATGAATGTAAAGCAAGGGTTTGGATAATCAATTGTGAAAATGTTTCACTGGATATTAGTTCTAATATCAGATTTTTTATAAGAGATATTTCATGATAGCATGATTTGTTTGGTGTACTCTCGCCATTTCTTTCATCAGTAAACCTTTATAAATGTTCCATAAACACGCTGATATGCATTAATTGTATATAAGTCTTATATAAGTCTTCAGCTTGAAATTTGTAGTTTGTGCCTTCTAGCGATTCGAAAAATTTGAAAAGAACACTGTGGCACTGTGCTTTGAATAGGAGTAAAATATGAAACAAAAATCAGCCATAAAGCCATTAAACTTGGGATAGTGGTAAAATATGAAACAAAAATTAGCCATAAAACCTAAAAACTTGAAAACGAAGTTAGCATGAACATATTCTATTGCAAATGTTCTTTTTAGGGAGGACATAACTGCGGGAATTGTAAACAAGGCTTTATTGGCAATCAAACCTCTGGATGCATACCGGATATTGGCCCATGCCCATGTGGTGCCAACGCTGAGTGCAGCAAACTACCCAATTACGGCGGCTGGCGCTGTGATTGCAAAACAGGGTATGCTGGTAACGGTGTCCTATGTGGGCAAGATACAGATTTGGATGGCGCCCCTGACAAAGCATTAAACTGCTTAAACAGAAGCTGCAAAGCTGTAAGTCTGCACAATTTTATTATACAAGATATGTAATGTGTATCCTGGCGACGCTGAAATCCCATAATAGCCTTTCCTAAAAACTACACTTTTCCCAACAATTTTGAATACTGTTATTTTTACAGGTTTAATTATATAAACAGATATTTACTTTTTACCTTTATTACTATTGATTGTGGGAAAATGTTAAAAAATATCATGAGCAGCGTTATGCCCAAGCGTCGTCACGCTCAAAATACAGTGGCATCGCTGCGAGATATAATGTGCGTTTTCCTGATCAAACATAATTAGAATACCTGCAATTTGCAGGAAAATTGTAAGATAAGTAAGCGCTACTGTTTTAATGTACTTATTTATGTATACGAATTTATGTACAGTTATCCTGTACTACCCGAAGCGAAATTCAGTTAACCTAGCTCTAGCACTTAAACATTTTAGATGTACTTGTGTTTGTTAAACAGGACACATTTATTAATTTACTTTCCCACGTTCTGGCTGCGAACGCAGCAGTCATCGAAATCAGTTAACGGTAGAGTTAATTCCTGAATCCGGCCACAGACATTTAGGTTATCTAATAAACCATATATTGACCTTTTTGTGTCAACATGTAAGTATATTATTGACCAGGTACAAAATGTTGACCTACAGGTTCACATTTTTTTAATTGGTCAGTATTATCTAGAACTAAATAATATCGGTAAATTGTGCATGTGTGGTAATCTGCTATCAATAATTTTTCAAAGCGTACATAAATTTAGTTTATCCAAAAATATATTATATGAGAAAATATAATTGCTGCACGTTTAACCATAGGATAACTGTGAAAAGATACCCAACAGCGGCCAGGAGGACGCCGATGGTGACGGAATTGGTGACGTCTGTGATGACGACAGAGACAATGACGGAAAACCCAATAGCCAGGCTAGTCTTGATAATAGCATGTCCATGGTTATATCGAATTCGCTGGTCGTTGTTTTTTTTTTTCATTTTGAGAAAATCGGACTTAAGATAAGCGAGACGACATTCCTATGACATTCCTATGCAGTCAGATGTCAATAATAACATCGAAAACAATGCACAGTAATCTATTAATTGCTACCATTGAGGCGCATTTTGAAATCCCCGATAGATGTGATAATATTTTACAAGAAGAACTCTCAAACTGAAAAGGCAATTCCATATCTATAGCTTCCTTTGCCAAATTTCATATAGGTATGTTCCTAATCGTAACAAACATTAAAACAAACTCGTGGGATCATATATCGAGCATCCAAAATGTTCCAATATGTTGTCAGTACTAAATAGAAACGTTGAAAAGAAGTCGATAATTAACTATAGGCGATATGTAAAAGCATAGGATTGCGTACTCAAAAAGGTTGCACTTTATTTCTTTTTATACTACAGATTCAGATTCACTTAGCTGTTTTGAAATCAGCAGTGCTTAAGCCAGTTCTTAAATGTTCATCTCATATTGTGGCTTAAAACTTAACTTTACTCATCCTGACGGTTTTTAACTAGTGCACTTTTAAAATCTATAGGACGTTGTTCCCCAAACCTTGCCTTCTTCTCCCAACATCAACACAGCGTTTACACATGGGCATTATTTTGACTTCTAGCTCAGACTTTCTCTGTTTTATATTGAACGTGTAGTTGTTATTCCATTTTGTTTTGGATTATGTTTAACAAAAGTTAGGATAAATGTCTTGGCCAGTTTTGTGTTTACCGAACAGTATCTGTCTCGCCCTGACACACCATAAAATAAAGCAATGCTGTACGAAATCTTTATCCAGTACTAATTTTAGCCTTGCATTTTTAATGTTTCAGGACAATTGTCCGTTTGTTAGTAATCCAACTCAGACCGACACTGATGGGGACAAAGTAGGCGACGCCTGTGACACTTGTCCAAGCTTAACTAACACTGATCAAAAAGATACAGACGGGGATGGCGCTGGGGATGCATGCGACCAGGACAAAGATGGCGATAGTATGGTTGTTTGTAGTCATTTAGTTTCTCTGTGTTCTTGTTCAAGTCCAATATGTTTTTTTTAATAGAATGATGCATTTTTGCTGTGATAAAGTGTATCTTTTGTCTGTGGCACCCTAGTTATCATCGGTATTGCTATATTAGTAAACTAGTATTAAGAACGTAGCTTAAACTAAAGTCATTCACTTTTATATGCATGTAAAGAAAACTTTACTGTTAGCTGAAGCCAAGCATAAAGATATTAAAAAAATACATAAAAGCATATTTGAAATGTCATTTTTGTTATTATTACCATTATTATTCCTATCATCATCATCATCATCATCATCATCATCATCATCATCATCATCATCATCATCATCATCATCATCATCATCATCATCATCATCATCGTTATCATCATTATTAATAGTATTATTATTATAGACTTGACAAATGCAAATGATAACTGTGAGTTGGTGGCGAACCCCGACCAGAAGGACACAGATGGTGACGGTGTCGGTGACGTGTGTGACAACTGTCCGGCTGTCTCCAACCAGGATCAGAAAGACGTCGACAATGATTTGGTTGGGGACAAATGTGATAATGATGTTGACGGGTCAGAAATTCAAGCTCTTATTTGAACAATTTGTTAATAACAGCAGATAAATTCATGAATTTCAATGACAGAATGACACACAGAAAGGAACAGAACTAAAAGCTATGATCGTATTATGCTTAATATGTTGATTCCTTACTGCATTTTAGCTTAATATGTTGATTCCTTACTGCATTTTAGCTTAATATGTTGGTTCCTTACTGCATTTTAGCATAGACTTTCTTATCCTTCAGTGCTACGTTTTTGCGGGAACATAAGTTTTCATGATTTTATCCATACAGGAATACTTTGCTGATTTTTTAAAACTATTTGCTGTTTGATGTCACTTTTCCGAAATTTAGATGATTTTTTATCCTATTATGAATTCAAGAAAAATGCAACACTTCTTAAATGTAATTTATTAACTAGTGTCTTGACAGGACCAGTTGAAGGCATTGTCCAACCATTGTAAAAAATACGGTTCAGAGAATGAATTATGTATAAAATAACTACATTTTGGGATCTTTATTTTCTTCTAAGTAATATCTATATAGGTGAAGGTAATATTCTTAACTAGAAAGGTGCTGTCTGTTTTCTTAAAGTTGCAATCTATTTGCGTATTACGTTCATAAAAACCTTCACTTGGTTTGTCTTTGTAACTGATATATACGTCATTTTTTATCAGCTGTCCCTTTCTTGTATCAGCTGTCCCTTTCTAACGGTATACTCAGAACTCTTTAAAAACCTTGTTCGCTTCACTGAGATATACGTTATTTTTTATCAGTAGGCCCTTTCTGATGGTATACCTTGTTCACTTTACTCACAGCTGCTAGTCTTTCTTCATGTGCTTGTTTTTTCTCTCCCTTCCGTTATAGCCATTTATGCACGATTCTTCAGCTGTTGTTTTGATGAGCCCTAGGACCGCCACGAGATGGGCATCCGTCCACCCACAAATCTTGTTATCGCCGCTTTTTTCTCTGTAAAACATGAGAATTTCTTCAGATATGAACATTATAAATTAGGGCTATTCATTGGACTGGATTGTTTTTGTCGCAGATTTAAAGTATACATATGCATGTATATGGGCATTTTCGGGAGTAAATTCTTTGTTTCCACTGAATGTGCAACTGAGGGAACATCTACTATAAATTAAGGCTATTGTTTATCCTCAGGAATAGAAAGCAATCCATGTTCCCTGTCCCCAGTTCATATTACGGTCACTTTGAAATTTAGTTACCAGTAGGTGGTTTAATCAAAGGAACGATAACTGGTATTTTTGATTTGTTGAGAGTTTTATCTTTACTAGTATTCCTTCGTGCGTTTTTGCTCCTAGTTTATCAACGGACAGATGGATTGCTCTGATATGTCAAATTCAACCACATGTCCAAGTTGTGTATCAAAGCTCTAGTGCTTGCATATGTGGTACAGTTGTTCTGTTTCACGCTGTTTTGCATGTGGTGTGGAAGGCGGAAAATGCAGCAAATCAGGAGTCACATTTAAACCAATTTAAACTAATTAAAACAAAGACACACAAAGTATTCCTACATTGATAAAACATGTGAACCGATGTTTTGCTAAATTAAGCTGACTAGTATAAGACAATGTATGCTAAAATGCTGTATGAAAAAAGTATTGGCACATAATATGCCCATTATATTTCAAGATGGCTAATAAAAATCTTAGATGTTCTTGAAACATAGATTGTAGTCTTTTTCTTTCAAAAAAAATACAAAATATAAATACAGATTTAGACTTATATTGATCTTATTGCAGGGATTTAGATGGCATCCAAGATGACCTTGACAATTGTCCTTCGACAGTAAACGCAGACCAGCTTGACACGGATACAGACGGCAAAGGTAAGCACAATAAAACGTCTTAACAATGAAAATCAGATGTTTTCCATGTAGAGGTGACCACTGACGGGAGGCTGTGTTAGTATTAGGCTGTTCTAGCACCCATGTTTCCAATGACAACAGAATCCAGGGACAGGACCTGGTCACAAATGAGAATTTCCTACATAACAACCCTTCCCCCGACCATATTAAAATTCCAGTAACATATGCTTGATTCTGTGACGAAGAAGCTCACAGGACCACCACGAAACTTAAACCACTAGTTTCAGTGGTGGATCCAAAAGGATGGTGTATAGGGGCTGCACCCCCTTCCCCCAACCCCAGTTCGAAAAATATACTATTAAACTGCGTATTTTCACAAAAGGCTTGACTCCTAAACTCTTCGTTGCTGCGGATGATTTTGAGGTAGAACCCCAGCCCCTCCCCACCTGCTTGACCGTATTCTGTATCAACCACTGAATTCGGTAACACTTTGGTATTATGCCTGGTTTTTCCAGTGGTTTACTTGATAGTATAAACAAAGCATGCTATATAATTTTAAGGATTTTCACTACAAAGGGGAGTCTGAAAAAGTATGATATTGTATCTTGTAAATTTAGACAATTTCGCTTATAAATTTCGCTTATAGCAAGAAACACGACGTTAAAAAGAACGTTGAAAACATTTTTTGTTAAGCTAATAATAAAAAGATATTATCCATGAAAATCTCATTCAGAATTCTGTTATTTGGTTTACTTCCCCACCATAAAATACATTTCAATAATACTGTGAGGAACGGGATTTTTCTGAATACAATAGTTTTCCCCAACATTACCGAACATCATACAGTGGCAAAAGTGAATTCAATAGCGTATACAATCACACAATATATGCGGCAAAGCGGTTCAATAATCCAAACTATAATACTACGTGAGGGAGGGTTGAAACTGAACATTTCCCCTGCGTTACCGTGCATGATACAGCAAGCGTGCGGCAAACATAAAGCTCCACAAATCGGCTTGAAACAAGCACACATTTTATGTTATTTCTGTGACTTGGTTCAAATAACGTTTTTTCATAGAACTTTTGTTCATAGAACTTTTGTTACAGCGATACGTGTGAATACCAAGTAAACCACACTAGTACAGCATAACCTATAGGTATTGAAGTGGTGTGATTTATATTAACTGACCATGTGTTTCACCAACACACGTAGGCAATAGCTATGTAGTGACATTGGGCGTTTACGCAATGGACTTATAATGGCGATAATTGGACAATTTACAATAAAATGAATGTTCAATTGTGTCTGTGGACATCGTCTCAGCTGACTGCAAGATGCATAGCATGTTACCGAAGTAAGTTTACATTACAATATTCTTAAATTTACGAAAATTTTAATCACTTGTACAAATAATTAATCAATTATACAAGCTTCTAGTAAACAAAGTTTAGTTATGGGACGGGTCAGATTCGATAATTTTGTTTTCACAACAGCTGATCTAACGAGACTATCTCTGCTTCTGTTAACTTGTAAAACTCGGATAATTGGCCAGATATTTCTTGGCGTTTGCTCATCAGACACCAGTACAATGGCATTTTCGCGTAATTCGCGCGCGGGCTCGACCCACTTTTGGCGCTGTCGAATTGTCGGCAGATATTCGCGTATCCATCGGTTCCAAAACATGTTTGCTAGATACTGTACGTGCCGCCACCGTCGGCGGTAGACATTTTGTTTGTCAAAGAAATCAGTCGGCAGTTTTTCATTGCGGCGCAGCAGAAGCAGGTGATTTGGCGTTAGAGGTGTCGCATCTTGCTTTTTTCCGGAGCATCTGGTTATTGGTCGGTTGTTTACAATTGACTCCACTTCGCAAAACAATGTTGACAGGCATTCATCATCAAGGACTGTGTTGCTAATAATAGCGTTTATTACCTTGCGCACTGTTCGTATCTGGCGTTCCCAGACGCCGCCCATGTGTGATGCGCAAGGGGGGTTGGATATCCACTGAATCTCTTTGTGTTGCAAATGTTTATGCAGACTATGGCTGGTATTCCGTCGATATATGGCCTCGAACAGTTCTTTTGAGCTACCAACAAAGTTTGTGCCATTGTCTGTGCGGATGATTTCAGGTATTCCTCTTCTAGAAGTGAATCGTTGCAGTGCATTCATAAACGAATCTGCATCAAGCCAATGCAACACTTCGATGTGGATGGCGCGAATAACAAGGCACATAAAAATACAGCCATATCTTTTTACTTGAGCGCGACCCCGTTTCACAAGAAATGGCCCAAAGCAATCGATACCCACATGGGCAAAAGGGGGCTTATTTGGCGTTACTCTATTACTGGGAAGGTCTGACATCCGCTGATGCATTGGCTGGCCATAGAATCGTTTGCATATAACACAATTGCCAATCACTTTGCGAATGAGTTGTCTGACTTTTGTAATCCAGAATCTTGTGCGGAGAATCGACAGGACGTATTCAGTGCCGCTATGCCTAGCTTTAACTTCATGATAATATCTGATTATTAGTAGGGACAGGTGGCAATCTCGCGACAGAATCAGCTGATGTTTCATCTCGACAGCAACCACGGCGTTTCGTAGGCGACCTCCGACGCACAGTAACCCTTCTTCATCCACAAAGGGTTCAAGGTAGTACAGCGTACTGCTTCTTTTGACACAGCGTTGCGACAACAGATCGCTCATTTCTTGCCTGAAACACTTCATCTGGACATACAACACAATGCGTTTTTCATCGAGTTTCAGTTCATTTGGTGACAGCACATTAGCAACGTTTGTTTTGTTTTTCAGCCAGTGTATAAATCGTAATACCCATGCTACTGCTTTCTTTAGGCGATGCCAGTCGGAATAGGGATTAATCAGTTTTTCAGTGACATCTGTTTGCTTCAATTCAACATCACAGATAGCAGTTGCACGTTTTACCTCGATGTCGGAATTCTTGATCGTCTACAAATCAATCTTCGATTCTGGCCAATCAGATTCGTCCACGTGCAGAAATGCAGGCCCAGTCAGCCATCTTTTGCTGATTTCACTTGGCGGAAGACCTCGAGAGGCATCATCGGCGGGGTTGTTACACGAGCTGACATGTCGCCACTGATCGCTTCTCGAACCGTCATGGATCACTGTAAGTCGGTCGGCTACAAATGTCTGAAATCTACGAGTAGCATTTTTGATATAATACAGAACAATACTACTGTCGGTCCAGAAGAACACTTCCTGCACTCGTAGCTTCAATTCACGCTGCATCATGCTATTCATACGGATAGCTGTTACCGCTGCACACAGTTCAAGTCTCGGAATGCTGATTTGTTTCAGTGGTGCCAATCGTGATTTGGGGAAGAGAAATGAGCAACAGACCTCACCTCTAGTATTAACGATGCGCAGGTATGTCACCTTGCCGTACGACTCTTCACTTGCGTCACAGAAATGATGCAACTGCATCACTTTGATATCCTGCTTATTGACATTGACCACACATCTAGGCACTTCAATCTCCTGCAGCAGCGGCAACGACTCCAACCATCTGGTGAACGTCTTCACTGTGTTTTCTTCGAGTGCATCATCCCAGCCTTTCTAAATCTTACATTCAGTCCGAAACAGGTCCTTTGCGATCAATAGAAATGGACAAATACTAGTGGGTCATATATTGTACTTACTACACTGAGCAGACCTCGTCGTGTGAGGACTGGCTCTCTCGGTGTCATCTTGATATGAAACACGTCGGGTATGGTGAACCATTCGACTCCAAGAGCACGCTGTACGGATAGTACATCACTTTGCAGATCCAGATTTTGAATTTGTTTTGCTCTGTTTTTGGCTGGAATGGAATTTAAAACATCACTGCTGCTGCTCACCCACTTGGTCAAATTGAATCCGAGCAGCGATAACAAGCGTCGAAGCTCAGTTGCCAATGCTTTTCCTTCGCTCACTGAATCAAGAGAATGCAGCAGGTCGTCAACGTAGAAGCTGTTCCTCACCGCGTCGATCACGCTTGAGTCGAACTGAGACCGGAAATCTTCCGCAGTTCGCTTCGTGTGTAGTTGCACACGCTTGGACTCCACACACCACCAAAGAGATGGACTGTCATTCGGTAAGTATCGACAGCTGCGTCTGGATCATCTCTGCTCCACCATAGGAATCGCAAGGTATCTCTGTGTTTTGGTGGAACTTTAACTTGGTGAAACATCTCTTCGAAGTCCGCCATAACACCGATCTTGCTTTCGCGGAACCTCAGCAATACAGGCGTTCGTCAGATCCGGGCCTTGCAACACTTCTTTATTGAGGGAAGTGTTTTGGAATGACGCTACACAGTCACACACTTCTTAGCTTCTTTGGCCTTTTAGGGTTGAATACGGGATGATGCGGTATATCCCAAGTTCGACCTGGAGTTGTCGACTCATCTTCCTCCCCCTTTCAGCATACCCCTTCTCCAGCAAATTGTGGATGCTTGCAGTGTACTTAGAATACATCACACCATCTTTCCTCAAGCGCCGGCCTAGATATCCAAAGCGTTTTTCTGCGAGGATTATCTGGTAAATTCGATTTGTCCTGCTTGAATGGTATGTCAAGTTGATAGTGATTATTATCAGTGGATACTGAAGTATCCCACAGCTTCACGACTCGTATCCAAAGACACTTCACTGCATTCATCTGTTGGTCCAAAACTATCAACTTTCCGGAATTTTTCGACTTGGTTGTTCAACTCGCGATCGACATTTGCACACAGTCAACATTAAAGCACACACCCGAGGATTCCTCTTGACTTCGTGCAGATCCGTTAACCGTCAAATCGAGTGGTGTTCGTACTGCGTACGGTTCGCCGGGGTGAACACGACACACTTCAAGTGGAACTAAACCATCTGGATTGTCTTGCCTAGTCAACAAAGACACACCTTCACTGCTAGAACTAAATATCGGTAGGTCATTCAAACGACTAAATTGACTAATGTCATCTTTGCAAACCACACTTGACACAATCGACGGGAAATCGTTCATCACACACACTTAAGCATGAGTAACTGTCTCATTACCACTTCTGCGTGTTTAATGCAGTCAAACAAATTTCTTCTACAGCAATTTCTTTGCCATTGTTCAATGTGGAAAGCATTATTGTGGTCGATTTACCTTCTACACCCAGTTGTTGTTGCAGCTTTGTGGGGCAGAATGTGCGGTTACTTCCGGTGTCCAGCAAGGCAAACGTCTTCACTCCCAGTCTTTGACCTTGTGCCCGCACGTGTACAGGATCAATAGGAAGAGACACCTTAGCCTTCTCTGGTGCCTGCATGCTGAAAGATATGGATGCACAGCTAGAGTTATTCAGTGTATCACGGATTGAAGTTGAGTCACCGGCCGAAGTCAACGTCGAACTCGCAGGTGATTCCCCTTGCGCGTTGTCTTTCTTCAGCGCACTATGAAGCAGGCATGGGTGCTTCCTGGAACAACCGTCTATGCCACACGTCTTGACGAACCTGCATTCCTTTGAAACGTGTCGAGAACCATTCAAACAATTGAAGCAGATTTTTTTTCTCTAACAAACTTCAGTCTCTCAGAAGCTTGCAATTTCTTAAACTTCTCACACTGGCTCAGATAATGCGAGTCACCACACATGAAGCACTTTCGGCTTGGCTGAGCGGGTGCCTTGGCCTTGTTTGCACCGACTTGAAAACTCAAGGACATGTTTGTTTGCAATTTGCCTTTCTCGGGTTTTTGTTCAGCGCCTATACCGAAAACTGGATCACTCACTTCGCGGGTCACAAGGGTAAGGAAATCCAAAAATGCATCAATACCTGGATATTGTCCACGGGCTTCATAATGCTCTATGGCATTCTTCCTCCAGCGACTTTGAAGGTAGTTTGGCAGCCTCTTCACCAACTTTACCAGGCGTACTCGTGCATCGACCTCATTCAAATGCCCCATTGCTCGTAGGGTTTCAGCTGCGAACGTCATCTAAAAATCTTGTAGCACCTCCACATTATCGGACTTGATCGGAGGTCCTGAGGTGATCTTCGATATCCATGCTTCAGATATCACATAATCACTTCCAAACCGCTCTATCAACAGCTCTTTGGCCTTTCGCTAGCCAATTGCAGGCAGCATACGCCGCATGATTTTATGACATTTAGTGCCCTGCCCTTGCATAGTTCAAAAAGCTTGTTCAGTCGAGAAATATCACTCATTTGGGTAGATTCTACACTATGTGGAAACAGTTCATAAACATGTGGAAGTTCATCGGGTCCCCATCAAAGGTAAGTAGCTCGGACTTAGGCAAGGATAAAACGTCAATCATTTGCTGCTGCGTGAAAGGAATGGTGTTTGCACAAGGTGCTAACTGCGGCTTAAATACTTCAGCTGCTGGGTTAAGCGTAACTGGGTTTGGAATCGCGCTTTGAAATGTGTCAGGATTTTTGTCATACATTGCGAGGACTTGCTCTTCTGCTTCAACAACAGCTATCTCGGACTTCAGTTGGTGCCTTTTCAACTGAGCTGCCAAATGCTCCTCTTTCTCGCACAACTTGAGCTTTGCTAGGGCAGTAGCGTTTTTAGCAGCGGCACGGGCGCGAGCAGAACGAACACTACTTGTGGAACCAGCCTGGGAAGCACTGCCACTTAGCTTTACTGTATCTTCAACAGGGGACTGTATCCTAGATCGTACCTCAGATTTAACGCCACTTGCCTCCTGTAATGGCCGCTTGTAGCCGCTTTACAAGCTCTACCTTGTTCCCTTTCGTTTGCAAGCCCTTTTCCGCCAGTCCGTCTTTTAGCTGTGCAATGTTCATTTTTCCGATATCCATTTTTCAGCTTTCAGTCTGCCACCATAATTTTGAATTTTAAATAATTTTGTACTAAATGTGAGGAATCGAAATCCAAAAATGATTCGGCCAATCCATTTTGTTACGCCATTTATTTTCTTCCAATTCTTAACGGCTAAACATGAACATGAACCAAACAGTAAAATAGCACAGGTACAAACTCAAAATAAAAAGAAAATAAACCGCGGTTTATATACTCAGGTGATTGCTAAGTACGGACGAATGAACACAACACGACAAATCATTCAATTACAAAACGCACGTGTGTGTAGGGGGTGGGGGACGAGAATAATGTTCACCCCGTGACAAACATACTGAACTGAATTCAAGCAGTGACATTTCTTACATTGTATACCTGTTGAATTGAAAATGGGAGCATGTATTATGTGAAATTAAACATCGTCTGTAAATATAGCTTATTTCTGAATAGCTGCTTGAGAATGATTACCCTTTCAATGCTCTTGACTGCGAGCAGAACACTCGTATAATGTTTTAACAGCTAAACTTACCTGGTTAACGAATATTCCTTTTTTGGAAATAAGTAACAACTTCCACATTAAAAAACAAAATATTTTTTTCATAGCATCTTGATTTAATTTTAAAAAGATCACAATGACGACGTAAATACTGGTTTGCTATAGTTTAAAAAAGAAGCTACACTTATCATTTCCAAATAACTTGAAATAACCCACGTTCCCTCCCTCCTTGGAACCTTAACATAATGCACTGTCAACATACTCTGCATCAATGCCAAAAATAAGGCTAACGATTTCATTTTTAAGAGGCAGAAACGGAAAATTTCGTAGAAAATATCATATATGGCATTATATCATAAGCATCACATACTACATAGGCGATATATGTGACGACGATGACGACAATGACGGCGTGCCTGACGTCACCGACAACTGTCCCCTCGTAGCTAATAAGAATCAAGAGGAATCTGATAGTGAGTATACTCTGCTTGCGATCTGTCAATGTTCTGGTAACAGAAACAGTGAGTCCATAATGAAAGATGTACAATTTCGTTTTCACGATCAGAACAAACTGAAAATACTTTTGAAATCGTGAATAAATATGCTGAAAGTTAAAGGTAGTTTGCAAAATGTCAAAAAAGTCCCCACAAAAGAAATTTTAAATTTCGTTTACAATGTGCTGATGTTAACGTTGTGCGTACATGCTTTTTCCTCACCAACTTTACAGTTTTGTGCTGATTTTCTCTGCTTGGAATTTTAGATATAATATCATATAAAGCTAAACATATACACTAGGTAGTTTTGAAAATAAAAAAAATACAAATAATGGTCACTCTCAAGAAATGAGGTGTTTAGTGCTTTAGTAATTCATATTTTACGATTGGTTATGTAAACTCGACACCTCTGTCTAGGTCGTGTTGTTTTTCTTAGACAATGGTCTTGGGGATGCGTGTCAGGACGACAATGACGGTGACGGCATCAACGACCCCATAGATGTCTGCAAGGATAATAAATACATCCATAGAACAGACTTCAGGTAAGTCTGTTTTTCATGGTGTAGAAATCTGTTTGGGCTTTATACAAAACTGTACAGTAACATGTGAGAGAAAATTATTTTCTCACAACAACCCTTTCGCTCTGTAGCGAACATTGCTATATGGCTCGTTAGCAACCACACAGTATCTAAACAGTATGGCCAACTTTGTATTGGAATCATTTGAATGAATGCATTTGCTGTATATATATGTAGATTTTTTACATGTAAAACTTAAAGTTGTGCTGCTTTTCATAAGAAAGGCGAAAATTGAAATTTTGAAAGACTGGTCATCAATTTGCATTATTACATAATGGGTCAGGTAGAATTTTAATGCAAAAATAAGTGTTTGCATGGCCAGCTGAGATGTGTATTTTATACACATAGGCTGTATCAGCTTAAAAGGTCGATAAATAGAGAAGCTCGTCTAGACTTCTGTAGTATCCATGACCTAAGTATGAATGATTGGCGGCACTCTGTTGGCACTTTTAACTTTGATGTGCATTCCGGGATGGTATTGCTTGAACTAGAAATGAACAAGAATGCAGTTGTTTTTTATCGAAATAATATAACCTTGTTTATTGAGCGCACGCACGTTGTGTATGTTCTGTGACCGGTACTATTTGTTGGATTTAAGATAACATTAAATGGTGTTTGGGACTGGTAAAAGTGCATCTTTCATTCGATTTGTGTTGTGATCCGATCTGCGGGGTTCCTCAATAACAATAATGAATGGGAGAATTTGGATTGTGGTGAAAAGTGGTCTGATTTGTGAGATGGTCTGATCCAGGGGTTCTCATGTATATACATCTAGAGTATTGTATTCATTGGTACACATATAGTGTTTTATAATCATTGGTATGTCTCTAATGTTCTGGATACATTGGTAGACTAGCAGTGTTTTATTTCTCTATTGCTTTATATTATTGGTAGACCTGTAATGACATGCATTCTTTGACAGATCTTACCAAACAGTAGCTCTGGATCCCAAGGGTGCCTCACAAGAGGATCCTGATTGGGAGATCCTCAATTATGGGGCTGAAATCATGCAGCATGTAAACAGCGACCCTGGACTTGCCGTCGGTGGGTAAAACCTTAAAAAATAACAAAAAGTAACACCTGAAGAGAAATTTTGATAACCAACTTTTAGGCGACATTGGTATGATGTGATAAATCGAATCGTGTGTTGTTATCGGATTCTAGACGGGTGCTGTTGTACTAAACTATCAAAGTCGCGATCAAGAGGGTTATGTACGATTACTGGTGTTAGCATAAAAAATTCATGCCACCACACTTCTACACAACGCAGCCGACGTCATTCTGACGCCCACAATGGAGACCTCTTGCAAGAATTAAAACTCGCGATACTTTCCACTTCACCTTCGGGGAGCGCAATGAGCAAAAAGAATTTGTTGTTGCTCAAAGGTTGGAAAATACGACTCAGAAATAAACATTTCACAAGTAAACTTTTGGAATGATGTGTTTTTTGAGGTCAACTGTTTCTGGGTTCCTAGTACACATGTTAAATATTCGTTTCACACATTTATTGGAAAATTTAACTTTAAAAATTCAAATATAAAACACTCGTGAATTTTGTTTTATTTATCACCCTTCGAATGATCGCAGCTCAATTAGTTCCAGTTACCTCACGTTTGAAAAGACAACATAGCGTTATCTAATAATACTTTTGCCAAGCGAATAGCAAACATTTACTTCATATTAAAAATAGATTTTACTTCTTGCAAAACACTTTAACCAAGGATTTTATTTGCAGTTTTAAAGTCTTCTCGGGTGCACATTTGCAAAAGGTCTCTAATAACAGACTAAAACGCCTGTTACGAAACTTGCTTCCCAGATTTAGTCTTCCACCTTCCTAATTATGTCACACAATACTTAATTAAAATAATAGAGAGCTTGCTTAAAAAGTCTACTTCTGAGTGTCACTCAAGGGCACAAAACTGCGAAAGTGTACCTCTCGTGTTTTACCAAAGCCTTATTTCTGTTCAACAGAAAATGTTCGCGGCGGTTTTGTTTGTTGTGTATAAGACTTTTTACCTTGCCGACTCAAAGTGGATTTCTCAAAAGTAGTCCTTATTGAAAAAGAGAAATTACTTTTTAAAATCCAGATGCTCTGTACTTAAACATAACATAGATCTGTCCAAAAGTGAACTGTTTTGTTACAATGGGCAAAGCTTAAGCAATCGATGAATGGAATGGAAATTCAACCTTCTACGTAATATGCCTGACATTAACAACAAGTAAATGCCAGAGCGAGAGGCAAACACATCCAGACTGGTGTCTATCCATCTGTTTATTAACTCCCAACCGAAACTTCAGCCAACGAGGGGAACTATAGGTTTGTGTGTTGTCCTATTGTCCGTCTATTCCTGGCTGATACTTTGACACTGATAATCAATTTCCTGCGATATTTGTTGTATAAATGGCTTGTCATAACGGGTGTCTGGACGTCATTTTTATTTTGATTTTGATCCAATTTCAAGATGACAATGGGCGCCACTTTGAATTTCATTCGAATTTTTTTAACACAATAACTAACTGATTAATCATCACTAACACTTCTGCAAGGTTCAACCAGCTCGGAAGCATGGTGGGATTAATCTTGGAATCGATCAGAATATGCAAAACGACTGCCACCATCTTGGATTTTTCCAACAATTTCTTGAAATATCTTATAACTGCTGAGGAAACGGATTTTGGGATGAATAGAGAAATTCAAAACGACCATCAGCCGCCATGTTTTATTTTCATCCGCAGTTTTTTGCAAGCACGATAAACTAAAGACTGCTTGACAGATCATCACCAAACTTTAAGTATGGCTCAGCAATTAAAAATGCTCGATTGGACTACGCTAACGCTCTGACCTTGTACGCTTCCGTTTCTACAAAGCTGTAAAGACCCGGTTTGTTCCCATACCATGCAGTATTACTATAACACTAACAGTTGTTTCACTGATAGAAGCCGTGTAATTCCTAATTGTGCTCTCTACAATGGTAACAGAACAAGATCCACTGGGACAAAATCCGCAGGATAAAACGCACCTGCAGAAAATGCGTCCTAAGTCAAAATCCACCTGTGTAAAAACCACCTAATATTTGTTAATTAAAGCACTCGGATACCTTTTTCGATTTCGATTTATATCAGAAATCTGGCAGACGATATCAAAATCCATAATAATAATAATTGAATAATAATAATTAGAACTTTGGTAAAGCGCGAAGTGCTTAACCAAGAAATTGCCCTAAGCGCTTTACAATAGAAAAGTTAAGAGTTAAAACTAACAATAACAAACTAAAATAAGAATAATACCGTTATGAACGACTTGACTAGTGAATAAGACACCCGGATATTGAAACACAAGGGTAGCACAATGGTACAAAGAATTGACTGGCAATATGCAGTTAGATAAAAGAACATGAAATCTATTCAGACTACGCTTTGAAGTAAGAGAAGTAATTATTCTGTAGGTAAAATTTGCAGTATGCCTCTCTGAAATAAAATGTTTTTAGTATTCGTTTAAAAGTTTGCATCTTTCACCCTTTCTGGTTGGAATTCTACACTTTCGGGCCATCTACAGCAAACGATCTGTCTCCAGCTGTTTGCAAGTTGGATCTTGGTATCCGGAGCATAACACCACGCTGGGTTCTAAGTGGCCGTGTGGGCTGTTGGACCTTCAGGAGATTGTGTAGGTAGGCAGGTTTGTTGGAAGACAGCACATTATAGGTTATTGCTGCTGTTTTAAAACGAATTCTGTATCGATTTGGTAGCCGATGCAACAGCAGCATGCCTTCAGATGTCCTGTAATACTTCTTATATCCCAGGATTAACCAGCGGCTGCATTTTGCACACGTAGAAGCTTTCCAATAGGTTATGACTGATACCATATAACCGACTGTTTCCATAGTCGATTTGCGAAATCATCGTCGATTGAACCAGGGTCCGATCGGCCTCCTTCGTGATATATATTTCCGAAAGGATGCTGTCTCAAGTAGGAAACAGATGTTTGTACTTGTTTATCCATTTTCATTTCGGAGTTTAGATGCATACCAAGATTACGAATACAGACCTTAGCAGGAATTGTTTCGTAGCAGATTGATGGTGATTAACATTGCATTTTTGCCAGTTGCTGCCTCGTGCCGATCACTATAAATCCAGTCTTGTCTGAGTTTTAAGCGGTTTTCTGTCATCCATCTGGCAATTTCAGAGACACAGTTTTCGATTTTCAATTTACTTGCATTTGATGTTCAATCGAGTTGTGTCGTGAGCAAACTTGTGGATGGGTATACACAAAATCCGCGTCAGAAGGCCGACAGGGCCCGTGTATTTGGTGTATCCCCAAGATCCAGCGCCCGAGCCCTGAGGCATACCTGTAGTAAAAGATTTTTGGACTCTGATCGGTACCTGTTAACACTGAAACTTTGGCCACGGAAGGTCAACCAACTTCGAACAGAGTTTGTAATACCCTATTCTGCTTCCAAACGATTTAAAAACCGACCGTCTAAAATTCTTAAACTCGATGATTCTGTGTTTTTTTGGGATAATCGTAATTATAGCTCGTTTTAATCTTTGGGGTACGTATCCGGTAGATAACGATTAATTTACTATTTCAGCCAAAATTGGGGGGCAATAAGCAAGCAATTCTTTAATTAGAACGTTGGCAGTGGATCCATCGGTGATTATATATAATAGAAATAATAGAAATAATATAATATAATAGAAATAAAATATATATATATATATATATATTGAGTTAACCTTGTGTGATTTGTGGAAATCTGTCAAATCTACTGCTGCAGCTCATGACAGGAAAATCGGTGCTCTCTTGGCAATATTCCTTGGGAAATATTCCTTGGGAAACTTGTCATTTATTTTGGCAATTTTAGAAATAAAATAGTCAGAAAAGTCGTTGGCGAGTGCACTGTCATTTGGTCCTTTCGGGTAGACTGGTACTGATGGTTTATTAATTAGCTTTTTTACAAGAAAGTTTAAGGGGATTTTTGATCACCATTGCTATTTTTATGGCCGAATCAAAGAAGGGGATCTTCTTTTGATCAGATCAAATTTTTGACGTTATTCACATTTTCACTATTTTTATTTTTGAGCATTTTCTTTTCCAATTTTCTCCGAATTTTTCTTTCATGCATGACTTCTTCATCAATCCAAGTTTTAGAGCTTGGTTTTTTACACGCTTTTTACGCGAAGAGGCGATTTTGTACAATGCAGCTCTCATGGTAGAATCATAAGCACCCAGTAGCGAATCAACATCCAATGTTATGTGTTCTAAATTGCAATTACAGGTTTATTTTCACAGTTCGATTTTATTCGATATTAAAATGCAACGGTGAGATGGTCAGAGAAAACGCCGGTTGTTGTCGGTGTTTTGAGTATCCAATCATGCTCAGAGCGAGTGATGGCCAAATCGAGCTGGTGGGCGGAAAGATGGGTTGGCGATTTGGTATGCTGAGTCAACCCAACGTCATTAAGAATTCCTAAAAATTTTTAAACGGATGAATCTTTAGATTGGTCTCGCGAAAGAAGACATCTACTTTATTAGATGCAGATTGTAAATTTAGAAGACTGACGTTGATCTTTTCAGAGTGCCGTTGTGTTTTGATCGGTATATTATTTTTTCTTACATCACATTTGTTTTGCTTTGAGGCCTAGAATAATCACATGAACAGTTCAAGTTATTGACTTCGATGCATTTATTCTCGTTTTTTTCCTCTATTGGCACATTGATCAAATTTGAGTGAGGTACGCTTTTTGATTGTTTAAATGTGGCATAGTTTCTATTCAACACTATAACATCAAACCTTCTCATGAAACAATCCCACTTGCCACGATTCACCAAAAACATACTTGCTAAAAATAATCCAATTAGTAAGTATTAGTAACTTTTGTCATACTTTATGTAATTTTTGTGATAAAAACTTTGTCTTTTCACATAAAACTACTTCCACAATTCTAAAACAAATTAACATCAACAATTGTGAGGTTATCAGCTTTTAAATGATACCAAGCTTATATAGTTCACATGTTGAAAGCACGTAAGATTTTAATATTCAACAAAACGCGTCCGATAACCAGTCTTACAGTCACTATGCTCTTTTCGTTTTATCGTTGTTGTTAATCGTCCTTGCTAGCCGTACGCAGCCAAGTCTTTATGTTTCTTCCTTTTTCTATTGTTCATTTCTTGCTCTCTTCATCTTACCAGTTTAATTTAAGTACAAGAGTAAAATTACCACATGATCAAAGTAATCACATCACAGTGAATATAAATTGCAATTTTAAATTGAACATTGAGCATATGTAATTACATCTAGATTAAATGTCCGGACTTACAATTTCATTCATGATACTCGCTATTACAAATGTTACGATGACACTGAATTATAACAATATAAAAATGTATTTTTTCGGTTTTACCCTGGTCCATTTTGAACGGCTTCTTCCAGGCGGATTTTGTCCATCGGTTATTCTATAGGCGGGTTTTGTCCAAGCGTATTTTACCCCCTCCCCCCCCCCCCCACACTCTTCTACGATGGCTTGGTGTTACAGGAATGACACGCTTCGGCGGCGTAGATTTCAATGGCACCTTTTTCATCAACACCGACCAGGACGACGACTATGCTGGCTTTGTGTTTAGCTACCAGGATTCATCTAATTTCTATGTTGTGATGTGGAAAAAGGCTCAACAAACCTATTGGGAGTCAAATCCTTTCTCAGCCATAGGCGAGCCTGGAATTGCTCTCAAGTCTGTCAAATCCAAAACTGGTCCTGGTGAAAGTTTGCGAAATGCCTTGTGGCATACAGGTGATACCGCTGACGAAGTAAGTAACTGTTATATTTTGAAGTTAAAAAAACTAATAACATTTCAAACACAAAAAAAAACAAAAAAACAGGCGTCTTCCAAAACTCACCTGGTTGATTGTAGAGCCAGAGACTGTTTTTTCTACAGTCCATTTCTTCTCCTTCCATTCTTTGACAGAGCATCTGCCATGCCAATTTTTTTCGTTTAATTATACCACCAGTGCCAATGAGGTCCAAAAGTGGCACTGAGGACCCGGTGGCACTGAGGATCCGGTGGCACTGAGGATCCGGTGGCACTGATTATGCGGTGGCACTGAGGACCCGGTGGCACTGAGGATCAGGTGGCACTGATTATCCGGTGGCACTGAGGATCCGGTGGCACTGAGGACTCGGGTGCACTGAGGATCCAGTGGCACTGAGGATCCGGTGGCACTGATTATCCGGTGGCACTGAGGATCCGATGGCATGGGGACCCAAAACGTTTTCGTAGTTTTCAATTTTAGATTGAATCAATTTTGGCCAAAATAAACCATTCTAACAATCACAATAAGCAAATTTTTCTTTTTAAAAATCTAAATGGTGACACTGAGAATTCATGCAGATGATAACCCTACCTCAAAATATTGGTTGACGTTATAATTCATTTATAGCATACATTTTGATAGCAAGCTGATAAGTAACCGCCAACATGTTGTGGTAAATATGTTCTTACTGGTTAATAATAATAATAATAATAATAATAATAATAATAATAATAATAATAATAATAATACTTCATGTCGACTCAGATTACGCTGGTCTCTGCTAAAAAGCTTTAGAGGAAATAATGTTGACTTCGTTGGTTTAATATGTGACATCGATGGCACACTAAATCTAGCTATAGTATATTTGTGGTTCTTTGAATGTACGAGGACATTGTGACCAGCCAAGTATATCAACCAGCAAAAGGTTACTTGATCGCAGAACAAATTCAGCGAGGACCACCATGGGATCTCCATTTGGGCTGAGGAAATCTTAAGAATAGAATCTTTTCTGTCGTAGGCGACGAAGCAGAATTTCTTTCTTTCTAGCTCTTATAATTACCTCTGTGATAATCGCAAATCAATTTCAAGCAATTAAACGACATGTAAATAATATTTTTTGTAAAAATCTTACCCTCTATTGTTTAGGAAAAAGACAGAGTTGGACAATGTCTGGTTAGCAATTGTCGTTTGCAAAGTACCTGACTGAAAAATGTCCAGTAGGAAAGTGTTCGGATACCCATGTAAATCTGAAAACTATTTCATCAAACCGTGATGGGGTCACTTTTAAAACTGGTCACTGAAATTTTCCACATGCGGGCATTTGATCGATCCTTGTTGGGCCCACAAAAAGTCACTGAAAAACATAAAAGCAATCCGATTTTCAGATTTCAAACACTGACATTTGGTCAATGTTTGGCAAATCGTCAGGAAAGAAAAGTCAAAACCACCCGAAGAACATTCTTATAAAAAAATTAAATAATTCCGTTCAGTTCTGTCGGCAGGAAATGCTCACAGAAAATTTTAAGTTACTCAGTGAAAACTGTCGGAAAAGGAGCAGTCTCACAATTGGATCCCTAAAAATGCCACCAACTTTTCGAAGATCCCCAAAGAAATATTTATTCAAGAAAGATTTGTGCAAAATTTGTAAGCAATGCTTTAAAGAACTGTGAAAGAAGTCCAAAAATTTGGAATATCACCACAAAAAGTTACCTGGCAACATTCAAACAAAATTTGAAAACAATCCAAAAAAACTGTAGGAGACGAAGCATTTTGAAAACTGACTGTACAAAAATAAAAGTACAATCAATTAACAATATTCTGCTAATTGATTTTGTGTTTCTTCTTTCTGAAAACGTGCAGGTAAAACTGTTGTGGAAAGATAGTAGAAATGTTGGATGGAAGGAAATGACGTCATACAGATGGCAACTCGTTCACAGACCAGCACAAGGCTATATAAGGTTAGAAATCCCAAATTTCTGGCTGACTCTGTACCTTATTTATGCTATCGCAACATTCTGTTAAAATCGTAGCAGGGTTTTTTTTTTTCTTGCACTTCTTCACTTCACAAGCATAAACAGATAAAATATTCAAATAAAATATTCAAAGGCCGATTGCCCAAGTTGCGCTCAGTGACACTTACACTACTCAAAACACTGATAGGAACAAACTTTCTTATATATTTTTAGATCAGCTCAGACCTGTAGTATTATATATATGTGTTGTATTTGTTGATACTGGCTGACTATACATTAAACATTGGATTTGGTCCCAGTAGTATGATAATGGGGGTTCTGGCTCACTTTGTGACGTCATACTGTCTGGAAGTGACGTCATCATGTCTGGACCGGAAGTGTTGTCTGGACCGGAAGTGGTGTCTGGAGCGGAAGTGTTGTCTGGAGCGGAAGTGTTGTCTGGAGCGGAAGTCATGATAAGCGTTAGGATAGGCGCGGCCATCCATGAGGTTATAATGACGTCATGATGAGGTCATACTGTCTGGAGCGAAAGTCTGGAGCGAAAGTCTGGAGCGAAAGTTGTTTGATAGTGTTGGCCGAGTCAATCATCATGAAGCCCACGCACTCCACCTGTCAATCAGTGTAACCATGGCAACACTAAAAAGTGATGACCTCCCCCCCCCCTCGAAATTGTGATTTTTGCATATTTATCCGTTTCAGACGATTCTGAACATTTTTCATTTTTTGGGTCGACCGACCCCCCCCCCCCCCCCCTCGAAATTGTGATTTTTGCATATTTATCCGTTTCAGACGATTCTGAACATTTTTCATTTTTTGGGTCGACCGACCCCCCCCCCCCCCCTCGAAATTGTGATTTTTGCATATTTATCCGTTTCAGACGATTCTGAACATTTTTCATTTTTTGGGTCGACCGACCCCCCCCCCCCCCTCGAAATTGTGATTTTTGCATATTTATCCGTTTCAGACGATTCTGAACATTTTTCATTTTTTCGACCGACCCCCCCCCCCCTCGAAATTATGATTTTTGCATATTTATCCGTTTCAGACGATTCTGAACTCAGCAGTACAACTGTAAGTGAGACATTCATATACATAAGTAAAATTCTGCTGAGTCAGCAATTTTTGAACAAAGTTACACACCATATTTTGATTACATCGAAGTAGTATAAAAGCATGAGTGAAACATGTCAACTAGTCAACTAGTAATACATTGTGTGACGAGAAAAGACTTCACAATGTCAGCATTACTTCTTGACAGATGTATGACTATGGACGACGTCTTCAAAGTGAATTATACTAACTATGTGTTTTCAAAGCTTCCTACTTTTGAATGGGATTGGATGCAGCAAGTGAAGAATTTACATCTGCATTGGGAAGCTGTCGGAAAGACTATTCCAAGTGATTTCATCGACTCGTTTCTACGTGACTGTGAAGATCTACATATACTATCAACTTATAACATTGATTTAACATTTATCATATCAACTTACGACATTGATTCAGCATTTATCAACGCGAATACAATTTGGGCAGAGGAGCTCATGTTAGTTGTAGCTGCAAGAATCATTTTACTTTATGATGATGATGTTCCAAATAATGTATCAGACCTTGTTCGATTCAACCATGGACGAGTTGAAGTGAATTCAAACGTTTGCAAGAAGTTTGAAAAGCTTGACTCAGCAACCAGTTGGGTATAAAAGGGAGTGAACTCAGCAGAGTGGAGTCATTTCTCAGCAGACAGTTGGAGGGAGTGTATCTTCATTACATTGTTGCAGCCATGGAGAACAAGACAAGCAACGCAACGCACCGTAGCGCAGCAGCGCAGCGCAGCAGCAGCTTTAAAATTAGTGCAAACTTAACCATTACTGTGGAGCATGGAGAATATGGACCATTTCTACGCATCACACGTGGAGAGAGATGGTGTGCTTATTCACCATCTTTGTGGAAGATTGTGTGCCAGAGCTTGAAAAATTTACGCGACATTGGCTTCAAACTATACTTAACGCAAACGAAGTGGCTTGAAGTCATTTCATACTTGGATATGCGTTATGTGAGTTTTGTGCGCACGTCACGGTTTGAAGGGAAAGAATACACACATCACATCAACATGAATGATGGTGAATGGGAGACACTGCTTCAGGAGATGGACAACATCAACTCAGCCCTATCACCATGTGAGGAATGTCATGACAAGAAAACAATCATCAAGCTGCAAAAGGATGGTCGGATGAAGGTGTCAAAGCTATCCAAGAAAAGGCTGACTGAAGTTCAGTTGGAGAACATGAACGTGCAAAATCAACTTGGACTTACCTGTGACTATTGCGGTGCTTGTGGATATGTGGAAGATTATCATTGCCACTGCCACATGTATAATTGCAAGTTGTGTGAACCAAACAACTTCTGCGGCAAGTGTGGAGTACTTAAAGTCAGTGAAGCAAAGTAAAAAGCTCACAAGACACACTGAATCAAGATGGATGCATGTTTTAAAAATGCTTATACTGACTTGATGATTGCTAAACTTGCTTGCTATGGCACTCCAGACTATCAACTTTATCATTTGGATGCTTTTTGGGATGTTGTACATCATAGTCTTGATGTGATTGAACTGCATTCAAGATTTCTTGGAGAATGTTATAAAATTGGAATAGAAGAAGATCCTGACTTTGACTTTGATTCTGCACTTTATTCTGCTCGTACTGATGTTGAAGTATATTTCACCGTAGTGGATCATTTGAGAGATTGTTGTAAAGAAGAAGAGGAAACCGAGCAGCTTTATCAGGTAAGAGAACCTTTTAATCATGTTTATGACAACATAGTGAATTGATAACAATGTTTTTCTTACTAGCAAATTTAGTTTTATGTGAGTGGTTTCAACGTAAACAAAGAAAGAACATGATAGAAGAGGCAGCAACTATATTAAAAGATATATTATTACAGGAAGAAACCGATATGTCAGAATAAAGAAGCAAAGTCAACATGGAGAATCTTGTACTATTCAGCGGTCATAAGGACGTTCTTTCAAACATGTTTCCAACACGACTTGAAAAGTATGGACATGTGTTCAACTCAAGTGAAGCGTTGTATCAATATGAGAAAGCAGTGTTTCATCACCGTCAAGATATTGCTTCAGCCATTGTGTCATCCAGAAATGGATATGAAGCAAAACGTATTGCTAAAGTGATAAAGCCATGTCCGTTATGGCATACAGTGAAGAGAAGCAAAATGCAAGATGTTTTACAAGTCAAATGGAATCAGTGTGTATTGTTTCGCAACAAGTTG
Source organism: Protula sp. h YS-2021 (assembly GCA_949752745.1). Classification (NCBI taxonomy): domain Eukaryota; kingdom Metazoa; phylum Annelida; class Polychaeta; order Sabellida; family Serpulidae; genus Protula; species Protula sp. h YS-2021. Next base: position 19,570,342 of record OX457026.1, read on the forward strand.
AAAGAATGTAAAGACAAAACTTTAGTTGAAGCAACGTATGATCATTGGTGGGGAGCTGGTGTGAAACAAGTGTCATCTGGATATCCTGGTCAGAATATTATGGGAAAGTTGTTAGAACTGTTGTGTGAGACTTGATGTGCAGACGTGTGAACATGGAGAAGTGTGTTAAGTGAACAGCAACTGGAAAAAACTTGCTGAACTTGACAGACTTGTATTGCCGGAGCAGCATAACCTGACAGACTTGTGCTACATTGCCGGAGCAGCATAACTTGCTAAACCTGACAGACTTGTGCTGCAAGACTCACAAGACTGCATAATGGCGGACATGACACTGAGACAATATATTGTGCAAAAAGCTTATTGTGAAGAAATGTTATCCGCTGTAAAAAAGTTTGCCTATTTAGTCTGTCCTGCTTGTCAACAGGAAGAGTGTTCAGAACATACTTGTCATGCTGCATGTGTTTATACATATTGGAATGAAGCTAAATATTACATTCATTTAGATAAAGTGTTAGATAATGCAAATCAACGTTGTGAGAAATATGGTGTAGATGCTATTACATTGGATGAACTCAGTCATTGGTTAGTGTTCATTGAAGACCAATGGTCTCCAGTGATTCATACCATTGTATCTATACTTGATTTGTAAATACATGTTAGTTATAAATACATGTTAGTTATAAATACATGTTAGTTAAGTTACTATGTTAGTTAAGTGATGTTGGTTGAGTTATAAAATAAAAGCTGTTCTGTTGAGAAGGTGGTTTTCATTCGGTGTGACCATGTCGACGTGGAAAGACTACTTGACCAATATTTACTTCAAACCTGGACAGCCTGGAGCATTTGCTGGTCCTTACAAACTGTATCACATCTTACGAAAACATAATCAACCAGTCACACATTCACAAGTGAAGAAATGGCTACAGGATCAAGATGCTTTCAGTTTACTCCAACCTGTCAAATACAGGTTCAAAAGACAACGTGTGATTACACGTGGTAGTGATGATATGTGGGATATTGATTTGGCTGATATGGGAAACATAGCTCCCTATAATGATGACATACGCTTTTTACTCATTGTCATTGATGTGTTTTCCAAATATGTCTGGGTACAGCCAATACCTAATAAATCACATACCAGCGTCATACAAGCTTTCCAAAAGATTTTTCATGAGACACGACGAAGACCGCGAACTCTACGGTCTGATAAAGGAACAGAATTTAAAAACAGATGGGTTAAAGCATTTTTGAAGAAAGAAGGCATTCATGCTTATACCACAAAGAATGAAACCAAAGCCAACTTTGCTGAAAGAGTCATTCGTACTCTGAAGGGAATGATGTATCGGTATTTTCTACATAATCAAACTTACCGTTACTTAGACATTCTTCCAGACTTGGTGTACAATTACAACCATAGACCTCATGGTTCTCTTCCTAATAAATATGCTCCAGCCGAGATTCGTAAAGACAACGAATCAAAAGTGTGGAAGTATATGTATGTTGACAAACTGAAATTGAAACCGAAGAGGAAGAAGAAGTATAAATTTAACATTGGCGATCATGTTCGTATTTCCCACATTAAATATGTGTTTCAACGCGATTATCACATCAAATGGACGCAAGAAGTCTTCATTGTCACACATCGTTGTAAGAAGCAAGGAATACATTTGTATCGTGTGAAAGACTTTTTAGACGAAGATATTGATGGCCATTTCTATGAAGAAGAACTGCAGAAAGTGACCAAAGATATTGAATCTGTGTATAGAATTGAAAAAGTCTTGAAAACACGTAAAAGACGAGGAGGAGGTGTGAAAGAATTATTTGTCAAGTGGTTAGGTTCGCCAAACAAGTTTAACATTTGGGTGAAAGAAACAGACATTCAACAATGAAGCATCCATTTACATGTTTGGTCTCTGGACCTACAGGCAGTGGCAAAACGTCTCTGGTGAAGGAAATTCTAGAACAAAAATTGATTCAACCCTCTCCGAAAAACATTTTATGGCTCTATGCAGCAGATCAGCCTTTGTACAAGGGAATGAAAGGCGTGGAATTTTACCAAGGCATTCCAGATGATATTGAAGAGCGTTTTAACCCGAATAAACCAAACTTACTTATCATTGATGACTTAATGACCAAATGTCATAGTGATGAGCGTATGACACGTCTCTTTAGTGTTAGCAGCAGTCATCAAAATCTAAGCATTATTTTTATTGTGCATAATTTATTCCATCATGGGAAAGAGATGCGAAATATTAGTTTGAATACACATTATATCATTCTGTTTAAAAATCCGAGAGACAGTCAACAAATTAGTACATTGGCGCGGCAAATGTACCCTGGAAAATCTCAATTTCTCATAGAAGCCTATCAAGATGCTACTAGCAAACCTCATGGTTATTTATTCATTGATTTAAAACCAAAGACAAATGATCAACTACGTATTCGTACAGGCATTTTACCAAAAGATACACATTATGTCTATATATTGATAAAGTAGTGTATGAACAAGAACCAAGTCATTTGACCATTCGCAGTCAAGATGTCTAAACGTATTCGAGCGAACCAACCGTTTCTTCATTTGCTTGCACGCAGTGGGCCTAAACGACGTAAATCCTTGCTACAGCAAGCTACAAAGGAGGAATTAACAAGCTTGTTTGAAATTTGTTTGAATATATTGCAAGGACATTTAACCTTAAGCTCAAAACGGTTTAAGGAATTTAAACGTGAACGTCATACGCTTCGTACTCTAGCAGATAAGAAGATATCCCTTCGACGAAAAAAAGAAGTTGATTAATCAGAAAGGAGGATTCATTGGAGTTATTGCTAGATTGGCATTGCCCTTGTTAGCCAAACTACTGCTAAAATGAAACATACGATGAAAATGGTCCTCATTCCTGAATATGAATATAAAATGTTGCTGGAAAAGAAAAATGATATCAAAACGAAAGTGAATAAACTTTTACGTGGGAAACGAACACGTGAAAAGGCTATAGAAATGTCTCAACTTCTTGGTCGTCATTTACGAACAAGTCAGTCTATGCAGCAAAAGCCCTCATCATCATCATCATCACCACCTGAAAAGCCAGAAAAGCTAGTGTTAAGTCATTTTCAACCTATCTATCATGGAAAAGTAACACAACTTTTAGCCGAACTGAAGAAACATGGTGTTAAATGGACAGAGAAGAATGAACTTGTGTTGAAAACGGGCGATATTATCGCAAATTCCAACATGGTTGATTTGATGAAAGAAGCATTGGTGGCGACAAGAAGAAAAGAACGAGCCATACCATATGGCTGGCATCCATTTATCCAGGAAATTGTTGATGCTAATATTCCAAAAACAATGTTTAGTAAAAAGACCACTCGTGACGACATTACAACAGAAATGAAACAACGTCAACAAAGACAGTTTCCTGAAGGATGGGAAAATTTTTAACATGGCTGAAAGAGCTATGTTGTTGTTGCCAAGAAGATAAACCAACTATTCCTGTAAAAATAAGATGTACAAGCGCGTGTTGTGAAGGAGAAATAAAAGACCATGTGAATGAGGATGAGATTTGGCATACTTGGTTGAATGGCGCGCGCTATCGTGAAGTATATAGACAACGTCAACGCACCTATACCATTTAGTTCCCATCATGGAGTCGACAAGCTTTTACATCACTTTGCCTAGCAATGCGAGTATGACCTATTATCCCAACAACAAGGCTTCGAATTATCAAATTCGTATGCCTCGAACCATCTATCTGAATGGAAAATATGAAGTGGCTTTAGCTGAAATTCAATATCCACATACATGGACAACGATGAGACAGGGCATGGACTACTCTATTCAGTATCGACAAGAACTATTCGATGATCCTATTCTTAGCACTCTCGATATTCCTTATGGGTACTATAGAACCATACAAGAACTATGTGAGGCAGTCAATGAAGAAGCGACTAATGCTCTGAAACTTACAGAAGCTATTCGGCTAAAGTATGATAAGATTAGACGACGTGTGTTTCTATTTCTCGATTATGGTTATGAAGTGTCTTTTTCCGCTGGATTAGCTGAGATTTTAGGATTTATCCCAGATCAATGGTATACTGAAACATGTATAGCTGACCATAAAGCGGATGTGAAACAGGGGTTTTATACACTGTATGTGTATTGTAGCATTTGTGAACCACAAGTTGTTGGTGATTATTATGTTCCGTTACTACGTTCTGTTGGCATACAAGGCCATGATGGCGATATTATCATGAAAACGTATGGCGAACCGCATTATGTTCCTGTAAACACGTCCAAATTTGACATGATAGAAATGAATATTAAGGACGACACAGGCCATAATGTTCCATTTCAAACTGGAAAGGTGATCTGTAAACTTCATTTTCGACCAAAAGCATTATGAAAGCTTATACACACGATCCGTCTGCATATCGCAACCATTTTCTTCGTCAAGTGGGCGGGGAATTACCAGGATTCAAAGGAGCGCGAATCCAATATGGCGATGGTATTGGTTCAATACTGGGATCATTGGCTCGCAAAGCTATTCCATTACTTAAGGCTGGGGCTAAGATCGTTGCGCCACATCTTAAGAAGGCTGCAAAGAATGTCGCGAAAGATGTGACGGGTCGAGTAGCAGAACGTGTGTTTGGTGAACGTGTGTTTGGAGAACAAAAGCGTGTGCAACCAACGAAACGTGCCAGAAGACGAAAAACAGCCAGACGGATAACATCAAAATATCGCAAAGATATCTTTAAAGAAAAAAAATGTCTCTCATTCATAATCATTCGTGTGAATGTAGTCTTTCTCCATTGGAATGGTTTCACGTACCACCAACGCAAACTGCTGTAGAGAAAAGTTATAATGTTGACTATCAACCACTTACAAGCATTAGAGAAGGCGCTCCAATAGAATTCTACATTCCTGCGAGTACAGAAGAATATCTAGATTTAAAGAACAGCAAACTTCATATTGTATGTCGCATTCTAAAGGCTGATGGAACAGAGTGTGGCGCAGATGATAATGTCTCTTGCATCAATGATGTGTTTAATGGGTTATGGTCTAATATTGAATTGTTTCTGAATGATCGTTTGGTTTCGCATAGCAACAATACTCATGGTTATACCAGCATTATCTCTCATCTCATCCATGATTCGGAAGAAAGTCTGCATTCTGAGCGCTCTATGCGTCTCATGTACAAGGATACTGCTGGATCAATGAATAGCCATGAGGTGAAAAGACCTAATCATGAACAATATGTATCCGGGTTTCATGTCAATGCTGACGGTGGTGACTTGGCTGAGCAAGGCAATAATGGTTTACATCATCGTTATTTGCATACTCGTCTTAGCCGTGATGTTATGCTCACAGGTGGTTTAAGGATAGATTTGTTTGAGCAGGATCGTTATCTTCCGAATGGCATCAGTTTGAAGTTGCGTTTCCATAGACAAAAAGATGACTATGTATTGGTGGCTGCAGATAATACCTATAAGGTAGAAGTGAAAGAGGCATTTTTAACCATTCGCAAAGTGAGGGTGAGTCCAGGTATTCAGTTAGGACATACAGATGCATTGATGAAAAGTCCTGCCAAGATCATCATCACTAGAAAAGAATGTAAAGTCTTGGCTATTCCAGCAGGATTTCAGTCTTTTGTGAAAGATAACATCTTTTTGGGTCAATTACCAAATCGTATTGTCATTGGTCTGGTTCATAATGAAGCTTTTGGTGGATCAGTATTGAGGAATCCATACAATTTTGATCATTTTAATCTGGACTATATGCAACTGTACACGGATGGTGAACCAGTTCTATCCAAACCTCTCAAGCTTGACATTACACAGAACAAATACCTGGACGCTTTTGAAACGCTTTACAAATCGTTTGATCGGTTGAATGGTGAGAAAAGTTCCATTATAAAACGGGAAGATTGGCCTAGAGGTTATGCTTTATTTTCGTTTGACTTAACACCGGATTATGATGGTGATGATCATTTCCCCCTGATCAAGCATGGGAATTTGCGGCTAGAAATGAACTTTGCTACGGCTTTGCAACCTACCATCAATGTCATTGTCTATGCTGAATTTGACAACATTATTGAGATCAGTGCCAATCGCAGCATTCAATTCGACTACCAGTCATGAACACGAAGCAGATTGATGCCATATTGAGTCATGATGTCATGACCAAAGACTTGTTTCAAGGCGTGTTTGCCATGGACCAGTTACCACCGTCTTTACAACGCGGCGCCTATGTGATCAACACAGACGATCAAGATGAACCAGGAGAACATTGGGTGGCAGTGTATTATGATAAAGACCCTGTGGAATACTTTGACTCTTATGGACTGTTCCCTCTCGATGATCGTTTAGACATGTTTTTAAGAAATGACTATATGCATAATTCTATCTCATTACAAACGCCAATATCATCGTCATGTGGTTTTTATTGTGTATATTATATATTACATAGAGCTCGAGGTCAGAGTATGTTTGATATTGTGAATATATTAAAAAGAAAGGATGGTGATTTTATTGTAAAGGATTTTGTATATAGACATTATAAACCACTGTTTTATTAATGTTGTTGTTGTTTTATTAATGTTGTTTTATTAATGTTGTTATTGTAGTAGTTAAGTTGTAGTTAAGTTGTTATATTAGTTAAGTTGTTGTTATATTAGTTAAGTTGTTGTTGTTAAATAAAACAAACCAAGTTTTCAAACAACTGTCTTGTTTATTGTGTTTTATTTACAAAGTTTACAAACACTATTTACAAACTCTTAACTACAAACGCTATTTACACTATTTACAAATTCTTAACTACAAATTCTATTTACACTATTTACAAACTTTTATTTACAAAGTCTATTTACACTATTTACAAACTTTTTATTTACAAAGTCTATTTACACTATTTACAAACTTTTATTTACAAAGTCTATTTACACTATTTACAAATTCTTAACTACAAATTCTATTTACACTATTTAAAAACTTTTTTATTTACAATCACATTCATTTTTCAATACATTCATCAATGCATGCCATTCATTAGAATCTAAATTGATATAGGTATCATAGACATTACATCCGTGTTTGTAAATGCTATGAAAGCTCACATAACGCACATCATCAAACTTTATCACTTTCACAGTTACATGTTCAGACAGTTTCAGTTCATATCCTTCTTCTAAGTCCATCACGCGCATAGGTTGTGGCAGCTCAATGATTTGGTACCCCGCATAAGTTGTATTCCATGCTCTTTGAATTCAAGCGTCAGGTTCTTTCCAATCCAATGCTTGCAACAGCGCGTTCCATTCCACGGTGCTGAGGGTGATGATGTCGCAGTCTTCTGTAAGCTCGTCATATTGGCGAAATTGTACAAACACGTCTAGACCGTTCTCAGTCACACGCACTTCTAATTCATTTGAGACTGCTAGGAGAAAGCCGGGTATTCTCAACTTGTCTAGATGATCCTTCAACACGGATTGGTCATCAAGCGATAGGACGAGATACTGTCCAAAATGTCGTAGCACAATATCATCACATAAGTTTCTCATGTATGAGAATCCATATGTCATGGGTTCATAATCCAACACATAGTCGTCTTCCATCTTTCTTATACTCGGATGATGTCGAACAGCGGATGTTGTATCGCTTCTAGGAATCGTAAGATTGCGCGCCAGTTCTTGATATCAAAGAAGATCAACTGTGCATAGGGTGTGTCTGGCACAACTCCCTTATAATCCTTTGGATAATCCTGTAAAAGATTTCTACAGAATGTCACACGTATCTTAGAATCATATTCAGCCACCGTCACTTCCAGTTTATTTTCAAGTCTGCGTTTAAACCCAGGTTCAAGCGGTATGTTTTTAAAGTCTTTCCACACTTCAGGTTTAAACCGATAAGCAGAACATCTCCGAGAACCCATCATCACTTCATTCCTCTCATTAACTTTAAGGTAAACACCATCGTCCAACATGAGTGCATTCATGATTGTTACCTTGTTATGACTTGTCGTCTTGTCTGCGAAGCCTTTTATCCACTTCTTTCACCTGCTTCTTCAGCATTTTCCATTCAGGTATTGTCAGCAAAATTCCCTTTTTCGTTGGACGGTTTTTTCCAGTCCCCTCATCTCTGAGGTATTTGCGAATGTTTATCACACCTTCATTACTTTGTTTCATAATCTTGATATACTTTCCATTGCCTAGAGAAAGCATTCCATCCCACGACTGTGGTGTTGGTGCCGTCGCCGTCGCCGTCTCTACTTTTAATTTCTTGGTGGTAGTGTCAGGATGTTTCACATTCATGTCTTTCACTGTATCAGCAAGAGTATCCATATCCGTTGTTGCAGATCTTTTCATGTTGACGCTTCAGTGTTCACACCTCAACTGACTCTAAAGTTGAAGTGTCTCCCCCTTATATACTGTAATGCCCATGCGCCAAAGTGGAATAGCCATCACTCATCACATATCGCTTGTCATCAAAGGGAGAGAGAGCCACTTTCCTCAACTTCTCCGAGAAAATCTGGTGGTCATGACTTCGTATGATGTGCCCTGTAGTCATCGTTTGCGTTTGGTTGAACAAACTGTCTCTATACTGCTGATGTTTCATCCGTCTTTGACACGCGCGAGTGATGCCTTTGGCCGTACGTTTTTCTTTCCCACCATACATCATACTATACATTTTCGGTCGAAGTCCAACAAACTCTTCAATGGGAATGCCCGCCGTCTCATCTTTCATTTTCCCAAGCACTTTCTTGTTCACGTTGGAATGTAGGAAATGATCTGGGGGATAGTCACTTGTGTCGAACAAGTCAGCATCTTGCTGCATGTCTTTGTAGATATCTTCCGTTTCTATGTCATAACATAGACTGTCGGTGTCGCTGAACAACAGCTTTGCGTCGGGATACTTGGTCATGATGTAGTTGTAATGAAAGTGGAACATGAGCACCTTGCTGAGGTCGAGAATGGTGAAACCAACTTGAATGGGTTTATCCAGAAGCAGATCCACTTTGCGCAAATGTACCGCGGTCAAATCTTCGTTGAAAATTCTAAATTTGTGGAAGGAAGGTTTGGCCACAAGTTTCTTAAACCGCTTTTCCTGGTGAACCAGTTCCACATTGATGCGTTTTCTTACATTTTCCATGGTTTTGCCAAACACAGAGTTGTTCATCAGTTTGAAAAAGTCTTTCTCAAACGGGTTCTTGGCCAACTTTCTCTTTTCTGTGTTCAAGGAGATGTATTTTGCCAACCATTTGCTCTGTGCAAACATGATGGCACGATGCACCTTCGTGACTTTCAATCCCAGTGAGACATATTGCTGTAAATTTCTATAATGAAGCACATATTTCTTCTTGTCGCACAAGTTGGGAATGAGCTTTTCACTAGGTTTACATTTCATGTTTAGATCTTTCCGCAGCTTCTGACTATGTTTTGACAATTCTCCCACTTTGACACATTTCCGTTCTGGAGCCACTGGGTAGTGATTATGACGATCATGAATTGAATATGGGTATTTCAAATCCACTTCTAAAATGTACCCAATCTCGTCATCTTCATCCACATCCATAAAGTCAATGGATTCTGGCTCGCTCACCCACATAAATCCACTTTGTGGCATGCTTTGTGACATGGCCCAGCCATACAAGTTGTTTCCATCCAGGTACGTCAAGTAGTTGGTTGGTTTCGTGGGATTGTAATCTGGTACGTAGGGGTTATTTGCTTTCGCATACTTGTGTGTGATGACAGATATTCCTCCACGTAGGCCTTGTTCAACCATTTGGTACATGTCAATGTCGTTGATCAATTCCAATTTCACCTTTGTCGCTTTTAACATGGCATCCCACGACAGTCCTGGCGCTGTATAGTAGTGAGCAGGATCTAATTCATACGTGTTGAGACATACGTGACGAAAGTTTTCAAACACGTCAGCCAGCAGCAACACATCTGATTTCAGGTATAGGTCATGGTATTCGCCAAATGTAGTACAGTGGAATGTTTCCCACACCTTCTGCGCATGCGCATAATCTTCATCGCTAATGTCTTCTTCACTGAGCAGACTGTAAAACTTGTCCTTGGACGGCAGTTGTGTTTCAGCAAACTTGGATGGCTCATCCACGTAATCGTAGGGGTACACTCCCTTTCTCAACAGTAACTCTTGTTGGTCACTATCGTGAATGTGTGACGTCATGTGATAAAAGTTGTCTTTCCCTTCTGCTGCCAGGTTGGAGACCAACTTCTGTAGAGAAGTACTCATGAACTGATAACTGTCCGTAAATTTCAGATTGCTCATGGTGAATGCAATATATTTCTCAACGGTGTTGGGAATGACTGTAATGGTTTCGTTTTTGAACTTTCCAATTTCTTCCATGATCAAATGGCTGTCATAGCCTCGTAAATTGTGGAAAAACACAGGAATGATGAAAGAATCTTCAACATCCTGCTGATCCTTTCGAAATCGAAATTGTAAATTGCATTCATTATGTGCAGCTCCGCGGTATTTGCCATTGATATGGTCATGATCTCTCACACGATCTGCTCCTAGAGGCTCATGACAAATGTAGCAATCTGTGGCGTTCTTATAATCCTCTTCATCTTCATGAGTCATCACCATTTTCTTTTTCTGTAGCAAGCCATGCACAATACGATCACGCTCATTCACCATATGGTCTAAAAAGACTTTCACAGCATTATCTCCTCGATACAGGACTGGCGCACGTGTATCATACTGGCTGACAACCACATAGGCAAAGCTGTTTGGACGATGATGCTGATACTTGTCTCCTTCATGCTTTTTCGTGAAGCATTCAAAGTCTGCATAAATGACAAACGGCGCTCGCTGTTGTTTGGCTACATTCTTGAACTTGATAAAAGGTTCCTTGGGGAATGATAAACGTTGTGCTCCGTGCTTGCCACACACTTCACGATGCTTGTCTAACAGATCTTGTCGTATAAACCCGTGAAGACAGTTGAAACAATAAAATGCTGCAGTCTTATGCTTTGATCGAAAAGCCATCAGTCTGCTGAAATTCTTGATGAGGCAGTAATGTCTTGTCTTGTCATTGCTAATCAAAAGCAAGTTGATTTCTCTGGCGCTGGTGTTTCGACTCAGTTGTATGGGAACAACGACATCATGTTCATATCCAAACACGTTAATGGACACATCATTCTCCTTTTCAAACTTTGGAATGTCTGTAATCGGTGTGGGAAATGTCATGCCTTCTACCTTCAATTCGTTCTCAAATGCTTTGTATTGATTCACACGGTATGGGTTGTTTGTTGAAGGGTGAAGGTGAGCCAATACAGACCATAAGAAACATTTGTTGTCTTTATTCTGAATGTTTAACACAGCCTTTGTACTCTTTACTTTCTTCGGTAGTGGGATAAAACTGCTCGCTTCCAGTGGCGCTGACGTAGCTGTATGTACTTCAATGAATAATATGTTATCCAACACCCAGCCAGAGCCTTGTCGCTCATGTTCATCAAACCTGGTAAACAATTCTTTATAGGCTTCTGGTAAGTCCTTCTCAATATCTGTTGGATTGTATGCTGCATATGTTGGACTACTGATGAAGGCATTATCCACTTGTTCTACCATCACGCCTTCAACATTTGGTGTCATTTTCTTGAAACGTGCATGTACCACAATGTACCATTTCATGCCACGGTTTAACGTCTCCAGCAAATGTCTCTTAATCCGGTTCTCTTGTTGTCGCATTTCAAGTAGCAAATCTGATCCATCTTCAGGCTCAAACCGTCTTTCCTGTGCGTTTTCACCAAGACTCACTCTTCTCCCTCTCCCTACTTGCACTGTCTTTGGTTCTTTGCATACATGTGTGTCAAACGCATCCATAGATGGAAATATTTTAATGCATTCACAGCAGAGGAACGGATCAGGTCTGATAACACCATCTTGTACCGTCTTTCGTCTCTTGGCTTCAATCTGCTCAACAAGCTCTTCACGAGCACGTTTCAACCTAGCTGGTTTGCATGTATGTGTCACGAACACTTCCAGAGATGGAAATGTCACATCGCATTCATGACAGTAGACTGTTGCCATCGTTGTTGCTGTTGCTGTTGCTAGAACTGAAATGAAGTAAAATTATACGTTTCACTCTTCCTTTTATACCACTTCAATGGTGTGTTAACTCAGCAGAATGTATCACTAGTTGACTAGTTGACATGTTTCACTCATGCTTTTATACTACTTCCATGTAATCAAAATATGGTGTGTAACTTTGTTAAAAAATTGTTCAAAAATGCTGACTCATCAGAATTTTACTTGTGTATATGAATATCTCACAGTTGTACAGCTGTTATACAGCAGAGACATCTAGCGGTGAAGTTAACTGACGGTGAAGTTAAATGGTCTGCCAAATGGTATTCATCCGCGAAGAAGCACTGTAATGGCGGTAAAAATGCATACAGCCAGCTGCGCAAATAGCCTATGACTACTTTATAACAAAACTTTACATAAAACTGAATCAAACAGTGAAATATTCATATAAATCGACCAAGTATAACGAAAGGTATTGTTTTACAAAGTTTCAATTAAGCAAATAACCAAAGTTTGTTTACAAAGTTTGTTTACAAAGTTTGTTTATAAAGTTTGTTTATAAAGTTTGTTTATAAAGTTTGTTTACAAAGTTTGTTTATAAAGTTTGTTTACAAAGTTTGTTTACAAATTTTGTTTATAAAGTTTATTTACAAAGTTTGTTTACAAATTTTATTTATAAAGTTTGTTTATAAAGTTTGTTTACAAAGTTTATTTATAAAGTTTGTTTATAAAGTTTGTTTACACAGTTTGTTTACAAAGTTTCAATTATGCAAATAACTAAAGTTTGTTTACAAAGTTCACTTTTTATTTATAAAGTTTCAATAAACACTTACCGAAATAGTTGTCACTGGATGCCATCCCTTGATCTGATGTGATCCAATTGTAGTTCTACAACTTGTACTTCCTTGCTCCACTCACCGAAATGACTGTCACTGCTGTATGCTCATCCCTTATATACCCCTCTGATGGAACTGAAGCTGACTTGACAGAATGTTGCTCGCCTAGGGGGGGGGGGGGGTCGGTACATAGTATGTCCTGGGGGGGGGGGGTGGTCGGTACATAGTATGGTCTAGGGGGGGGGGGGTCGGTCGCAAAAAATGAAAAATGTTCAGAATCGTCTGAAACGGATAAATATGCAAAAATCTCAATTTCGAGGGGGGGGGGTCGGTCGAAAAAATGAAAAATGTTCAGAATCGTCTGAAACGGATAAATATGCAAAAATCTCAATTTCGAGGGGGGGGGGTCGGTCGAAAAAATGAAAAATGTTCAGAATCGTCTGAAACGGATAAATATGCAAAAATCTCAATTTCGAGGGGGGGGGGGGGGTCGGTCGACCCAAAAAATGAAAAATGTTCAGAATCGTCTGAAACGGATAAATATGCAAAAATCTCAATTTCGAGGGGGGGGGGGGTCGGTCGACCCAAAAAATGAAAAATGTTCAGAATCGTCTGAAACGGATAAATATGCAAAAATCTCAATTTCGGGGGGGGGGGGGGGGGAGGTCATCAGTTTTTAGTGTTGCCATGGTTACACTGATTGACAGGTGGAGTGCGTGGGCTTCATGATGATTGACTCGGCCAACACTATCAAACAACTTTCGCTCCAGACTTTCGCTCCAGACTTTCGCTCCAGACAGTATGACCTCATCATGACGTCATTATAACCTCATGGATGGCCGCGCCTATCCTAACGCTTATCATGACTTCCGCTCCAGACAACACTTCCGCTCCAGACAACACTTCCGCTCCAGACACCACTTCCGGTCCAGACAACACTTCCGGTCCAGACATGATGACGTCACTTCCAGACAGTATGACGTCACAAAGTGAGCCAGAACCCCCATTATCATACTACTGGTCCCTCATGATTGCTGCTTTGTCACGAACGCTGAGTTTGTCTTAATAAAATGTTGTCGTGCACAGATGATTGTAAAGTTGTCCATATACACATTTTTCCTTTTTCGTAAAAATTTCAGTGTATAATAAACAATCCTCGTCAACTGTTTAATCCTTTAATTGTTTTGAGTACTGTTTTTCAGGGGTTACATGACCGGGCAGATGGTGGTTGTGGTGTTGCGGGGTGGGGGGGGGGGGTGTAGAAAATTGGCCTTTCTTATGCTTTCTTCATTAAATTCGGTCATACAGGACAGTGCGCAGCAACTTCTAGCTTTTCTGGCAATGCAATAAAACAGTTCGAACCGCATTGACCCACATCGACCCGCTTCAACCCGCAGCGTAAAACCGCATCAACCCTTGTCGTATGCCGCATTGCCTTCGTGCAACGGATTTTAACAAGGTTTACATCCGGGTCGATACTGGTCGAAGCGGGTCGATAGGGGTCGAAAAGGTTTTACTTAAGGAGTTAAAGCGGATGTCTATACGGTTCGAGAGGGTCAATACGGACATCAATACGGGATTGAAATCCGTGCAAAAATTTTGAACACGACCAGAAATTTTTCTCCGCCCGTATCGTAGCCCCCGGAATCCATCAGGAATTGGCACGGGTTACAATGCGGGTGTATACGGGTGGAACCGGGTCGATACGGTTTTAATTCCGTATGGACCCGGTTTGAAATCCGGCCGTGTGTGACTGTAGCATTAATTACTCTCCACTCCTTCACTAATCAAATCCGGTGCGTGACTTGGCTGTGTGTGACTGTAGCATTAATTACTCTCCACTCCTTCACTAATCAAACCCGGTGCGTGACTCGGCTGTGTGTGGCTGTAGCATTAATTACTCTCCACTCCTTCACTAATCAAATCCGGTTCGTGATCCGGCCGTGTGTGACTGTAGCATAAGCAGCAGATTGGCTTCCGCTCCAATAATCCCAGCCAAATGAATACAGTGATATGATATTCAGGATTAACAACCAGACATGAGACTTCTGTTAATCTCTTTCAGAAAATAATTGCGCTAACTGGTGCTGGTTTTTTTGTTTTCCAGATTCATTTTGAACGAAGGTGCAACGAAAGTGGCCGATTCTGGGCCCGTATTCGACAATACACACAAGGGCGGGCGGCTCGGGGTCTTCTGCTTCTCACAAGAGAAGATTATATGGTCCAACCTTTTCTACAAATGTGATGGTAAGAGTCAGTGATTTTTATAGATTAAGCACCAAATACAACGGAACCCTGTCATAGAACTTCCCTACAAATAGGACCACCTCGGCAATCGAACAACTTTTTAATGGTACCGTTATTAGTGCCTTCCATAGTGAAGGAGCCTCACCAGTTTCCCGGGGCTCTATTATCTTGATATCATTTGATACGTTTTACTTGCATAATGTCAGAAAAGGGAACGTGGTAACGCGATGTATTAGCTATTTCAGTCAACTTAATTCACAAGTACTGATTATTTAAAAAAGTAATTATTACAAAGTTGTTATTTTCCATTTCAGTGAAAATAAACTAGAAAGTGCATTATTGGCCAAATGACAGCATACTCAAATAAAATAATTGAATTCTCACATTTAAATTTAATTTAATTACACCATCAATCATGCGTGATCTTTGAATCTCTTAATACTATGTGTTCTTCAATGGCGGAATGTGCTAAAAAATACACGTATGGCTGAATATTGGCTTGGAAAGTTAAAATCGGCGTGTACTGGAGTGTGATACCTAAAATTAAATAAATCAGAGTTCTTAGACCATCTTAGATCATCTTAGACCAGACTTTATATATAGTACTTCTGGCTCTTTAAACCTTTCTTTCGCAGACCAAATCCAAATAAAATACTTGCCGGTCTTTGGAACTGAATAACTATTATTTAAAGTCATTGAAAACGAAAATGCATTTAGACCTGAAGAAACACATATTAACAACTGTAAGATCGATATTGGAAGCTTCAATTTGTGCACAAATGGGATATTTACGTCACCAGAAATTTTATTTAGAAATAGAAACTAGACCTAAATCAGTCAACTGAAGTGGTCAGACTATGAATTTTCCTACTCCTAAAAACATAAAGCCATTATCTAAACCACTAAGCTTACTCTGCGTACATTTGTACTGAGGTTGCAGTATGAAAATAAGATCAAAATCACTACGGGTTTCTAGGATATTAAGACACGCTTTTTCTTATTTCTTTCTTTCTTTCTTTCTTTCTTTTTCTTCTTCGGGCCGGGAAGGACATACTGAAGTTGCAAATTATGGGATTTAGTTACTCCTGAAAACACAAAGCTTACTCTCGCGTATGCTATTCTCTTTTTTTCTTTTTTTTTCAGACAACCCCGTGGTAACAAGTGGTCAAGCAGGTGGCACAGCATCACAGATACCCTAGAAACACAGCAAGCATCATCCTAAAGATCTCGGAGAATATTCCTATGACAGCAGTGTCTATACATCCATTTGTGCCTGACTTAACATTGTCACTGTAACTAGAAACTTTGAAATACACAAAAAAAAAAACACGAAAACAAGAAATTATACAAAAAAATACACTTTTCTGAGAATTAAATAAATTGACGCAAGCAATTTCACGTGATTGTTCAGGTAGTCTGAACTGTTACAGACAACAATACATAGTTCCAACCCCCCATCCCCCACCCACCCGCTGCTGTACAAAACTAAAGAAAAATGGTTGAACCCCTGCATAATATCGTCTGTACAATATTGATATAAATACACGTCTGAAGAATGGGCATTATCCAGTTCAAAAGATAAGCCGGTGTTGGATGTACGATTGCGCCTCATGCACAGCTGATCCCGCGCAATCGTGCATGCACCTCGTGTATGCACGATTGAGTCCCCTCTAAGAATGCGCCTCATTTCTTTCATGTTTGTGGGATGTTTGCATTGAGTAAACCTTTACGGTCAGCAAAAGTTAATTCTTATACAAACAAATGAAAACATCATGCTCTTTATTTTTATGATACACACATTATATGAAACTGTACTACTGTTCTAAGGACTGTGTAACAGAAATAACATTGTAACAAAAAAATAATAGGGAAGCACACTGTTACCACACAGAACTAAAGATATTTTGGTTTTGACTCCCCCCCCCCCCCCCCCCCACCCTCACCTATCACCCGTCAAGCCTTGGACGTGTTGACCAGTACTCATCCGTACTCTATAAAATAAAATATAAGTAACAAATAATATCGAATGAATTATCAAAAGCTATATAATAATTCTTGAAAAATTATCAGTAAAAGTGCTTTATAATATCCATATAATGCCTACTTAACGCAATGAATGATATCTATCCCACTTTGTTTTGCGGACTTTTGCTCATGTTCAGAATTTTCGTTCTCCGAGGATTCCATTTTAATTTATTTTGTAAGCCAATGTTGCACAGACGTGAATGTAAATTTAAATCGTAGATCAGTGATCTATTTCAGAAATGAGTGTATTTTTTAATTTCCAATTGGATAGCGTGTGATCTTTTTAATCTCAGTATTAAAAACGTTACTAACCTGTGCGAGTACCTGAGATCTTTACTGATTGTGAATCCATTAATCCATCCATTAAATGATTAATAAGATGTTCATCTTGAAAGAGATCAAGGCTTGTTTAATGTCCAGTTATTTATGCAAACAGAACTGAAGAAAATTTTAAATAGCCCCAATAAGTATAAAAACTAGCGGTGAAATTTTACTCATACTTACCCCCTATTAATTCTCAATGGATAAAAAATGTTTATTAACCACCAATGATGATGGTGTGCTCCTGTTTATTTAAAGGATTTCGCATTTTTCTACATATTTTCCCTATGCACAGTTGCGTCCTCCCCGTTTGATAGCCCCTCTCTCGTTATAAAGGGATATATAGCAAAAGGGCGCATCTGTGCATGGACTCAACTGTGCATAAAACACCGGGAAAAGATTGTCCTTAACAAGAAACTCCAGAGAACCACACTGTTATCCTTTTAAACAAAGAAATTTATTTGAGAAAATAAGCAAATCAAACAAACAGTTAAGTTCAATGAAAATTGAAAAACAAAATTAACAACACCTTCAGCTACTAAGCGATATATATACAACATATTCTGATTTCTACTCATATTACTTTGAATTTGCCGTTTTCTTACAACCGGAAGTCATAACAACATCTTTTATGTTAATAAACCGGGCTTAAACAACGAATTCTACAATGTTTTAGCATACAAGATCTTTCCTTTTTAAACAAAAAGTTTCCCTGAAACATCAGATGGAGTTCAGACCCAGAAAGTGTCGATACAGTTTGCGAACTCTGACGTCAGAAACGATCAAAATGTCTGCTTAATTGCAATCACAAATTATTGTCCGTTTCATTGTCTGGTCGGCTCATGAACGCCTTTGTTTTCAAAACAGCATCTAATCGGAAGCACGGAGGTTTTAAGACAGTGTTGTTGCCATGGTAATACTGATGTCACTTTATAGTCCCACGCCATGTGGCAAGGCTTCTATAACACGAACGATCGGAAACTTTAATCAATGGATTTTTGGCTTGGAATGAGATCTTTTCTTATTGATAAGTGGGTTGGATACACTTTTCTGGAACAAATGCTACTCTAAACTTGGTTGGATAGACTTCTCTGGAACATACGCTACTCTAAACTGGGTTGGCTACACTTTTCTGGAACAAATGCTACCCTAACTGGATTGGATACGGTTAGGGTAGGGGTGACGGTTAGCTCAGTCGGTAGAGCGTTGGTCCTGTAATCCTATGGTCTCTGGTTCGAATCCGGCCAGGGGTGGAAAGCGGTGGATTGACTTTCGCTCGAATTGCCTCAGCTAAACGACTGCACAGAATTATT
Source organism: Protula sp. h YS-2021 (assembly GCA_949752745.1). Taxonomy (NCBI): domain Eukaryota; kingdom Metazoa; phylum Annelida; class Polychaeta; order Sabellida; family Serpulidae; genus Protula; species Protula sp. h YS-2021. The sequence continues at coordinate 19,589,129 of OX457026.1, forward strand.
CACCACCACGGAATTCAAAATTAGCACAAATGAGTCTGTCGGCCATCCCTTTTTAAAAAAAAACTGGCTTGGATACACTTTTCTGGAACGTACGCCACTGTAAATTGGGTTGGCTACACTTTTCTGGAACAAACGCTACTCTAAACTGGGTTGGATACACATTTCTGGAACATACGCTACTCTAAATTGGGTTGGATGCACTTTTCCTGAACATACGCTACTCTAAACTGTGTTGGATACACTTTTCTGGAACAAACGCTACTTTTAACTGGGTTGGATACACTCTTCTGGAACAAATGCTACTCTAAACTGGGTTGGATACACTTTTCTGGAACAACCGTTACTCTGTCCGATGCCACGTGTGAAACAAGTACAGTTTTGATGAAGGATATGCGAATCTACAATAGTAAGCTACAGCAATACCCGGTGAACATCGTGACGTCTAATCAGCGTCGGCGCTTTGGTTTTTAAGGAAGTCGAAATAACGTCTGCCTTCCGACGTTGGTTAGACGTCGATTATCCAACACCTAACCAGCGTTGGGTAAAGGTTGCAAATGGAAGCCAAAAATATCTACGGAGGTTTATAGACGTCGGGAAAGCGACGTTGTATAGGCGTCGGGAAAATATTAATCTGGGATAGCCATCAAGATAGACACAGTCATGGTGTGGCCACCCCTCCGTCATAGTATCCCCACCCTTTGACCATCCGGTCACACAGGATATTTATCAAGTCGATTTCCATGAATATCTTTCAAAAGTAGGTGGGAACAAAATTCGCGTGCTCTTAAAATTCTCATATTTTATGTCTTCGTTCTGGTCTGCTTTAAAAGTGACCTGTCATGGCTACCACTTCTGGTGAGCGTTAATACAAGGATATTATTTAATGAGTCTACGGAACGTTGATTTTTGGACATCTATCCAACGTTGATTCTCCCACGTCTACATCTCCTACAATGACGTGATTACTCTATGATAATGTTGTACTTTGGTTGAGACCAAAATTCCAAACAACGTTGCTTACCCAATAGCTTTTCAACGCTGTGACAAAGAAGTTTTTTTTTTTGTTTTTTATTTATTTTTATTTTTTTTTACAAATAAAACAGGTAAACGTACACAAATATCTCTGAACAACAGAAAAACGCCACATAATGAGTACCACAGCACTTACTCTTACCCAAATATACTACAGTCTCATTTATGCCATCATTTACAGACAATCACAACCCACATAATACAATTAAAGCGTCAGTCACAACATTTTCTCAAGTTTTAGTTAAGACGCTTTTACTTTCAGGATTCAACGCCGTTTTGTTCTAAATTTTCGCTTTGCCCAACTAGATGCGGAAATTGGCGGTATTTGTTACTGAAGTTTGCAGCCGACAAAAGCCTGCGATCTACGACTATTCTTTTAAGTATATTAAAAAGCATAACATCAACTGATAAATTTTTTTTATATGTTCTGATATAAAAAACATATTTTTTGATAAGTAATAACATCATGTTCATGGCGGGATCTGTAGCTCCAAACAAAAATTCTGGTTTAGTAATATTTTCCAAAATCAGATTTCTGGGATCTATACATTTAAATAACTTTTCGAGCCACGTTTTCGTGACTTGGCATTCAATAAGTGCATGCACTATTGTATCAGTAGTATTCGAATTACAGAATTCACAAAGTTCACTGTCTCTGATTTTCCATTTTTTTAGATTACTTCCAATGTTTACAATATTATGGACAATTTTAAACTGAAGGGCTAATATCTTAGGCTCTTTTATGGCTTTTCTACACAATGGTAGACTACCATAAATTGCGCCCTCGTCTAAGCCTTCTTCTAATGACCACATTCCTAACGAAGCAGGTGCTTGAGTGATAGTCTTTAAAAATTCATCGTAGAATATCCTACTTTTGGCTTTAGAAATATCCATCAATTTTCCGCTTATTAGTTTAAAGATTTTGCTTTCAAAATTAACGACTGGTCTGGGAGTACCTATTACCTCAGATTTTAATCCGCTATTTTTAATAGCACTTATTACCCCTAAGTACCTCAAAAAGTTTGTCTTGACATGGTAGCGTTCTACAAATTCGGTATATGAAAGGAAACTACCATTTCTTTTACATAGGTCATGAATAAAAACTATTCCCTTCTCAAACCATTCTTTAAGAAATAGGCTTTTCCCGCCCACTACTATTTTACAATTGTTCCATATTATCTTAGCACAATCATTGAATATAAAAATCTCTTTTGCAAAATTTAGCATTCGCTTGTAAAACATAGGAATATATGGTAATTTCGAAGTATCATAGTCACATCTCAATAAAAACTTTAATCCACCAATAGGAGTAAAATATTGTTGCGCATACTGGTTCCAACTGTTACCTTCTACTATCCGCCCTAGCCACTGAATTCGTAAAGCCTTTAGTTGGCACCCAACATCAATGCTTCTTAGACCCCCTTTGTCAAAATTGGCTATTGTCGCAGTATGCTTAACTTTCGGGGGTTTGTAATTCCAAACAAAGCAGTTTATCTCCTGTTGTATTTTTTTTACAAAGCTATGTTCGATTTCAGTTATTGACATAGAATAGATAAGGTTAGAGATGCCGAAAGTTTTAGAGATATATATTTTCCCAACAATACTGATGTCCCTTTGGCACCAAATTTTAAAAATTTGGACCATTTTATCAAGTTTCTGTCTGAAATTTATATAATGCTTATCTTTGTCGCCTCTGCCAATTTGAATGCCAAGCATATTAAAAGAATCTCTTTTAACTGGCATATTAAGGACATTAAAATCTTTGTATCTCCAGGGACCCAAAAAGACCAGAATAGACTTGTCCGTATTCAATTTTAAACCGGACAATTCTGAGAAACCCCGCAGTGTTTCAATTAAAGTATATACAGATGGAATAGTTTTGAGCAAGCACGTACAATCGTCTGCAAATTGTTTTAACTTATTTACATCTTTACCAATTTTTATCCCTTCAATTTCTGTGTTGTTTCTGATTTTATCCCCCATTACATCTGCACAAAGAATAAACAGCAAACCCGATAGACCGCACCCTTGCCTAACTCCTCTGCTAAGATTGAACCACTTAGATGCAAACCCGTTATTAATTACGCAGCTATAAATATCAGTGTAACAAACTTTGACTAGAGAAATAAGGTCTGGACCAAAGTTAAATTCCCTCAAAACTGAAAACATGAAAGGCCATTCAATAGAATCAAATGCCTTTTCAAAATCGAGCTGAATTAATATACCGGGTTCTTCTACACGATCACAATGTTCAATAAGGTCTTCAATGAAACGCACACTTTCACCAACAAACCTATTTTTGACGAAGCCACTCTGATCAGGGTGTATGATAAATGATATTACTTTTTCAAGTCTCCTGGCAAGGGTTTTTGTGAGAATCTTATAGTCAGTGTTTAGTAAGCTAAGTAAGCTTCTTGTGACAAAGAAGTTGATAATACGTTGATCTCCTGTCTCGAGCAATCACAAAAAGTACAACCAGAGTTTATGTTGTGGTTTTGGTCGGGTCGATGTCGCAACCTTAAATCCACATTGGACTGACCTTACAATGTTTGCCGAGTAGCTGCGCATGTCACCTATTGCTTACAAGTTGACGTGTTTCTGGTGTTAACGTGCTTCTCATATTTTTACAATTGCATTACGTCATGACGTCGTCTTAACACTATATAACTTCATGACGTCATCTTGAGCGGTCGACAAAAGTCAGACAAAATCTTAAGCTAATCTGCAGTATGAAAAAAGCATAAATTGACTCAATTGTGTCCAGTTTTTTTCACGTCATCTTGCAATTGCATAAAGTCACGACGTCATCTTACCATTGCATCTATAGTAAATACTGGACCATATTAATTTCTTTTGGGAGAAGCAGAACATACCGAGTCTGCCGCCTTTGTGCGAGGAGTCAAAGATGGCCCCCGAATCTGCTAAAGCCTTCCAGCAGTCTAAATCTGAAAAGCAGGAAAAAACAATAAAAAAACTGCAAGGAAATAGGTGACGGTCGCTTAACTGTAGCAAATTGATTTAATGTTATCAGCTACGGGTTGATTTTTGGGCATTTTACCCATGATATAAATCTATGAAAACGCGATAAATAATGTTTGCTTGTTATCAAGCTTTAAATGCTTAAATGTTGTATCTTTCTGATAAAATAGTTCTCGCTGATAATCTAAACTTTTGAGCTTAGAACATACTTCACTTTGAAATAAATTAGGAAAATTATGTTTCAACCTGACCAAGCCGACAGATGGTTGGTGTACAAGTTCCCATCTGTATGGAGTGTTTTTCTTTCCAGCCCTTGTCATGTATGTCTTTCCATAGCAACTGAACCTTCGACGCAAGAACATATAATTTGTATACTGTTGTTCTGGTTACATGGCATGCGGCATTCTACCTGGCATTTATGAGATACATCCTCAGAGTCCTCACAATAAATACGGTTTCGAAAAGAAGTGCTAGCTTAATTTTAATTGATTTTTGTTTTTAATACCAACAATGATTTTATTTATTTTTATATCTTTATTTTCCACTTTTACTAGATCGCTACCTGTGTACTACTTCCAAAGCTATAAGCTTCTGTAACGCCTTGTGCGGTGCATCCAACTCAAAACCAATGCGATTTTTATGAAGTAAATTTTAAAACCTGGAATTGAAAATTAAAACTGAAAAACATTGCAAGGGTTCCTACTATCCTTTTCATTTGTTTAATTAGAAATATTGTGTTTTTTGTATACAGCAGTTTAATAAGGTTAAGCCTCACTTGGCCTGTGGTGTTTCCCATATGTCACAAGTAGAGCTGAAACAGATCCAAAGAACAGTACACGTGTACACGAGAGCTTAGGATCCGTGTACACGGGACTACACGGACAATATAACACATAACACTACGGTTACTAAACAAAGGCAGTAAAATGTTTATGCTGAATCACCAATGGCTGTTTTTGTCAGTTATCTGCACTCGGAGGTTTTCCTTCAAAAATAAGAACAAGAACGTTTTTTTCTGTCATGTTTCTTTTTGAAACTTAATGAAATGCTAAATGCACGAGTACACCGTAAGAAGATACCGTGTCCATAGCGTGTACCGTGTAGTTACAATACACGCTGTGAAAGACAGTGCCCTGGATCAATAATTACACGGGGAGGGGCGAGCTGTTATGATACAGCGCCACAATCACTGAGCATCACATTGGTTTCGCTTGGCTCAGAGCTCACGAAGTAGTTCGTGTATCGTGTAATGGGTTTTGGATCCGTGTAATGGCAAGGCACGACAGGGTACCGTGTACACGAGGAACCGCTTTCAGCTCTAGTCACAAGGCATTCCGTAAATACTCACCGGGCCCGGTGACGGACTTGACAGACTTAAGCTGTATGCCCAGTTCTGCCATAGCTACGAAAGGCTCGTTTTCAAAATATCTATGAGAGGCTTTCTTCCACATGACGACATAGAATTTGGCGGAATCTTGGTAGCTGAAGACAAAGTCGATATAGTCATCGTCGTGCGTAAAAGTTGTTAAAATTTGAACATGCGAAATTTTAAAAAGTCGAATGATCTATTCAGTGTGGATGAAGGGCAGAAATATTAAGGAACGAGTCATTGCTGTTGAACTCAATAGATTAAATGAACGATTGATGCACTGACGAATTTCGAGAAACATGCACATTTTTCATTTAGTGGAGTTGCGAATGGTATTCCTACCAGAGTGAGGTGAATTGGGGCAGACGCCTGATTAAAAATGGTGAGGGGATAAGGCAACGGTAGACAAGGGTTGGAGCGGCCTGTTAGTGGCATTTCTTAAGGTTTAAAACATGCAAAAATGCATAAAAAGCTGAACCCTTAAATGACATGTAACAAGATAAAGACTGAATGTCATTTTGATTAAAACATAATAAGGTAAACATTGTGTGCGTCTGGCCTAAAATAATTAATTAGGTCAATACTGAAGCGTGCCTGGCCTAATAAAAGACGTAATAGGGTCAACATGGAGTGCCTATGTCCCAAAATAACAAGGTAAACAGTGGAACACATGTGGCTTGAAATAACATATAATAAGGTGAATATTAAAGCGTGTAAAGCCTAAAATGAAATTTACCAAAATGAAATTGAAGGTGAAATACCCAAACGTGGTGCGTCGTCAGCTGAACACAAATAAGACTGATATAATCTTTTAGCCGTATTTTCTCTTTGATGCTTCTTAACTTAAACAAAGCCCAGGCACATCCAGGTTAGAAGCATGTGCCGAAGAGCTGTGTACATTATAGCACTGTATGCCACGTAATGCTTGGAAGATCATTTTCTACCTACCAATGGCCAGGTCATGATCGCTGTTAACGTTCTGAATAATCTCCGCACCATCATTTCCCACCACCCATTCTGGATCGTTATACCCAGCTCCCTGTGGATCTCATGCCACTCATTGATACTCCAGGCACAAATGCAAAACAACAACGGCAAAAACTGTCATCTGCCAGTCTGGAACGTACGTACACCATTCTATAAAGAAACGGTACAAGCTAAGAAACAATAAAAACATAAAACATACGCACTGCCCCCATTTATATCTTCTTTATGAATGACTTTATACAAACAGTTCAAGCTATGACGAATGGGGTACTATACACTACCGGAAGTCGGTTCTGAAGACATTGCCGTTATCCAGACAGATGTCTTCAGTCTAAACGGATGCAGTTCGTAATCCTCGTCGCAGGCATCACCTCGACCTTTAGCTAAAAAAATTAAATTGCGGTGCTGATTTGATCGATTCTACCATTGCACGGTGAACATACTGAAGGGAATTGCATCTTATGCAAATAGCTCCCTTAGCCTTGGGCACTGTGTGAATGAGTCTTTCAGGCTCGTGCTATCGGTGCTGCAGACTGCGTAGGTTTTTCGGATCAGTCCAACCGCTCGTGTGGTTTTATCATTATGTCACGCTCACGCTAGCCGTAACGTGTATCCCCTCCATTATGTATTGCTATACGCAGACCAGACTAGGTTTGGAGGGGTATGCTTTTGATTCAACTGTCTGTCCTCTCGTCCAACTGTGCGTCACGCTTTCCTTTCGAACACGATTCCGAGAAAATCTGACTGGATTCTCATCAAAAACTTGCTTCGAGTATTCATGTAGATTTTGTGCGTTTTGTGGACACGATCCAGCTAGATTTTAATTAAACGTAGTTGGGTGTTAAGTTGGATGGTCTCTCGGACTGAGAAAACATGGTTGTACTCGACATCCCATTCAAGGTCACAACTTGGGTTTGACTTTTTGTCTTTCAATGCCGCCTTATGTGTGGCCTCACGCGTCTTGTAAGCCCAATTTAGCACGAGCATAATGTGTAACGGATTTTGTGAACAACACTCAATCATAGCATGTGAGACGGTTTTAACGTAACCAGGTGTGAGTGTTCACACATATGATCTTTGGGGCTAATTAGACTTTTCATGATTTCTCAAGTTTGAAAAATAATCAAAGCAAACATTTGCAAAGGTTAATGTTTTCGTCCTCTGTTTGGACACGATATGTTTCGCACAGTCCTTATTCCATCAGTGGTCCAGTACTACCCCGTCTAAAATATTTATTTTTCAAAAGATATTCTATACCCGACCATCTGATTAAACATCATTTTGCAGTGCATGGTTATTTTTCTGGTCCCGTCACATGTGGTCTCATGAGAAAAGGTGTTGTTCCACTGTTTCTACAATTTATTAATGATTTCAAAGCGTCCCGGGCTTGCACCCACTGGCGAATTTTATTGTTGCCGAGCCGGTAACGTCATGAGGTGCAATTACTCAATCTATGTAATTTCATAGAAAGAATCATTTTACTTGAAGGGACCAAAGTTATGGCTAAAGATCTGTGCCATTCTAGTTAAACAGAATTATTACTCGTAATAAGAAAATCAAAAACAGAAATTAATATATATCCCAGTTGATGTCAGTTTGGTTTGGATTTGACAACAGACGACAGTTGTTGCCTGCATCAAGCACGGCGTCATTGTCGTCATCGTCGTCACATATGTCCCCTGTAAGGGCATACCAAAAACGTAACATAGCATCGGATAGTAAAAGTGACGTCATCATTATAAAAGGTGAACTCAAATAGTGCGACATCCTTGGGTGGGGTGGGGCACTTGGTATCAGATGTTGTACCATGCGTGCTCTTAAAGCAGACAGCAAAAAATTATTTATTATAACAAGGCATGACTACGTTCTCCAAAAATCGATATCTGTGAGTTATTTTTTGATATGAGTAAATTTGTTTATATCTTTAAGTAATAATGATATCAAAATGCATTTGAAATCAAAAAGATATTTTGAAAAAGAAAAAACATTTTTAAAATCAAAACTTTACTTAGAGATATTAAAAAAAATAAATTACAGACAGCAAAAAAAAAATTTATTGTAACAAGACAGGTACATGCTCTCAAAAATCAATTGTTGATATCAATATTTGCCTAACAATTATGAATATGACATTCAATGATATATACATACTTTTGTAGTTTGACTTTAAAATATATAAGCTACCAATCCGTCTGTTTATCCAACTGGTCGCCGTTTGCTATGACAGCACAGTTGTCCCGGATGTCTTGGATACCGTCTCCATCACTGACGTACAACAGAGAATCCAATCGATATATGTAACTAGATCTCTCAAATGTAACGTATACTACTTCATGCATTGTACGGAAGGTTTAAATATACAAATGTATATATCAAAGGATCAAAATTGCAAATTTTTCAATCCAGCTTTGCCTTTGAACCATTTGCCAGTAAATCAGTTCCTGACATATTTGGATAGACAGAGCGTAGCGTAATTTGGATTTAAAAAATGGCTTATTGTCGAAATTGTAGAACACTTTCGAGGAACAACAACTGTATCACAAATGAAATATTCATAGAAGTATGTTATAGCCTAGGATCATCGAGTGGAAAAAAACGAGATTCGTTATGTGAAAAGTGTATTGCTATGACAACGTTGAAAATAGAAATAAGTGGTAAAAACTGCGGCTTGCAAAACTTGTGAAAACCTTTGGAGGGGTTATTTTGTTGTGATTCTGACAAATTAACAAAGCCATAAACACAAGGTTCAGCCTTCGTACAACGTTCAGTTTTTGATTCGACTGAGCAAATCGATAACATGTCGTTATATGAGCGTTGGTATCATTAACAAATAGAAAATGTTATTTTCTTATTATTTAGGTGCATCGGCCATCCGTCTGCAGTGAATGTGGAGCAACGACAAAGGCACAGTTACGAAAACGCAGTTATCCTGCAATAATTCACATACAAATAAAAACAGGTGGTTAAATTTCGTGTGTGCACAGCAAAAGTTTGACTGATAAACTCGTCCCTTTTTAATTTTGGTTTTTAAACTGAACACACTCCCCCCGACGAGAGACCTGCGGAGTACACTACCAAATACGCCGTGTTAGCGGGTGTTAACGGCATTTAACGCCCAATGATATAATCTGAGGTTCGCAGCGCACTATTTGAGGCTGGAATTTCCAGGAAGCACCACGAAATTAGAAAATCTGCCATCATGCATTCAGTCGAAACAAGTGATGAACCAGCTTGTTACCATGCCTGTCCACGACTTTTTAAAACAAAGCCCAAGCCTGGAATGCTAATTCTGAAAAATATCCCACTTTTAACCAGATATACAGTAAAATTCCGAAATAAGACGTTTTTGTAGAAATCTTGAAATATTGATTGAAAAATATTCCCTAATAACGAAATTGACACTCCAGCGAAACGCGCATTACGTCAAAATTATCTCCTTTTCTCCGTGTTCTTTTTGGACACGCATGGCCACGCATAAGATACCAAGTGCCCCCTCCCAGGGAATAAGATTACGACTGGTTCCGTGCTTGGCCAAAAAGTTTTTTTCAACATTCCATAAGCGTTTGGAGGGTTACCCCAAAAGAGTTAAGGACACACATGGTAGCAAATCTCTCAGTGAGTGACCCAAACCCAACACCCCTCGACAGGACCAAACTATTCATATGCAAGGAAACTAATTTAGAAGACAATCTCGTTGAATACTTACCGCTCTGCAGGTATCGTTAGAGCACGGAAGCTCTTCATCAGGAGTAGCATTGAGATCGGACTGAATAGCGCAATGATAGTCCTTGCCGGCAAATCCCGCGCTGCACTCACAGAGCCAACCCTGCAGTCTTGACAGCTTTATACAGGTGACATAGTTGTCACACGGACAGTGGCCGATATCAGGCACGCACCCGGCTGTTTGATTACCGATGTAGCCTTCTACACATCCCTAGCATGAGAATGTGCGCCTAGTTGGAAGGGTCGTATATAAACGGCATCCCGACAACTAAGCGAGCCACAAATGATCTAACTCTGGAGGGTGTGGCAACTGGTCTACATTTTCTAAATTTTTTGTTTTAGCTGTATTGAATTTGTAAAATCGGCATTTTGTGTTCTTAATCCTGAAAGGTTTTAATCGGCAGAGGATTTAGGGCTTTAATCTCTATTTAACAAGCTTAACAAAACAGCATCATTTTAACAGACGCAAGAGAACTGAACTCAAAACGCAACCTACAACCCAACCCCGGTCCAACCACATTTCTTTTATCAGACGTAAAATGAGATATCGTGAAAAAGCATGTCATGGGTATTGTGACCAGCAGCGACCTATATAATAAATGAAATATTAATATCTATCAGCAATGCAGCTATAATCATAAAGAAAGGAGTATGTAATAAGACAAGATATTGGTATCTAAATGTATACTCACAGGCATATTGAATTAAGCACACAGCAACCGTTGTTATTATACTCGTCCATAGATCAACATGTAATCACTGTCTTTGGCACAACGTTGAATAGACACTGGTTAATGAGCGTTGTTTAAACGTTGCTTTGGTGTTTTTCTCTTGAAATGGGATGGCAAGCGGTGCTTTACGTCAGCAACCAGTTATATCAGCGACATAGATGGCCAGTGTACAATTTTACACAACACTTAGAACAAAATCCATCTCAAAACAAATCCACGAGACCGGAATGATTCGCACCAGGACAGTTGGAACCCAGTCAATTCGCGCCGAGTCCGGATTGTCAATTCTGACAATTCGGCCCAACTATAATTTGGCACGTATTGTCGAAGTCCGGAAGAGAATAAACACGTTTTGATCATCTTTGTTTCTCAGTATCAGAATTTATTTATGCTGCTTTTTTCACTATTTTTAGCTAAAGTCTTGAGAAACATATTCCTTTTTGCATATTGTGCATAAAAAGAAGCTGCAAATCAATATAACTATGTAGGTAAGTAACAAAAACTGAAAATTAGAATCGATAAAAGAGTTTGTAAATGATGCCAAAACATATTTTGCTAATAATTTATTGCAAATGTGCTGATGTTCCTGTAATATCGATGAAACAGTTGAAAATAAACTTGAACCAAATTGTTCCATCTTACCTTCTGGACTCTTAACTTGTGCACCCTGAAGGGTTGTTAGAACAACGGAGCCCTAGGAAAAGGTTCTGACATTTCGTGAGAAAGTCACATGGCTGAACAACAAGGCACCACTGATGAGATCTATCTGTTATGTATAAACACAGAGCAGATAGATATCTTTGAAAAGTAGTTCCACCCTTTTATTAGTACTACTTTCGCGGTATCCCCAGCGGATCTGCGGAGTTGAAAGGTATTATACACAACAGACCGAACCACAGAAGAGGTTAGCTGTTTAACATAAACCCAAAGCTGTGTTCATGTTTTTGAAGAAAGAAAAAAGACAGAAAAAAGAAAGAAGAAAAAAGAATAAAAAAAGAAAGAAAGCGCTTCTAGTTTAAAACATTGCTTTGATGATAGTTGATTACTGTTCCCGGGGGATGGGGTGGTGGTTGCTCTCACTCTATGAACTTGATGCCAGATTCCATACCGAAGGGCAAATGTCTGCCGGCAGTGTTTTGTTCCGCTTTGAATAACGGTGTCTTAATCTTAAAGGTTGGAGAAAAACTGCAATTTGCATCGTTGACCTTCTACCAAAATAACAGACGTTTACGCCATCGAATTTAATCGACACCCTGGTTATTAAGCTCAATTTTAATTTTACTTGATTATCACATTGACCAATTCACAACAAAACATACAGTTCTAAATTCTTAATGTGGACGTGAATTTTCTTCCCAAGAACTTTCTACTTTAAGAAGTATTTTTCAAGAAATACCTTTGCTTGATACGACAAGAACAATGCAGAAGAAAAACCAACAAAGTTTTAGTGCCAAAATGTTTGATTTCCCAAACATTATGCAATTAAAAAGAACTGCCATTTGTCCAAACTCCTGAAAGTGACCCTTTAATCCTTGAACTGAGCTTTAAAGTCCAAAGCAACTGACATACATTAGAATATTCTGCATACAGGTGTAAAGATAATTGAAACAAAACGATGTGCTGGTTTTAACTGTATTACAATAATAATCTGTACGACATCGCTTAACTAACTTTAACGCGAACGTAGTTTGAAGATATGATTTTCGTCGTTTATTAATTAACTGGTCATTCATTAATTCCTTAAAGTACGAAATCAACGTTACATTACTTGTGATTTTTTAAAATTTACTGAAGTATATCTGTCCAAAAGCCTTGAAATATTAATTCCTTTTTGGTACAATTAATTCTGCGATCATCTGAAAACCGAAAGAGGAGTAGCCAAAAAGCAAAAGTATACCGACGGACGAATGGACATACACACGGATGCGGTGGCTGCATTATGTGGAAGCGTTATGTGGTAGCGTTTGATATGTCTGAAATGAGTTTAAGTAGTCGGTCACGGACAAGATTATTTGAGAATAAAAAATACTTAGGTGGTGGTTTATATTTGCCCGTGCCCTTGTGTGGTTCTCAGCAGGCGTCATTTTAATATCAATAAATTTATGTTTTGTGTGTGGCATTTGTAAATCAACGAATTTCTATATGTGGTACTTTACTGAATAAAGATATTACACAACTAAATTCCTGATACAGTTAAGGACATGGCGAGATGAAATTTGGCACACGTGACGAGGTCTCGGTAAATCCGTATTTTTCAACCTTAGCGGCCAATATGAAATTGAGGTCAAAGGGGCCTAAACAACGCTACATAAGAGGTACCTCGGTGACTTTGACCTTCTGGGTCACGGTCAAGGTATAAACCGGACTATTATCTCGAAAACGGTTAGATATGGAGCGAGTTTGAGCTCATTTTCGATCTTTATGGACTAAAGAACGTCACATGAGGGGTACCTCGGTGACCTTCACCTTTTCGGTCAAGGTAAAAACCGGAAGTTGACTATTATCTCGAAACGGCTAGATAGTGATTTTGAGCTCATTTTCGACCCTTTGGGTCTAAACAACATTACATAAGAGGTACCTCGGTGACTTTGACCTTCTGGATCGCGGTCAAAAACCGGAAGTTGATTGTTATCTCGAAAATGCTTTTGGAGATAGACCTATTTTCGGTTCATTTTGAGCCCTTTGGGCCAAAGCGACCATAAAAAGGGGTATTGCTTGATTTTCAGGTTTTTGGTCATTATTTAATACAAATATTTTCTTTAATGGTTTCTGCAAGTCGGCCGAATCCGCTATGTAGCTTAATTCAGTCTAGTTTTAAACAAATGCTGCTCTTCTCAATAACTCTTGCTGGTTCTCTAAAAGTCAAATCCAAAAAAGTGAATTGACCTGACCAGGTCTAAAGCTTTTGGGGCAAATGGGAAAATAAAGAGACTGGATTGACGGGCTGAGTGTCCAAATTGAAAATGATTACTTTAAAAAGACATGTTTATCTGGAATTATGTGCTTGGCCTAGGGAGGGCTTTCTGTTTGCCGGCCAGGTCAAGGGTTAGAAAGGACCTTATCAGTATAAGTGAAATACAGGGTAAAAACTACGTAAAATATTTTAAACTTAACATCCGTTACTTACCTGCCCTTCCAAATGACCATGGCGACAATGTTAGGGCAGTTGACATAAAATCGCGTTTCCACGCTTACTTGTTTGCCAGAACTTTGATCGGCTTCCATTTTTATATTTTTCACTAATCCTCAACCAGAAGTAAAATGCTATACATAGAGAGAGAGAGAGACGTTATCTAATTATAATGTACTTGCAGACATATATGAAGAAACTCTTTTTAATTATGAAAATTGTGAAAACATGGAAAACGACGAGGTGAAATTTTACCTACTTATTTATTCCTTAAATATGATATGTCGGCTGAAATGTTAATGATACGTTTGATCACACGGAACTGCTCCTACAAAAGATTGTGAGTTTGAGGAACAGATAAACGCTTTCTCACACTGTAATCTCTAACGAAAAGGATTCTCTGATGCGGATAATTGTTGGACATCCCATCTTTGAAGTAGTAGGGAAATGGGTGTTCTACAGCGCGCTGTGACGTTATAATGACGGCACAGGGTGCTGTAGAACAACCATGGGGTTTCTACAGCATTTTTTTTAAATGTGGCGAAAGTGCTGTAGAACACCCATAGGTGTTGGAATGATCCTTCAATCAATACTTTTTTAAGTGCACTTTGCAGTTATTAAAAATATCGGTCTAGTTTTACGTCTAGGCGCCCTGCCAGGCCGTTAACCAGAGCTGGCAATTGAAGTGATTAGTGACAGCGGGCATTGGTATGCTGTAAATAAGAATAACTGTTTTTCATGTACGGTTCCAGAATTTTAATTTCATCAGTATTGTACAGCATTTTCTTCACATGTGGGGAGGGAAGTGCTTTAATAGCGTGTCTCCGTTGAGCAAGGCTCTGCCTGTATCTTTATTTTTGTTTAAAATTGTACAAGAAAACTTGAAAGCTAAACTCATTCCGGCAAAACAAAATAGACTGTTTGTAAAATATGCAAGATAACAATATTGGAATGCATTCTAATTATTTATCAAAATGATGTAGAATTTGTGGGGAACGTACGGAAAAAAGCTTACAAAGATCGTGAAAAGTTATCTAAGCGACTCACGTGAGTATGCCACTTTGTCTAATTTTGTTTGTGTAGAAAGATACCAGAATTTGTACACGTTTGATGTGGTTGTGACAAAAACTAACCTGTGCAGTTGAAACAGTCACGCGTGTCATTCAAAGACGTGTTCGAATCTGAAGCCCATTTTTTTCACACACACACGCGCACACGCAAACACAGCAGCAAAAAGTAGTGCTCATTTCAGAATATTGGGCGGCCGCCCTTAGAAGGGCAGCCAGGAGCCAAGCTCCTCATTGGTTTAGGCGGGGAATGTCAGCCAGTCTTGCTGCGGTCTGAGTTGTTGCGACATCTGCTGTCCGTTTAGCAAGATGTATGTTGTGGCAACACCGCATGTTATGCAGTCCAGGCTGTAATGATGCCGCAAAGCTGCTAGCTTGGCATGTTGGCACTCACAGAAGATGCAACAATGGTGGTTGCAGACGGTGGCAATTGCCCAGGAATGTATTGCAGCCAGTGCAGTTGTCGATATCATTAAGTAGTGACTCCATTCTGGGTACTCCCCCTCCTCCATCGTCGCCGGTACGTCTTCCCCAAGTTAGCACTGTCGCTAATATCTAAAAGTTTTCTCCCCACGGCAAAAGTGCGGTCCACAAATCCCGGAATACATACAGGCATGCCAGTTGCCGGATCCGGCAATAACTTCAGGAAGTACCGGCGAGACTTAGAGCCGGTAAGCGCAGCGACCTGCAGACGAACCTCACGAACTTTTCTCACTCGCAAAGGTGTATCAATGTTGAAAGTGACTTCCATTTTGGATGACTGTGGACAGCAGGGAAGCAAAGACCTTTATATATGCAGCTGGCTATGCATATATATATATATATATATATATATATATATATATATATATATATATATATATATATATATATATATATCGGACCCCCCCCCCCTCCTAGGAGAGGATAATTTAGCCAAATTTACCTGTGTATACATATTACTTGATGGTATGTAGGGTATGTCGGACCCCCTTTCCCCCTAGGAGAGGAAAATTTAGACAAATTTACCTGTGTATACATATTACTTGATGGTATGTAGGGTATGTCAGACCCCAACTCCCATTCGGCCATTCAGAAAAAACCCTGAAAAATTGCCGTTTAGTCCCGGAAACGGCAATTATGTCGTCAAGACATCATGGAAACGTCGCTGAATACACCTCCAGCCATCAACACAGACACTGATGACCTGTTTTGCTTCTGTGCTAATGAAACGGTTGCTTTTGATGATACATTGTTACCTCTGGAAGAGACTGATGCGTTCCTGGCTGCAATGACAGGCGCTGAAAAAGCCTTGGAGGAAGCGTTAGGAGCTCCGTCAGACGTGCCTACAGTGCAGCAAGGAATGCCAGATCCTGAGGGACCTGACTACCCGTTCTGGGTTGCAAATGCACTTGTAAATGGCAGCACCACACAACTCAGCACAAAGTTAAAAGCAGTGATCATGAGGAAGAAGTGATCATGTCAAGTGACGACGACGAAGGAGATGAGCATCTCAAATCTAAATTTGAATCTAGCAAGACCATACCTGTTAGCGAGGAAGATGTCACGCTGTTGAAAAGGAACTTTCAGGCGATGCTTCCTCTAACCTACAGTGAAATTTTATAGTGTTTATGCGAAGAAGGTTTTTTCAACCAAGACACATACATATACCTGACTGAAGAAATGAGTGACACCGTTCGACTCATCCGCATGCTAGAAGGACAGCATAATTACGCGACAGAGCCCCAGTTCTGCGAAAGTATGACTCGACGTTTCGCTTAACTTTTTAGAAGCCTTTATGAGGAACATTGAGTGTCTCCCGGCGTCAAAGTGTGTTGATGAGGATCACGATTTTCAAATGTGCGAAGGCCATGCTACATGGTTTCAAATACGTTGAAGAGTGTATTAAGCCGGATGATATCATGGCCTACCTCTATGGAAAAGGGCATTTCACCATGCAAGTGCTCCTTGAATGGCTAATGAGCAGTACAAACGAGACGACTTTCTAGTAATCATCATGAGACAATCTCTAACAGAAACATGGAGAGAAATGGCTTGCTTTAGCGCCATCCTTGTAGAAGAGTGTGTGTCAGAACTTGAGAAATTTACGCACATTGGTGTCAAACTGTACTTAACGCAAACGAAGTAGCTTGAAGTCATTTCATACCTAGACATGCGCTTTGTGAGTTTTGTTGGCACATCACTGTTTGAAGGGACAGTATACAAGTAGTACATCAACATGAATGATGGTGAATGGGAGACAATGCTTCAGGAGATGGACAACATCAACTCAGTCTTATTCGCCAAACCTGTGCCAGTCCCATGTACGGAATGTCATGATAAGAAAACTGTCATCAAACTGCAAAAGGACAATCGGATGAAAGTGTCAAAACTATCCAAGAAAAGACTGGCTGAAGTTCATTTGGAGAATATAGACATGCAAAATCAACTTGGACTTATATGTGAATATTGTGGTGCTTGCGGATATGCTAATGATTATGACTGTCACTGCCACAAGTACAACTGCAAGATGTGTGAACCACACAACTTCTGCAACTTTCACAACTTTTTTAAATCATTTTTTCTCCAGCCGTCATAGTGTGCAGACGTGTTTTTTATTCAACCACCATAGGGAAATGTGGGATGGATGTAGAAACATGTTTCAAAAAGAAGTACATGGACTACATGATAACTGAACTGGCACGTTTTGGTTCTGTTGAAGAATAAGTGCAACGCTTTAACATCTAGTGGGAACTTGCTCATTCAACGCTGAACTTGCAAAACTGCGATGATTTCATGAAAGAGTGTGCGCTTTCAGGCATTGTCGGAGCTGAGGAGTTTGATGTGGAATTAGCATTTCACTTTGCTCGGTGTGATCCAAGACTGTTTGATGAAGTGAGAGACTGGTTAATCCATACTGCAGTATAATGACAGACATTACATTGAAACAATATATTGTGCAAAAAGCATATTGTGAAAAATGTTATTAGTTGTAAAAACATTTGCATGTTTAGTATGTCCTGCTTGTCAAAATGAAGAGTGTCAAGAACATACTTGTTATTTCGCAAGTGTCTATATATACAGGAATGAAGCTAAATATTATATTCATTTAGATAAACTGTTAGATAATGCAAATCAACGTTGTGAGAAATATGGTGTAGATGCTATAACATTGGATGAATCAAGTAGTTGGTTAGTGTACATTGAAGATCAATGGGCTCCAGTTATTCACACCATTGTCTCTATACCTGATTTGTAAAAAAATAAGCTGTAAGATATGTTGAATGAGGTATGAGGCGAATAAAATGTAAGATATGTTGACAAGTGGTTTTCATTTAGTGTTAACATGTCGACGTGGAAAGACTACTTAAGCAATATTTACTTTAAGCCAACCCGGGGCATTTGCTGGTCCTTACAAACTTTATCACATGTAAAAACATAACCAACCAATTACTAAATCCAAAGAGAAGAAATGGTTACAGGATCAAGATGCATACAGTTTACTAAAATCTGTAAAATACAGGTTTAAAAGGCAACGTGTCATTACACGGTGGTATTGATGACATGTGGGATATTGATTTGGCTGACATGGGAAACATAGCCTCCTATAATGATGACACCCGCTTTTTATTGGTTGTCATTGATGTGTTTTCCAAATATTTGTAGGTGCAGCCAATACCTAACAAATCACTTACCAGCGTCATACAAGCCTTCCAGAAGATTTTTCATGAAACACGTCGAAGACCACGAATCTAAGGTCGGATAAAAGAACTGCATTTAAAAACAGATGGGTAAAAGCAGTTTTGAAGAAGGAGGGAATTCATGCATATACGACAAAGAATAAAACCAAAGCCAGCTTTGCTGAGAGAGTCATTCGTACTCTAAAGGGAATGATTTATCGATATTTCCCAAATGATCAAGCCTATCGCTATGCAGAGATCCGCCAAGACCTGGTATAGATCTCATGGCTGCCTCCTTAATAGATAGGCTCCTGCAGATATTCGAAAAGAAAATGAATCTAAAGTGTGGAAGTATATGTATGTCGACAAATTGAAATTGAAACCAAAGAAGAAGTCAAAATTCTACAAATTTAAAATTGGTCAACATGTTCGCATTTCTCACATGAAGTACATGTTTCAACGAGATTATCATATGAAATGGACACAAGAAGTGTTCATTATCACACATCATTATAAGAACCAAGGAATACACTTGTGTCGTGTGAAAGACTTCTTAGATATTGATGGTCATTTCTATGAAGAAGAATTGCAAGCTATTACAAAAGGTACTGAATTCATCTATAGAATTGAAAAGGTCTCGAAAACACTAAAAAGACAAGGTGTTAAAGAATTATTTGTCAAGTGGTTAGCCTGTCCAATGAAATTTAACAGTTGGGTGAAAGAAACAGACATTCAAAAATGAAACATCCATTCACATGTTTGGACTCTGGACCTACAGGCAGTGGTAAAACTTCTTTGGTCAAGGAAATTCTAGAACAAAAGTTAATTAAGCCCTCTCCAAAAACCATTTTATGGCTCTATGCAGCAGATCAGCCTTTGTACAAGGGGATGAAAGGTGTGGAATTTTACCAAGGCATTCCAGACGATATTGAAGAGTGTCTTAACCCGAAAAAACCAACTTACTCATTATTGATGACCTGATGATCAAATGTCATAGTGATGAGCGTATGACACGCCTCTTTAGTGTTGGCAGCAGTCATCAAAATCTCAGGATTGTTTTTATTGTGCATAATTTATCCTTGAAAATCTCAATTTCTCATAGAAGCCTGTCAAGATGCTACCAGTAAACCTCATGGCTATTTATTCATTGATTTAAAGCCAAAGACAAATGATCAACTGCGTATTCGTACAGGCATTTAACCAAAAGATACACACTATGTATATGTTGATAAAGTTGCGTATGAACAAGAACCAAGTTACTTGACCATTCGCAGCCAAGATGTCTAAACGTATTCGAGCTAACCAGCCTTTTCGTCACTTGCTCGTCACTTGGGCCTAAGCGACGTAAATCCTTGCTACAGCAAGCTACCAAGGAGGAAATAACTAGCTTGTTTGAAATTTGTTTGAATATATTTCGAGAATATTTAGCCTTAACCGTGAGCGTCATACCTTACGCATGCTGGCAGATAAGAAGATATCACTTCGAAGAAAAAAGAAGTTGGTTAATTAGAAAGTAGTATTCAATGGAGTTATTGCTAAATTTGCATTACTCTTGTTAGCTCAGTTGCTGTTAAAATGCTTTGAAAATGGTCCTCATTTCTGAGTATGAATATAAAATGTTGTTAGAAAAGAAGGGAAAAGATGGTGGAATCAAAGTGAAAGTAAATAAACTTTTACGTGGGAAACGAACTCGTGAGAAGGCAATGGAAATGTGTCAACTACTTGGTGGTCATTTACGAACAATTCAGTCACAGCAACGAAAGTCTGCTGCATCATCTAATGCAGAAAAATTAGAGAAGTCGCAACAGTTTCTAAGCTATTTTCAACCTATTTATCATGGAAAACTAACACAACTTCTGTCAGAGCTTAAGAAACATGGTACGAGATGGACAGATAAAAATGAACTTGTATGGAGAACTGGAGATGTCATTAAAAATTCCAGCATTATTGATTTGCTGAAAGAAGCATTGGATGCTACAAGAAGAAAATAACGACGAGAACCACCACAGGGCTGGAAGCAGTTTATTGAGGAAATTGTAGACGCTAATATTCCAAAAAAAACTGTTTTTGGCAAAAAGACAACTCGTGAAGATATTACAAAAGAGATAACACAGCGCTAACAAAGGCTGTTTCCAAAAGGATGTTGCACTTTTTAACATGGTTTAAAGAGTGGTGTTGTTGTAAAGACTATGAAAATAAAAATAATATTCCTGTACAAATCAGGTGCGTAAGTGCTTGTTGTCAAGGAGAAGTAGTAGGCAGCAACGTAGATCATGTAGACAGTCTGGTGATGGCACAGTTTGAGGTGCAGATGACAGCGCAACATGCATCAATGATTTGTTTAATGGATTATGGTCCAATATTGAATTATTTCTGAATGATCGATTGAATTCACAAAAGTAACAATACCCATGGTAATAGCAACAATACCCATGGCTATACCAGCATCATTTCCCACCTCATTCATTACTCTCGGAAGAAAGTTTCAGTTCTGAGCGCTCTATGCCTCTAATGTATAAAGATACAGCTGGATCAATGAATGCTCACGAGGTGAAAAGATCCAGTCATGAAAAGTATATAACAGGTTTTCATGTCAATAATGAAGGTGGTGAATTACCTAAAGCAGGAAAAAATGGTTTACATAATTGTTATTTGTACACATGTCTAAGCCGTGGGTTTATGCTTACAGGTGCCTCAAGAATAGATTTGTTTGAGCAGGATCGTTATCTTCCCAGTATGAAATTGCGTTTGCATAGACAAAAAGATGGATATGTATTAATGGCTGCAAATAATGCCTTTAAGGTAGAAGTGAGAGATGCGTTTTTATCTGCAGGAGCCTATTTAACCAAAATGAGGGCTAGTCCGGGTATTCAGTTAGGACATACAGATGCATTGATGAAAACTCCTGCCTAGTTTCCTATTACCAGAAAAAAATGTAAAATTTTGGCCATTCCCGCTAGATTTCAATCTTTTGTGAAAGACAACATCTTTTGGGGTCAATTACCAAAACGTATTGTCATTGGAATGGTTGATAATGAATCCTTTGCTGGATCAGTGTTGAGAAATCCATATAATTTTGAACATTTTAGTCTAAATTATATGCAACTTTACGCTGATGGTGAACCAATCCTATCCAAACCTCTCAAACTTAATTTTAATCGGGGAAAATATCTTGACGCTTTTGAAACTCTTTACAAATCTTTTGATAAATTGAATGGTGAGAAAAGTTCCATTATAAAACGGGAAGATTAGCGTAGAGGTTATGCTTTATTTTCTTTCGACTTAACAACTGATTATGATGGTGATAATCATTTCGCCCTTATCAAGCATGGAAACTTGTGGCTAGAGATGAATTTTGCTGGTGCCTTGCAAAATACTTTCAATGTCATAGTCTATGCTGAATTTGACAACATCTTTGAAATAAGTGCAAATCGCAGTATTCATTTTGACTACCAGTCATGAACACGAAGCAGATGGATGCCATATTGACCCATAATGTCAGGACAAAAGACTTATTCCACGGATTATTCCCTATGGATCAACTACCAGCATTACAGCAAGGAGCCTATGTCATCAATACAGACGATCATGATGAACCTGATGAACACTGGGTTGCAGTGTACTTTGACAAAGTTGTGGAATATTTTGACTCTTATGGACTTGCACCTATAGATAATTGTTTAGAAAAGTTTTTAAGTAATGACTATGTGTATAACTCTGTGCCATTACAACAGCCCATTTCCATATTATATATTACATAGTGATTATAGTATTTTTGATATTGTAGATGTATTGAAAAGAAGTGATTGTGATTTTGTGGTTAAGGATTTTGTATATAGACATTATAAATCATTATTTTATTGATGTCGTTTGTATATAGACATTATAAACAATTATTTTATGTTGTGTGAATATAGAGTTGTATTAGCTAGGGTGTGGTAATTGTCAATCTCATTTATTATAAATAAAAACAAGACAGTTGTATACAAGTTTCTTTTTATTGTGTTACATTTATTTACATTTCACTTTCTTGTTATTCAACACATATCATTAGGAATTATTTACATATCAAGAAACTCCATACTTAACATAAACAATTATTTGTTATTAACACATATTTTATAAACACATTCATTACATTGATAAATTAATGTCATTCATTACAATCTAAATTAATATATGTATCATAGACATTATACCCACGTTTGTAAATGCTATGAAAACTTACAAAACTCACATTATCAAACTTTATTATTTTACATTTTCATGTTCAGACAGTTTCAGTTCATATCCATGTTCATTCATATCTATGTCCATCACCATAACCCACATGGGGTGTGTCAGCTCAATGGACTTGGTTCCCCGCTTGAGTTGCACTTTCAAGTCATCTTTGAATTCAAGCGTCAGGTTCTTCCCAATCCAATGCTTGTGAAAGAGCGCGCCATTCTACTGTGTTGAGGGTGATGTAGTCGTAGCGTTCTGTAAGCTCGTCATACTGGCGAAATTGTACAAACACGTCTAGGCAGTTCTCAGTCACACGCACTTGTAAATCATCTGGGGTTATAAGAAGAAAGTCAGCTATCCTCAGCTCCTGTAGATTGTCCTTCAACGCGGATTGTGCTTCAGGCGATAGTATGATATATTTTCCAAAATGTCTTAACACAATGTCATCACATGCGTTTCTCATATATGAGAAGTGATCTGTAATGAGTTCATAATCCGACAAAAAGTCTTCCATCTCATTCAACAGTCACATCAACTATGAGCTCTCTCCTTGTCTTTGAAGCCTTTTATCCACTTCTTTCACCCGCTTCTTCAACATTTTCCATTCGGGCACTGTCAGCAAAATACCCTTTTCGTAGGTCGGTTTCTTCCATTCCAATCAATTTCTGAGGTACTTGCGAATGTTCACCACTCCTTCATTGCTTTGTTTCATAATTTTAATGTACTTTCCATTTCCTAGAGAAAGCATTCCCTCCCACGACTGTGGTGGTGACGCCGTCGGATCCACTTTCAATTTCTTGGTGGTGGTGGTGGTGGTGGTGGTGGTGGTGGTGGTGGTGGTGGTGGTGGTGGTGGTGGTGGTGGTGGTGGTGGTGGTGGTGGTGGTGGTGGTGGTGGTGGTGGTGGTGGTGGTGGTGGTGGTGGTGGTAGGATTTTTGACTTAAGTTCTTGACTGTGTCGGCAAGAGTATCCATATCAGTTGCAGATCTCTTACGACTTACGACTTCCATGTTAACGCTTCAGTGTCCACACCTCAAATAACTCTTAAGTTGAAGAACCTCCCCCTGTTATAGTGTCGTCTTATAATGTCCATGCGCTAAGGTGAAATAGTTATCATTCAGCACGTACCGCTTGTCGTCTTATGGTTAGAGGGCTACTTTCATCAACTTCGAGAAAAGCTGGTGGTCATGACTTCAAATAATGTGTCCTGTAGCTATCGTTTGAGTTTGGTTGAACAAACTGTCTCTATACTGCACATGTTTAATGCGTCTTTGACAAGCTCGAGTGATGCCTTTGGCCGTGTGTTTTTCTTTCCTACCATACATTAAGCTATACATTTTCGGCCTGAGTCCAACAAACTCTTCAATGGGGATGCCTGTTGTCTCAGCTTTCCTTTTCCCAAGCACTTTTTGTTAGCGGTGGAATGCAGGAAATGATCTGACGGAAAGTCCCTTGTGTCAAACAAGTCAGCATCTTGCTGCATATCCTTGTAGATATCTTCCGTTTCTATGTCATAACACAGACTGCCGGTGTCGCTGAACAACAACTTGGCATTGAGATACTTGGCCATGATGTAATTGTAATGAAAGTCAAGCATAAGTACTTTGCTGAGGTCGAGAATGGTACAACCAATGGTCTTATCCAGAAGCAAACCCACTTTGCGTAAATGTACGGCAGTCAAATCTTCGTTGAAAATTCTGAATTTGTGAAAAGAAGGTTTGACCACGAGTTTCTTGAACCGCTTTTCTTTGTGAACAAGTTCATCAATGGTTTGAAGAAGTCTTTCTCGAACGGGTTCTTGGCTAATTTTCTTTTTTCCGTGTTCAAGGTAATGTGTTTTGCCAACCATTTGCTCTGTTCAAACATGATAGCACGGTGCACTTTGGTAACTTTAACCCCAGTGAGACGTACTGCTACAAATTCCTATAATGAAGCACATATTTCTTCTTGTTGCACAAGTTGGGAATAGAGCTTTTCAGTATGTTTGCCTTTCATGTTCAGATCTTTCCGTAACTTCTGACTGTACGCTGACAATTCTCCAACTTTGACACATTTCCGTTCTGGAGCCACTGGGTAGTGATAATGGCGATCATTGATTGAATGTGGGTATTCTAAATCCACATCGTCATCTTCAGCCACAACCATGAATTCGGGAGATTCTGGCTCGCTCACCGACATAAATCCACTTTGAGGCATGCTTTGTGACATGACCCATCTCAGAATTGTAATCTGACACGTACAGATTTTTTGCTTTCGCATACTTGTGCATGATCACAAATATTCCTCCACGTAGGCCTTGTTCAACCATTCGGTACATATCAGTTTCAATGTCAGTGATTAATTCCAACTTCAACTTTGTCGCTTTTAACATAGCATCCCACGGCAGTCCTGGCGCTGCAAAGTAATGGGCAGGGTCCAATTCATACGTGTTGAGGCATACTTGACGAAAATTTTCAAACACGTCAGCTAGCAGCAGCACATCCGATTTTAGGTGCAGGTCGTGGTATTCACCGAATGTGGTACACTTGAAATTATCCTACACCTTCTGCGCGTGAGCATAATCCTCGTCGCTAATGCCCTCTTCGCTATGCTCACTGTAAAAGTTGTCCTTTGACGGTAGCTGTGTTTCAGCAAACTTGGATGGTTTATTTACGTAGTCATACGGGTACACTCCCTTTCTCAACAACAAATCTTGCTGGTTACTTTCATGTATATGACTAGTCATGTTGTAGAAGTTCTCCTCCCTTCTGCCGCGAGGTTGGATACCAACTTCTTTAGAGTAGTACTCATAAACTGATAGCCGTCCGTAAATTTCAGATTGCTCATGATGAAAGCAATGATGTATTTCTTAATGGTGTTGGGAATGACCATAATTGTTTCATCTTTGAATTTTCCACTTTCTTCCATGATCATATGACTGTCATAGCCTCGCAAATTGTGGAAAAACACAGGAATGATAAAAGAATCTTTATCCCCCTGCTTATCCTTTCTAAGTCGAAATTGCAGGTTGCATTCATTATACGCTGCTCCGTGGTATTTGCCATTGATGTGGTCATGATCTCTCACACGATCAACTCCCAGAGGCTCATGACACATGTAGCAATCGACGGCGTTCTTGAAATTCTCGTGGTTCTCACGGGCCATCACAACGTCCTTTGGCTGTTCTAAACCACGTTGCGCTCCATGCTTTCCACACACTTCACGATACGATGCTCATCTTAAAGATCTTGTCGTATAAACACGTGAAGACAGTTGAAACAATAAAAAATTGTACCCTTATGCTTGTTGCGATAAGATATGTCTGCTGAAATTTTTGATCAAGCAGTAATTCCTTTTGTTGTCACTGCTAATCAGAAGTAAGTTGATTTCTCTCGCACTGACGTTTCGACTGAGTTGTATCGGAACAACCACATTTTGTTCATATCACGTTGATTCACACATCGCTCTCCTTTTCAAACTTTGGAATGTCGGTAATCGGCGTGGGAAATGTCATGCCCTCTACCTTTAATTCCTTCTGAAATGGTTTGTATTGATTCACACGTTGTGGGGTGTTGTTTGTTGAAAGGTGGAGATACTGACCCTAAGAAACACTTGTTGCCGTTATTCTTAATATTTAACACACCCTTCGTATTCTTCACATTCTTCGGCAGTGGGATAAAACTGCTTGCTTTCAGAGGCGCTGACGTAGCTGTATGTACTTCAATGTACAGCATATTATCCAGCACCCAGCCAGAGCCTTGTCGCTCATGTTTGTCAAACTTAGTAAACAATTCTTTATAGGCTTCTGGCAAGTTCTTTTCAATATCAGCTGGATTGTATGCTGTATATGTTGGACTGTTAATTAATTCATTATCCACTTGTTCTTTCATGATGCCTTGTGCATTCGCCATCATTTTCTTGAAGCGAGTATGTACTACAATGTACCATTTCATTCCATGGTTTAAGGTCTTCAGCAAATGTGTCTTAATTTTGGTTCTCTTGCTGTCGCATTTCAACTAGTGAATTCGTTCCGTTGTCAGACTCAAATCGTTTTTCCTGCGCGTTTTCGCCAAGAGTAAGCCTTCTGCCTCTCCTCACCTGTCCCGTCTTTTGTCTCTTTGCAGCTTTCTCCTCAGCAAGCTGTTCGTGAGAACTTTTCACTTCATTTTTCATCTCAGCTGGTGTCTCAAAATCCACATTGCATTCATGGCAGAGGACTGGTGTGTCTGAACTGGCTTCCATCGTTCTGCCATCTTGTTCCGTCTTTCGTCTCTTTGCTTCTTTCTCCTGAACAAGCTCTTCACCAGCACGGTCCACTGCAGTTTTCATCTCAGCTTGTGTGCATATATGTGCTTCGAACAATTCCATAGATGGAAATTCCACATTACATTCATGGCAGAGGACTGGTCTATCCCATACTGAACTACCTGATATAGTTGTCGCATCAATTTTTTTTGTTTTTAGTAATTTTATTGGTTTCATCACATTACATAAAGAGCATATTACAGCATTCACGTTCAACCACTTATTTTGAAATCATGCTTCACCCACAAGTACAAGCGTTCGGTTGTGGAAATTCGAAAATATAATATGCAAGTGTTCATTAATAAGGTTTAAACGTTAATTTAAGCAATATTACAGAATCGCTTTAGACTGTACTAACAGCAATCACTAGTTAACCAGATTTATTACATTTTAATAATTCTTATACATATAATTTAAGGGATTTCAGCTATTTAAAGAATGACACAGAAATTTGCGTAAGGAAATTCCGTTCAAAAAACAAGTTGTAGATTCAGCAGATACATTCAGAACAAAATTGATCAATCAGTTTTGTCAAGTTTCAAAAGTTTACATCGGGACCAATCAACAGAATGGTTTGAATATTTTGAATATTTTAAGCACTTCAAAAGGAGATGGAAATAAACACGTTTATTGTCAATAGTTGAGCTAGGGGGCAGTAGGGAGGAGGGGAAGGGAAGGGATAAGGGAAAGGGAGTCGGGGATTCCTTAGCAGCCTAGTATTGATTTGAAATATACCGGCAATTCAACATAAATGTTGAGCCATTTTAATTCAAAGTGGCTTTGTTTTAGGTATAATTTATCTGATAAAAACCTTATTCCTAATTCTTTCATAAAACTTGTTTCGTTATGAGCTTTTTTGTTTTTCTTACACATGTATATGTAATGCTTGATAATCATTGATAAGTTGTCAAGTCTGATGTTTTGGAAGCCAAATGGGAAGGTTTCTTTATTAAATGCGAGCTTATCAGCGTTTTTAAGCTTCACCCATCTTAGACAGTTGGATATTATTGACTGTTAGAGTGGACATTCCCACATATAGTGTTCAATGGTATCTTCAAACTCTCAGTAATCACACTGTGGGGATTGTCTTATTCGCCAGTCATATAATTTCTTATTTGTTGCTACGATATTAAGCGTAATCTTAAATTGCAGTGAAAGGTGCCAAGTTTCTTTGGTTGCTTGTTTTAGTGTAATAATGCTGCCCAGTACTTTTTCAGGTGTGATATGCTTACTTGCCCAATACTGAACTCATATTGGTTCTTCTTTCTTAAGATTGATGAAGAAAGGTAAGTATTCTCTGCTTTTTGCGGTTTTTACATTTACCTAGGTGTCTTTAATTCTTTGGAATGGGTTTGTCACGTCAACTTTATACCCACTGTTTGTATAAACATGAAAGTTTTCTTTTGAAATCAATCGAGTTAGAATTATTTTAAAAGCATTATATAAAAGTGGATCGATTGTTTGCATTCCATATCTGTTTTTAATAGGATCGATAGGTAAAATATTATTGTCTTCCCCTATTAAATCCCTGATATAAACTATTCCCTGTCAAACCAAGGCCTTTTGAAAACTGACTTTCCACCAATTTTTATATGTTTATTGTTCCAAAGAACTCCTGAATAATAATCATTGTCTCTAATTTCATGTAAGTAGAGAAACATTTCTTTGTAAAATCTTGGCATTTAAAGAGATTTTATATCAAAGTTTGAATTTAATAGTAGACGTAAGCCCCCGTATTTTTTAAATTCTTTATGCGGTAGGTAGTTTGTTGGTGTTTCTTCCCAAAGTATTCGTAGCCATGATAGTCTCAAGGCTTTGGACAAAGCATCAACATCCGGGGCTTTTAATCCACCTTCTTCGAGAGGTCGAATTAGGGCATTGTGTTTTACTTTGTGTGAGCCGTTTTTCCAAATAAAATTATTGATTGTTGTTTGTGATTTCTTGATGATATATTCAGGGCAAGTAGTACAGCTAAGAGAGTATACAAGATTGGATAACCCTATGCTTTTTGCTATAAGTATTTGACCGTTTATTGTAAGGCCTCTTTGAGACCAGATGTTCAATTGGGAGTACATATTATTTATTTTATTTTCAAAGTTGTGTTCTATGCCGGCTTCCATATTTGTACCTACCATGATGCCTAAAATGTTGAAGCTTGAATTTCTTATTTTTACTTCATAGTTCGGTCTTGGTTTGATGCGCCAGGGTCCTATATATACAAGCATTGATTTCTCAATGTTTATTTTTAGACCTTGAACTGATATGTGCTGAAATGGGTTCTCAGACGTCCTTTTATACAACTACACACACAGAGAGACACACACAGAAATACATAGACTGATTAGCGTTATTTCATAAGAGGGTGTGGTCCTTAGAAGGGCTGAACGTTTTAGTACTTGGCTCTTCACCAACATGTCGGGTTTCCACAATGGCATTGGTGCTTGTAGTACTGTTGCATGGTGAACGGCCTTCGTGGACACTTGAAGGAGTGGCGGTTGTAAATAGACAGGCTTTTGAGTGTCGCACCACACCACCAGCAGTCTGTGCACTCCGACCCAGGCAACGTCGCTGCAAACTTGTACCACAGGAGGCCGCTACATGTCTTACAGCAGAACCGGCGAGGTGCGTTGTGGTCTACGGAACAGTTGTGAGGCTGTCCTGCATATTCTAGCTACACCCAGCACTTGTAACACTCGGTTGTCAGTGTTACTGGACGGCTGTTCCTCAGCACTGTCTTTTTCTTGTCAGTTTAAGCCATTTGTTAGTCGTATTGGAATGTTGTAAATGGATGTTTACCTCCTATTTAAAAACCATTTTCAAGGTATTTTTTCTGTAAATTTTGCTAAGCTTTCCTCTCCAGGGGGGGGGGGGATCCGACATACCTTACATACCATCAAGTGATATGTATACACAGGTAAATTTGGCTAAATTTTCCTCTCCTAGGGGGTATCCTCACATGGTATGGTCCAATAATTGACTGTGTTAGAACGTTCGCTGCCTAGGGGGGTCCGACGTCTTTGATCTATTGATCTAGCAGTTTGGCCGCACATATATACAGCTCAAATCAGAGGCTTCTCACACTCACGTCTTCTCACAGTTCTCAAAGCAGGAAGTTCAAAGAGGAATTCTTCAACGCTGTACGCCCAGAGAAATATCTGCTCACTGAGGCAGATATCTGTCTCTTTGAAGACATTTTTGAGTATTATGAAATCCTCAGGCTGGAAAAGCTGAAAGACAACAAAAATAAACGGCTACGGCGGAACAGATTCGGGAGGGCGGTGACGGCGTCATATCAGCGGGTGAGAGAGCTGGGGGCCGGCTTATCTCAACAAACCGTCGTCAGCCTACCGCAGCCAGCTCCTGTCAGCGTGTCACAGCCAGCTCCCGTCACCCAGCCGCAGCCAGCTTCCACCGCCTGCCAGTCGCAGTCAGCCGCCTCCTACTTGAACCTGGAAGACCCCAGTAAAGAGTCAATGGAAGAAGTTATGCAACTTTTGCGCTCCTTTGATCAGCATACCCAGTCCTGTGAGTTCTGTGGGGCCATGCTTCCACAGAATGTCACTAGGAGTCAGCATCAGTTGCAATGCCCATACGCTAGGAGAACTGAGTCATACTACTGTAGCGTTCTGGGCAGGTCGTTCTCGTCGTCGGCGGCTGCGATTGCTGAGCACCGGCGGAAGTGCCGCTGCAACTAAGATACAATGAGGAGTTTGGCTCCTGGCTGCCCTTCTGAAATAGGCCGGCAAATATTCGGAAATGAGCACTACTTTTTGTTGCTGTGTTTGCGTGTGCGTGTGTGTGTGGCGAAAAAATGTAGGGATCGAGGGATCATTCCAACACATCTTTTTTTAAATGTGGCGAAATTGCTGTAGAACACCCATGGGTGTTCTACAGCACTTTTCCCCAACAAATAAAAGTGCTGTAGAAACCCCATGGATATTCTACAGCACCGTTTGACGTCATTATGACGCTACAGGGTGCCGTAGAACACCCATTTCCATACTACTCTTTGACGATTTCTTCTCTGAATGGACGATATAGTTTGAAGTGCAATAAAGCCTTTAAAAATTAAAATAAACTACTCGTGTGTTTAGATCATATAGATAATCTAGACATACCTCTTACCTGTGCTAATATAACTATGTGCACTGAAGATCAAAGAAAGTTTACACTGAAAAGAGAGGTTTATTTGTTTGAGAAACTTTAACGGAACTTCTTACAAATAAGGCAAACTCATGCAACCGTTATTTTCGCAGCTCAACAAAAGTTAAAAATGCAAATTAACAGTGTCGCATACGTACTGTTCAGTAAGGCGAGCTGTTTGCTTGCTGAAAATCCCAATTTGTATCGACTGAGAGCAGTCGTGAGTGCCACTCCAATCGTTTGGCTCTCCACGTCATTATATCAAGAGCATCAAAGCGATAGATGTGACTGACACAAACCGAGGCGTAGCGTTTGCCAATTCGTCTGTATGCCCGTGGGCATCTGCGCGGTAAATTATGAACATACAGTCATTCAACACCATTCCATTGTGCAGTTGATGTGCCCCAATTCTGGTTTCACCGAGGCATCAAATGACTACTTTGCACTTATATGGCTATTGCTTTTCCGGGTGCCTCCGCTTCTGTCATTGCCACACTTCGAAAGCGATCACGGAGGGGCATTATCTGCATACGCCAATACTGATGAGGCGTAGTAACCGAAAATTTTCAAGGTCTATCCTGGGTGTGTTATGTGTCATGACAACGAAATCGAAGCTTGTAAACAGCAGTTTTACTGCAAGTTATCAATTGCATCGAAACACCAGCCGGTAATGTGCCTACGGCAGGGATGTGACATTTTTGTGGAAGTCGCGGCATCTAAACGTGAGCTCGTGCTCACTAACACGATGCTATCTAATGCTGTCTATGCATAAGACAGTTCAAAAGAAAGGAAAATTCGAAGACTGGGGACCTACACCGATTAATGTGCCACATATCAAAACAATTCATAAACACTATGAATATTAGCATGTAAAAATAAAAAAAGGTGTAAAACTGGATCAGATTCTAATGGTCTAAATTTCGTGAAAAATAATTTACTTTAAAGAAAAAAATAATTAACCCTTCAGTATATTAGGGTTAATTATGAATCATAGGATACAATGGAATATTGTGATCAATTATATTAAGTTATAAAAACCTTACTGACTATGTAATGAATAAGACGCATGGTTTTGGTGCATTTAAACAGATTTCTTTATAAAGTTTGAAGTAATTTACCAATCAAACTGTATGACCAAATTATGAACTGTTTTCCTTGTTGTCTCACTTTTTTAATCTAACTAATACGTTATATATTTGCCAGATACCTGTATGACAAGGCTGATAAAAACTACTTTTCTCATGTAGTCAGATTATTAACCGATATGCAGCATTAAAATGTGTGACAGTAAAAATTCAAATGAGCAAATTTTTAACTTGAATTAGATTGTTGCGGTCATAATTGAGATTTTACATAGAAATTGAGTGATTAAAAATAAACAGTTGCCCAAACTGCCCAGTAGACAAGTATTTCCTAACGCAGGCGAAGGTAGTTATTTCTGCCCACAAAATCTTTGTTATTAAGTGAAAGGAACCACTTTTCAATGATCCCGTTCTTTTAGCCTTTCATCATGAGGACCCCATCAAAGATCATCTTGGAATCAGGACCACTTTAGTTTAGTTTCGCTTATGGTCCTTTTTCCGAGGAATCACTTCATCTAAGTAAACTATTAAAAGTTTGAAATATGACCAATTGTGTAAAATCACATACATATTTATTAAATGGTGGGTTTATATATGTGCATATGCGATATTATTATGATGTCTAAAATTTAAAGTTAAAAAAATATCAAACAGATGTTCGTGATTCCATTTCTAATTATACATTTAACACAAAAGCGACTTCATTGATTAATCTTTACACAGCATATCATGTTCAATGATACTGAAAATGATGACTTGTACCCATAAAACAAAAAAAATGAGTTGCAGGTGTCTGTTGAATTGTTATATAGAATATGCAGCATTCAATACCGTCATTGTTTGCCTGGAATTTGACTTGATAACATGCTTTCATCATAGTCTGAAGACCTACAGCTCTCCAAATAGAGGATAGAATAAGTATTTGAACAGATTTCTGACCAGGTGCTCATCTTGAACTCAATCATCTCTGTGCTCATTTCAGCTCAATACGAACACAGCGTTGATGAATGCGTCTGCTACCTTGTAAAATGAGATTGAGAACACTTTTTTTAACGACCTAGAATGTAGATACAGGTTGTTTGTACAAGATAAAAAAGAAACAGCTGCACATTTGTGAGGTATGACATGAAGTGGCTTCTTTTTCAGCGCCTACACTTGTACAGACATTCTTTATGGAGGTGTGTTTGTCAGTTTGTTTGTATGTTTATCCTTCTCCTTCTTCTTTCTATCCTTATCTTAAATGTTTTTACCACATTATTATTATGTTGGATTGATGTTTACTAAAACCAGGCAACTCCCATGTCTATAAAGAAGGAATGGCACAATCCAAACCTTTATTTACATTATTTCTACTTATTGAAGATCTTGTCAGATTCGGGTAGCTTAAAAAAGAATGCGTGTTAAACGGACGAGTCACGGATTATATTTCTATGTTAGTTACGGTACATTATGTTCTAGCATGTGAGTGTCTTATCTGAATTGCCTATGTCCCTCTTGTAAGCTATGAATATGAAAGTAAGTAAATGGTAATGCTAGTATTTATAACTTGTGAATAATGACTTTTTAAATAAAATTAATTTTGAGACGCTGCTCACACAAGTTTATTACTCTCTTGGGTTTTTTAGGATTTCGTTTTACATAAAAAATGTGTTTTCCTTTTGAAACAATATTTTCTGGCAGAATAGTACATATTATAATAGACGTCTTGTCTAAATATACACGTGTACACTGATTTAGTTATGACGTAAGATGAACAACAAAGAGCATACAAATACATGGCTAAGGCTATGCAAAAGCAACAAGACTTTCAAGTATTCCATTTATTTATTTTTTTTCCTTTTGACACTTGAATGCGTAACAATGTTTGTCGTCAATGTACGGTGTACTTTGTTTAAATTTACATCAGTGATACTTTATTTTCAGGTTTTATTGACAATAAAACGATTAAACTATTATTATCAGGTAAGAATTTATAGTTTTGTTAATCAGTGTTAGAATTTTAAAAATAAGTTCTTTTCTAGACTTCAGGCGGTTAAACTGGTAAACTAAATTTTCAAGAAAAAATAACAATGGCAAGAAACTGAAAAGTTCCAAAAAATTCGAAATCAAACATGAAAGCATTTCACCCATTACAACACACTGATCCTCGTTGTCTTTCGAGTTTAGGTATTATCATAAGCAGGTCCAATGGTGTTTGACAGCATAGTTTAAAGCGACGTCGTGTGAATGTAGGTTTACTCTATATTTCTATAAACTTGAAAAAGTCAATTATTGAATCATTGCCAACTCCAAGTGGACTATCATGTAAATATAATAAATCATGCCATGGTGTGAGTACTGTCAGATGCTGCTGTGGTGGAGGAGCCATCAAAGTTGTTGACATTAAAGTAGCCATATTTTATTTCAAGAATTTCATTTTTTTGCATCTTTGAACAGCGTAAAGAAGACGAAAGTTCTTGATTATAATGAAAATTTCAATATGTATCCAGTTAATGCTAGTAGGATTAAATTCAGCCACATTTGCAGAAAGTGGTGAGTAGACTAAAAGTCTCAGATTTCTAAACTAAAAAAATGACAAAGGGTAGAAAAGTTGAAAAATATAACTTATTGAAAATGAATTTAAAAGCTTACACCTTTTAGTTTGATATGTGATTATAAATTTTTACATAATTAAAGATTTTGTAAATATCTTCATCAAAATAATAGGTGTTGTTTAAGAGGCCTTAATAATTTGATTTCAAAATTCACCAAAACTAGTTTCTAAAATGTGTTACTCTACACTGAAGTAGCAAAGTAAAATTCGCCACATTGCTTGGATGGTTTCTTAACAATTCACCAATGTTGCTCTGTCAACTAAGACCTGTTACAGTATATAAATTAAATACTCTTGAATGGAGTTTATTTAAACTGAAATGATATTTTTTTGCAATTACTTACGCTTTTTATCATCACTACACAATGGTTGCTTGGATGGTTTCTTAACAATTCACCAATGTTGCTCTGTCAACTAAGACCGGTTACAGTATATAAATTAAATACTCTTGAATGGAGTTTATTTAAACTGAAATGGTATTTTTTTGCAATTACTTACGCTTTTTATCATCACTACACAATGGTTGCTTTTAGTGCATAGAATCCTAATGCACTGAGGCCTTAAACGCAGACTGTGATTGCAAGTTACTAAACTCTTATTTTCAGTCGTTTGAACATTATTTTATGTTTTTCTTAAATGGGTTCAGTATTCCTGCAATATAACCTTTATTGCTTAATATTTTACAGAAGAAAATCACTTAACAAATCAGACATGCCTACTTGCAATTAAAACGAAAAACTACTAGGTATTTAAAAACTACCGAAAATAGTGTAAATGACAGAGAATCTACTAAAAGGGGAAAGCAAAAGTGAAAACATATATTGTGTATTAGAATATTGATGCAGGTTGGATTTTACATATCCTCAAAAAATGTAGAAACGCAACTGTGAAACCTGCAAAATGTATTATTATATGAGAAATAATTAAGCTTCAGTATAGTGCTGCATAGCTCTCGTGGAATGACACGTGCGTTGTCCTGTTGTAGAATTAGACCATTTTCAAAAGGGATAGCCGATTGCTCCAAAAGTTGTTGTCGATTCTGTTTAGCGTTAAGAATGCCGTTGACAAAACGGAATTCAGTGAAACGAGCGAACGAAATGCCTACCCATACTGTCACACTCTGAGTGCTTTATCAGTCTCCTTCTTGAAGGCGTCGCTAAAGCACTCGTTCGCTTGGCGCCAATCGTGCGCTCTTCCGTCGGCGTAGTTCAAGCAAAAATGCAATTTATCGGTAAAAAGGACTTGGTTCCAATGTCTTTAACTATTGCTGGAAGAAAACGGTCGCGGAATTGTGACATACGTATTCTTTGGTCCTGCCTGGGCGCAGTAACCTGCGCTGGTCCCGTTCGACTGCGGTCATTGGTGGACCCAGTGTCTTCTAAACGGGCGTTAGGGCGTGCCACTGTCGATCTTTCTACTCTGAAAGATCTAGCAGAATTTCCAGTTTGGAACATACTACTCTGAAAGATCTAGCAGAATTTCCAGTTTGGAACATCTCATTAATAGGGTTACCAGGCTTACGTAGGATTACCAGATCAAGTTGAAACTTTGAACAGCATGCCGACTATGATTTCCAATTTTAACCGTTTAAGTTCAAGTTTTACTTCAGCATGCAATAGAGTTCCACGAGGTGAAGGGAGTACTTACGCTACTGCATAGTACTTGCTCTTCTTCCTTCAATTCCCAGTAATCGCGTATTAGCCACAACATTTTGTCAGATTCAAGTAATACCTTGACTGAGAGCATATTCATATATAAAAAGTGATTGAAATCCAACTATGAAAAAATTAACGCACAAAATGCGAGTTGAATTATTAAATTTGATGAATTTTAAAGATTTAAAAAGCGCATTTAATGCCCTTGAATGCAACCACCTCACAGGATGTGTCCTTAAATACAATCACTTTAGAAGAATACTTATGCTTTTTATAAATTCTGTTAATACCTGATTATTTATCAATAAGAAACACTAGGGGTCAAATCTAATCAAAGTAAAAAAGCGATTGATTCTACTTCATCAGCAGTAAGGAAATATATGTCTCCTGGGACGAAGCAAGAGTATTATGTTCATGTAATACAAAACTGAATTGAAGTTCAAAAGTTCGCAAGACTGAGGTAGGGCTTTTTATCAGCCCAAACGCGAGTGTCGATTTATGCTTGTTTCATAATTCCTCTAAAACTATAATTTCTTTTAAATTAGATATATTTGCAATCCGCTTGATGTTTTCTCGTCACTCAGTTAATTTGATATTGAAATATTAATTACACCAGCCGTACGTTTTCGATCTTTAGAGATCGTTCATATAACTGCTTAATTGATTAAATGAGAAAACCTCTCCAGAAACAAACTATTAATTTGAAAGGATGTTCCATGAAAGTAAAACGAAAAGGAAAGCTTAGGTTTGGCAAATCAACAAGTTCGATGTATTTTTAGCTGAAAAAATTCTGTACGTGAGAAGATTCAAACATTCCAAATCCAACTGAAAGGTGGGAGGGGACTAAAAATCAGTTAGAAATTGTAGTATTGGGAGGGCATAATAGAATTTCAAGACTAGAAAGTTTAATAAAATAAACTAGCTATATGTTATTTCATAATTTTGCCTTGATATGTATTATGTTGGCATATATTCTATAAGGTGGCCAATAGTGACCTTAATAAAAAGACAGCACTTCGCGTTTTTTTCGGTTGTGTTTATTTCTCTTGCTCTTATCAAACTTCAGAAGAATCTGTCTAACCAGGAGAATTGTCCTTCTTATATACCAAGCTGCGCGTCATCTCATTATACAATAAAAATACATCAAATGGCAACTTAACATGAATTAATTCAATCGAGTTATTGTTCAAGTGTTCTCAATAGAAACAGACATCGACAATAGAACAAAGGACCATAAAAGCACCATAAAAAACTGTGTGAACAGGTGACATTTGGGGATCAATTAAGTCAAGGGATTAAATACAATTAGAGGTAACAGATGATTGGTTTATGGCGATTGTCTAATTTAGTGATTACCCATTTAAAGGAATTTTATAACGCGCTAAGTTTTCTGCATAAAGGTTAAATTAAATATTAAAATAGGAACAACTTTATTACAAATCCAAGCACACAGGAACTTTTTTTAGCTATTCCTGCCTGGCTGCCAAACAGCCTGCATTCATTTTGCTCATCTCATGCAGGGCTCCATGCAGTGTATACAACAGCTCATTACGCTGAGCCAGCTATAGCAATGGCTAACTAATGCCTTATTATCTTCCACGTGCGGAATACATTTAGTATGCATAAAACACATCTAAGGTATCTTTCGCGTCAAAATTTCACGCAGCACTAGAATGGATACTCCACCACAGTCATGTAAAATATCAATTTTCTAGCTGTTAACGTTTTTGACGAGTTGCTCGGAAACGATTCGCAGAAAAATGAGGAACTTCGTGTTCCAGTACGATCTGAGTTGCACTAGCAAATAAAAATTTTCAAGTGTAAAGATAAAACCACAAAGCTGGAGGATTGATCAGCAACCCCCTCACCTCACCCCCCCCCCTCATCCGCAGCCTGCACAACTGGTAGTAAGAGCCTGAATGCGAACACTGCGCAAGGGGATGGGGTTGGAGGTTTCGGATCAGTCCAATGCGAGTGGTTTTATTTTTATTTCCTTTCCTGTTTGTTTTTGGTACAATCGTAGTCAATTAAAAAAATAACTATGTTAAATCAGACAACTTGTGCACTCCTCTGCACTGTTTTTATCGAGTAGTGACGCAGTTAGAGCGACATCAAGCACACACTTTCAGTAGGTTATCGATACTGACTAACCGGTGAGTACGGCTGTACATATCTACCAGGTGTATTTACCAGTAAAAACATTACTTTTTCTTGGTACATATACTGCCAATCATAGAATAAATAAAGCCAGTTTATTTATTTTTTGTCGTGTTTAGATTCCAGGACTAGTGCGCCAAAGCCATGCGACAGCAACCCGTGTTTTGATGGCGTAAGTTGCTTCGAGATAAGCACGGGTGGTTTTGAATGCGGGCCATATCCTGATGGTTATGAAGGAGATGGAACAACAGAGGGCTGCTGCTTCATTACATGTGAAGATAATCCATGTTTTCCTGGAGTAGAATGTCGTAATTTCCAGACAGGTGTTCAATGTGGGGATTGTCCTAATGGTTATGCCGGAAATGGAATGAAAGAAGGTTGCCATCCTACTTCATGTGCAGTTGACCCATGCTATGCTAATGTAGATTGCCAAAATACAACCGACGGTTACCAATGCGGTCCATGTCCACAGGGATTTGCTGGCGATGGAACAAAGAATGGGTGCCACCGCGAGAGTAAGTACATGCTACGAAAATCAACAAATGATTATTGTCGCACTTTTTTGAAAACCATAGCAACACGCTTAACAACTGCTAAGTGCGGCAATTCGTCTGGATGCTTCCCTGCCGAAAACGTAGCGTTCGTTTCATATCTCTTTTTGCGACTTCAGACAGTCGTGCTTGATAGCCATCAGGACATGGCCCGCATTCGAAACCATCCGTGCTGGTCTCGAAGCAACTTACACAATCAAAACAGGGCTTGCTGTCACATAGCTTGGCGCTTAGAATGATTGTCCAGCACCCTGTCACGGTAATCCACCCATAGATTACGTTCGCACTTCCTGGTGAAACCCCATTGCTTGCTTGGCTGTGTCGGCCGAAGGTGACTCTGGGTGCAGTATTGCCCAGGCATTGTGAAAAGATACTGGAAAATTGAGCAGAGTACTCCACTTATAATTTCGTCTGTCTGGTAATCTTTATGGTTTATTTTAAATTTCCATTGGA
The DNA here is from genome assembly GCA_949752745.1 of Protula sp. h YS-2021. Classification (NCBI taxonomy): domain Eukaryota; kingdom Metazoa; phylum Annelida; class Polychaeta; order Sabellida; family Serpulidae; genus Protula; species Protula sp. h YS-2021. The sequence goes on from OX457026.1 coordinate 19,628,948, forward strand.
TTAATATTTCGAATTTCTGTCAATTTATATCAACATGATATTCCGATCAAAGCAAAAACACTACCAATGCTTCTCAATGGAAGTAATCAAGAAAGATATATTCGGACTAGCTAGTGCACGTCAATTGGAAGTGTTGCTGTAGCGAAAGATTGCGATCGCAAGTACACACCGCATTCAATGGTTCTTACCTTCGTCGTTCAGGTTCTAAACATTCTAAACCATCGATAAAAGCTCGAGTCATTAGTCAGTAGGATGACGTCACACTGCTTAAGTCTGACACAACTAGAAATAACTACTCCACCAGTCAGCCACCAGTTACCAGCAGTGTTCTGCACTAGCGGCCACCAAATTTTAGCGAAATTCAGCGGTACCCATTTAGTACCCATCTGGGTACTAATCGCGCTCAACGCTGATTTACTTCGTCGTCGAGGGAAGCGTTCTGAACCATCCACAAAAGTTCGGACCAGGGCAGAGGGCTGCGCTACTCACGACTATTCCAAGACAATTCTTTGTCACAAAAGAGGAAACGTCCCTTCCTTAAAATTCACAACAATATTGCAAAAGCCTCGAATTCACTTGTCTTCATCTTACACTCTTGTGTATTGCCTGAAAATCTTCTTTAAACAGTAACTCTCTGGTCTTTATTCTTTGGATCCCTTTATGGCAGCAGAGGCGATCATTATGGATTAAAATTTTGTACAGACCACCAACTCTAAAGCCCAGAGGCAAACACAGCAGAAAGGTTGCTTCTCCAAGGGACAGAACAATGTCTTTAATAGGAAGTAGAAACAGTGCTAGAGGGAAGGGTCGGCTCTTAACCCCATTCCCTCTAGGAAACTCTGCGCAAGTGTTTGGCTGTATGATCCAATTTGATGCTTGATTATCTATATGTTCTAGAGACTGTGTTTTAACATGACACGATCACTCTAGATCGTACCGGTTTCATCATGTTTTACCTCTCTTTTAGCCGTAGAGCTGGGGAAAAGGTGGGCATGTCCGGTGCCAACTGCTCCAGCAGGATCGTGGCAGCTGCTCTAGTGATGAGTCATAAGGGTTCAGTCCATCGTGGCCGTGCCAGCTGTGACCATGGTGCCATAATTGCCCTAGGTCATTAAAATGATATCTGAGAGTTTTTTGTCTTTTTTTTTGTCTTTTTGTCAAATAAGTAATAAAGGATTATTATTTAATATTCTCGATAGCTTGAGTGTTGGATTTCAGAATCCATCCAGCTGGAGCAACAGTGTAATGGTTGGCGAACTCATAGTCAATCGATCTGTTAGCTTGTTTATAACAGACTTCTTAACTATGTTGTTGGGTAAATATAGAATAATTCAAACTGCTGCAAAAAAGTCTGTTTTTATCGCATGAAAAGTACTTCTCGGAAGGGAAACCCATCTAAAAGTGACGAACGAGAATTACGCTTTCACTCGCAAAACCTCGTTTCACAAAATAAAGCGACACTTTATATAAACAAAAATTATAAAAGTTCCTTTGTAGTCGCATTGTCACCAAGCGATTATCGCTAAAAGAATTTTTCTCTGATACATTGTCATCAGACGAAATGTCGTCAGGGTCAGGCGAAATATCGGCAGGAGAAATATCATCAGGTGAAATGTCAAAGGCGAATTTCCCAACAACAAATGCAGATTTTGTCTTCAGTAGCATGCAGACGCTTGAACGGTCTCCTTTTTATTCAGATAGACTTGGAAAATCTAAAACCAAAAAAAAAAATATAACGTTTATGGATTTTATGACTTAGTGGATTATTTGACCAAGATAGATTGATATTATTGAATAATATATAAATGATCCCAGTATAAAGTTAAATCAGGAAGATTTGTAATTTCGAAATCACACTTTTATTTGATTATTATTGTTAAAGTATTATTAACGCCCGTTTTCCTGAGCAATTCAAAGATCCTAGATCAAATACCTCACTATTTTCTACTTATATTTCTCATACTGCCCTACCAGCACACTTGCTGGTGTCTTTTTTCTTTTTCTTTATTTTTTGCAAACATCTAATGTATTACAAATTTCATTCGTCATAAATGGGATTGCATTTACGGTACTGGAAAATTGAAAATGTTTGTTTTAAAGCTTGTGCTGATAGTCCCTGTTTTCGAGGGGTAGTCTGTACTGACTCAGCTAAAGGCCCACAGTGCGGACCCTGTCCAACTGGCTACAACGGGAATGGTACCAAAAATGGCTGTCAAAGAATAACATGTAGTGCCAGTCCATGTTTTGCCGGCGTCGCTTGCAATGACACTGGGACAACATTTCAATGTGGGGAGTGCCCAGCGGGGTATAGCGGAGATGGGATCACTTGCTCTGATATTGATGAGGTACTTACATAAGTCTAAAATATCAAATTCAAAAATACTTTAAAAAATGCTTTGCACATTAATAATAATAATAATAATAATAATAATAATAATAATAATAATAATAATAATAATAATAATAATAATAATAATAATAATACCATCAGTAGTAATAAGCTGCCCAATAACGGACAATAAAGTTTCAGATAAAAAATGGAAAACGTCATTCCAAAGGTACGTGTCTAACTGTATTATATTATAGAAAGAAAAAATTCATAGCTTTTGGCGTTATAAAAGTAAGACATTAGTAAAATCGCATTAGTATTTTAATTGACGAACCTTTTGAAAACAAAACATACAGGTGGTATAAATGTTGCTTTTTACTGCAGTGTAGTGAAGCACAGCCGTGTGATTTGCTTACCACGTGCGAGAACCGTGTGCCTGGCTTCCGGTGTACTGCTTGCCCATCGGGATACACGGGACATGAAATCACTGGCGCAGGCTTAGACTTTGCCAATGCAAATAAACAAGTAAGATGCATTATTAAGAAAAGTGGAAAAAGTTCTACATTTTCTTTTAAAAGAGGCATTTTAAGAAAAAATATGTACAAAAATTTTAAGTGTTAGATCCTGGACGCATTTTCCTCAGATCAAATTCTAGAGTGAATCGCTGCTACTCTTGTCGTATAAATGTTAGTTAAATGAGGGGTTCGAGAGCGGTATCAGGCTTTTAAAGCTTGATTCGCAAGCCCACACTTTGCTTTCAAGGATGTGGGCATCCGCCAATGTGGTTGAAAATGCCACACCCAATGAAAAAAACCTGAATAAAATCCGGCATGGCTCATTCCTCTGATTTTATTTCAGGTGTGTCAGGATATAGATGAGTGCAGTAAGAACAACGGCGGATGTGTGGCTTACTCCGTATGCAAGAACACGCCAGTCAGTATATTTTCTCATACAATATTCTGTTCATAACTACAATAAAACGACTTACAGTTTAACTTAATAAACACGTTTCCTACGTTTAGAAGAATTTGTTGTGATTTTTATCGAAATTGATCAATGTCGGAATTTTTTATATTTGATACTAAAGAGTTAAAATATGCCGTTATCATGTTCAGGTGTAAGACCTTACTCAATTTGTAAGCGGGCCAATTCAAATGCTGTAGGTAACTGCCACATTAGGTAACCAACATGATAGGAGTTGACGTTTGAATTCTCAAAATGAACATTTTTTTTGCAAATTTCGATGGAATTTTTAAAATGGTGGACATATAAGCAAATTTGAATATTTAAAATTTATCTACTTCTACAGCTAAAATTGAATAATTTTTAAACTTTACAAACAAACTTGTTTCTCATATAGAAATCACATGATCAAAATGGCATTTTAAATATATTTGTCTCAAATATAGCAAAAATATTCCGATCATTTTCACATAATGCTTCCTAATCCTACTTTTGGCGGTCCATTTCCAAGTTTGGTGAAGGTTGCCTCCTGTAGTTTTCAATCTCGTATCTTTTTTCTTCTGTCTTAAAATTCGTAATTTTTTTGCCAATATTTATCTTTTTATTAAATGATATAACGTATCAGTAAATTTGAAACTTTAAATGTATCTATTCCAACACCTATAATCGAATTTTGTTAAAACTTTACAACTATAGTTCCACGTACACAAGACTGTTGATTTTGTTCAATATCAAAATTTAAGGATTTCGAGCATCTGGTCTTAAAATTTCTATTTTTGTATATTATATCCCCCATTCGGTTTTAGATGGTCCGTTTAAAGATCATAACGTCCTAGACATTCTTGTTTGCGCATCTGGCTATTTACCCACTCCGGGTCAGCTGACTCCCCGCAATATTTATGACCCTATCTTTCCACGCTATAAACACTTTTTCAGTTAATTCATATAATAGTACTACTTCATTTTATATGAGCAAAATTTTCGTAGGCTGAAGACAAAATGTAATATTCGGCACATATAGAATGATGTATTACTTTTATTATATGCATCACTTCAGAGATATTTCTGTCTTAATTTGTTTAGTTTATAACGAACTGTTTTACACCCTGGGTATGAATAGTTGGGGAGACGCGGTAGGAGTTAGTCCACTGATGGTGGGTTTCATCAGCTCGTTATTGTTTAGAAATAACTATATTGTTTGACCAGTTAATAAACGTGAGATGTTTGAAGTCATTTTTCAATGACTGACCTAGTTTTCGTTTAATATATAAAAGGCGAAAACAGGGAACAACTGGGATCTTGAAAATATGCTTAAAAGGGGACGGGTGCAATACATATTCGAAAATATTGCACTCTGTTTTTTATCATTTCTTTACGTATGGCACAGGCATATAATAAAAAGATATAATCAAATTATAGGTGAAAAATTAATATTAAATTCCCAACTATATGTTTTATGAGAATCATTTCAATGACTCCGTTTGCTGTAGGTGTTATACTATAATTTGCAAGACAGAAAAAAAACGAAGGTTTGTGACACTAGGGTAGCAATTCACAAAATTTCTTTATAGCTAAGAGAGAAATAAATGTAATAAAAGTGTTTGGATAACCAGTTGTGAAAATGTTTCAGTGTATATTAGTTCTAACATTAGACTTTTGTTTGAGAGATATTTCATAATAGCATAGATTTGTTAGGAGTGCTCTCCATATTATTTTATTAGTAAACCTTTTTAAATGTTCCATAAACACAACGATTTATATTAATCGTACATAAGTCTTCAGCTTGAAATTCGTGTTTCTGTGCCTAAAAGTAATTCAATGAATTTGAAAAGGACACTGTGCTCGGGGTAGGGGTAAAATATGAAACAAAAATAGCCATAAAACTTGACCACACAGATTAAACTGGCGGTGGTTGCTATTTCCTGGATTCATAGGTGTATGAAATAGAAGTTGGATTCAAGAATAATTACTTTTAGATTAAAGATATATTTTACTGTGTCTCGCAAAAAATATTATATTTCAAAAATAATTCGCGGTAAATTCGAGTCTCAAAATCTTATCTGGTGGATCTCCAAAGAAAAGTTAAAATTACATTAATCCTCGATCAGATTATGAACGGACGCCAAATGGACTGTTCGCATCCGTTTTACGTAATAATCTAATAACAACAGTGTTCACAGAGAAGTGTTTAGAAAAACTGTAAAGTCTTTATACTAATATTCTATTATGACGAATTTTCATTGAAATTAGTATGAACACATTCCATTACAAATGTTTCTTTAAGGGAGGACATAGCTGCGGGGATTGTAACCAAGGCTTTAGTGGCAATCAAACCTCTGGATGCATGCTGAATATTGGTCCATGCCCGTGTGGTGCGAACGCTGAATGCAGCAAACTACCTAACTACGGAGGCTGGCGCTGTGATTGCAAAACGGGGTATTCTGGTAACGGCATCCTATGTGGGCAAGATAGAGATTTGGATGGCGCCCCTGACAGAGCATTAAACTGTTCAAGCGCAAGCTGCAAAGCTGTAAGTGTGCACAATTTTAGTATACAAGGAATAGAATGCGTATCCTGGCGGCGCTGAAATATCATAGTTGCCCTTCCTAAAAACTACACTTTCCTAACAATTGTGAATGCTGTCATTTTACAAGTTCAAGTATAGACACAAATGTTTACTTTTTATCTTGATACTAGTGATTGGATAAAGTGTTAAAGAATTATCAATGCAGCAATAAACGATATCAGTTAAAGGTAGAGTCAGCTTTAGTGAACACGGCCACAGTTAGTTACGTTATGTGACAAAGCATACATTGATTTTTTTGTCAACATGTACATAAATTTCTGAGGAGGCACGAAAATGTTGACCTAAAGGTTTACATTTTCTTATTGGTCAGTATTACTTCATATTGACTTAGAATAAGATAATATCGGCTAATTAATGTACATCTGTGGCAATGTGCAACCAATCATTTTAAAAGTGTACACAAATGTAGTTTATTCTTAAATATGTTATATGTAAGAGTTGCAAGGAAAATATAATTACTACACTTTAAACCACAGGATAACTGTCGTAATACACCAAACAGCGGCCAGGAGGACGCTGATGGTGACGGAATTGGTGACGCCTGTGATAACGACAGGGACAATGACGGACTATCCAATTGCAAGGCTAGTGTTGATAATATAATGCCTTTGGTTATAATGAAGTCGCTTGTGCTTTTTTTATTTTGAGAAAATCGAATTTTAAAATAAACGATATGACAGTCGTTATGGCTTGGAGAATGGACAGATTTTCAAGGTAATTTTTGCAATAAGATATCAACAATACCATCAATTATACTGCACAATAACGTATTAGTTGCTTTCGCTGAGGTGAGTTTTGAAATTCGCGATATCTGTGATAAATATTTTACAAGAAACATCAGAAAACAGCTCTCAAATTAAAAAATAAAGTCTATGCCTATAGAATCCGTTGCCAAATTTTAGAGATATATTTTCCTTATCGTGACAACCACCGAAAATAAACTCACGGGACCATAAATTGTAGCATCCGAAATGTTCCAATTTGTTGCCAGTTCTAAATAGAAACGGTACGTAAGTTGAAAAAAAGTCGATAATTAACTATAGAGGTTATGCAAACGTCGGACTGATAATCATATTTCTTTTCATACTGCAGATTAAGATTCGCTTAGCTGCTCTAAAATCAGCAGTGCTTAAGTATGTAAAGCTAGTTCTGCAAAGTTCGTTTCATATTGTGGTTTAAAACTCGACTTGACTCATCCTGGCGGATTTTAATTGGTGCCTTTTTATACTGTCTCTGACTGGGTGTGCTAATGCTAAGCAAAACTATAGGACGACGTTGTTTCCAAACATCTACACATCGTTAAGACACGCTACTTCCAGTTCCGACTTTTTCTGTCTTATTTAATCTTGTAGTTGTTTCGACGTGTTTTAATTTGTTTTTTGGATTTTACTTAGCAAAGTCACAATGTACAAAGAATAAAACGATACTGTGTGAAATCAATTGGTATCTTTTAATATTTCAGGACAATTGTCCGTTTGTTAGTAATCCAACTCAGACCGACACTGATGGGGACAAAGTAGGCGATGCATGTGACTCTTGTCCGAGATTAACTAATACCGATCAAAAAGATACAGATAAGGATGGTACTGGGGATGCATGTGACCAGAACAAAGATGGCGACTGTATGGTCATTTGCAGTCATTAAGTTTCTCTACCTTTTTGTTCAAGTCAAATATTTTTTAAATAATGCATTTCGCTGTGATAAAATGAGCAGTCTTTTCTCTATGACCCCCTAGCTAGCATTTGTAATGCTACACTATTAGTATGAACAACTACTCTTTATTATTTTTAATCTACACGGTAGTTACAAACACAAAACGTGTCTTAAACTAAGGCTACTCACTATTATAACAGCTTTGACAAACACAAACGATAATTGTGAGTTGGTGGCGAGCCCCGACCAGAAGGACACGGATGGGGATGGACTTGGTGACGTGTGCGACAACTGTCCGGCTGTCTCCAACCAGGATCAGAATGACGTTGACAATGATTTGGTTGGGGACAAATGTGATAATGATGTTGACGGGTGAGAAATTCAAGTTCTTTTTTGAATAATTGTTGATAACAGCATATAAATCTATGACTTAACGTGGTGTTCATTCAATTTGCAACAAACTGCACTTACGATATACAGCATTTATGCGATAATTATTGATCCCATAAGAAAAGTTTTTCACTTTGTGTGGGGGACACGGCGACAATACTATACAGCACAACTCGGAAACCTTTTTACTTCCAACGACACACACTTCCTCCGAACGACAGAACTACACACGCTTCCTCTGAATGACAGAACGACACACGCTTCCTCTGAATGACAAAATGACACACAGAGCCACATAATTAGAATCTATGATCGTATTATTCCTAGCATGTTGGTTCGTCTTTTCGACTTCATTTTAGCATAGATTGTCTTATCCTTCAGTGCTGCGTTTTGGAGGGAACGTAAGTTCACATGCTTTTCTTGATGCAGGAATACTTTGTTGATTGTTTAAATCATTTGCTGTTTAATGTCACTTACCTGAAATCTAGACATTTTTTATCTTTTATTATGAATTCAAGAAAAATGCAATACTGCTTAAGTGTAATTTATCAACTAGCGTCCAAACAAAACCAATTGATGGCAAACTAAAATTCATTGCCATCATAAATATACGGTTCAGAGCATAAAAATATGTAAACAAAACAAAGTACAACAATTAGGAATACTTATTTTCTTGTGAGTAATATCCATCGTGTTCAAAGTAATACTCTTAACTAGAAAGGTGCTACTTTTAAATTTGCAAGATATTTGATTATTACATTCATATAAAACCTTTCGCTTGGTCAGAGTTTGCAACTCAGACAGACGTCATTTTTATTAGCAGGCCCTTTCTGACGGCAGCAACGAAGTTTTATTAAGCACCTTGTCCATTTAACGCATAGCTGTTGTTTTTTTATTTGATTTATTTTCTCTCCCTTTCTTTATAGTTTTTGTTTTGATGAGCCAGAGGACCGCCCTGAGATAGGCATCCGTCCACCCACGAATCTTTTGATCACCGCTGTTTTACCTTTAAACGTTAGAATTTCGTTGGTATGAATACAAATAATGGACCTTTCGTGACACTGGTTTATTTTGTCGTCGATTTAAATCACATATATTCATGTGTATCAGCATTTTCGGATGCACATGCGTTGTTACCTACTGAATTTGCAATTGTGGGAACATCTACTAGAAAACTATCGTTTATCCTCAAGGCTAGAATGATAATGACAAGTTTTGGCAGGCGGATCTAGAGAGGGTTTTAAGAGAAAAGCACAAGGGGGATGGGAAGGGCAACACAGGACTCACAATTAAACCAGTTCTGAACCAGTTAAAACACAGAGCTTTGATTTTAACAAAAACAAACAAAGTATTCCTTCATCTTCAAAAATAAATAAACTATAAAATATAAATACACATTTCTTAAGACTTGTACTGATCTTGTTGCAGAGATATAGATGGCATCCAAGATGACCTTGACAATTGCCCTTTCACAGTGAACGCGGACCAGCTTGACACGGATACAGACGGCAAAGGTACAATCACACCTATTTATAATGGACACCCGGTTAAATGTTTTCCAGGTAGAGGTGTCCACTAACGGGAGATTAGGTTACCATTGAGATGTACTAGCCCTGGTGTTTACAATTACAACAGAACCCGCGGACAAGAGCAGCTCAAAATAAGACCTTCAACATAACAACCACTAATAAAAGTCCAGTATAGGTTTGATTCCATGACCAGGAAGCTCACAGTACAATCACGGAAATTAGGCCACTAGCTTCGGTGGCTGAACCAAAGGGATGGCGCTCAGGGATTGCAACCCCTCAATTCCCCAATTCGAAACAATGGACTGTTAAACTTGGTGTTTTCACGGAAAACAAATTTTGACTGGTAAACTGGCTGATTTTTAGGTTGAACCACCCCCTCTCTCCCTCTATGGAAAGATAGACTGTTTTCACAAAATTTTTGACTGGTAAACTCGTCACTTGGGCTGATTTCGAGGTTTACTATCCCCCTGCATCTGCTTGGTCGTAATCTATATCGACCACTGAGTTCGGCACCAATTTTGGTATCGTTCTTAATTTTCTTTGCTCTCTTTGCTCAAAATTTTACTTGTTAATATTAAAAATAGTGCTATATATTTTTAAGAATTTCACCGCAAGGGAGTCTAAAAGGTTTGATGTTGTATCTTGCAAATTTAGATAATTTCATCCTATCTGTTATGCATGGTCTAAAAGAGCTCACCACCTAAATTTCGCTTATAGCAAAAAAGCTAGACGTTGAAAAGAACTTTGTTAAACTGCCAATAAAACTTGAAGATATTATTCATGAAGACCCGACTCAGAATTATTAGAAATTGTTTACTTTCCCACTATAAAATACATCTCTTTCATTTTAACGTCAAAGAACTGTTTTAATACCAAGATGTTTTACAAAGTGAGTGAATAGTTTTAATCTTACCGCGTGTACTGTAGGCTTTCACCAACAACAATGAAAACAGATGTGTCGCTGCAGCATTTCAAACCTAAAATTTTATACTTGGATCTTGTTGCAATGAACAGTCGAGCGCGTGTTATGAGAAATTAAACATCGTCTATAAATATTGCTTATTTCTGAATGGCTGCTTGAGAATGATTATCATGTCAATGCTGTTTACAGTGTTAATAACTAAACTTTCATGGTAAACGGATATAACTATGTCGAAAATAAATATCACTTACTACTCTGAAAAATAAAATATCTTCTTCATAGTATCCTAATTTAATGTTAGTCTTTTTAAAAGGAACTACACTTATCATTTACAAATAACTTGAAATAACCAACGCCCCTCCCAATTGTTCCTCCATTGGCCCCTCAGCAAAAATAAGGCCAAATATTTCATTTTTAACAGCTAAAACGGCAAATTTCGCAAAATATACCACAATGTATGTAACATTATATATATATAAGGGTAAGCATCACACACTATATAGGAGACCTATGTGACGACGACGACGACAACGACAGCGTGCTTGACGGCACCGACAACTGTCCCCTCGTTGCTAATAAGAATCAAGAGGACTCTGATAGTAAGTATACTCGGCTTGCGATCTCTGTCAATGTTCTGGCAACAGAAACAGTGAGTCCATGATGAAAGATGCAAAATTTTGTATTCAGAACCAGAGCTAACTAAAAGTACTTTTGAAATTGTGATTTCTATATTGCTGTTTAGGAAGTGAGTTGAAAATATATGCTAAAAGTTAAGGTAATGGGCAATATGTCAAATTTCATGACCCCGTTGAGTGAGCAACTGGAGTTTGATAGTTACACAAAACAATTATATTACAGGTTTGAATATATATATATATATATATATATATTAAATTTTGTTTGCAATGTGTGGTTGTTACTCTCCTGTGTACATGCTTCTTGCCCATCAATTTTACAGTTTTGTGTTGAATTTAATATCATATAAAGCTAAGCATGTACACAGGGTAGTTTTGAAGTTAAAAGCAAAAAAAACACAAATAATTGTCATTCTCAAGAAATTAGGTGTTTTGTGCTATCGCAATTCACATTTTATGACTAGTTATGTAAGCTCGACAGCGCTGTCTTTTACAGTTTTGTATTGATTTTAATATCATATAAAGCTAAACATATACACAGGGTAGTTTTGAAGTTAAAATTAAAAAGACAAAAGAAAACAAACAAACAAAAACAAATATTGGTCATTCGCAAGAAATGAGGTGTTTTTGCTTTTGCAATTCACATTTTATGACTAGTTATGTAAGCTCGTCACCGCTGTCTAGCTCGTGTTGTTTTTCATAGACAATGGTCTTGGGGATGCGTGTCAGGACGACAATGACGGTGACGGCATCAATGACTCTATAGATGTCTGCAAAGATAATAAATACATCCATAGAACAGACTTCAGGTAAGTCTTTTTAAATGGTGTAGAAATCTGTATGGGCTTTATGCAAAACTATACAGTAACATGTGAGAGATAATTATGTTCTCGCAATAACCCTTTTTGCTTTGTAACCAACATTGCTATGCGACACACAAACAGCCACACAGTATCCAAACAGTATTCCCAGCTTTGTATTCGAATCATTTCAATTAATGTATTTGTTATATGTATATGTTTAGATGAAGAATTTAAGTTAAACTGCAATTGATAAGAAAGGCTTTTGAAACACTGGCGTCATCAATTTCCATTATTACATTGTGTGTCAATTGGAATTTTTATGTTAAAGAAGTGTGTTCATGGCCAGATGAGATGTGTATTCATACATATTGGCTGTATCAATATATTAATAAGCTCGTCTAGACTTCTTTAGAATCCATGACCTAAGTATGAATGATTTACGGCACTCTGTTGGCACTTTTTTACTTTCACTTCATTCCAGTATATATTTTAAAACTCATACGCAACAAGTTATAGCAACGCAAACATAGTGACAATTTCTTTTTGATGCTATTAAGGAGAACAATTGCATTTTTATGCTCTGGTCCAATACTTTCTAATCAACTCAACTCAAGTTTCAATTTAGCAGTTGACAATAAGAATGAACATTATACAAAAATAGTATATTAGTAGGGGTTGAAGACAGAACAAAGGCGCAGAAGGAAGAAAATAAAATCAACCATAAAAACTGGTCAATTTTTTTCTAAAGCTTGGCATATAGATATATTTGTTTGGTTTGAAATTCGTTCAAAATATACTTTAAGTTTTAGAAATTGAAGGTATTCAATAAAGTACACTTTTCTACTGTTAAGTTTGCAACGATGAATAATTATCTTGCTTGCAGAAGAATGAAATCAACCATATAACTCCTCTCCCCTAAGTTATCACTTCGAATAATTCCCAATAGTTTCATTCTGTTCGATAGAGCGCTATTGGCTTCTTTCATAATGTTATTATTTATAAAGTTTTCTAATAATTTCCAGAATAAAGTAAAATTTGAACAGAGGATAAATATATGCATGATATCATTCTTCATTATCATTCTTCACTTTACAATTCTGACAATTCGATGCGACCGTCGGGTCAAATTTTGCGACTATATAATTTGATTCATAGGTTTTATGCATAATTTTATAGTTTAACATACTGTCTCGAACATTTCTTGTCAAATATTTCGCCTTGCCAAAGATTTCCTTTCCCACCTTTCTATGCAGCTTGATGTAGCTTCCTGAAGTCTAACTAGGTTCCAATATATTAATTTTGAGCATATTTTGTATATCACTGAGTTATAAAATTCAGATGTAACCCTTATATCAACATCTTTTTTACTACTTATAATTTTTGTTGAATCTAGAGCCAATACACTTTTCCATTTTTGCGAAAATGCTGCCACCAGGCTGAATAGATTTAAGACATTTATTTTACAATCAAACCTCTTTTTTTATTTCTAGCGGTAACATAATTGACCCATCCTTATTCATTATATCCGAAATATGCAATATTTTCTTTGTATATAATTCTTTAAAAAATACCGGTGAATTTCCTATTTGGATATACTTGTCGTACCATAAACATTGATTTACTATGTCCGCAGCTGTGACAGGCTCAGATTTTGCACTAAACTAACAGTGAAAATTTCTTTATAAAAATTGGGCATTTCGAGGTGTAGTTTTTTGGGATTTAGAGAGAGAGAGAGAGAGAGAGAGAGAGAGAGAGAGAGAGAGAGAGAGAATTTCAGAAAACTTTAGAGAGTCTGAAAAGTACTCTCGAATAAACTCAATACTGAAAGATTTCGTGAGATTGAAGAGTCTTTTTATCCACATAATTTTTTTGTGCCTTCAAGAAGGAAAAATATTCTAAATGCCTTAAGCCACCGTCTTTATAGTCTTGAATAAGGACTACTTTTTGTATTGTTGGAGGTTTGCCGCTCCATATAAAGTTTTCTATGAGATGTTGTATTTCTTCGGTAAACCAAGGTGGTGTATAAAGAGAGTTAGTTGCTTATATCATTTTTGGTAAGGCTAAGTTTTTTATTATAGTAATTTTTCCAACATTGTAAAGTCCCTTTAAAATCGTTGATTTTGTCTTTAAGATTGATATTATATATGGTGTCCACATCGTTGAAGTATCGTATTCCCAGAAATTTCACATCACCTGTCGTCCATTTTAAACGAAAGGGTTTCCATTTATGACAGTGTATCTTAGGCCTGCCTATTTGTAATATTTCAGATTTCTCATAATTAATTTTGAGTCCTGAAGTAAAATAAAATAAAGTTAAGACATTTAAAGCGTTTCTCAATGATATTATATCAGATACAATTGATGTGGTGTCATCCGCAAGGAGGCTTATTTTTGTTTCAAAGTCATTATGTTTTATTCCCGTTGTGTGTTTGTTTGCTCTTATTGCTATAGCCAGTAATGCCGATAAAGAATCTCCTTGGCGTACGCCATTTTTTACTTGTAAGTATTTACTGCTGTTCCCATTGTTTATTGTACAATTTTCAATGTCAGTTTTAAACTACTTTAATCCACTCCCGGATATTTGCTCCGAAATTATAAGCTTCTGTTGGCACTTTGAACTGCATTCCGGGATGGTTTTGCTTGACCTAGAAATGAGCAAGAACGCGGCTGTTTTTTATCGATGTGATATATCCATTTTCCTCTAAAATATTCCCAAGAGCTTTGTAGCATTCATAGCTCATTAGTAGTGGCATTTGATGTAAAAGTTAATTAACATAACTCTACTTTTATAAACTTTCATTCTCAACAATACTACATCTTTCAAAATGACATAATTGCAAGATTTATCTCATTTAAAAATTCTGGCTAGAAATCAGGTATTTCGGCAGTTTGGAAAACATTATATAGTTGATCTCAGGGGCTCAAAGGATAGCTTAAATGCAGAGTTCTAACTACAACTGGATATTCTGCACTTCTGTATCTTTCTTTACCTAGAAAATGTAATCTCTACCTCAGTTGCAAGCATCGAGCCTCGATAAAAGCAGAATGATAATCCTCTGATTTGAAATGTCCTGCTGTTGTTTATTCAGCGCATGCTTGTTTTTATTCAAAACCACATTTCAGACTGGTAAAAATGGGCCTTTCGTTCGATTTTCCTTTCCTCAATAACAGAAATGAATGGGAGAATTTTGGTTATGCTGATAAGTTGTTTAATTCGAAGGCTGGTCTGATCCAGGGGTGTATATAAATGTAGTATATTGTATTGATTGATAGACCTGTAGTGTTTTGTATTCTTTGGAACACGTCTAGTGATATGAATCCATTGGTAGACCCCTAATATTTTGTATACGTTGGTAGACCACTAGTGATTTGTATCCATTGGTAGAACTCTACTGTTCCGCTTTCATTGGTAGGCTTATAGTGTTTTATTCATTGGTATACCTCTGCTGTTTTGCATTATTGGTCGACCTGTAATGATGTGTATTCCTTGATAGGTCTTACCAGCGAGTAGCTCTGGATCCCAATGGCACCTCACAAGTAAATCCTGAATGGGAGATATTCAATGATGGGGCTGAAATCATGCAACATGTGAACAGCGATCCAGGACTTGCCGTCGGTTAGCAAACCTTAAGTTAAAAATACAACACAAAATAACATCTGAAGAATAAGTTGGAAGTAGGGTAGAAATGGGCGTTCTAAGTCACTTTTCATCATGACGAAAACGTTTTCGTCATGACGAAAACTCCCCCTAGGAGACCTAACCCTAACCCTAACCCCCCTATACGGCATAACCCTAACCCTAGACCATACTATGGAACATTGAATGTGTGCACTATGACCTTATATGGAATGTTTTCCTGAACATTCTCCTTACGTCCTGTGTGCGTAGTCGGTAGAGCATAGGGCTCACAAGGCTGGTGGTTCGTTCCCACCTATACGCGGCATAACCCTATACCATATTATGTGACTGTGTGACTATAGGACCACCCTAGGACATACTATGTGAGGACCCAAGGACATATTATGTCCTAACCCCAGACCATACTATGTGAGGACCCCCCAGGATATACTATGTCCTAACCCTAGACCATACTATGTAAGGACCCTTCCCCCCTCTAGGCGGCATAACCCTGGATTTCATCGGGAAATCCAAAGCCCTGAGTGGTATAAAAGGATGAGCGAGACCCCACATATCAGTTCAAGCGACAACGGCAGAAAATTCCAGTAAGTTCTGATAGGCTATTTGCATGTGTGGCTGTAAGCATAATTTTTTGAAAGCATACACACACGACCCATCTGCATATCGCAACAATTTTCTTCGTCAAGTGGGCGGAGAATTACCAGGATTCAAAGGAGTGCGAATACAATACGGTGATGGTATTGGTTCAATACTGGAATCATTGGCTCGCAAAGCTATTCCACTACTTAAGGCAGGGGCTAAAATCGTTGCGCCACATCTTATAAAGGCTGCAAAAGATGTCGCAAAAGATGTTACGGGCCGAGTTGCACAGCATGCGATTGGTGATGTGCTAGGAGGACAAAAGAAAGTGCAACCGGCAAAGATGGATAACATCAATAAAACAGGAAAAAGATAAATTTTTAAAATGTCTTTCATTCATAATGATTCTTGTGAATGTGGTCTTTCTCCATTGGAATTGTTTCGCATTCCACCAACACAAACTGCTGTAGAAAAAAGTTATAATGGAGACTGTCAACCACTCACTACCATCAGAGGGGGTGCCCCAATAGAATTTTATATTCCTGCGAGTATAGAAGAATATCCTAATTTAAAGAACATTAAACTTCATATTGTATGTAGCATTGTAAAGGGTGATGGTTCATCGTGTGGTGTAGATGATAACGTATCATGTATCAATGATTTGTTTAATGGGTTATGGTCTAATATTAAATTATTTCTGAATGATCGATTGGTATCTCATAGTAACAATACCCATGGCTATACCAGCATAATTTCTCACCTCATTTATGATTTGGAAAGAAGTCTCAATTCTGAGCGCTCTATGCGTCTCATCATAAAGATACTGCTGGATCAATGAATGCTTATGAGGTGAAAAGACCTAATCATGAAAGCTATGTATCAGGGTTTCATGTAAATCTTGAGGGTGCTGATATAGGTGACGCAGGAAATAATGGTTTACATAATCGTTATTTGCATACGCGTCTCAGCCGTGAGTTTATGCTTACAGGTGGTTTAAGGGTAGATTTGTTTGAGCAGAATCGCTATCTTTCCAATGGCATAAATATGAAATTGCGTTTGCATAGACAAAAAGATGAATATGTATTAATGGCTGTAAACAATGCCTTTAAGGTAGAAGTGAGAGAGGCGTTTTTAACCATGCGCAAAGTGAGGGTTAGTCCAGGTATTCAGTTAGGACATACAGATGCAATGATGAAAACTCCTGCCAAGTTTCCTGTTACTCAAAAAGAATGTAAAATTGTAGCCATTCCAGCTGTATTTCAATCATTTGTGAAAGATAACATCTTTTTGGGTCAATTACCAAAATGTATTGTCATTGGACTGGTTCATAATGAATCCTTTGCTGGAACAGCATTTAGAAATCCATACAATTTTGAACTTTTTAATCTGAACTACGTGCAACTGCACACGAATGGTGAACCAGTTCTATCTAAACCTCTCAAGCTTGATATACATCGGGACAAATATCTTGATGCTTTTGAAACTCTTTAAAAATCTTTTGATAAATTGAATGGTGAGAAAAGTTTCATCATAAAACGGGAAGATTGGCTTTATTTTCTTTCAACTTAACACCTGATTATGATGATGATGACCACTATCCACTCATCAAGCATGGGAATTTGCGGCTAGAGATGAATTCTGCCGGTGCCTTGCAAAATACAGTCAATGTTATAGTCTATGCTGAATTTGATAACATCATTGAAATAAGCGCAAATCGCAGCATTCAATTCCACTACCAGTCATGAACACGAAGCAGATAGATACCATACTGTCTCATGATGAAATTACAAAAGACTTGTTTCAAGGCGTGTTTTTCAGTGGAACAGTTACCATCTTTACAACGCGGTACTTATGTCTTCAACACAGACGATCATGATGAAAAAGGAGAGCACTGGATGGCAGTCGGTTTTGGCTAAGACCCTGCAAAATGTTTTGACTTTTATGGACTTTTACCTGTACACAGTAGTTTGAATAAGTTTTTAAAGTTTAATTTCATTTATAATTCAGTTCCATTACAATTACCAATATCATCTACATGTGGTTTTTATTGTGTGCATTACATATTGTATAAAGCTAAAGATTATAGTTTGTTTATTACTGTAGATGTATTGAAAAGAAGTGATGGTGATTTTGCTGTAAAGGATTTTGTATATAGACATTATAAACCATTATCTTATTAATGTTGTATATAGTGTTGTATTAGTTAAGCTGTGGTAGTTGTTAATTTTCATTTTTATTATAAAATGAATGACAGTTTTTATACAATTTTCTTTTTTATTGTGTTAAAAAATCTACTTGCATGTCGAACAATTATTTTACAAACTTTTTTTACAAACATATTCAATACATGTCAACAATTATTTTACAAACTTTTTTACAAACACATTCAATACATTGATAAACGAATGCCATTCATTACAATCTAAATTAATATATGTATCATAGACATTATACCCACGTTTGTAAATGCTAGAAAACTCGCATAACTCACACTACCAAACTTTATTATTTTAACAGTTTCATGTTCAGACAGTTTCAGTTCATATTCATCTTCATTCATGTCTATGCCCATCACCATAACCCACATGGGATGTGTCAGCTCAATGGATTTAGTACCCCGCATGCTTTTCAATCCAATGCTTGTAACAGAGCATGCCATTTCACTGTGTTGAGTGTGATGTAGTCGTAGCATTCTGTAAGCTCGTCATACTGGCGGAATCGTACAAACAAGTCTAGACAGTTCTCAGTCACACGCACTTCTTAATCATCTGAGAATATAAGAAGAAAGCCAGGTATCCTCAGCTCCTGCAGATTGTCCTTCAACACGGATTGTGCTTCAGGCGATAGAATGATATACTTTCCAAAATGTCTTAGCACAATGTCATCACATGCGTTTCTCATATCAGACAAGTTATCTGTAATGAGTTCATAATCTGAAAAACGTCCTCCATCTCGTTCAACAGTCATATCAACTATGAGCTGTCTCCTTGTCTGTAAAGGCATTTTATACTCGCAGGTGATGGTGAAAGGTGGATGGCCTCTATAAATCGTAAGACTGCATGCCATTTCTTCATTTCAAAGTCAATTAATGTTTGAGTATCTGGTACAACTCCTTCATAATCCTCTGGATAATCCTGTAAAAGATTTTTTAAGAATCTGACACGGTTGTCAGAATCATGTCCAATCACCATCACTTCAACATTATTTTAAAGTTTACGTTTAAGCTCAGGTTTAAACGGTATGTCTTTAAAGTCTTTCCACACTTCAAGTTTAAACCTATAGGCAGAATTTATCATCACTTCATTCAAGTCATTTACAGCGAAGTAAACGCCATTATTAAACACTAATGCATTCATGATAACAGTACGTACACTTTTATATGGTGTCTTCTTGTCTTTGAAGCCTTCTATCCACTTCTTTCACTTGCTTCTTCAACATTTTCCATTCAGGTATTGTCAGCAAAAATACCCTTTTTCTTCGGAAGGTTTCTCCCAGTCCCCTCATCTTTGAGGTACTTGCGAATGTTTACCACTCCTTCATTGCTTTGTTTCGTAACTTTAATATACTTTCCATTTCCTCGAAAAAGTATTCTCTCTGTGTTGGTGTGGGTGTCGTCTCCACTTTCAATTTCTTGATGGTGGTGGTGGTAGTGGCAGGATTTTTGACTTTTAAGTCTTGGACTGTATCAGCAAGATTATCCATATCAGTTGCAGATCTCTTACAATTTTAACGCTTCAGTGTTCACACTTCAAATAAAGTTGGAGAGCCTCCCCCCTTTTATAATGTCGTCTTGTAATGTCGATGAGCCAGGGTGGAATAATCATCACACAACACGTATTGCTTGTCGTCAGATGGGGAGAGGGCTACTTTCCTCAACTTCTCCGAGGAAATCTCGTATTCATGACTTCGAATAATGTGCCATGTAGCCATGGTTTGGGTTTGGTTGAACAAACTCTCTTTATCTGCATATGTTTAATGTGTCTTTGACAAGCTCGAGTGATGCCTTTGGCCGTATGTTTTTCTTTCCTACCATGCATTAAACTGTACATTTTCGGTCTGAGTCCAAGAAACTCCTCAATGGGGATGCCTGCTGTCTCATCATACATTTTCCCAAGCACTTTTTTGTTCACGTTGGAATGCAGGAAATGATCTGGTGGATAGTCACTTGTGTCGAACAGGTCAGCATCTTGCTGCATATCCTTGTAGATACCTTCCGTTTCTATGCCATAACACAGACTGTCGGTGTCGCTGAACAACAACATGGCGTTGGGATACTTGGTCATGATGTAATTGTAATGAAAGTTAAACATAAGCACTTTGCTGAGGTCGAGAATGGTGATTCCGACTTGAATGGGTTTATCCAGAAGCAAATCCACATTGCGCAAATGTACAGCGGCCAAATCTTCGTTGAAAATTCTGAATCTGTAGAAAGAAACCTTGGCTACGAGTTTCTTGAACTGCTTTTCCTTGTTAACAAGTTCAACATTGATTCGCTTTCTCACATTTTCCATTGAGTTGTTCATGAGTTTGAAGAAGTCTTTCTCAAACGGGTTCTTGGCTAATTTTGTCTTTTCCGTGGTCAAGGTAATATATTTCTCCAACCATTTACTCTGTAAAATCATGATAGCACGGTGCACCTTAGTGACTTTCAACCCCAGTGAGCAAATTCCTATAATGAAACACGTATTTCTTCTTGTTACACAACTTAGGAATGAGCTTTTCACTAGGTTTACCTTTCATGTTTAGATCTTTCCGTAGCTTCAGACTATGTTCTGACAATTCTCTAACTTTGACACATTTCCGTTCTGGAGCCACTGGGTAGTTATTATGACGATCATGGATTGTATGTGGGTATTCTAAATCAACTTCTAAAATGTATCCAATATCGTCATCTTCAGCCACATCCATAAAGTCGATGGATTCTGGCTCGCTCACCCACATAAATCCACTTTGAGGAATGCTTTGTGACATGGCAGAGCCATACAGGTTGTTTGCATCCAGGTACATCAGGCAGTTGTTCGGCATCTCAGAATTGTAATCGGTTATTTGTTTTCGCATACTTGTGCGTGATCACAGATATTCCTCGACGTAGACCTTGTTCAACCAGTTGGTACATGTCAATGTCATTAATTAATTCCAACTTCACCTTCGTCGCTTTTAACATAGCATCCCACAACAGTCCTGGCGCTGTATAGTAATGGGCAGGATCCATTTCATACGTGTTGAGACATACTTGACGAAAATTTTCAAACACGTCAGCCAGTAGTAGCACATCTGATTTCAGGTACAGGTCGTGGTATTCACCGAATGTGGTCCATTTGAACGCATCCCACACCTTCTGTGCGTGAGCATAATCCTCATCGCTGATGTCCTCTTCACTGAGCTGACTGTAAAACTTGTCCTTTGACGGTACTGTGTTTCAGCAAACTTGGATGGTTCGTCCACGTAGTCATATGGGTACACTCCCTTTCTTAGCAGCAAATCTTGTTGGTCTCTATCGTGGATATGACTAATCATGTTATAAAAGTTATTTTCCCTTCTGTTGCAAGGTTGGATAGCAACTTCTGGATATTTCAGAATGGTGTTGGGAATGACCGTAATCGTTTCATCTTTGAAGTGTCCAATTTTCTCCATGATCAGATGACTGTCATAACCTAGCAAATTGTGGAAAAACACAGGAATGATAAAGGAAGCTTTATCCCCCTGCTTATCCTGTCTAAGTCGGAATTGCAAGTTGCATTCATTACGCGCTGCTCTGCGGTATTTGCCATTGATATGGTCATGATATCTCACACGATCCGCTCCTAGAGGCTCATGACAAATGTAGCAATCGATAACGTTCTTGAAATTCTCTTGGTCCTCACGGGTCATCACCATATCTTTTGGCTGCTCTAAATTACGCACAATACGATCAAGCTCATTCACCATATGGTCTAAAAAGACTTTCACGGCATTATCTCCTCGATACACGGCTGGTGCACGTGTGTAATACTGACTAACAACCACATAGGCAAAGCTATCTGGACGATGATGCTGATACCTATCCCTTCCTTCATGCTTTTGCGGGAAACATTCAAAGTCAGCATAAATCACAAAAGGTGCTGGCTATTGTTTGGCTACATTCTTGAACCTTGATGATAAACGTTGCGCTCCATGCTTGCCACACACTTCAACCCGTGAAGACAGTTGAAACAGTAAAAAGCTGTTCCATGATGCTTTGATCGATAAGACATAAGTCTGCTGAAATATGTGATCAGGCGGTAATGCCTTTTCTTGTCATTGCTAATCAGAAGTAAGTTGATTTCTCTGGCACTGACGTTTCGACTAAGTTGTATCGGAACAACCATATCTTGTTTATATACGTTGATGGACACATCGTTCTCCTTTTTATACTTTGGAATGTCGGCAATCGATGTTGGAATTTCACGCCCTCTACCTTTGAAGGATGTACGTGAGCCAATACGGACCATACGAAACATTTGTTGTCTTTATTGTTAATGTTTAACACACCCTTCGCATTCTTTACTTTCTTCGGCAGTGGGATAAAACTGTTTGCTTCCAGAGACGCCAACGTAGCTATATATACTTCAATGTACAGTATATTATCAAGCACCCAGCCAGAACCTTGTCGTTCATGTTCATCAAACTTGGTAAACAATTCTTTATAGGCTTCTGGCAAGTCCTGTTCAATATCTGCTGAATTGTATGCTGTATATGTTGGACTGCTGATAAATGCATTATTCCCTTGTTCTGTCATAACACCTCCATTCGCCGTCATTTTCTTGAAGCGCGCATGTACTACAATGTACCATTTCATTCCATGGTTTGAAGTCTCCAACAAAAAGTGTCTTAATACGTTTCTCTTGCATTTCAAGTAGTAGATCCGTCCCATTGTCAGACTCAAACCGTTTTTACTGCGCGTTTTCACGAAGACTAACCGTTATGCCTCTCTCTACCTGTCCCCTCTTTTGTCTCTTTGCAGCTTGTTCTTCACCAAGCACATTTTCATCTTATTAAGTGGTGATGTGCATGCATGTGCCTCAAACACATCTATAGATGGAAATATCACATTGCATCCATGGCAGAGGAACTGGGTATATAGATGCCATCTTGTTTTATCTTTGGTCTCTTTGCTTCATTCTGTCGAACAAGCTCTTAAGAGCACATTGCATCTCAGCTGGATTACATGTATGTGCCTCGAACATTTCCATAGATGGAATTGTTACATTGCAACTGTGGCAGAGGACTGGTGTGTCTGTACTAGCTGCCATTGTTGTTGTCACATCAATCGCTAGAACTGATATGTGCTGAAATGTCGTCTGCAGAGACATCTAGCGGAGAGTGATGTGTTCTGACGATATCATTGCTCGTTTCTTGTGCCCGTTTCTTGTCGGTACTTGTTTGAGTGGATGTGGCTGAATTTTTTATTTCCTAACTTACATAGTATGGTTCAGGGTTATGCCGCTTGGGGAAGGGGGTCGTCACATAGTCACATATAGTCACATAATATGGTATAGGGTTATGCCGCCTATAGGTGACCTTGTGACCATGAGTCCCATGCTCTACCGAATGCGCCACAGAGGACGTAAGGAGAATGTTCGGGAAAACATTCCACATAAGGTCATAGTGCACACATTCAATGTTTCATAGTATGGTCTAGGGTTAGGGCTATGCCGTCTAGGGGGGTTAGGGTTATGTCTCCTAGGGGGGTTCGTCATGACGAAAACGTTTTCGTCATGACGAAAAGTGACCTAGAACGCCCATTTCTACCCTACTGTTGGACAACGGACTTTAAATGATCTGGTATGATGTGACAAATCTAATCGTGTGTTGTTATTGCTCCCTAGACTATTGTTGTTATGCTTAACTTTTAAATTCCGATTAAGACAATACACTCTTGCACCCTGCAGATATCGCTCTGATCCCCCATTCTCCCATCCATCGGGAGTCGCTCTGACGCCACATTCTCACACCTAGCAGACATCGCTCTAAACTGCCATAGTCGCACCCAGCAGACATCGCTCTGACGCCATACTCCCACACCCATCAGACGTCGCTCTGGCGGCACACTCCTGTACCCAGCAGACGAAATATAAATAAAAGTAAACATAACTTTGGAATGATGTGTTTTTGCAGTTGTACATTTGTATTTTGGTATAATTAATCATGAAATTCCTAGCGATTTTTGGTTCATTTACTTATGTTCGACTGATCAAAACACAGCTCAACTGGTTTAAATTATCTCTTGTCACGTTATCTAATCATACGTTTTTCAAGCAGATAGTAAAATGTACTTCTTATTGAAAATATATTTTACTTCTTGCAAAACCATTTTGCCTAAGATGTTATTTGTCAGTTCAGAAGTCTACCCAGATGCAATTTTGAAAAGTTAACTTCTTGCAAATTTGCAACATCTTAAAACTACGCGTCGCTGATATTCTAAGCTTTACGTTTACTAATAAATTTTAGACATATATTAAACATCTGAAAATACGAAGAATTTTGGGATGAATAGGAAAATTCAAAATGGCCATCAGCCGCCATATTTAATTTTCATCCGCAATTTATTGCTAACATGCTAAAACAAAAACTGCTTCACCGATCATCACCCAATTTTAAGCCAAGGCTTAGCATCTAAAATGCACTTTGAACTACGCTGACGCTCTGCCCTCGTGCACAAAGCCATAAATACACGGTTTGTTCCCTTACCATAAAGTATTATTATTACGCTAACAATTTTTTCACTAATAGAAGCCGTTTAATGCCTAATTCCGGTTTTTGTTTGCTCTGTACAGTTGTAACTTGGATAAAAACCGCCCAGTGTTTTTTATTGAAGCAATCAGATTTCTCAGTCCAATGTTCGTTTACAGAAACAAAATATGCAGTAAATAGATAAAGACACAAAGAAACCGACAAACAATTCTATAAATCAAAGTACAAGATTAAGAGCATCACAAGATCCAATTAACTATATCACAGTGAAGAGCAATTGCAATGTCGTGTTCAACATATAATTGAAATTAAGTACAGTAGATGTAGTAACATCTAGATTAAATGTAATTAACATCTTATCAATCATTTCACTGCTTCAGAGTTCGCCGGACGCAGAACTTAATTCGTTGTACTCGCTATTGCAATTATTACGATGATACTGGAGTTGCAAAAATATAAAAAAAAATATTTGTGCGGTTTAATCCCGGATGGATTTCGAACAAGGGCTGCTTATTTCAGAAAGATTTTGTCCATCGAATTTCGCACAGGCTGTTTTTGTCCTAGCTC
The DNA here is from genome assembly GCA_949752745.1 of Protula sp. h YS-2021. NCBI lineage: Eukaryota > Metazoa > Annelida > Polychaeta > Sabellida > Serpulidae > Protula > Protula sp. h YS-2021. The sequence goes on from OX457026.1 coordinate 19,654,258, forward strand.
ATTTTAACTGGTTTGTTATTTCAGGAATGACACGCTTCAGTGGGGTGTATTTCAACGGCACTTTATTCGTCAACACCGCTAACGATGAGGACTATGCTGGCTTTGTGTTCAGCTACCAGGATTCATCTAATTTCTATGCTGTGATGTGGAAACAGTCTCAACAAACCTATTGGGATTCCAGTCCTTTCACAGCCATAGCCGAGCCTGGAATTACGCTCAAGTCTGTTAAATCCAAAACTGGTCCTGGTGAACGCCTGCGAAATGCCTTGTGGCATACAGGCGATACCACTGACGAAGTAAGTAACTGTTATCTGTTGAAAATGAAAAATAATAACATTTCAAACACAGAAAACAGGTTAGAATTGCGTCTTCCAAAACTCACCTGGTTGATCATATTGTCAGAGACTGTTTTGTACAGTAAATTTCTTCGCTTTACCGCCTTTGACAGAGCATCTGCCATGCTGCTACACCCCCCTTCTCTCTTCTCAATCAAATGTTTTTGTTTAATTTTGCGAAATGTCTAATACGAAATGTGGCAATCAGTTAGGGTTGCTGTCAGCAGTAAATTTTAGTGAAAATAAACTATTCTAACAATCACAATAAGCATATTTTCCCAAAAAATATCAAATTGGTGACACTGAGAATCTTGACGTTAAAATGATTTATAGGATTTGAAAGCAAACTCCCAATTAAGAGTCAAGATGTTGTGGTACATATATTATCTTACTGGTAAATATTACTTCATGTGGACTCAAATTACGCTAGTCTCTGCTAAATAGCTTTAGGGGAAATACTGTTGAGTTTGTTGGTTTAATATTTAAATTTAATGGTGAAATGAATCTCGCCTAAGTGTATTTTTAGTGCGTTGAATCTCCAGTGACTTTGTGACCAGCGAAGATCTAGTAAATCAACTATCAAAAGGCTACTTGATTGCAAAATAAATCAAAAGAGTACCACCCAGGGATCTCCATGTGACCTAGGGAAATCTTAAGAATAGACTCACTTTTTCTATCTTAGGGGGCAACTAAACAACTTCTTTCTTTCTAGCTCTTTCTTTGCTATTTTCTTATTCTACCTTCTATTTTTCCGTTTGTCCCTTTGGCAGGTGCATCCAAGGGGTATGAAGAAAAACCTCCGCGGTAATCTCTTTGAAAAACGCACAGTCGTTTCAAGCAATTAAAAGACATATAATTGATATATTTTATAGAAAACGCAAACTATTCGCTTTTTAGAAAAAAAGATTGGGTGGAAAAATATGTGGTTATCAATTGCCGGTTTGAAAGTGCCTGACTGGAAAATATCTATTGGAAAGTGTTCGGATACCCATATAAATCTGAAAACAATTTTATCAAACCGTGATGGGGTCATTTTCAAAACTGGTTACTGAAATTTTCCACATACCGGCATTTGATTGATCCTTGGTGGATCCACAAAAATTAATTTTCAACAGAGGCTAAACTGCTACTGGAAAAACATGAAAGCAATCCAATTTTCAAATTTCAAATACTGGCATTTGGCCAATGTTTGGCGAATAATCAGAAAAAAACAACAAAAACACCTGAAGAACATTCTTATAAAAAATTAGAATAATTTTGTTCAGTTCTGTGGATGGACCGCCAAAAGAAAAAATCTTTATGACAGACCCATCCAAAACTATTCTAAGAAAATTTAAGGATCTCAGATCAAAACTGTTAGAAAGGAAGCAGTTTAAAAATTGGCTTTCATAAATGTTCAATGCCGCCAATTTTTCAAGGATCCCTAAAGAAGTATTTTATGAAGAATTATTTATGCAAAATTTGCACGCAATGCTTTAAAAAAACTGTTGGAGATGTCCAAAACATAAAAGTGTCCCACTTTGCCTACAATTTAGAATATCGGTGCAAAAAGTAACTGTTCAAGAGAGTACTACCTGGGAACAATTCAGTAATATTTGAAAACAATCTAAATAAAATTGTGCAAGAAGAAGCATTTTGAAAACTGGGTAGACCAAAAATAATAATACGGCCAATTGGACAATGGTTTGCTGATTGAAAAATCGACTAAAATATAAGATTCTTGAGTATACGGTAGATGATACTGTGTTTGTTCTTTCTGAAAACGTACAGGTAAAACTGTTGTGGAAAGATAGCAGAAATGTTGGATGGAAGGACATGACGTCCTATAGATGGCAACTCCTTCACAGGCCAACCTATGGCTATATAAGGTTAGAATGCCCAAACTATTGGCTATCTGCACACATTCGGTATACCTTCTATTTTGTCGTTGTTTATGTTATCACAGCATTCTGTTAACATCCTAGCAGGGCTTTTTTCTTGGGCTTCTTCACTTTACAAGAATAAACAGACAAAACATCCAAGGGCGAGTTGTCCGAATTGCACTCAGTGGCACATATACTACTGAAACACTGACAGGAACAAACTTTCTCATATATTTTTGGATCAGCTCATAAGTTTCTAATATTGTTTACATATTGTGTTTATTGATATTGACTAACTGTCCATTAAACACTGGAGGGTGAGAGGTGGAGATTGTATAGGAGGGGACGTTCAAGACGCTGGTTTTCCTGAAGGAAAAGACAATCTACAACATCTCATGATTGAGGATAATGCGTACACTTTTATTGAATAAATATAGTTTGTTTATTTTAGTTTAAATTTGCCGCCAGTGTATGCTTTATGGCAAGGTTCACTCTCTCGGTAGAAAGAGAGCAAAAATTTTCTCTGGCGTCTGATTGATTAAAACAACCTCCTAAATTTGGCCCTTGACTGGCAAATTTTCGGCACCCTAGACTCGACAGTGAATTATACCCATCCAGACGTCATGTCTCCACATTACCATGCCACCATATGACGCACTTTGTGTCCATTGACCCAGCGCCTACTCTCCGGAAAGTTGCTGCCGGTGTACAAATCGTCCTTTCTCATGCTTTCTTCATTAAATTCAGCCATGCAACATAGTGAGTAGCAACTTTTTTCACCAATCGAAATTCTGCCCGAATACATCCCCGTCTATCCCCCTCAATCTATGCAAAAATGCATGACTTGTTTTGCCCACCCGCGTGTGTTTATTGTGTACAAGTTATGTCTTCATTGGGTAGCTTTGTTAGTATTGGACGTTTTGCACCTTAAATGGCTTTTGGCTTTGCTTTGTTTTCCTGTATCATTAGTAGGAGAAAACGAGTCTTCTACGTCAGTCAATCATCGTGACGTCATCATGACGTCATAAATCAAACCCCGCCCTTAACCCTAACACCGTCTGTCAATCATCGTGACGTCACCAATCATCAGACCCCCCAAGACATACTATGTCAGACCCCCCAACCCTAACCCTAATAACGCCTGTCAATCATCGTGACGTCATCAATCAAGCATCGTGACGTCAGACACCCCAGGACATACTATGTTAGACCCCCCCCCCATAATTTCTTATAAAAGTGCCAGTAAAATTGTTTGTTATGTTTGTTACATTTGTTTAGTTGTTTACTTTTTTATTTGGTTGGTTATGTGGGAAGAGCGTGCCATTCAAAGATGTGTTCGAATGGCAAGCCAATTCAATGATGGGTTCGAGTGGTCAACCCATTCAAAGACGTGTTGGAATGAACACGCCAGGAAAATTTGTTTTTAGACCAATTAGAATTCTCCCTCCGAAACTGGGAACTTGGAAATCACATTGTCCTGAAAACCTGGGTGTATAAATGGATGAGTGAATACACATTTCAGCATATCAGGTCAAGCAATTGATGCGACAACGATGGCAGCCAGCTCAGTATGGGATTCACCAGTCCTTTGCCTTGAATGCAATGTGGAATTTCCTTCTATGGAATTGTTTGAAATACATACATGCACACAAGCTGAGAACTGCAATGAAACATGCTCGTGAGAGGTTTGCTAACGCACGTACGGGAGCGGAACTTATATCTGCAGTGAAACGTGCTCATGAAGAGCTTGTTGAGGAGAAACCTGCAAAGAGACGAAAGACGAAAGAAGTGAGGAGAGGCAGAAGGCTTAGTCTTGGCCAAAACGCGCAGGAAAAACGGTTTGAGTCGAAAAATGGAACAGATTTGCTGCCTGAAATGCGACAGCAAGAGAAACGCATCAAGACACATTTGCTGGAGACAGACCGTGGAATGAAATGGTACATTGTGGTGTATGCACGTTTCAAGAAAATGGTGAAGAATACATGAGGTGTCATGACAGAACAAGTGGACAATACCTGTATAAGTAGTCCAACGTATGCAGACATTGAAAAGGACTTACCGGAAGCCTATCAAGAATTGTTTACCAAGTTTGACGAACATGAGCGACAAGGCTCTGGCTGGGTGTTGGATGAAATACTGTACATTGACGTACATACAGCTACGTTGGCGCCTCTGGAAGCGAGCAGTTTTATTCCGCTGCCAAAGAAAGCGAAGAATGCTATAGGTGTGTTAAACATTCATAATGAAGACAACAAATGTTTCTTATGGTCAGTATTAGCTCACCTCACCCCTTCAACAAACACCAACCCAGAGTGTGTGAGTCAATACAAGCCATTTGAGAAGGAATTAAAGGTAGAGGGCATTCACACACCGATTACCGACATTCCAAAGTTTGAAAAGGAGAATGATGTATCCAACAACGTGTTTGGATATGAGCAAGATGTGGTTGTTCCGATACAAATCAGCCGAAACGTCAGTGCCAGAGAAATAAACTTACTTCTGATTAGCAGTGGCAACAAAAGGCATTACTGCTTGATCAAGAATTTCAGTAGACTTGTGGCTTATCGACCAGAGCATAATGGAACAACCGTTTATTGTGAACTGTCTTCACTTGTTTATGCTGCATGATCTTTTAGATAAGCATCGTGAAGTGTGGGGAAAGCATGGAGCGCAACGTTCATCATTCCCCAAGGAACCTATCATCAAGTTCAAGAATGTGGCCAAACAACAGCGAGCACATTTTGTGATTTATGCTGACTTTGAATGTTTTCCGCAAAAGCATGAACGGGACAGGTATCAGCATCATCGTCCAAACAGCTTTGCCTATGTGGTTGTCAGCAAGTACGACACACGTGCACCAGTCGTGTATCGAGGAGACAATGCCGTGAAGGTCTTTTTAGACCATATGGTCAACGAGCGTGATCATATCGTGCATTGTTTAGAGCAGCCAAAGGATATGATGATGACCCGTGAGCACCGAGAGAATTTCAAGAACGTCGTCGATTGCTACATTTGCCATGAGCCTCTAGGAGCGGATCGTGTGAGAGATCATCACCACATCAATGGCAAATACCGCGGAGCAGCGCATAATGAATGTAACTTCCAATTTAACTTAGAAAGGATCGGCAGGTCGGATAAAGAGTCTTTTATCATTCTTGTGTTTTTCCACAATTTGTGAGGCTATAACAGTCATCTGATCATAGAGGAAATTGGGAAATTCAAAGATGAACTGATTACGGTCATTCCAAACACCATTGAGAAATATATTGCATTGACCATGAGCAATCTGAAATTTACGGAAAGCTTTCAGTTCATGAGTACCTCTCTACAGAAGTTGGTATCCAAACTTGCGGCAGGAGGAAAAGATAACTTCTGCAACATGACTTCTCACATCCGCGATAGTGACCAACAAGATTTGCTGCTGAGAAAGGGAGTGTACCCCTATGATTACGTGGACGAAACATCCAAGTTTGCTGAAACGCAACTACCGTCAAAGAACAACTTTTACAGTCAGCTTAGCGAAGAGGGCATTAGCGATGAGGATTTTGCTAATGCGCAGAAGGTGTGGGATACACTCAACTGTACCAAGACCTATACCTGAAATCAGATGTGCTGCTGCTGGCTGACGTGTTTGAAAATTTTCCTCAGGTATGCTTCAGCACGTATGAATTGGATCTTGCCCATTATTGTACAGCGCCAGGACTGTCGTAGGATGCTATGTTAAAAGCAACAAAGATGAAGTTGGAATTAATCACTAACATTGATATGCACCAAATGGTTGAACAAGGCATACGTTTAGGAATATCTGTGATCACGTACAAGTATGCGAAAGCAAATAATCCCTGCGTGACAGATTACAATTCTGAGATGCCAATCAACATGATGTACTTCGACGAAAACGACCTGTACGGCTGGGCCATGTCGCAAAGCATGCCACTAAGAGGATTTATTTGGGTGACTGAGCAAGAATCCCTCGACGCCATGGATGTGGCTGAAGATGACGACATTGGATACATTTTAGAAGTGGATTTAGAATACCCACATTCAATCCATGATCGTCATTATCACTCTCCAGTGGCTCCAGAATGGAAATGTGTCAAAGTTGGAGAATTGCCACAGTACAGTCAGAAGCTACGGAAAGATCTGAACATGAAAGCCAAACCTAGTAAAAAGCTCATTCCTAACTTATGCACCAAGAAGAAATATGCGCTTCGTTATAGGCATTTGCAGCACTACGTCTCACTAGGGTTGAAAGTATGCCGTGCTGTCGTGCTTGAACGGAGTAAATAGTTGGCAAAATACATTACCTTGAACACGAAAAAGACAAAATTGGCCAAGAACCCGTTTTAGGAAGACTTCTTTAAACTGATGAATAACTCTGTGTTTGGCAAAAGCATGTAAAATGTGAGAAAGCGAGTCAATGTTGAACTTGTTCATAATGAAAAGCGGTTAAAGAAACTCGTGGCCAAGCCTTCTTTCGACAAATTTAGAATTTTCAACGAAGATTTAATGGCCGAACATTTACGCAAAGTGAATATGCTTCTGGATAAACCCATTCAAGTCAGCTTCACCATTCTCGACTTCAGCAAAGTGCTTATGTTTGACATTCATTACACTTACATCATGACCAAGTATCCCAATGCAATGTTGTTGTTCAGCGACACAGACAATCTATGTTATGACATAGAAACAGAAGATATCTACAAGGATATGCAACAAGATGCTGACTTGTACGACACAAGTGACTTTCCGTCAGATCATTTTCTACATTCCAATGCAAACAAAAACAAAAAGTGCTTCGGAAAATAAATGATGAGACGGCAGGCATCCCCATTGAAGTGTTTGTTGGACTAAGACCAAAAATGTATAGCTTAATGTATGGTGGGAAAGAAAAACCTACGGCTAAAGGCATCACTCGAGCTTGTCAAAGACCCATTAATCACGTGCAGTATAGAGACGGTTTGTTCAACCAAACTCAAACGATGAGTATAGCACACGTAATTGGAAGTCATAACCACCAGTTTTTCTCGGGGAAGTTAAGGAAAGTAGCCCTCTCCCCATATGACGACAAGCGGTACGTGCTCAATGATGGTTATTCCACCTTAGCATGGACATTACAAGACGACACTATAAAGGGGGAGGCTCTCCAACTTAAGAGTTATTTGAGGTGTGAACACTGAAGTGTTAACATGGAAGTGAAAATAATTCGTAAGCGATCTGCTACTGATATGGATACTCTTGCTGATACAATCAAAAACTTACAAGTCAGAAATCCCACCACCACCAAGAAATTGAACGTGGAAACGTCGCCACCACCATAGTCGTGGGAAGGAATGCTTTCTCTGGGAAATGAAAAGTACAGTAAAATTATGAAACAAAGCAATGAAAGAGTGGTGAACATTCGCAAGTACCTCAGAGATGAGGGGTCTTGAAGAAACCGTCCTACGAAAAAGTGTATTTTGCTGACAGTGCCTGAATGGAAGACGCAGGTGAAAGAAGTGGATACAAGGCTTCGAATACAAGGAGAGAGCTCATAAAGTGTACATGCTGCCATCATGAATGCATTAGTGTTTGATTATGGTGTTTACTTCACCTTGAATAACTTGAATGAAGTTATTATAAAAATGTGTCTATTGGTTTAAACCTGAAGTGTCGAAAGACTTTAAAAACATACCATTGACAGTACCTGGGTTTAAAGGTTAACTTGAAAATAATGTTAAAGTGCAAGTGATTGGACATGATACATCAAACATGCTTGTCAGATTCTGGAAAACTCTTATACAGGATTGTCCAGAGAATTATAATGGAATTATGCCCGATACTCCATCTACAGCATTACTTGACTTTGATATGAAGAAATGGCGCACAGTCTTATGATTCCTAGAGACCATACAGCATCCGCTCTTCACCATCATCCGAGTATAAAAATGCCTTCGCAGACAAGGAGACAGCTCATAGTTGGTGTGACAGTTGAACAAGATGAAAGACTTTTTATCGGATTATGAACTCATTACAGATCACTTCTCATATCTGAGAAACGGCTGAGATGACATTGTGCTAAGACCTTTTGGAAAGTTTATCATACTATCGCCTAAAGCACAATCCGTGTTGAATTATAATCTACAGGAGCTGAGGATATCTGTCTTTCTGCTTATACTCTCAGATGATTTAGAAGTGCGTGTGACTGAGAACTGTCTAGACTTGTTTGTACGATTCCGCCAGTATGACGAGCTTACAGAATGCTACGACTGCATCACCCTCAACACAGTGGAATGGCATGCTCTGTTACAAGCATTGGATTGGGAAGAACCTGACGCTTGAATTCAAAGAGGACTTGAAAGTGCAACTCATACGGGGTACCAAATCCATTGAGCTGACACATCCCATGTGGGTTATGGTGAGGGTGTTTCGGGGAAGATTTCGGTAATCTATGCGCAACATCAACTGCCCGCGCATTTAAATGCATCTTCTGGTACAATATGGCATCAATAATTTGCTTACAATCTTCCCCTCTCTCTCCTCTATTCCGTCAAAAATTAGATTAAATTTTCGACTATGATGTTCGAGGCGTTCAAACTGCGATTCTGTACTTTTATTCATGTCTTGGATTGTTTGTTTTTCTTCGTTTATTTGGGTCTGTAAGGCACTTACTTTTTCAGAAAGTAGTTTTAGACTGTTTGCATCAGATAAATCTTCCAATTTTTGCGAGTTTTGAGCCGCCGTATCCTGATAGGCATTAACCGCGTTTGCCAGTTATCCATTCTATTGTTTATTCTGGAGATTTCGGATGAGAATATTTTCTCAAAAATTTCGTCTATTTTCTTGTTTACTTTTGCTTCCACCACTGTTGCACTCATTGATAGCTTTTCGTCCAGTCTTTTTTCAGCACATTGAGCCACCTTATCAATAATTTTATCAATATTGCTCTCTAATCTTTTCTCAAATATTGCGAATGGATCGCAATTTTCCCAAATGTCACCTGAATCTTCTGTCCTCGATGGCTGGGTATTGTGATGTTCCAAGCGTTTTCTCTTTCTCGTTACTTTTCCAGTTTTTTTAGTTTTGGACTTTTGCTTTTCTGTTTTGGTTTGACCTGTGTTAGCATCATATCCTCTGTTTTTTAGTTATTACTATTACTTTCACTGTTTTAACTGTTTTCACTATTTTCATTTTGTTCAGCTGGCTTAGATCCTCTTGTATTTTGAGAGGGCCCCTGCGACTGGTCAATATCCGCCATACAGCCTTTAAAGATGAATAGTGTTCTTATTTTCCACACTTTTTTATTTCTTTTTAACCATTTTTAATATTTGCTTTTCCACGTTTTGATTCCTATTATATTTATGTATCACCTGACAAAAATCCGTCACCCACTATCTCCAAATTCCACTTATTTTCTTGAAAATACCTGCTCCTGTTACAAAACGCGCCTACATTGTTTAACCTTGACCTTACCTTCTCAGGTGTTATTATGGTTAATGTTAGGGAAGTTTGACATAGTATTAGGGTTACGGCACTCTGATGATTGATGACGTCACGATGATTGACAGACGGTATTAGGGTTAGGGGTGGGCTTTGATTTATGACGTCATGATGACGTCACGATGATTGACTGACGTAGAAGACTCGTTTCCCCTACTATCAATGGTCAAAGAAAAGAAGCAGCGAAAATATAGTTCATCCAAAAGGCACCTACTTTTAATCGAGTTAACTTACCTGAATTTTGCGTAACTCCGTGCTAAGTTCATTTGGACATCAAAGATTTATAAAGCCAGTCGCTAAAAATCCACTTTTTAAGCGTATTTTAATTGTATGATATGCGTGATAGCCAAATTAATAATTTTATCATGTTGCAAAAAACAACTTGTAAATATGCTATATTTTGATATCCGGTAAGCATGTGGTTACCATTTTATTCAACACACGATAAATCAATAAAAAAAGTCACAGTGCAAACAGTTATTTACATGACTGGCATATATTTCTAATGCGGTGATCATGAGCTGAGATGGTTACTACGTCCAGTAATCCAGTGGTCCTGGGTTCAAAGCCGCCCCAGGATGCTAAGCAGCGGGTTAACTTCAGCTCCAATCACCTCAGCCAAATGAATACAGTGATATGAACACTTATCGTGGAATTCAGAAATAACACCCAGACTGAGACTTCTGATAAACCTTGGTTTTCGTTTTTCAGGTTCATTTTGTACGAAGGCGCAACGAAGGTCGCCGATTCTGGGCCCATATTCGACACTACACACAAGGGCGGACGGATCGGAGTATTCTGCTTCTCGCAGGAGAAGATCATATGGTCCAACCTTTTCTACAAATGTTATGTCGATGAATTTTATAAATTAAGTACCAAATACAGCGGAACCCCGCCATAGAACGGTCCTGCAAATAGGACCACCTCGGCAATAGAACCACTTTTCAATAGCATCGTTCTTATTGCTTTTCATAATGAAGGAACCACACAAGAAACACCATCTTGAAAATCAGACCAATTTTTTCGGGGTTCTTGTATCTTAATAGCATTATATTCATTTTACTTGAATAATATCAGAAAGGGGAAACAGGCAACGGGATGTGTTTCAGCAATTTCGGTTAATTTAATTCACAAATACTGGTTAGAAAGTACTTATTATAAATTGCCTATTACAAAGTTATTGTTTTACAGTTCAGTGAAAGTAAACTAGAAAGTATATTATTGGCAAAAAGACAGCATGCTTAAATAAAATAATTGAATTCTCACATTGAGTTTTAATTACACCATCCATTTTTTTAGCAGTCTGAGCATTCAGTGTAAGTGCTTTTGGTCTTCGAGGGGAGGGGAAGATTAATTTCACTTAAACTATAGTTTCACTAGGGAAACTCTAATGTTTACGCTTTCGTCAGAAACATTAATTTTCCCCTGAAACTTATCCCTGCTTTTCAGCAAGTAACAATTTAATTTCAGTAGGGGGAAAACGGGGCTTCTGGACCACTTTTCTGGACCAGTGTAGTGGTCCAGAATCCCCATGGGGATTCTAGACCAGTTTTCTGGCCCAGAAAAGGTAGTCCAGAAGCCCCATTAGGTTTCTGGATCAGAGGGCTATTTGTGGCGACGGATGTAAGTTAAGCGCGCGCCAGATTTGAAAAGATGTGCTAGAATGATCGTTCGATCCCTACTTCCCCCCCCCCACACACACACACGCGCACGCACACACACACAAACACCATGCCAGGATAAGCTCATTTCATAATATTGGGTAGCCGCCCTAGCATGACCATTCTCTGGTAGGTTGCCTAGAACTCACCTTTCTCCATGTTCTCCAGCCTTTTCCCTGTGGTAATGATGCGGCTCATGAAAACGGGCAGACACAGTACTGCAGCACGCGCTGGATCAGGCAAAAGTTGTAGAAAGTACATTCTGTACTGGCTGCCAGTTGGCGCATGGACTGGAATGTCCATCTCCATCACTTCGCGAACGACAAGTTGTTGTTAATGTCAAAGTAGAACTCCATTTTGGCAAGTGGTGAAAGAAGCTGTGAAGAGAAGACTTATATAGCTTGAGAAATTAGTCATGGAAAAATGTGTCAGACCCCCTCCCCCCCCCCCCTAGGAGAGGAAAATGTAGCCAAATGTACCTACGTATATATATTACTTGATAGTTTGCCAGACTCCCCCCCCCCCCAGAACAGCACAATTTAACCAAATTTACCTTTGTATACATACTACATGATAGTATGTTGGATCGGTCGGACCCCCTCCCCCCTAGGAGAGCAAAATTTAGCCAAATTTATCTTTGTATGCATATAACAAGATAGTGTGTCGGATCGGTCGGCCCATCCCCCCCCCCTCCAAAAAAAAACAAGCAGGAATAAACCTTAAAAATGCTGTATTAAAAGGAGGTAAACAACCATTTACAACATTCCAATACAACCAAATGGCTTCAACTGACAAGAAAATCACAGTGCTGAGGAGCGGCTGTCCAGTAACACTAACAACGAAGTGTTACAAGTGCTGGGTGTGGCTACAATATGCGGGGCAGGCTCACAACGCATACTGTCGGTTCTGCTGTAAGACCTGTGGCGGCCTCCTCTGGTACAAGTTTGCAGCGACGTTGCCTGGGCAGGAGTGCAGAGACTGCTGGTGGTGTGGCGCGACACTCAAAAGCATGACATATTAAAACCGCCACCCCTTCAAGTGTGCAGGAAGGCCGTTCACCATGCAACAGCTCTGCAGACACCAATGCCATTGTGGGAACTCGACATGTTGGTGAAGAGCCAACTACTAAAACTTTCGGTCCTGCTAGGGGCCACCCTTTCTTACGAAGTATCGCTACTCAGCCTATGTATGTCTTTGTGTGTCTGTGTGTGTGTATAAAAGGACATCTGAGAACACATTTCAGTATTTCAGTTCAGGCAATTGATACGATAACAATGGCAGCTAGTTCAGACACACCTGTTGTGTTGGCAATAAGATTATTATTTTTATGAACTCTATTTGGTTGCCATGTCCGATAAATGTACACGTGTAGTGCTTCTGCACTGGTGATTGTTGACGTAGTGTTTGACAAGCGCGTGTTCTTTGTTGTAGGCCAAAATTTGACAACATTGAACATTGGTAATCATGCCAAAAAATTTCAGACACCATATTGGTTGAATAAGGATTTCGCGGTATAGTTTCTGGCTACTGTTTTATAAGCCGCCTTGGGTCTGATTTTTGATGAGTCTTGACCAAGTGGTCAGGGATGACAGAGGCCCCAAAAGTGAAAATAAAAAAATCGTTGAAGTTGATTTTAAGTATGGAAATTCTCTTGGTGCTGAGATAAAAGAAATGGAATTCTTTTGGTGTCTGAGACAAAGAAAACGGAATTCTGTTGGTCTGTGAGATAAAGAAATATAATTCTCGTGGCGTTGAATAAACGAAATGGAATTTACTCTCTGGTTTCTTCGTTGATTTCCTGTTGATGAGATGTACGCGCTACTTAATCGTGCTGTGTTCCGCGCTTGTGTCATGCAATCGTGTTGTGTTCTGCGCTCGTTACCGTGATCGTGCTGTGTGCTGCGCTCGTTACCGTGATTATGCTGTATTCCGTGTTAGTGTTACCGGGATCATACCGTCTTTCTCGCCAGGTATCAATGCCGTACCTGCATTAAGAGTTTCTCCAACTCATGATCAAGTGTTTTCCGCGCTGGTATCTTCCGTATTAACCATGATTAGCCGTGATTATAATGTGTCGTGACTATGTGACTGGCGTGCCGTTACGTCATCAGAAAGTATACAAGTTAAGACACCATTAGGTTACGGTGTCGTTCATAATGGATATCGTAATATAGAGGTACAATATCGGCTATTGTAAAACCGGTTATGACCTGGTGATTTGATTATATTTTTGTAAATAATTTATTAATAAAATTAAAAGAGAAATAAGTGGTAATTATTTATAAGTGATAATTTTATATGACACGGTTTCATGACAACACCAGTCCTCTGCCTTCAATGCAATGTGGAATTTTCATCTATGGATGTGTTTGAGGCACATACATGCACACAGGATGAGATGAAACGTGCTCATGAAGAGCTTGTTCAGGTCAGGAGAAAGAAGCAAAGAGACGAAAGAAGGAATAAAACGGTAGAACGATGGTATACAGACCAGTCCTCTGCCCTGAATGTAATGTGAAATTTCCATATGTGGATGTGTTTGAGGCACATGCATGCATACCAGCTGAGAAGAAACGTGCTCATGAAGAGCTTATTCAGGAGAAAGCTGCAAAGAGACAAAAGACGGGACAAGTGGGGAGAGGTAGAAAAGTTAGTCTTGGCGAAAACGCGTAGGAAAAACGGTTTGAGTCTGACAATGTAATGGATTTACTGCTTGAAATGCGACAGCAAGAGAACCGTATTAAGACACATTTGTTAGAGACCTTAGACCATGGAATGAAATGGTACACTGAGGTGCACACTCGCTTCAAGAAAATGACGGCGAATGCAGAAGGTGTCATGACAGAACAAGTGGATAATGCATTTATCAGCAGTCCAACGTATACGGCATACAATCCAGCGGATAATGAAAAGGACTTGTCAGAAGCCTATAAAGAATTGTTTACTAAGTTTGACGAACATGAACGACAAGGCTCTGGTTGGGTGCTGGATAATATACTGTACATTGAAGTACATACAGCTACGTTGGTGCTTCTGGAAGCAAGCGGTTTTATCCCACTGCCGAAGAAAGTGAAGAATACGAAGGGTGTGCTAAACATTAAGAACGACGACAACACGTGTTTCTTATGGTCAGTATTGGCTCACCTTCACCCTCATGAGAACAACTCGCATCATTACAAGGCATTTGAATCATAACAAGGCATTTGAGAAGGAATTAAAGTTGGAAGGCAGGACATTTCCGACACCGATTACCGACATTACAAAGTTTGAAGATGAAAACGTGTCCATCAACGTGTTTGGATATGAGGCAAGATGTGGTTGTTCCGATACAACTTAGTCGAAACGTCAGTGCCAGAGAAATCAACTTACTTCTGATTAGCAATGACAAGAAAAGCCAGTACTGCTTGATCAAGAATTTCAGCAGACATGTTTTATCGATCAAAGCATAAGGCTACAGCTTTTTATTGTTTGAACTGTCTTCAAGGATTTATGCTGCAAGATCTTTTAGATAAGCATCGTAAAGTGTGTGGAGCGCAACGTTCATCATTCCCCAAGGAACCTATCATCAAGTTCAAGAATGTAACCAAACAACAGCGAGCACCTCTTGTGATTTATGCCGACTATTGAATGTTTCACGCAAAAGCATGAAGGGGATAGGTATCAACACCATCGTCCAAACAGCTTTGCCTATGTGGTCGTCAGCCGGTACGACACCCGTGCACCAGTCGTGTATCGAGAAGATAATGTCGTGAAGGTCTTTTAGACCATATGGTCAACGAGCGTGATCATATTGTGCGTGGTTTAGAGCAGCCAAAGGATATGTTGATGACTCGTGAGGACCGATAGAATTTTAAGAACGCCGTCGATTGCTACATTTGTCATGAGCCTCTAGGAGCGGATCGTGTGAGAGATCATGACCATGTCAATGGCAAATACCGTGGAGCTGCACATAATGAATGCAACTTACAATATCGACTTAGAAAGGATCGACAGTGGGATAAAAATTGTTTTATCATTCCTGTGTTTTCCCACTATTTGCGAGGCTATGACAGTCATCTGATCATGGAGGAAATCGGGAAATTCAAAGATGAAACAATTACGGTCATTCCCGACACCATTGAGAAATATATTGCATTCATATATTGCATGAACAATCTGAAATGTATTGCATGAACAATCTGAAATGTACGGAAAGCTTTCAGTTCATGAGTACCTCTCTACAGAAGCTGGTATCCAAACTTGCGGCGGAAGGGAAAGACAACTTCCGCAACATGACTCCTCACATCCACAATAGTGACCAACAAGATTTCCTGCTGAGAAAGGGAGTGTACCCCTATGATTACGTAGACGAACCATCCAAGCTTGCTGAAACGCAGCTACCGTCAAAGGACAAGTTTAACAGTCAGCTCAGCGAAGAGGACATTAGCGATGAGGATTATGCTCATGCGCAGAAGGGGCGGGATACAGTCAACTGTACCACATTCAGTGAATACCATGACCTGTCCCGGAAATCATTGTGCTACTGCTGGCTGACGTGTTTGAAAATTTTCGTCAAGTATGCCTCAACACGTATGAATTGGATCCTGCCCATTATTATACAGCGCCAGGACTGTCGTGGGATGCTATGTTAAAAGCAACAAAGATGAAGTTGGAATGAATCACTGACATTGACATGCACCAAATGGTTGAGCAAGGCATACGTGGAGGAATATCTGTAATCATGCACAAGTATGCGAAAGCAAATAACCCATATGTAGCAGATTACAATTCTGAGATACCAAACAACTACCTGATGTACCTCGACACAAACAACCTGTATGGCTAGGCCATGTCGCAAAGCATGCCACGAATGGGATTTATGTGGGTGAGCGAGCCATAATCCCTCGACTTTTTTTCATGGCTGTGACTGAAGATGACGACATTTAATACATTTTGGAAGTAGATATAGAATACCCACATTTAATATATGATCGTAATAATCACTATCCAGTGGCTCCAGAACGGAAATGTGTCAAAGTTGGAGAATTGTCAGAGTACAGTCAGAAGCTACGGATAGATCTTAACACGAAAGGCAAACCTAGTGAAAAGCTCATTTCTAACTTATGCAACAAGAAGAAATATGTGCTTCATTATAGGAATTTGCAACGGTACGTCTCACTAGGGTTGAAAGTCACCAAAGTACATCTTGCTATCATGTTTGAACAGAGTAAATGGTTAGAGAAATACATTACTTTGAATACGGAAAAGAGAAAATTGGCCAAGAACCTGTTTGAGGAAGATTTCTTCAAACTCATGAACAGCTCTGTGTTTGGTAAAACCATGTAAAATGTGAGAAAGCGAATCAATGTTGAACTTGTTCAGGAAACTCGTAACAACTCAGAATTTTCAACGTAAAAGTTTTGTCGAATTTTTTAAACTTAATAAGTTGAACCCTGCCCAGGACCATAACAATCAGCTTATTGGGGCCATGAAAGGCTAGATCTGGCCCC
Source organism: Protula sp. h YS-2021 (assembly GCA_949752745.1). NCBI lineage: Eukaryota > Metazoa > Annelida > Polychaeta > Sabellida > Serpulidae > Protula > Protula sp. h YS-2021. The sequence continues at coordinate 19,671,084 of OX457026.1, forward strand.
ATCTGGCCTTTCATGGCCCCAATAAGGCATTTGTTTATCTTGTCTTTGACCGAGGTTTCATGTTTACGTATCAAATGGTTTCTCTTGATACTGGCCTATCAAAGACCAAAGGTGGCGTCAGTTGTTTAATAGTATTACGTGAGAACCATACTGTAACTACCCCTAGTAATACCCAGTTGGCGTCAGTTCTTTTTGCATACTACATGTAACCGCCCAGTTATTGAACAAATGATTAAAATGTCAAGCCACGTGTGTCTTGTGTTTTCCACCACTGGCCCCAGTAGTCAGCACTGGTCTTTTGCTTTCACGACTGACCCCACAGAAATGCACTTCTTGCTTTGGCTGAATATACTGAATAGCATAAGTAGTTTATTTATGTCATGGTAGAGTGATCTCAAATTAGGAAATGAAATAACAAGGTGTTTGATCTTAAAGTAAGGGGTGCAGAGAATACCACGGTTTGGTCAATAATTTTTTAATAATTGTTCATGCTCATGTTCATGCCAGTGGCCCTCAAGGAACGTAAGGAGCGTAGTGAAAGTCGCGAATTAGCCGGACCTGTTCTGTTGGCCCCATATCAACTGATGACCTTTTACAAGTCAGAGGTGGCATTAGATGTGTTCGGTTGTGAGCAGATCGGGCACTGGTATCGTATTAAACAAATGTGGCGTTGGTTATATATTGAATTAATGTTATGCTACATCTTCTCTTGTTTTCTCACACGAACCCAATAACCAAAAAAGCGTAAGCTTTTGTGGTCTGCTTGAAAGCGCCACCACGCTTGTTTACATAAATTCAATATTCTCACCCACTCTGTCTGTGCGAGCTAGAATGCTAAGGTCGATCTATTACGACTGTGTGTATAATATAAAATGGCGGCACAAGCCTTGTTTTTATCCTGTTAATATAATAAAAAAGGTGTCTGCCGTTCAAATATTGACGGGGAGTTCAGCTACTATGGGTGACGATGGAAAGCCTGTAACAATTTTAGGACGGCTGGTTAAAACAGGTTATAAAGCATAAGGGTGTGCATTAATTAAAGGCATGCCTGCCCATAAAAGCGGCATAAGCATATATGATGTACCAAAACATAGTATAAATAGGATTGAAACTATAACAGATAAATTCAAAGATTCAATAACATTCCCTTGCAGCTCCACAGACACCGCGCCGTTATTTATGGATACCCAAAACTCCATGTTCGATCTCTATCTTACATTTTTTTCAAATTCTTTAGGCCAATTATGTTATCTAATCATTCTGAAGCTTTGTGTTTTTATTTTTATTAGTTTCATCATTTGTGTGTGTAGTCGCTTATATCGTTCCCGTAGTTGTACATCACTTATCCATTTGTACTGTTCTCACGAAGCCACTGATATTTACTTTGTATCACGACGATAATGTGCACATGTACCTTAGATATACAATGTTTTAACATAAGGGGAGGCTGCAACACCGCTAAACTCATGGCAATATTTGAGCTTTAAAAAGCAAAAGAGCACTACTATACCTGCTACAAGAAACACATACCAAAGATTCGGATCTTGAATGGTGAAAACTAAACTGGGAGTAGGAAATGTATTCTTAAACAATAGTACAACTAGGAGCGCAGGGCAAGCCATTATTTCAAGGGAATATCTCAGCATCTTAGAGCACAAGGTTTTGGTCTCGGGCAGGTTTCAACTTATTAAGCTTAAAAAATTCGACAAAACTTTTACAATAATCAATGTATATGGCCCAAACCACGAAGCAGACAAGCTGGCATTTATATCAAGTCTAGACAAGATATTAACCTTAGTCGACTACGGGGGTGAAATTATTTTAGGTCGGGATTTTAATGTCGTTTTAAATAGCTCTTTAGATAAGAAAAGGAGGTGTCCAGGAATGTCCACAAAGTCAACAAGGCCTGAAAAACTTAATAGAAACACATGACCTTGTAGATGTTTAGAGACATAAAAATAAAGAAACAAGAAGATACACCTGGTCTAAAAAGCATTCCCATATTATGTGTAGATTGGAATATTTTTTAATAAAAAGAACAAGCATTAAATGGTTTCAAGTATAAAAATATTGAATAGTATTAAAAGTGACCACTCCATTGTAGAGTTAAAAATGCTTGTTAATAAAGATAGAAGAGGTCCTGGATTTTTGAAACTCAACACAAGTATTATTAAGGAGCAACATTATAATAAAGACATCAGATACCTGATAGAGCGAATGAAAAAAATAATTTTAGTAATGTTCTTGTTAAGTTTGATTGGCTGAAATATAATGTAAGACTGTATTCTATGAAGTGTTGTAAAGAAAGAGCCAAATTAAAACGAAATATAGAACAAAATATAACTCGTAAAATTGAAATATTAGACATCAAAATTTGTAACGAGACTGCCAATGACAATGAAATCGATGAATACGAACAACTTAAGCAACAACTATGTACGATTGAAGAGAAAAGGCAAGGGGGGCTTGGATAAGATCACGACTGGAGTACATAGAAAAAAGTAACTCTTATTTCCTAAACAGGTCAAAAATGTCTTTCGAGAAAAAAAACTGTATCCAGGTTATGAAGCGATGGTAATAACGAAATAACTGACCCATCAGAAATCCTCCATCAGTTACAGAAATTTTATCAAAACCTCTATTGCTCAAAATATCCAGAGGGAAATAATGTCGAAAATATTTTGACAGAATGTACGACTGATACACAATTATGAAATGAACAAATGTTGACATGTGAAGGACCGTTTACGGTTAAGGAATGTTGGGAAGTTTTAAAATACTTAAAGTCAAATAAATCACCTGGAAGTGGTGGCTTGCCTGCTTTTATAAAGTTTTATAAATAATTTTGGGATATCATCAGTCCTAACCTAGTCGAATGTTTTAACTTCTCTAGACAAGTGGGCTTTCTCTCGACTGCGCAACGCCGAGGAATATTGACGTTGCTTGAAAAAAGGCAAAGATAATACAAAAATAAAAAATGGAGACCAGTAAGTCTGCTAAAGGAGAAAGTGATATCAACCATTATGCATCCCGATCAGTCTGGTTTCGTAAAGAGAAGGTCTATCGCTTCGTAGAAGACCTAATAGTCCATTGCGACAGGGTAGGAGAAGCAGGGGTATTAGCTCAACTTGATTTTGAAAAGGCGTTCGACTCTATTGAATGGCCTTTCATGTTCTCAGCCTTCAGTAAATTTAACTTGGGTCCTGACTTCATCACCTTAGTGAAATGTTGTTACTCTAATATATATAGCTGTGTTATTAATAATGGATTCTCGTCGCAATGGTTTGAGCTAGGTCGTAGAGTAAGTCAGGGTTGAGTCTCTCTTGTTTATTATTTATAATTTGTGCCAATGTGATGGGCGATAAAATCTCTAACAACGCAGACATTAAAGGCATTCAGATTGGTACTAAAGTCAACAAGCTAAAACAGTTTGCTGACGATTGCATGTGTCTTTTAAAAAATATCATTTCTATCTATACATTAATTGAAACTTAACTCGGGTTTTCGGAAATGTCAGATTTAAAATTGAACACAGATAAGTCTGTCTTGATATTTTTAGGCACTTGGAGAGAAAAAACGAAACTGTTCATAACAAGTCTGTCGAAAGACTCGTTCAACATGTTGGGCATACAAATTGGAAGAAACAACAAAGAAAGGCATCTCATTCACTTTGAAACAAGGCTAGATAAAATGTCTAAAATAACATATGGTCTCATCGGGATCTAAGTATTATGGGAAAAATTACTATTTGAAAACCCTTCGGCATTTCTAATCTTATCTATCCAATGTCAACCACAGAAATTAAATATAATTTTGAGCGGAAAATACAAAGGGTACTAAACAACTTTATTTGAGCAACAAACCACCAAAGTAAAGCATAGTGCTTTAATAGGCGATTATGATGAAGGTGGTCCTAAAAGCCTTGATATAAAATGTCAGTTAAAGGCTTTGAGAATGCAATGGATATGGAGGATAATAGGGCTGGAACCACTATGCCAAAGAGGCTTTTATACCTTTTGAAGGGCTAAAATTTTTGCTCAGATGTGACTATGAGAAATCATGTTTATCATATATTCCCTCATTCTATAGCAGAATGTTAGATTTTGGGAAAGACGTCATGATTTCTCTTGAATCGGAAAATATTGTGTGGAACAATGAAAAAATTCTAGTTCAAGGAAAAAAGCATATTTTTAAGGGACTGGTTTGTTAAGGGGGTAGTTTTTATCCAAGATCTTATGGAACTTTCTTATCATTTGCAGAGTTTACAAATTGTTTCCACGTCAGAACAAATTTTTTAGATACTTAGGGGTTATTTCGTCTATTAAACACTCCGGGTTGATGCAAGATGTAAAAAACACTCCTAGACCATCCATAAATTTCAAAATTAATGTGTTCAGGTTCGTAAGTGGGAAAAAATTCGATATTTCAATGGCAAAAAGTCGAATGTTCTATAATGAATTTTTGTTCCTTGAGTCATCTACACAAGCCCCGGTAAGAATGTGGTTTGCTGAAGAAAATATATTAGAAGAAACAATTTATCACAGCCTACCCCTGAGTAGGGAAAGTATAAGAGATCCAAAGGTATTATCATTCCAATTCAAAGTAATACATAATATCGTCAATACGGGGACTACTTTAAAAAGGTGGAAAATAAAGGACAATGATTTGTGCGAATTTTGTGATACCAATTTGAGAGATACGATTGTTCATGCATTGATTGAATGTCCTGTCACACAAATGTTTGCCAAAGAGTTATTCAATTTTGAAGATCCTACGAATGTAATATTTCAAAATTTAAGTAGAGCAGACCTTCTTTTCGGTTCCGAAAACCCGGCAGTAAATATGATCCTATTACTCACAAAAAGATATGTTTGTCATATCAGAACATACAAGAAAAACTTTCGTTGTGCTCTCTACTTAACGAAGTATTTAAAAGAATAGTAGTTGATAAAACAATGACGGCAGAGAGTTTCCAAAAAAATATTACCAATTTGAAAACTTAGTTAACAAAGTGAAGAATTACTTGCGAACTTTGGTTAAATTGTGCAAAAACCAGGTGGCGGAATGAAAACAAACTAATGTTATTTGTGCGTATGTAGTGACGTTCCATTCTAATTGGATGCACGTCTTTGTTATGTCCTGTAATTAAGAAAATAAAACTATTATTAAAAACAAAAAATGTATGTATGTATGTATGTATGTATGTATGTATATCTTTGAATTTCATATGTGTTCTTCAATCGCGTTATAAAATAAATGCGTGGTTGAATATTGGCCTGTAAAGTTAAGAGCGACGTGTACTTGAGTGTGATGCCTAAAACTAAATAAAACCGTGTTCTTAGACCATCAACACTTTATATAAGAGTACTTCTGGCTCTTTAAATCTGATAAAACTATCTTTCGCAGACCAAATCCAAATAAAATATTTGAGGGGCTTTGCAACTAAATAAATATTTTTCAAAGCCATTGAAAATGAAAATACATTACATTTAAACTTGAATAAACACATATAAAATATTTTTTCTTGCAAAACTGTAAGGTCACTATTGGAAGTTTTAGTTTTGCAAGAACGGGATATTTACGTCACCAGAAATTTTATTTAAAAATAGAAACTAGACCTGAATCAGTCAACTGAAGTCTCCACTCTTACTTTTGAAAACATAAAGCCATTATCTTAACCACTAAGCTCAACCCGCGTACGTTTGTACTTGGGTTGCAGTATGAAAATAAGATCAAAATCACTATGGGTTTCTAAGATACTCTTTTTTCTTCTTTCAACTTTCCTTCTTTCTTTCTTCTTCTTCCGGCCGACAGGTGACAAACTGAAGTTGCAAATTATGGAATTTAGTTACTGGGATTTATTTCTCCTGAAAAACAAAGCAACTATCCAGACCACAAAGCTTTCTATCTTTTTTTGGCAGACTACCCCGTGGCAAAAAGTGGCCAGGCAGGTGGCACAGCATCACAGACACAGCAAGCATCGTGCCGTCATCCTAAAGATCTCCGAGAATACCCAGATAACAGCAGTATCTATACATTTGTGAATGGCTTAACATTGTCAATGTAACTAGAAACTTTGAAATGCACCAAAAAAAAACGAAAACACGAAATAATACGAAAAAACTTCTCTCAGAATTAAATACATTGACGCAAGCAATTTGTCATGATTTTTCATGTAATCCGAACTGGTAAAACAATACATAGTCCCAAGATTAACCTTAACACCACACTGTTATCTTTTCAAACATAGAGACCTTTTTTTAAAAAATAAGCAAATTAAACAAGCAATTAAGTTAAATCAAAATTAAAAAAACAAAATAAACCACAGCTTCAACTACTTAGCTATATACAAGCAACACATTCTAATTACTACTTATATTATTTTGAATTTGCCGTTTCCTTACAACCGGAAGTCATAACGGCATGAAGTTAATATACCGGGCTTAAAAACAAATTCTACAATATTTTACCATATAAGATCGTTCCTTTCTAAACAAAAAGTTCCACGAAACATCAGATGGAGTTCAGACCCAGAAAAGTGTCGATACAGTTTGTGAACTCTAACGTCAGAAACGATCAAAATGTCTCCTTGGTTGCAATCACAAATTATTGTCCACTTCATTGTCTGGTCGTCTCATAAACGCCTTTGTTTTCACAACAGTATCCAATTGGAAGCACGCAGGTTGCTAAGAAAATGTTATTGCCATGGTAACACTGATGCCATTTTATAGTCCCACGTCATGTGGCAAGGCTTCTGTAACATGAACGAAACGAAACTTTAATCAATGGAGTTTTGTCTTGGAATGAGACCTTTTCTTATTGATAAGCGGGTTGGATACACTTTTCTGGAGCAAACGCTGCTGTAAACTGGTTGGATACACTTTTCTTGAACATATGTTAATCTAAACTGGGTTTGATACACTTCTCTGGAACAAACGCTACTCTAAACTGGGTTGGATACACTTTTCTGCAGCATACGCTACTCTAAATTGGGTTGGATACACTTTTCCTGAACATACGCTACTCTAAACTGGGTTGGATTAGCTTTTTCCTGGAACAAACGTTACTCTTAACTGGGTTGGATACACTCTTCTGGAACAAACGCTACTCTAAACTGGGTTGGATACACTTTTCTGGAACAACCGTTACGCTGCCCGATACCACGTTTGAAACAAGTACAGTTTTGATGAAGGATATGCGAATCTACAATAGTAAGCTACAGCAATACCGGTGAATATTGTGACGTCTAATCAGCGTTGGCGCTTTGGTTGTTTATGGAAGTGGAAATAACGTCTGCCTTCCGACGTCGCTTAGACGTCGATTTTCCAACATCTAACCAGCGTTGGGTAAAGGTTGCAAATGGAAGCTAAAAATATCTACGGAGGTTTATAGACGTCGGGAAAGCGACGTTGTATAGACGTCGGGAAAATATTAATCTGGGATCGCCATCAAGATAGATACAGTCATGGTGTGGCCACCTCTCCGTCATACCATCCCTACCTTTTTGCCATCCGGTCACACAGGATATGTATCAAGTCGATTTCCATGAATATCTTTCAACAGTAGGTGGGCACAACACTCGCGCGCTCTTAAAATTCTCATATTTTATGTCTTCGTTCTGGTCTGCTTTAACAGTGACCTGTCATGGCTACCACTTTTGGTGAGCGATAATACAAGGATATTATTTTATGAGTCTAAATAACGCTGATTTTTGGCCATCAATCCAACGTTGATTCTCCTACGTCTACATCTCCTACAATGACGTTGATTACTCTATGACAATGTTGTACTTTGGTTGCGACCAAAATACCAAACAACGTTGCTTACCCAATAGCTATTCAACGTTGTGACAAAGGCGTTGATAATACTTTGATCTCCTGTCTCGAGCAATCACAACAAAAGTACAACCAGAGTTTATGTTGTGGTTTTGGTTGGGTCGATGTCGCAACCTCAAATCCACATAAGACTGACCTTACAATGTTTGCTGAGTAGCTGCGCATCCCGAACACTCGCGTAACGTCGGGCCGACGTCGGAACGGTATAAATCAGGTCTTAAAACGTCGGCATCGGCTTCGATGCATCGGTAATGCATCGGTTATAGGTTGGCAATAGTCGAATTTCCATTTTTCCCCATTCGTCGGAAGTTCATCGGTTACCGACGTTGGCCCGATGATTATTTTCCTCAGTTTAATAGATGTTGGGAAATATTCATCGGGCCGACATCTTTTTCCGACGAACTTCCTACCAATTGGGAATTTTTTTTTTTAATATTGTATTCATATATAATACATATTTCTCAATGCATGTATTATACATATATTTTTATGCATTGGTTATACGTTGGAAATAGATAAACTTCCGACCAATGGTAAAAAACGGATATTGCATACGTATATTCGATGTATTTAATTATACGTATATTATACATATATTTGTATATGTTGGCCCAACTTCTGACATGGACGGATTTCCGACGGAACAAAACTTGTTTTTGAAAAAATTTAAATGATGTATAACCGACGCATTACAATAATCGTATAATATACAAATATATCACTGCAGCGGCTATACGTCGGAAATATACCGAATTCCGACGGAACTTTATTTGTTTTATTTAAGATATTACAAGCATGTAATATGCGTATAAATATATACGTATATTATACATATAGTTATATTTGTTGGTGAAACGTCGGAAATATACCGATTTCCACTGGATCTCTAAATTTGTGTATTTCACGCATAACTTGAAATGAAAACTATATATATATATATATATATATATATATATATATATATATATATATATATATATATATATATATATATATATATATATATATATATATATATATATATATATATATATATATATATATATATATATTGCGTTGTGTACGAGTGCTCCACATATTCCACAGCGTCGGAAAAAACATGCCGATATTGCCAACGCGTATTATACGTGTTTTTTTAAACGTCTATAAAATGCATATTTTCCTATGTACAAACGACGTCGGAAATACATCGGAAAAAAGATGCCGATATTGCAATCGTATATTATACGTATTTTTTATACGTCTAAAAAACGCATATTTTCCTATGCTTATTCGGCGTCGGAAATTTATCGATTGACGTTTTGTATGGGGACATTATGAAAAATCAATAGTGGAGCATTATGAATATACTTGAAAATTATCATTTGTCTCAATAAACTATCCCTCAGCAAACATAAAGGAGGAAAAGACAATACAAATAACTAAATTTAAAAGCGCCAGCGGTAACAAAAAACGAAAATGTAAGAAGTAAACTTTATGGGACGAAATAGAAACATTAGACCACTTAATTACACTGCCGAGGCAGCCCCAGCCGCCGTGGAGTAGAGGTATGTTCCGCGCCTAGGATGCAAGAGGACCCCGGTTCAAACCCGAGTAAGTACTAGTGTTCAGTTGCAATATATAAATATGCTGTGTTGTATATTAATATGCTATGGTGTATGTATGAATATGTGAATTATGAAAGGTTGGTAAGGGTTCAATGGGTCAGTTAAGATTAGAAACAATTTTTTTACGTATAAAAACCATCGGAAGTTCGTCGGAAATGCATCGGAATATAAACGTATAACCGACGAATAGCCGACGGTTGGTATCCGACGTCGAAGAATTTGTAGGGAAATTTCCGACGGTGGCCCGACTTATTAAAGATATATCGGCCCGATGTATATCCGATGTACGAAGCCGCTAAATCTATTATGCGTCGGGCCATAGTTAATCCTATGTGCAACCGATACATCGGCCGATGAAGTTGCCGATATTGCCGATCTAATATAGATGTATTTTATACGTTACGCGAGTGTTCGGGATGTCACCTGTTGTTTACAAGTTGACGTGTTTCTGGTATTAACGTGCTTCTCATATTTTTACAACTGCATTACGTCAGAACGTCGTCTTAACACTACATAACATCATGACGTCATCTTGAGCGAGTCGCCAAAAGTCAGACAAAATCCTGAGCTAATCTGCAGTATGAAAAAAGGCATAAATTGACTCAATTGTGTCCAGTTTTTTTCACGTCATCTTGCAATTGTATCAAGCCATGGTGTCACCTTACCATTGCATCTGTAGTAAATGCTGGACCATATTAATTTCTCTTGGGAGAAGCAAAACATGCCGAGTCGGCCGCCTTTGTGCGAGGTGTCAAAGATAGCGCCCGAATCCGACACCACCTGCGAGCCTTCCAGCAGTCTAAATCTGCCGAAGAGGAAAAAAACAAAAACAATAAAAAAAATTGCAGGGAAATAGGGGACGAGCGCTTAACTGTTGCAAATGGATTTAATTGTTTTTCGGCTACGGGTTGATTTTTTTAACATTTTACCCATGATGTAAATATATGAAAACGCGATAAATAATGCTTGTTTGTTATCAAGCTTTAAATACTTACATACTGTATGTTTCTAATAAAATAGTTCTCACTCATGATCAAAATTTTTCAGGTTAGAACATTCATGTACTTGGCATTGAAATAAATTAGGAAAATTATAGGTTTCAACCTGATCAAGCCGACAGATGGTCGGTGTACAAGTTCCCATCTGTAGGGAGTTTTCGCTTTCCAGCCCTGGTCACGTGGGTCTTTCCATAGCAATTGAACCTTCGAGTTGACACAAGAATATATAACTCGTATACTATTGCTGCATGAACATGGCATTCGTCATTCCACGGGGCATTTATGAGATACATCCCTAAAGTCCTTACAATAATATGGTTTCGAAAAGAACTGCTAGCTTAATTTTAATTTGTTTCGTGTTTAATACCAACAGTTACGTTATTTATTTTTATAGCCACTTTCACTAGATCGCCACCTGCGTATTACTTCCAAACCTATAAGCTTCTGTAACGCGTTGTGCTGTATATCCAAAACACCCCTAACTCAAAAGCAATGCCATTTTTATTAACGACATTTCAAACCTGGAATTGAAAATTAAAACTGGAAAACATTACACAGAGTTCCTACTATCCTTTTCACTTGATTAATCAGAAATATTGTGATTTTTTAATATACAGTAGTTTAATAAAGCTTAGCCTCACTTGGTCTGTGGTGTTTCCAGTATGCCACAAGGCATTCCGTAAATACTTCCCGGGCCCCGTGACGGACTTAACAGACTTGAGTTGTATCCCCGGTTCTGCCATAGCTACGAAGGGTTCGTCTTCAAAATATCTCTGAGAGGCTTTCTTCCACATGACGACGTAGAAGTTGGCGGAATCTTGGTAGCTGAAGACAAACCCGACATAGTCGTCGTCCTGGTCGGTGTTGACGAAGAAAGTGCCGTTGAAATCTACGCCGCCGAAGCGCGTCATTCCTGTAATGGCATATAAAGAAATGCCAACATTAAATGGGAGGGTGGGCTATACAATGATCTTTACGCGACTGTCTTCCTCCTCACCCCCCCCCCCCTTCCTCACCTCACGATGTAACCAGGTCAGCTGGTCCCTTATCCCTTATCTGACATAGTTGTCAAATGCCTCCAACACATCTCTTTACGGAATGAAAATACATAAAAATCGTTAACATCTGAATATGAGAAATTTAAAAAAAAAACTCAGATGATCTACTCAGTTGGAGTGAAGGGCAGAAGTATTAAGGAACGAGTCGCTGTTGCTGAGCTGAATAGATTAAAGGATTGATACATTGACGAATTCCCCGAGAAACATAACTCCACAACATGCACATTTTTATTTAGTGGTGTTGCTAATGGTATCCCTACGAGAATGAGGTGAAATCGGGCAGTTGACCTTAATAAAAAGGGGAAGGAGTAAGGCCATGGTAATAGACAAGGGCGGGTGGGGCGGCCTGTCCATGGCATTTCTTAATGTTTAAAACATGTAGTGATAAATATAAAGTTAAAATCGTAAATGGCACTTAATAAGATAAAAACTGAATGTCATTTTGATTAAAAGCATAATCATGTCAACACTGGTGTGCGTGTGGCCTAAAATAACACCCAACAAGGTCAACACTGGTGTGCGTGTGGCCTAAAATAACACCCAACAAGGTCAACACTGGTGTGCGTTTGGCCTAAAATAACACCCAACAAGGTCAACACTGCTGTGCGTTTGGCCTAAAATAACACCCAACAAGGTCAACACTGCTGTGCGTGTGGCCTAAAATAACACCCAACAAGGTCAACACTGCACTGCATACGGCCTAAAATAATATAAGGTCAACACTGGAGTGTGCATATCTTAAAATAAGACGTGATAAGGTTAATTCCTGAGTGAGTATAGCCTAAGTAGGCCAACACTGGGAGTGCCTGAAGCGAGACGTTATAAGATCGACACTGCAACGTTTGTGGCCTTATATAACACGTCATAAGGTCAACATTGGGGTGTGTATCGCTTAGAACACGTGATAAGATCAACACTGGAGTGCCTGTGACCTAACTAACACGCATGAAGGTAAATAGTGGTGCGTATATGATAAAGCGAACACTAAAGCGTGTAAAGCCCAAAATTTTTTAAACTTATTAAAAATGAAATTGAAGGTGAAATAAACAAACGAAGCGTGTCGTCAACTGGGCACAACTAAGACTGATATAATCTTTTAGCTGTATTTTCTCTTTGATGTTGCTTAACTGAACAGAAGCCCCTGCGCCTCCAGATCAGCAGCATGCGCCGGAAGGTTGTGTTTATGATAGTACTTTGTGCCACGTAATGCTTGGCAAATCTCTCTCTACCTACCAACCGCCAGGCCAGGATCGCTGTTAACGTTCTGGACAATCTCAGCGCCATCATTCAGGACCACCCATTCCGGATCGTTCTGCGCAGATCCCTTTGGATCTAACGCCACTTCTTGATACGTTCTAGGAAAACAACAACAATCGTCAGATGTCAGGCTGGAACGCACGCACACCATTGTATAAAGAAACTTAGAAAGAATAGATACATAACACATACTCCCTCCAACATGTATACATCTTCCTCATTACTGACCCTTTATACACAGTTCAAGCATATAGAGGAGTGGGGGTACAATATACTACCGGAAGTCGGTTCTGAAGACATTGGCGTTATCCGGACAGACGTCTTCGGCGTCACGGATGCCGTCCGCGTCATAATCCTCGTCGCAGGCATCGCCTCGACCGTTAGCTAAAACCAATAAAATTGCAGTGCTGATCTAATCGATTCTACATTCCACGGAGAACATACTGAAGGGAACTGTCTTTTATTCCCCCAATGCCAGCAAGACAAAGCAAACCGTAGTATTTTAGCAGGTACATACGACCGGTAGGTACGTACAGTCGTACATTTGCCGCTCTCCAAGTATCAAAAACGGCACGCTACGCACCACAGGAAGTGCGTAAGTGACATCGTTATAGCACCGTAACCACGTGACAGAAAGTGTCGCAGAAGAGTGCAAAAATTAGCAGTTTATAAGAGAATATATTTTTACTTAAAATCATGAAATAAAAAAAAACTATTCGCCTTTGGACTAATCCGAAAATAACTCCCTTAGCATTACGCACAGTGTGCATCAGCCTTTCAGGCTCTTGCTACCGGTGCTACAGGCTGTGGGAGGGGTTTTTTTAATCAGCGCACCCACTCATGGGGTTTCATCCTTATATATGATGCTCCATGCTGGCCATAATTTGTAGCCCCGCCATTATGTATTTTCATACCCCGAACAGACTGGGTCTGGAAGGGCATATTTTCGCTTAACCATCTGCCTCACTGTCGTTTGAGGTTAACCGTGCAGTTAGAATTTAACTGTGTGGTTAGAAGCTAACCGAGCAGTTATAAGTTAACCGTGCAGTTCACTGTACTCCTATAAGTGAAAACCGGTTGATCTAGCTTGATCTCGCAAACAATTTTAGATGGATTATTGTTTGTCAACCACCCTTCCGTCTGTGCTTCACACTTTTCTTCCAACAAAATCTATGACTGGATTCTGAAGAAACTTGGTGTGAGTATTCATGTAGGTTTTGTGCGTTTTGCATGACTTTTAAAGATACGTTTCTCTAACTTTCCAAAATCAATCTGCCCTAGGGACCGCAACAGTCCCGTTTTATACTAGGAATGACAATTAACAATTTTGGCCATTAACATAAATTACACAATGCCACCCAAGAAAAGGTTTCTAGTTACTCTTTAAATGCGATAGCCAAGTCCGCATTATGCACATTTAATACAAATGCCGACCGATAATAGTGAGTACAAAACGTGATCAAAATAAGAAACAATTCTTTTGGAACCTTACAATTAAAGTATGTTATTTAACATCTCATATGATTAACCATTAGTATCATATGCCAAATGACTGAAGTGTATGTCTTACTCAAAAACAAAAAGGGATACTGTATCTATTAACTCTTAGTATGCTAAAACTTGCTTTGATGATATGCGAACAAAAAAAACTCTGGTTCGCTGTACTCGGAATTACACAGATAACATCATGCATAATTGAATATGATATTTAGAAACTTACTTAAATTAATCAACTACTAAAATATCTATTAACTTGGTTAAAATATATCAAAATATATCCTATACCTGACCATCTGATTAAGCATCATATTGCAATGCATGATTATTTTCCTGGGCCGGTCACATGTGACCTCACGAGGGAAAGGGCTGTTCCACTGTTTTTTTACAATTTGTTCATAATTTGGAAGCGCCCCTGGCTGGCACTCACTGGCGAATTTTAGTGTTATCACGTGAACAACAGCAGCAGGTGCAAACACTTTATGCTTTTTCATGAAAAAAGTAATTTTTTAACTTAAGGGGACCAAAGTTATTATGACTAAAAATATGTGTCATTCTAAAATGAAACGAACTGTACTTTTATTCTTAAAAGGAATATTAAGAACAGCAATTAATATATACTCACAGTTAATGTCAGTTTGATCTGGATTTGACACCAGACGACAGTTGTCGTTTGCGTCAAGCACGCCGTCATTGTCGTCATCGTCGTCACATATGTCCCCTGTGAGACCATGCGAAAAGCGAAACATAACATTGCATAGCAAAAGTGGCGTCATCACAATAAAAAAGTACACTCAAATAGTGCGACAACCTTGGGACGGGGGAGGGTGGGGGAGAAGTGCTAATTTAGATGAAAAATGTAATTTTCATTCAGTACTCGGCGTTTCACACAAAAAAGTGCGTTTCTTTCGGAGTTGTGCTTTGAGTTTTATTAAAAAGGGGTATTCTATTCTGTCAAGCAACCGCCTTTAGGGATTGTTTCAAAATTCATAGTGGTAGTAGCAGTAGTAGTAGTATTAGAACCTGTAATAGTAGGTGTAGTAGTAGTAGCGATAGTGGTAGTAGTGTTGCTTCATGTATCATTATGAAAACACTGTTTAGAGATGGAGCCACAGTGCAAACAACACGGCTGCAGGTAAGTGACTCAGTCAAACCGTCAATTACGTCATCACATGAAAGTTAAATTATCGAGGAGAAGAATATTGACGAAAATAAACACTAATTGTGAGTCGTAAAAGATGAAGGCCAACCCTACGAACCTCCACCCCCCCCCCCTTCCATCCGACCCTCCCAATCCGGACTTACACACGCGATGGATAAGTAAATAAAAGTAGCTATTATGATGCCCTTTCCAATATAATGCTAATTTTTGATAGCAAAATATAATTAAAAATGTCAAAAAATCAATATACAGCTCATTAATGTGTATCTTGCTATCAATAAATTCAGCAACAGTTAATTTTTGAGATAAAAACAGCAATATTACTAACTTTAAAAACATATATAACGAATCGTCAATCAAATTCTGATGATGTAAAATTGAAATTTTGATATCAATAAAAAAAAACAGCCCAATGTTTGAGCTACAAGACATGCTTTATTTATGCTGTACAAAACGAAAAGAAAGATTTTCTATGAAGGGGATAATTCCGCATTTTTTATGAAGGAGTCATTCGGTATTTTATATAAAGCGGCCATTCCGTATTTTGCATGAAGCGGCCATTCCGTTTGTTGTATGGATGGGTCATTCCGTATTTTGTATGAAGAGCCATTCCATATTTTGTATGAAGCGGTCATTCCGTATTTTGTACTGAGGGGTCATTCTGTATTTTTATGAAGGGCCATTCCGTATTTTGTATGAAGGGTCATTCCGTATGTTGTATGGAGGGGTCATTCCGTATTTTGTATGGAGGGGTCATTCCGTATTTTGTATGAAGGGCCATTCCGTATTTTGTATGAAGGGTCATTCCGTATTTTGTATGAAGCGGCCATTCCGTATGTTGTATGGAGAGGTTATTCCGTATTTTGTATGAAACGGCCATTCCGTATTTTGTATGGAGGGGTCATTCCGTATTTTGTATGAAGGGCCATTCCGTATTTTGTATGGAGGGGTCATTCCGTATTTTGTATGAAGGGCCATTCCGTATTTTGCATGGAGGTGTCATTCCGTATTTTGCGTGAAGCGGTCATTCCGTATTTTGTATGTAGGAGTCATTCCGTATTTTGCATGAAGGGTTATTCCGTATTTTGTATGGAGGGGTCATTCCGTATTTTGTATGAAGGGCCATTCCGTATTTTGTATGTAGGGGTCATTCCGTATTTTGTATGAAGGGTTATTCCGTATTTTGCATGGAGGGGTCATTCTGTATTTTGCATGAAGCGGTCATTCCGTATTTTGTATGGAGGGGTCATTCCGTATTTTGTATGGAGGGGTCATTCCGTATTTTACATGAAGCGGCCATTCCGTATTTTGCATGGAAGGGTCATTCCGTATTTTGCATGAAGGGCCATTCCGTATTTTCTATGAAGCGGCCGTTCCGTATTTTGTATGAAGCGGTCATTCCGTATTTTGTATGGAGGGGTCATTCCGTATTTTGTATGAAGGGCCATTCCGTATTTTGCATGGAGGGGTCATTCCGTATTTTGCATGAAGCGTTCATTCCGTATTTTGTATAAAGGGCCATTCCGTATTTTGTATGTAGGGTTCATTCCGTATTTTGTATGAAGGGTTATTCCGTATTTTGCATGGAGGGGTCATTCCGTATTTTACATGAAGCGGCCATTCCATATTTTGTATGAAGTGGTCATTCCGTATTTTGCATAGAGGGGTCATTCCGTATTTTGTATGAATGGTCATTCCGTATTTTGTATGGAAGGGTCATTCCGTATTTTGCATGAAGGGCCATTCCGTATTTTCTACGAAGCGGCCATTCCGTATTTTGTATGAAGCGGTCATTCCGTATTTTGTATGTAGGGGTCATTCCGTATTTTGTATGAAGGGTTATTCCGTATTTTGTATGGAGGGGTCATTTCGTATTTTGCATGAAGGGCCATTCCGTATTTTGTCTGAAGCGGCCATTCCGTATTTTGTATGGAGGGGTCATTCCGTATTTCATTCGCAGACATCTGCTGGTGAAGTATAGATGTGAAGGATAGGTTCTGATATTTTGATTAATTTACTTTTAAAACTTTTTAAGTTTTAGGTAAGTTTGTATTAAAAATTCATCTACATATTTCAGAATAAAAATGAAAAAATGTTCATTATGAATAAATTCTAAACATCACTAAAACGAAAACAAATTATAGGGGCGATAACTGAGATTTTGCCATTCATTTCAATTGAACTTTCGATCTTTAAAATCGGTATCTGTGAGTTATTTTTTTTTGTAAATAAATTTGTTAATATCTCTAAATATTTAATGATATCAAAGTGTATTAGTTGAGATAAAAAATATATTTTGAGAAAGCAAAAATATTCTTGATTCTTGAAATCAAATTTTTTAAGACATTAAACGAAACAATTACAGACAGCAAAAAAATTATTGTAACAAAACAGGGATATGCTCTCAAAAATTAATTGCTGATATCAATATTTGCCTAGCAAATGTGAACGGTCACTCATTTATACATACTTTTGTCACATGATTTTTAAATTTAAAACTCTACCTAAACCGTCACCGTCTGTATCCAACTGGTCGCCGTTTGCTATGGCAGGACAATTGTCCCGGTTGTCTTGGATGCCATCTGCATCACTAAGATACAACAGAGATTCCATAGTAATATACTATTTAATGCATGGTACGAATGGTTTAAATACACACATATTTATATCAATGGAGGCATATTGCAAATTTTTCGATCCGGCTTCGTGTTTGTGTGCGTGTGTGTCCTGAAAATGTTACCGTATGTTTTATTTGGAATGTTTATTTTGTTGTGATTCTGACAGATTAGCAATAAAAAACACAACGTTAACCCTTCGTACAACCTTCAGCCTTCGTACAACCTTCAGCCTGCGTACAACCTTCAGCCTTCTTACAACGTTAACCTTTCGTACAACGTTTAGCCTTCATAAAACGTTCAGCCTTCGTACAACGTTCAGCCTCCGTACAACGTTAAGCCTGCGTACAACCTTCAGCCTGCGTACAACCTTCAGCCTTCGTATGACGTTTAGCCTTCATACAACGTTCAACCTGCGTACAACCTTCAGCCTTCATACAACGTTCAGCCTTCGTACAACGTTCAGCCTGCGTAAAACCTTCAGCCTTCATACAACGTTCAGCCTGCGTACAAACTTCAGCCTTCATACAACGTTCAGCCTTCGTACAACGTTCAGCCTTCGTACAACGTTCAGCCTTCGTACAACGTTCAGCCTGCGTACAAACTTCAGCCTTCATACAACGTTCAGCCTTCGTACAACGTTCAGCCTGCGTACAAACTTCAGCCTTCATACAACGTTCAGCCTTCGTACAACGTTCAGCCTTCGTACAACGTTCAGCCTTCGTACAACATTAAGCCTTCGTACAACCTTCAGCCTGCGTACAACCTTCAGCTTTCTTACAACGTTAACCTTTCGTACAACGTTTAGCCTTCATACAACGTTTAGCATTCATACAACCTTCAGCCTTCGTTCTTGATTTGACTAAGCAAATCGATAACATGCCGTTGCATGAATGCCGGTATCATTAACAAATAGAAAAAGTCATTTTCTTATTATTTGGGTGCATCTTCCACCCGTCTGCAGCGCCTGTGCAGTAACAACAAAGACACAGGTAGAAACGTAGGTTGAGCTTGTGATAGGTTTCGGAAAAAAACCGCAAATGCTGGAATGATTACAGATTGCGACCTCAAAAACATCGGGATATTTCTACAATGAAATTGCATTACTGATATTGAAAAAGCAAAAAAAAAAAATGCAAAGAAAATGATGACTCCTCCCTACCTATCTACCCCATCGTCGCAGACGTCCCCCACAAGATCGTCGTCCGAGTCAAGCTGATCCGAATTAGCCTGATCTGGACAATTGTCGCAGGCGTCACCGATTCCGTCACCGTCACTGTCTGTCTGATCCGTGTTTGCGACCAGCTCACAGTTATCGTCCGCATTCAGGATGGCTGTGACGTCATAGAAGAAAAGCATCGGTATTTGTTTAAGGGGGTTGGTGGAATGTATAACATACTTTTTGTCGCAAATCGCTGCAACTTTTAAACATTTGCGATACAGAAACTTTAAAAAAAAAATAGAAAACTGAAAGAATAAACAAATGCGATAAATGTGTGACTACATTTTTGCAAGGTGGGGCCCACATTCCAAGTGGAAGAAAATAAATTGTGTGTATATCATAAACAAATCAAATACCATCGTTATCCTTGTCTGGATCGCACAAATCCCCCAGACCGTCTCCGTCTGTGTCGGTTTGTTCCGGGTTGAGCAAGTCGGGACAATTGTCACAGGCGTCACCGACACCGTCACCAACGCGGACTTCAGACACTACTTCCGTGTCCTCCTGAGACGGGTTAGCAACAGCGGGACAGTTGTCCTGCAAGTGTAAATGGTAGAGTTAAGAAACACAAGGGTAGTTGTCCTGCCATTGTAAGCCAGTGGACTGAGAAATATGTGAGCAGTTCTTCTTGTGAGTACAAGTGTAAGATACAGAGTCGTAACAGTTGTCCTGCAACTGTCAACAATGGGGCTCAAAATATAGGGATAGCTGTACTGAAAGTGCGAACAATCGAGTTCAAAAAATGTACTGCAAGTGTAAACGGGCGAGTCAAAGACACGGTGGCAGTTGCCATACCAATGTACGCGACTTGATCAATAACATACGGGTATTTTTCTGAACGTATGAGAGAATTAAGCAAACTTCAGGGACTGTCCAGCAAATTTAAGATATAATATTTATGGGGAGGTGCAAGAGACTTTTTGAGCAGCATGAGGACATGACTGACTTCAGCAAGAAGCAAAATGAGTATGGCACCTTCGGTATAACAGAAATACGTGTGGTTATTTTAAAGAATTCCTTAACAAACAGCACTCTGAAAACTGCTGCATGATAGTTCAATGCATTACATAATAATTTACATAAACAAGATAACTGAACTACATCAAATTTGTGTTGAACTACATCAAATTTCTAGTGTAGGAAAACAATCTTTTGGCTGTTTGAAAAGTATTCAGCCGTGTGGCATATAGGTACTGAAATGAATGCTTGCCCGCGTATCGGGTACTCCGTCATTGTCTGTGTCGTCGTCACAAACGTCACCGACGCCGTCACCATCGGCGTCTTCCTGCCCGCTGTTAGGTATGTCGCCGCAATTGTCCTGCCGTATGTCACATACAAAAAAAATGCATGACTAAATTTCGTGTTTACACACAAAAACGTTTGACTGATAAACTCTAGTCTTTATAATTTTGATTTTTGAACTTGAACGCACCCGCACTCCCTCCGCCCCCCCCCCCCCTCCCCCGACTAAAACCTACCAAACACACTTGTGTTACTTACAACATGCTACAGCACCACAACAGCACCACAAAATTAGAAAATTGTCCTCAGGCTACCTGACGAAACAAGTGGTGAATTCTGCAATAATATGGATTTTTTTTTTTACTTCAGAAATTAAAAATCTACAGTTGAACTGGGTGATTCAAAATATGGTACATATATTTTTTCAAATGTTTGTCCAAGTTTCGTTCTCTGGTTTCAGTTACGAGCATAGCGCCTGCGCATGTTCTCAGGAATATATATGTACAGTAAAAACTGCCTCCGGACAAATTTGTATAATATGGACAACTCCCTAATTAAGACAAAATATTTCAGTCTCTTTAAATTCCCTATTGGTTTCTACATAATAAGAGCCTGAATACTGCGAGCAGCTCCCTATTCCGGACTCCAGACAGAATTTTTCAGATCCAGTTGTAGGTTTTACTGTTTGAATAACCCGTGCAATTTGAACAAGACTGCCATTGAGAGAGCTGTATGCGCGTCTGTCATACAATGTCTGTAAGAACGTGACGCAACAAATACGACTGTTCGAGAACTGTTTAATCCCGTAACCTTTGTTCTTTGTGGATAATATATTACTGTGTCTGATATTGTTCATATAAATTTACATAAAAATGAACTGTATACTATTGTTAATTGAAAATTGAAAATAGGGACGCGGAGTACTAATTGAAAAATTCCCCATTATTGATGAAATTGGCACTCAAAATTACATCTTTTTTCTCCGTGTTTTTTTTTTTTTTTGAACACGCATGATAACGCATGATACCAAGTACCCCCTCCCCCCCCCCCCGGGGGATTAACATTACGAATGGATCCGTGTTTGGCCAAAAAGTTTTCTTTTTTAAACTTGGCAGTGATAGTTTAGGAGTTTAGGAGTCCCCCCCCCCCCCCCCAAAAAAAAAAAAAGTCACGGATACACATGGTAACAAATCTGTCAGTGAGCCCCTGCCCCCATCCTGATTGAATACTTACCGCTCTGCAGGTAGCGTTGGAGCATGGGAGCTCTTCATCAGGAGCACCATCGAGATCGGAGTCAATGCCGCAATGATAGCCATTGCCGGCAAACCCCGCGCTGCACTCACAGAGCCAACCCTGTTGCCGGGGTAGTTTTATACATGTGGCGTTGCTGTCACACGGGCAGGGACCGATATCACGCACACACCCGGCTGTTTGATTACCGATGTAGCCTTCCATACATCCCTCGCATGCGAATGTGCCCTGAGAGGGAAGGGTCAAATAAAAGCGGCATCCCCACAGCTAATCTATCGACAACTAAGCGAGCCACAACTGATCTAACTCTGCAGGTGCGACAACTGATCTGCATTTTCAAAACTTTTAAGTTTTATGTTATACCGAATTTATGAAATTGACTATTTTGTATTATCAATCCGAAGAGGTGTTTTAATCGCCAGAGGCCGTTGTCGCGTTAATCCTTATTTAGTAAGCTCGCTAAAACAGCATCCTTTTCGAAACACGGTAGAGGACATCTCCAAATGCAACGTACAACCCAGCCAGCCCAACCACATTTCTTTTTCTCAGATGAAAAATGCGAAATAGTGAGAGAAAGAAACATGTTATTTGCAATGTGACCAACAGCGATCCAGTAAATAAAATTTTATATCCTTGGGCTATACAGCAATATTCATAAACAAAATCCATAGGAGTATGCAATTAGATAAGATACGGTAATCTATAGGTAGACTCACAGGCATATTGCGGCACACAGAGTTAAGCACACAGCCACCGTTGTTCGCCCCACACTCGTCTATGTCCCTGCACACCTGTAAGAAGTTATGGTACTAAGTAGGATTGGTAGCAAAAAAAAATACTGGTTATTGCACATTCACTATATTCTGGACAGCTTCGCAGTGATGTTACTAGCCCACGAAATATTCCGACGTCGATCCAACGTAGATTTGAGAAGGACGTCGAAAGGTCAAATCGTAGTATTAAATCTGGTTGTAATTTGGTTTCTGATTCATGGCTACCAAAGATCAACGCCTGATCACTGAATAGACGCTTTAAGCAACGTTGTTTAGACGTTGCTTAACGTCAGTAGCCAGTTAGATCGGCGATACAGTAGGCTAGTGGACACTTAACACACCTGTCAGGACGAACTTCGTCTCAAGGCAATTCGCACCAGGGTGATTCGGACCAGGACAGTTGGAACCCCACCAATCCGTACTGAGATTATTGGGTCCGCAATGCCAAGTCCGAAAATTCCGCCACAACTATAATTTGCCATGTATTATCAGAATTCGGAAAAGAATAAACACGTTTTGACCATTGTTTGTTTCTCAATATCACTATCTATTACACCGGATGTTTTTTTTTAGTAATGTAGTCGTTTTTATACACTGCGCATAAAACAGAAGTCACAACTCTGTATAACCATGTTGGTAAGTAGGAAAAACTGAAAGTAGGGATAAAACTGAAAATGTTGATAATGTATTGCCAATTTGGATATATTCTTTTAACAGCGATGAAACATTTGGAAATAATCTTTTCCGCCGAATTGTCCCTTCTGTGCTCTCTGAAAACATACATTCCATCACGAAATAGGCTATAAATGTTTTAGACCGTAGTTTCAAACAGCATTTTCCATTTGTGACGTCACAGGTACAGGAATAGCACACTTTTTATATGCCAGTTGTTTTCTCCAAAACCTATAAAGTGCACTAGGTTATCACCGATCATGTCAAATAATCATGATAAACTCCAGGCTTTGATTGGTTATATCACGTGGTTTTATCAAGCACAGGATGGCTGTGATTGGACATGATTAACACACAAAAATAGCACTCACTTGTTTGTTTCTCTTTGCGTACTTTATGCCCACACCTTTAACCAGACGACTGGTGTATCCTGACGGGCAGTCAGTACAACGGAACCCGGGGAAAAGGTTCTGACATTTCGTGAGGGGGTCACATGGCTGAACAACAAGGCACTGTAACGAAAGCAGGCTCTTATCTCAAAGCTCCGCGTTGTTATGAAACAGCTGACCTCTGATGAGATCTATCTGTTACGTATAAACACAGAGCGGGTGGGTATTTTAAAAAGTAGTACTATTTTCGGGGAATAGCCAGAGGGTCTGCGAAGTAAAAAGGTGTCATAGCAAAACAGACGGAACAGTCGAAGACGTTGACTGTTGAACAACAACGCAACGCTCTGTTCATCTCTTTTTTAAGAAAGAAAGAAACAAAGAAAGAAAAAGAAAGAAAGAAAGAAAGAAGGAAAGAAAGAAAGAAAGAAAGAAAGAAGGAAAGAAAGAAAGAAAGAAAGAAAGAAAGAAAGAAAGAAGGAAAGAAAGAAAGAAAGAAAGAAAGAAAGAAAGAAAGAAAGAAAGAAAGAAAGAAAGAAAGAAAGAAAAAGTGCTCCTCGTTTAAAACATTCCTTTGATGATCGCTGATTACTGTCAATACCGAAGGGCAAATATCCACTAGCAGTATTCTGTTTCACTTTGTATTACGGTATCCAAACCTTCAAGGTTGGAATAAAAATGTAATTTACTTCGTTGGCACATCACTTTGTTCCAGAAAAAAAAAAAAAACAAGAGATGTTTACCTCATCGATATCTCTGCAAGTCACGCCATCGCCTTCATAACCCCGGGGGCATATTCCGCACTTAAATCCCCCACCGCTCTTCTTACAAACAACACCAGGGAAGCAAGGATTATCATCGCAGGTTATTCTACGGCAGCCATCTTGAGTGCCATTACCCTGGTAACCAGGCGGGCACGAACCGCAAATGGGACCTTGTGGCGAGTCAGTACAGTTTACATCCGGGTAACAAGGTTCGTCCAAACAAGCTGAAAAATAATTTCGAATAATAACCACCGATATTGTTTTTAACTTCATCTCGATATGAGGGCATGCAACATAAAACCACGAAGTAACTCCCCAATCCTCCTCAATCACCAACTTCCAGGTTGACAAGCAATTTCGGTCCCCTCGATCGTTGCTCACATATATAGCCTCCGTTCATTAATCTCTGTTAATAAACACCTGCTTTCAATTAGTGACCAGTATTTTCTCGAGTTTTGAACTTTCACTTTAAAATTCACCAGCCTTTAGTGGCTACTTCCAAGAACACTTAATTCGGCTCCAAAAAATGAAGTATGTCCCAGGGCAGAGGATGGTAGTACTGTTGGGGGTGTGTGGTGAGCAAAAACATAAAAACAAAAAATAGCATATTTCTTCATGTGAAAAGCTAAAAGATCACTGACCTTTGTAAGTCAAACAGCGAAAAAAAAAACTAGACAACTTAAAAAGCACAAGAGCGCAATTGTTCGAAATTTAAAAAGAGTAAGATTGTTGTGTTTTAACACAAAAGTAATAGCTTGCTAAATTTCAAAAAAGCGAAATGATTTTGAATGAAAGGGGGGAGTTTTTTCAGTGCGTAGCAACCTTCAATATTGATCTTACCCCGCATATAGTACATTTCCCAATATGTTACCATACACAAGCTAGTTCTTTTAGTTGTTCCGGTGTGTGACTTACTAATGAGGCGACAGCCATCGCTTGTCCCATCGCCGACGTGGTCCGTCGGGCACGGCCCGCACAGATAGCCCTCTTCTGTGTCCTGGCAGTCAACACCAGTAAAGCAGGGACCGTCCGAACACGTCATTGGATAGCAGTCGTCACTTGTCCCGCCTCCTGGTTATCAGAAAAAAGGACACAGTTGCTAGAAAATGCACCGACAAGTATATCTATTGTTTTTCGCAGTCTGTAACCAATTTGCCTCTGAGCTGCGATACAGTATTCAATACAAGCTTGATACGTAACATTAAAGAGGTCGATTTGACAAAATGTACAACTTGTTCCATAAGGAAGAAGGCATACAAGTACCTTGACAGATTTAACATCTGGTGTACAATTTTCACTCGGGAATGACCTTACCGGATTGATTGATCGATCGATCGATCGATTGATTGATTGACTGATTGATTGATTGACACTTGCCTGTCATGCCGGATGGACAGGGGCCACATTCAGGACCACTCTCGGTATCCAGGCAAGAAACCCCAGGGAAACAAGGGTTGTCATCGCAGGTTAGTCTACGGCAGCCATCTTGAGTGCCATTACCCTGGTAACCAGGCGGGCACGAACCGCAAATGGGACCTTGTGGCGAGTCAGTACAGTTTACATCCGGGTAACAAGGTTCGTCCAAACAAGCTGAAAAATAATCCCAAATAATAACCTCTGATATTGTTTTTAACTTCATCTCAATATGAGGGGCATACGACATAAAACCATGAAACTCCCCAATCCTCCTCAATCACCAACTTCCAGGTTGACAAGCAATTTCGGTCCCCTCGATCGCTGCTCACATATATAACCCGTTCATTAATCTCTGTTAATGAGCACCTAGCTTTCAATTAGTGACCAGTATTTTCTAGAGTTTTGAACTTTCACTTTAAAATTCACCAGTCTTTAGTGGATACTTCCAAGAACACTTAATTCGGCCCAAAAAATGAAGAAGTATGTCACAGGGCAGAGGATGGTAGTAATGTTTGGGGTGTGTGGTGAGCAAAAACATAAAAAGAAAAAATAGCACGTTTCTCCATGTGTTGTAAGATCGCTGACTGTTGTAAGTCAAACAGCGAAAAAAAAAACTAGACAATTTAAAAATCGACAAGATCGCAATTGTTCGAAATTTAAAAAGCGTAAGATTGCTGTGTTTTGACAAAAAAGTTATAGCTTGCTAAATTTCAAAAAAGCGAAATGATTTTGAACGGAAGGGGGAAGTTTCTTCAGTGCGTAACAATCTTCAGTATTGATCTTACGCCGCATATAGTACATTTCCCAATATGTTACCATACAAAAGCTACTTTTTTAGTTGTTCCGGTGTGTGACTTACTCATGGGGCGACATCCATCCCTTGTCCCATCGCCGACATGGTCCGCCGGGCATGGCCCGCACAGATAGCCGTCTTCTGTGTCCTGGCAGTCGACACCAGTAAAGCAGGGACCGTCCGAACACGTCATTGGATAGCAGTCGTCACTTGTCCCGCCTCCTAGTTATTAGAAAAAAGGACACAGTTGCTAGAAAATCCACCGACAAGTATATCTATTGTTTTTCGCAGTCTATAAACAATTTGCCACTGAGTTGCGATACAGTATTCAGCAGAGAAGATGACCAAGGCTTGACATTACAGAGGTAGTCATGACATAATGTACAACTTATTCCATAAGGAAGAAGGCATACAAGTTGGTGACACGTTTAGCATCTAGTGTACAATTTTCACTCGGGGATGACCTTACCGGATCGATCGATCGATTGATTGATTGACTGATTGATTGATTGAAACTTGCCTGTCATGCCGGATGGACAGGGGCCACATTCAGGACCACTCTCGGTATCCAGGCAAGGAACCCCTGGGAAGCAAGGATTATCATCGCAGGTTAGTCTACTGCAGCCATCTTGAGTGCCATTACCCTGGTAACCAGGCGGGCACGAACCGCAAATGGGACCTTGTGACGAGTCAGTACAGTTTACATCCGGGTAACAAGGTTCGTCCAAACAAGCTGAAAAATAATTTCGAATAATAACCACCGATATTGTTTTTAATTTCATCTCGATATAAGGACATACAACATAAAACCATGAAACTCCCCAATCCTCCTCAATCACCAACTTCCAGGTTGACAAGCAATTTCGGTCCCCTCGATCGTTGCTCACATATATAACCTCCGTTCATTAATCTCTGTTAATGAACACCTGTTTTCAATTAGTGACCAGTATTTTCTAGAGTTTTGAACTTTCACTTTAAAATTCACCAGCCTTTAGTGGCTACTTCCAAGAACACTTAATTCGGCTCCAAAAAATGAAGTATGTCCCAGGGCAGAGGATGGTAGTACTGTTGGGGGTGTGTGGTGAGCAAAAACATAAAAACAAAAAATAGCATATTTCTTCATGTGAAAAGCTAAAAGATCACTGACTGTTGTAAGTCAAACAGCGAAAAAAAACTAGACAATTTAAAAATCGAAGATCGCAATTGTTCGAAATTTAAAAAGCGTAATATTGTTGTGTTTTGACACAAAGGTTATAGCTTGCTAAATTTCAAAAAAGCGAAATGATTTTGAATGGAAGGGGGAAGTTTTTTCAGTACGTAGCAATCTTCAATATAGATCTTACCCCGCATATAGTACATTTCCCAATATGTTACCATACACAAGCTACTTTTTTAGTTGTTCCGGTGTGTGACTTACTCATGGGGCGACATCCATCCCTTGTCCCATCGCCGACATGGTCCGCCGGGCATGGCCCGCACAGATAGCCGTCTTCTGTGTCCTGGCAGTCGACACCAGTAAAGCAGGGACCGTCCGAACACGTCATTGGATAGCAGTCGTCACTTGTCCCGCCTCCTAGTTATCAGAAAAAAGGACACAGTTGCTAAAAAATCCACCGACAAGTATATCTATTGTTTTTCGCAGTCTATAAACAATTTGCCACTGAGTTGCGATACAGTATTCAGCAGAGAAGATGACCAAGGCTTGACATTACAGAGGTAGTCATGACATAATGTACAACTTATTCCATAAGGAAGAAGGCATACAAGTTGGTGACACGTTTAGCATCTAGTGTACAATTTTCACTCGGGGATGACCTTACCGGATCGATCGATCGATTGATTGATTGACTGATTGATTGATTGAAACTTGCCTGTCATGCCGGATGGACAGGGGCCACATTCAGGACCACTCTCGGTATCCAGGCAAGGAACCCCTGGGAAGCAAGGATTATCATCGCAGGTTATTCTACGGCAGCCATCTTGAGTGCCATTACCCTGGTAACCAGGCGGGCACGAACCGCAAATGGGACCTTGTGACGAGTCAGTACAGTTTACATCCGGGTAACAAGGTTCGTCCAAACAAGCTGAAAAATAATTTCGAATAATAACCACCGATATTGTTTTTAACTTCATCTCGATATGAGGACATACAACATAAAACCATGAAACTCCCCAATCCTCCTCAATCACCAACTTCCAGGTTGACAAGCAATTTCGGTCCCCTCGATCGTTGCTCACATATATAACCTCCGTTCATTAATCTCTGTTAATGAACACCTGTTTTCAATTAGTGACCAGTATTTTCTCGAGTTTTGAACTTTCACTTTAAAATTCACCAGCCTTTAGTGGCTACTGCCAAGAACACTTAATTCGGCTCCAAAAAATGAAGTATGTCCCAGGGCAGAGGATGGTAGTACTGTTGGGGGTGTGTGGTGAGCAAAAACATAAAAACAAAAAATAGCATATTTCTTCATGTGAAAAGCTAAAAGATCACTGACTGTTGTAAGTCAAACAGCGAAAAAAAAAACTAGACAATTTAAAAATCGAAGATCGCAATTGTTCGAAATTTCAAAAGCGTAAGATTGTTGTGTTTTGACACAAAGGTTATAGCTTGCTAAATTTCAAAAAAGCGAAATGATTTTGAACGGAAGGGGGAAGTTTTTTCAGTACGTAGCAATCTTCAGTATTGATCTTACCCCGCATATAGTACATTTCCCAATATGTTACCCTACAAAAGCTACTTTTTTAGTTGTTCCGGTGTGTGACTTACTCATGGGGCGACATCCATCCCTTGTCCCAACGCCGACATGGTCCGCCGGGCATGGCCCACACAGATAGCCCCCTTCTGTGTCCTGGCAGTCGACACCAGTAAAGCAGGGATCGTCAGAACACGTCATTGGATAGCAGTTGCCACTTGTCCCGCCTCCTGGTTATCAGAAAAAAGGACACAGTGGCTAGAAAATGCACCGACAAGTATATCCATTGTTTTTCGCAGTCTATAAACAATTTGCCTCTGAGCTGCGATACAGTATTCAATACAGGCTTGATACGTAACATTAAAGAGGTCGTCATGACAAAATGTACAACTTGTTCCATAAGGAAGAAGGCATACAAGTTCCTTGACAGATTTAACATCCTTTGTACAATTTTCACTCGGGGATGACCTTGCCGGATTGATTGATCGATCGATCGATCGATTGATTGATTGACTGATTGATTGATTGACACTTGCCTGTCATGCCGGATGGACAGGGGCCACATTCAGGACCACTGTCGGTATCCAGGCAAGGAACCCCTGGGAAGCAAGGATTATCCCAGCACGTGACCCGCTCACATCCTCCACTCGTGCCATCTCCGGTATGCCCTGGCGGGCATGGTCCGCACTGAAAGCCCTGATCCGTGTCTCTACACGCCACACCCGCGAAACAAGGATTGTCTGAACATGCGGGAAGGCGACAACCATCTCTCGTCCCGTCCCCTACATAACCTAACAATGGATAAACTCGGAATATTCAATGAGGAATTCAATAACAAAACAATCACTATAGTTTTTGCAATAACTCATAATTATTAGGTTGCTAAAACAGGCATTTACACTTTACTGCAACACATTTTTAGACGCTACATTTTACTGACGATCATTTTCTCATTTTACCGAAAAATACTAAAAGCCTTGTCAAAAACTGAGAGACTCTTTAGCGGCTGCCTTCATCTAGCCACGATGTCCGAATAACTTAATCGCGTCTGTAGCACAGAATCAGGCAAAGAACGGTCATTGAAGTCACATAAAAGTAGGAACGGTTTGGCCAAAGTGTATTTTCGCTGGTTCTTGCCTCCATTGAACTCTATATTAAAAGACGAATAAAGTGAAGCGGAGACACTTTAGTTTAAATAAAGATTCAATAAAGATTCCACGAGATGTCTCTTCAGTCACCAGCCAGGGCTTTGGCCACATAGGTTTGGGCGTTGTTAGTCAGTCCGCCCGTCCATCGCCAGCTGTTACTCCTATCCTGGAAATCCATTCTTATGATACTTGATATATAGATAATCTACTATAGACGGTTGATGCATGGGACCCTGACCCAGTTTCAAAGATCACAATGGCCGTCATCATAGATTCCGGTTGAAGGGGGGTGGGGGTGGGCGGGGGGAAGGGGGGGGGCTGATCTCTCTCCGATAGCTTGCCATTATTTAAATCACTCAGCCGTCTATTGCCATTCAGTTGTGATGTTTGATTGATAGCATTTCGAGACACTGAGCCGCGTAATTACTCTTTGTTGTTTGTTATAATTTATTCTTTTATTATTCAATATTTTCCCACACGACATGAGTCATTTTAATAACAGTGCTTATTATTTAATGACTTTGAGACTGGTTTTGGTATTTCTAAAAAAAACATTCAGTGTAACAAACGATCTTAAGCAATAGAGTTCAGTGTAAGAAACAATAGCAGTTTTAACTCCTTTCCACTGAAGCACTAACAAAAATGGTCGGTAAATGTCCCGCTTTAAAAACAGCAACCCCCTCCCCACCCCCACAGGCCAGACATTGACACATGAGGGCAGCACCTGGTGGACAGGGGCCACAGCGGAAGCCTCGCTTCTTATTGGTGCAGACCGTGCCCGGAAAGCAGGGCTCATCACGGCATGTGACGTACTTCCTGCGGCAGCCAAGCCGCGTGCCGTCGCCTTTGTAGCCCTTGGGGCAAGGTCCGCACTCGTAGCCCGCAGCGCTGTCTCTACACGCCACACCTAAATATTACGCCATCTCCCAATGTTTTCATTGAATGACGCACAATAAAACCGCCCGGAATAAAAGTTCACGGATATAACGTCCCGAATAAAAAAAGCCCAAAGTGAAATTGCTTACAAAACGACACTAAAGCTATTTGACAGAGATATAACCTAAAAAATAGCACGTTTATTTTTACCACAACGGCCGCTGTTTTTATCTTTTTTATTCAGGGACGGTATGTCCGGCCACCAGTTTGGCTCTTTTTCTTTAAATATATTACATTTAAATACACTACTTTTATTCACCTTGATAAATCACAATTGATCAAAATTTTCAGTTGTAAAAATTTGTGTTATTCATTGAAAAAAATTCCGTTACGTTTAAAATGTGGAATTTATTTGTAAGCATTCGTTTAACAACGAGTTTCTTCTCTAACAAAATGATTTCAAGAAAGTATATCTATTCGCTGTAGTTTTAGCTCATGTGTATTCGTTACTGCTCTTGCCTATTATTTAAATAAAGCAGATGGTGGGAATGCTGTGTAGAAATACCTTCGATTTCTGTATGGCATGAAATCTTTAAAATGGTTAAGAAAGCGTTTGCATTTCTAGTACAAAGTTGTCTTGCCTTCAAAGCAGGGCTGATCTGCGCACCCAATGATTTTCATACACCGCCAGCCGTCGCCATAGTAACCAATGGGACAGCTGCCACACTGGGGTTTCCCATCCACTTCCAGGCAATCAACGCCGGGGTAACAGGGATTTTCAGTGCATTCTGAAAATGCAACAGGATTACGCCTAGCACATCTATTTTTAGAACCATAGGATAAAACTTATCGGCACTTGGGCAATACCCTAGATGACATCAAGAAAGGTAGCAATTCGCTTAAGCAAAATAAAGGAAGTTTTGTTCTTTGATGTAAACACAACAGGGAGCCTTTATCAAATTCTCAGCATATCACATAGTTATTAAGACAATGACTCTGCTTATTTTATCAAAATAGCTTGGAAGTTAATTCAATCGACACTTAGTTATTAAGTTCAATTTTAACTTTACTTGACTGTCACTAATTCACAACAAAACGTACAGTTCTAAACTCTAAACACTGATTGCCTCACAAGCAGAGGTGAACTTTCTTTGCAAGCTCTCTAATCTTTTAAGAAGTTTTCCCAAGAAATACCTGGATCTTTTGCATGACACATTTCGCAAGATTCCAAAGTTTTTCTGAGCCTCATAGTTTCTTTACCCTGTGGAGATCAAATTGAGATTTATTCACAATGCACAAATAAATAAAACCGTCTCCAGATCTCTATGTAGAATCCTTTGTTTGTTTTGGTTAAGTGGAAAATGGTGTGTATAAGGAGGGAAAATTGATATGGACTTGCATCTGCTAAAATTGGAGACAATAGTTTCGAATGTGTTCAATCAAATCTCGGGCCTGATCGGAAATGATGTTATCTTAATGTGTGCCCTGGTGTGGCCAGAACTGTAAATAACGACTGCTTAGCTGGAAGCCGCTCGGGTTGATACTTCACAAATATGGATCCGTGAAATCTTCTCAATTTTCGATTTCAACTTCCGGATTACGAGAGGTCACAATGTCTGCTCAAAGCAGGCCAAAGTTCATTTTAGAACCTCTAAACAAATTGATTACTGTAGAATAAAACCCTAGATTTAAACACTCACAGTAGTATTATCTATGTTTTTATATGGGAATTTTCATGTGTGTGTTCTTTTTCCAGTTTGCCGTATACAAAAGTAAAAATATGTTCAAGGGTTGGAGACTTTATTCAAATGAAACAAAATTGATATGTTTTATACAACGACTTTCAATATACTACGAGCGAAAACATTTAGAATATCTAGATATCCAGGCAAATACTTACATATTTAGAAGCGCTTAACGATATGTAAAAATATAAGAACAGTTAAATTAATTTCTGTCAGCTCCGTGGCATTGTGCATTAATTTAAGAATCCTGTTTTAAGGGGGTCCTCTGATATCTCAAAACGTGTCATTATTGTATTGCTTGATACGACAGACACAATGCACAAACAAGAACCTCATTTCGCTTGCGAAATGTTAAACACTTGACAAAAATTAAAACGCAAAAATACTTCCTTCAATGGGTAATTTCTTGAATAATATATTGCAAACAAACAGCTTGAATACTTCTTATAAACCGAGTAGTGTTTGGCTGTTGTTGACTTAAGGTTTTATTGAGTGATCAGGCAAACGACCTGTTATATTTACGCAGTGAGAGCTCGCACAAAGCTGAGCAACTGTGTGTTCTGTTGCTATGTGTGAAATCCTCCGCATTTACTTGCAAAAAATACACTCTTTTCACGTGGCGTTTTAAACACGAAAACGAAATCGAAGACGAAAATAAAAAGTGTCATGCACACGTTCATATCAAGTTCTACCTAAGTCCCAAGTTTCGTGGCCCCAGGGCCCGTAGTGCCAGTGGAGGATATGACACAAGAAATCCAATCACTGTCAAGTAAAAAAAGATACCAATGGCTGCTCGCACAAATTCAGAAACCTCTTGCAGGCCAAAGGCTTGTAAAGTGTTAAAAATGCAACGCAATGTATAGCACTGAAATGTTTCAAAGAGTATTTTTATTTGGTAATTAAACAACCCTGCCGTTTGTCCTAACTCCTCAAAGTGACCCTTAAGTTCAAAGCAGCTTACATGCATTAAAATATTCTGCATAAAGGGTTAAATTTTCAAACAAAATGGTATGTTGGTTTCAAATGTTATAAAATAATAATCTATAGTTTAAAATTTACAGTTTATACGTTGCTTAAAGATATGATTTTGGTCATTTATTAACTAGTCATTTATTAATTGTTAAAGTACGAAATCAACTTTGATTATTTTTTTACTTTACTTAAGTACTGCTTAGATCTGTCTAAACGCCCTGAATTATTAATTTCATTCTTATACAAATTAAATCATAGTTTTATTATATAAGCATCATTCGTGAGAATTATTATAAATGGATAACCTGCTGTCTCAAAGTTAATTCTAAAGATTTCACCACAGCGACAAAATCAGTCATCACACTCCCGTCATCTAAAATGAAAAATATCAGCGTGCATCCAGCGTTTTACCCAAACTCAGCACCTCTGTTTGACTGTTTTATACCAATTTAACACCTCCTACAACAACTTACAACTTATTTCTACTATGCCAATTAAAATGTTACAGAAATTCAAAATAAAACACTGAAATTTTTCGAGGTGACTGTTTAATTTTTTTTTTTTTTTGACAAATAATATTTGGTAACACAATTAAGCGTTAGAAATTAATTATCTTAATTGCTGAACAGCAGGAAAATGCAAAAGCAGATTTCAACTTGGTTATATCTCTCAATTTAATATAAATTGTTTTGTATTTAAAACTACCAATTAATTCTGGTTTGACATGCTAAATTAAAATACACCATAAATCATATCGTCTAAAATACATGAAAAACTAAAGTAAATATGCCTGACTTAAACATCTATTGTGTTTGTTGCAAACACAGCGGGCCACAGAAGTAAGCGGCTTAAGCTATATGCATATACGAATACATACCTTTGATATTATGTTACGTTGTTATGTTATGTTGATATTATGTTAACATCTTGCACATACGATTGGTCTTACTGTGGGCGGTGCATCAATAAAAACTGGTGCATGTTCAAATTATATTTATATTCATATTATATTCTAGATACAACAGGCTTTAAATTTCACCTGAAGAAAGTTTCAGGTATTACTGCACTGAAATACGATCAAGCAATTCTATTTGATAAAACAAACGAAACAACAGAAAAGGCAAATAAATATGCACTACACTCATTTGTTTAATGTCACAGAAGTACAGAAAACATATTAGACATAAGTAGTGACACACTACAGATGTGTACCTACCGAGAACTTCCGGAGCGCCCTCTTGTTCAGTATCTCCAAACTCAGTACTGTACCTGAAATACAACTGCTGTCTAACGATAGGCAGCTCATTGAGAAAGGACTTCCCATAGCACTTCTCAGTGAAGTCAAATTACATAGATTTCCCTCTGTTGATTATGTCTGTTGTCCAAATACTGATATAAGAATATAATTTTAAGATTTTAAGTACTGTTATTAATTCTCCCGTTTACATATACCTTAAACTCGGACAGATTGGCCAACTTATATTTAACATTTTCCAAAGAGAGATACCTGTTGTAACAGGATGTTAGTGATCTTCATATAAACACTTCAACAACTTATATTAGCACGTAAGACACAACTTTAACACTTAAAATTAAAGGCGTTCACGAGAGACTGATAGTTAAATACAAAATAGTTACATAATAAAACATAGAATATACAGTCTTTCAATTTTAGACACATAGCAAAACAATGAATATGTAGTTCTGCTCTTTGACTTAATGCCAGTGGTTGTGTTATTTAAATCCATTCGCTTGACAGCTGTATACTTAAGGTCTAAGCATTTATTTTAGGTTTGTTTAATGCTTCGACAGCAGCCTAAAGACATATTACACTCTACTCTGGATATTTCCTCCTCCCTGCTCAATATTTTTCTTACTTTAAAAATGGCATTTTTTATGTATTTTTACAATTTCCCCTTTCCTAATACATTTCATTTAGACAGCTTCTACAACCGTAAGAGGGACGTTTTTTATATACTCCAGTACGTGAGTTTTGTATGCACTTATTCCAATTTGTTATCTAAACTAGCTTCGTCA
This sequence comes from Protula sp. h YS-2021, assembly GCA_949752745.1. Lineage (NCBI taxonomy): Eukaryota > Metazoa > Annelida > Polychaeta > Sabellida > Serpulidae > Protula > Protula sp. h YS-2021. The sequence goes on from OX457026.1 coordinate 19,707,106, forward strand.
TTCTGAATAACTGAAATTTCAACTGAAAAACATTTCATTCCAAATTTGGGGGTATGATAGCACAATGTAGTTGACCACCATAACTTTATTGCATAAATTTTTTAACTTATTTTTGAAGGTGGAATAAGTTCCTGCCAATTGTAAATCGATTACCATTGAGTCAAAATTATTAAAATGCAGTCAAGATAAACTTCAATAGTAACACTTTTAAATTGCTAACAGAACCTTGGAACGTCTAAGCGCACAAAGGTAAAGTCACCACCAGCGCTGATAAATGGGACATCTGATTGTAGCTCCCCATCCGGTCCACAGCCTTCTCTGTGTAACACTGCTGTTGGTGTCGCCTCTGTGTATAATCTTACATTATCGCCTAAAATCTAAATGGACATAAATGATAATAAGATAAAAAAAACACCAAAGTAATGACATTGTTTAGCATAATTATTTTTATTTAAAATTTAAAGGATCAATTTTCCTCAAGAATTAATAAGTAATGTTGCTGTTACAATTAAATAACTATAATCAAAACAGACTAAATGTTATTTGCTATTGGTGAGGCACTAATAATGCATTCTCACTACATTGCAACTGCCTTGGCACATACATTTGCCACTACATTCCTGTTACAGTTTCACCGCAACTGCATCTGCAGTATATTACAGTAACATTATCATTGCAACAGAAGTTCGACATACTGGCTTTATTAAATGGAAAGAGATATTCACGTTGATTGCTTCTAGTAAACATTCTTGCACCTATCGTTTTCACGGGAATTTCGTGGGAAAACCTTTGATATCTCAGTGTGAGCACTATTATACTTTATCCTTCAAAAAGCCAAAATTCAAAATGCACTGCACTGCAATATTTCAGCGTTAGCAATAAATTTTATTGAAAAGAACTGGAAGCCAAAGCAATTTTAAGATGTTTTCCTCACGAGGTGCATATGATAATAAATATAAATATAAAAAATATTTAAAAAAATAGACAAAAAGTTATCTGCTGTTATAGTTCTCAGGCACGAAAAGCCAAGGAACTCCCCAGGTAAAGTGCATTATGATATTTAACGAATAAGTGTTGAGTCTAGCGTTTGTGCATGTAAAAGAACCGTTTACAAAACCACAAACTATTTCATTATTAACATATTATTGGCAAAAATCGAGGTGGCATTTTGGGAGAACTGTCAGGGCAAAGTCTGAAAAAAAAACTAAAAGAAATCTTATCATCTTATCATTAATCAAGAGAAGAGTAAACAATAGTATGGCAGACATTTAAGTAGATTCTTAATAACTTTTGACTGCAGAAGAAAAATGGAACATTTCTCCAACTCCATGTCAAAAGTAGTAGAAAAAATATTGTATCTCTACAGTAAACAATGTTAATCATCGAAACATACACACCTTATCTTGTTTTTACAAATATCAATGAAGCATTGTGATTTCTGCAGCCGCACCCTGAAGCAGTTAGGTGCTGAAAAAATTGGCTTAGCTGAGAACTTTCTTTACTTATCCAGAATTTTCCAAGACGTTTTTATGCACAATAAGGCACAAGGTTTTTTATTATTATAAAAAAGCAGTGAACTGAAGAGAGATTAAATTGCCAGCCATGTTGTTAAATTGAATGACTAAATTGAATTTATTACTAGCTATCAATTCCCAAGCATATTAATCAATACAAATTTGGATCAAAATTAAAAGTGTTTTTATGTTTTATGACTTTTGACAGGCAAATACATTTTGTGTGGAATTGTTGCACGGGGATACTGCCCAGGGGAAAGTAACTAGATAAACCTGAACTTGACATATCTTGTTTAATCCTTTGTTGTTCCTTGCCTTATAAGATATTTTCACAAAACCTCCAAACAGATGCCTTATGACCGTTTAGTGTTTAACATGTTGTTTTAAATACACTTTAAAATGAGCATATGTAAATTTTTATCAACATTCTTTCTACAAAACTATTCAATTGTAACAGTTCATGGGCAATTACTTACCTTACAGCGGGGTGATTTTTAAATAAAAAATGTGTCACAGTGTGAAAGATGGCGAACCATAAACTTGTGAAATGCTATTTTATAGACTTGGAAAATGGCCCTTTGAAAAATCACGAACGACAGAGTCGAGCAGGGATTTTACTGATTTATATTGATATATTTATTCTTATTGCCGCATTTGGGCTTGAGAAATAAAAATGCCTTTTTGTGGCATTTATGGTGGATCTTTTTTACAGGAATATTTGAAACAGGGATTGCAGTTATTTGTTTAACTAAACTTGTGCTGTGTTTCTTTAAACTTCACTGTGGCGAAAAAAAAAACATTTACTTGAAGATAGCTTTATAAAAAAACAAGTGTGATAAAGGAAAGATGTGGTTAAAATTGCACGAAAGTACCATTTAAATCCAGATATTATAGCTTCAAAATCCAAACAGCACAGCAAACATTATGTCATTGATGTATAGCTGCATAGCTTTACAATAACTCATTGTCACATTTAGGAAATAACTTAAGACACATTTTCACAATAACTCAGTCACATTTTGCCACGTACTTAACGACTGATTAACTGTGCATCAGTTACATGCAAAAGCAAGGACACACACACATGCTGGATCAGTTTACTCTGTTGAGAATGAATGGGGAAATATAATCATTTTGGTGCAAGCAGATAGCTACAAAAGTTACAAATCTATCTATAATTTCTATACTTGGCAATTTAATCTACCTGATAAAGCAATCTGAATCTGGCACATATTTACAGGAGTAGCCTAAGGAATAGTTCTCAGAAAACGTGTTTAATAGATAGATATAAATAACTGACATTGTTTCTCACTAAATACATTTTTACTAAAGATTTATCTGGAACTTTGAATAAGTTATTCATTTTCCTGCAACGTTATTGTTTTGCCTAATAAGGCAATCTAAATCTTGTATGTATTTACAGGAGAAAATTGAGGAAATGTTCTTAGAAAATGTTATTAATAGATACATACAAATAAGAGAAGTTGTTCTTCACAAAAAAAAATTTTTTATTAAAAGCTGACTCACCCTCAATTAGTTGCTTATTTTTGTGCAACGTCATTTTTTTTTTTTTTTTTTTTTATTTATTTTTTTTTTTTTTGCTGATTGTTTTCTGCTATTGTCAATGACACTGATCCCTGATTGAGTGAGTGACATGTTACTTAATAGCTGCAGGTGAGTAACGCACCAAAAGGTCAACTACAGGTCATGTAAGAACTAGCTATGGGTCGATCTTTATGTTGCTTACTTTTCAGGTTTGTCTTAAGAAAGCAGAAACATTTCGAGAATCGTCCGGAAAACGCTGAAATCCCCAGCATAGTTAATAAATATACTTGGTTAGCAGAATAGCCAAAAAAACGGTGGGCGGAGGGTGTTGGGGGGGGGGGGTCGAGTGGTGTTAGACCCAGTGACACTAAAACATATTCTTTACGCAATGACACCTTTCTTAATTTCTGTATTAGTTTAGTGTTTAACAAAAACCGTGTGACTTATCCAAGGAAAAGGTGCACCAAGTGTGAAGTAGATCCTCCTTTCCGCTATTGAGATATTTTGCTTGACAACAGACAACTTTTTACGTTATGGCGTCATATGCCGTTTTCGTTCATTCTATTCCGGGCAATATTTTAAAAATCTTTCGGACCTACCAAGCAACATTGCAACCAAGTGTGAACTTTCTCAGGTGTTCAATGACTGAAAAATCTCCGACAAGATTTTAACGTAATAGCGTCATACGCCTTTTTTGATTTCACAACACTCATGTTAATACAGTTGTCCGACTGACTCAAGGAATATCCATATAAAAAGTTTATATGATTTTTCATTATCTTTACATTTTACACAGAAGATTTTGTTTAAATAATATACGTATTTAAATGATGATGTTATACGCCGCACTAACAATATATTTTAACAGAATCTTTCGAACTTATGAAAATTTTCACGCAGTAACGTGATTCACCTTCTTTAATAAAAAAAAGTTGAAAGAACCGTCCGACCTATCCAAGGATTAAACAATCCAAGTTTGAAGTCCATCCGATTTGTCATTCTCAAGATATCTTGCCCACAACATTTTGTTCACAACAGACTGACACATACACATTCACACACACATAGAACGTACGGACACTGTATGCCTCCCTCTGTCGGTATAACATAATAAATATACAACTCACGGTAGAGTCCTGCTGGCCAATGGCGTCCCTGAGAGATATTTCTGAGAAGCCTTCCTCGGGTTCTTGGCAATTCATATAAATATGGAATCCCGTAAAAAATACATCCATGTCAAATATGTGCACAATAAGATGTTGAGGGGTTTTCCCATGTATAGGAACTTTAAAACTGAGCCTTGATATTTCCTTTTGTCCATCATTTCGGGCGACAAAAATATGAACTACAATAGCAAAACATATAAATTCAAGTAAAGTAAACGTTCTTAGCCATTTTGGGGAAAATGGGGCTTGTAGCAAATTTTGTATTTTAAATAACATATTACGTCACAGCAAAGATGTATTTCTAATGCGGCGTTTCTGTACAGGATGCGCTTCTTCAACCGCACAGGTCTTTTAAACAGAGATGCAAATTTGCATCACAAATTTGCCATTTAAATTGGCAGTGTGAAACAAATGAGGAAAAATGAAGATAAACAAAAAGTATTTAAATAATCCTCTTCAAATTTAAAATATATGAAAATGGTTCTAGCTTGTAAATACTTACCGTCTACTTCTAAACTTAATTAATACCATCAAGTTATCAATGTAATATACCCATTTGTCAAGACACAATTGTTAATTGAAATAAAAATAGGCGTATGTTTCTTATTTACCCCTTTCTCTTTTCAAATCCCAAGAGACTATAAACGATGGTCTGTTATCTTGGTCGAGAACTTCAACAATTTTGATTGGCCCCTTATAGTCCTCCTGTTTCACTTCATTGGTTACCAGATAAATATCGGATTTTGAATGTATAGCTTGTACAAAGGTCCTTGCAGTGACTGAAAAACATAGTACATGGTTGACGGTTTTATGATTAAATACCTTAATAAACACAAAACTTTGACACAAAAAACATAACAAACGTTGAGTCTGCAGATCCAAATGTAATTGGCAATTGTGGGGCGAATTAAAACATATCCGGCATTGACAGTAAAAAGGACAACGGTCGAGTTCAATTTAATTAAATACTCCTCATTTACCTACGGGTGTTGCCTATCGATTGAGAAGTATACAATTGTACTTAAAAACACCCACTAACGAGCTGGCCCAAAACAACCAGTTTTTGCGTCGGACCGGGCGCTTTGTATGGAATGCCATTCTAACATTTAATGCTTATTGTTGATATCAAAATATGTTTAGATATATCAATAAATCAATTTAGATCTCATTAATTTATATTTTGCTATCAATAATTGAATTTTAGATGGCAAAAATTTATTTTTGAGATCAAAAAATCAATTTTACAAACCTAAATAATCTTACGGGAGACACACATTCACATAAAATATAACGAATCGTCAATTAAATTTTGGAGATGAAAATTTGAATTATTGAGATCAATAATAACACCATAATTTTTGATCTCAAGAATTGCTTCTTTTTAGTACAGTAAAAAATTAAAATAAAGATTCTGTATACAAGGACAGCCATTATTTACTTACAGATGTGCGTTTCTGAATTTTTTATTTTAAAAAAAATAGACTGATATTTTGATATCAAGAATCAGTTTTTGAGATCAAAAATCGTTTGCAGATTTAAAAATACAAATTAAAAATGCATCAGTCTGAAATAATGATATCTAAAATAAATTCTTTATATCAATATATAGAAAATCTATTAGTGAGCTCAAAATTAATATTTTGCTCTCAAATATTCCATTTTTGCTATCAAGAATTGAATTTTTGATCTCAAAAAATCAATTTTAGATATCATTAAATCATTTTTGATATCAATAAATATTTCTTGATATCTCTAAATATTTATTGATATCAAAAATTATTTTTTGAGATCAAGAATACATTTGGAGATAGCAAGAATACAATTACAGATAGCAAAAATGAATTCTTGATATCAAAATATGGATTTATTGAGATCAAAAATTAATTCTTGATATCAAAAAATCAATTTTTGAGATCAAAAATTAATTTTTGATATCAATAATTCATTAATAAATGTGAAAACGGCATTCCATAGCTTTGTACGTTACATAAACATTAATACTTATTGTTATTAAGAAGTTTTTCAATTATAATTAGTAGCATTTGCTAACTGCCCTCAAAGAGCTAAAACAATTACAAACAACTCCTATGTTACGCCTTTAAAAAAGAATATGGAAACAACACAAATCTCCACAACAACAACAACAATAATAATAATAATAATAATAATAATAATCATAATTATAATAATAAAAGAAGAAGAAGAAGAAGAAGAAGTAGAAGAAGAAGAAGAAGAAGAAGAAGAAGAAGAAGAAGAAGAAGAAAGAATAAGAAAACTCACCAGTTTCAGCCATACTTTGCCAAATCAGTCGAGAAACTAAGAACGAAATGAACACCCAAACTTCCATTTTGATTAAAACTACTTTTTATTATATTAATCCAGGTGCCTTTGCCTTATGGCTGTAGTCCCAGTTTATACTTCACTCTTGGGTAACGCACCTCGCTCTTATAGAACAGGAAGACCAGCGGACATATTGCTCACACATCTCCCCCGCGAGCTATAACGTGTTATCTCATGTGTTATCTACCTATCACAAAACTGAAACTTTTCGTATTTCATACAAGTACAGCATAATCAGTTAATGAAAGTAGAGCACAACCTGTCAATGCACAGTACAACCAATGAAAGAACAGTACAACCCATGAAAGAACAGTACAACCCATGAAAGAACAGTACAACCCATGAAAGAACAGTACAACCCATGAAAGAACAGTACAACCCATGAAAGAACAGTACAACCTATGAAAGTACAAAATAAGCCATGAAAGTACAATACAAGCCATGAAGGCAAAATGCAACCCATGAAAGTACAGCACACTACATGAAGGTACAGTAAAGACTATGAAAGTAAAGTACAGTTAAAAAATGTGGTCATTTTGAATATTTTATTTCATAGTTATTTGCACTCATTCGTAATGATCGTTGACTGCCAATCTCTAAATCACTGAAATACTTTCACTGGAATGCCAATTGAAAAAAAAAAACTAATCACTAAAATACTGTAGTCTACATGCATTTATTTTATTGCAATCCAGTGTGATTGCAATCAACCAGGGCTAGTGATAGTGCAATTAAATCCGTGATCCAATGCTATATGTGTGCATTTCCGGAGCTGAACATTTTGACATGTGATTAGGATTAGATTAAGATTCTATTACTAAATTTAATCGAAACAAACTTGTTAGGAAAGAAAAAAATTGTCCTTTAAAAGTACCTAAGAAGATTTAAGGAGCTTTTGGTAGGAGGGTGGGCTTTTCACCTAGAACCTTGGCACACATGTGTCCAAGAAGGCAAAGCTGTGGTCCTCTTTTTTTTTTTCTTTTTTTTTGCATTTTCAACACGCCTAATTTGCCTTTCCTTATGAAGTGCGTTTCTTAAATCTGGATTTTTTTTTGGGGGGGGGGGATGGGGGGGGGGGGGGATTTGAGCAGGAAAAAAATCGACAATGTCTCCATCACATACATCAAGATTTTGTTTTTAGCTACAGTTTGCAGCCATAAATAATGAATTGAAAAACATATCAAGGGATACAATGAAAAAGTGGGCCTTGAGTGGGACTTGAACTCCCGACCTTCTGCTTCGCAGCCGACAAGGATAACCCTGCACTTACCAGGCCTCCACACATTACGACTGGAGAGGAAGCGCCAAGTGCCATCATTTCGTTATTTGTCTGCAATTTTACCGTTTCTGGCCAATATTTTAATCAATTTTAGCCAAATCGCCAAACCAACTACAAGCATGATGTAGGAACTTGAAGGTAACATTCCAATAAAATCGGAATGGATTTATAGAAAGAGTAGTATTTTATGTGGTTTTATTAAGTTTGGCCAAATCGCCAATAAAAATGCAAGCTGCGTGTGGGACTAGCCAGGGAACATTCATGCTAAATTTCAAAACAATCCGACTAGAAATGCAGGAATAGCGGCATTTTAAAAAAAAATTCACACACACATAAATAACGACTTCTTTTAGGAAACTCCCGGCAAAACACAAGAATATGGCCTTAAGACAATAGATGTAGAACATCAAAATGAAGCATTGCGGTTGCACTGGTTCTGGCGTATTTTATCAGGTTTTCTGGGTGGCAATCTAGGAAAAACTCATTTTCAAGCTATAGGTGGAGTATTTTTCTTATGATATAACTGCACCGCAGAGTTACTTCCAGAGATGCCCTTTTTCTATAAAAAGCATGACATAGCACCCTGGTGAGATTTGCTTTTCAAGAAACTGAATGGATGATATGGAATAAACGACTTATGGTTGGTATCGTATAAGACGATAGGACTGGACAAATTATTTGTATGAATCGATATTCCCGTTGTCGGATATTTTAGGGCTTTGCCTCATGCACCGATCATCCACATTTTCTAACCTACCCATTATTTAAACTTCATTTTGTATATTTTTTAACGGTTATGACCAGGAGTGTTATTATGAAAAAATGGTAACTGAAAAAAAAATGGTAGCGGAAAGTGGTAATGAAAATAACGGTAAACGGAAATAATGGTAAACGGATAAATGGTGGAGTGTTAAAAACGAAAAAAAAAATGATAAAATAGATTTCATACATTGAAGAATTCCTCGGTTGCACTTTAGAACAATTGCAACGGCCCCACTGTTCCATGTCTTTGTTTAAGTCTATATATCTGTTTTATAAAAGTTCTCGAGAGTAATCTCGAACCCAAGTGAAACTAGAGCCTCAGTAAGGCAGGATCCCCCGTGAAGTAGTAAAAGTAAAATGCATGAATAGTTACAGGCAAAAAGTAACGATTTTCGACAGCTTTCCTCATGTGAATTTTTGGTAGATTTTCAAAATAACAACTTCAGTTTATATATTTATTACATACTTTAAATAATCCTTAAAACACAGGCAAATGTGCAAGGTTTCCTGAAACGCCACCGCATTTGAATTATTTCTTAAATAGGCATTAACTACAGATCATACGTAAATCGCAACGTTAAAAAATAGTCCCATGTATTTCTGAAACAAACGTCGAATGCAGAAATGTAAATACCACATAGTAACGGCCACAAAAACATCGTGTCACGGCTAAGTTCAAGCACAAAAGTCACCATTTTGACAATTTCCCAGCACGTCAATTTTCAGCCGATTTTGACAATAATGTCATGTTGCACATCTTCAATATATATATTTTCACCATGCAAGGTTTCAGGTTCCTACGGCAATCACTTCTATGAGAGGTCGGCCGGAAAAAACATCGTCTCATGGCTAAGTTCAAGCCAAAAATTCACAATTTTTAACAATTTTCCACGACGTCAATTATTGGTCGATTTTAAAAATAATGCCACATTGCACATGTTTAAGATATGTATTTTCACCATGCAAGGTTTCAGGTTCCTATGACAATCATTTCTATGAGAAGTCGGCCAGACAAAAATCATCTCACGGCTAAGTTCAAGCCAAAAATACACAATTTTTGACAATTTTCCCATGACGTCAATTTTCAGCCGATTTTGACAATAATGTCATGTTGCACATCTTCAATATATATATATTTTCACCATGCAAGGTTTCAGATTCCAATGATATACCCTTCTATGAGAAGTCGGCCGGACAAAACTTAGTATTTTTTGCGGACAGACAGACGGACGGACGGACGGACCAGCTCATAACTATATCCCTCCGTTTCAGGGGGATAATAATCGAAATCTACCTTTTCTACATGGCACTGTTTGCTAAGTTGTAAGGTTCCTCACTTCAAAGAGCAAGAAATGTGACTGTTATTAAAACTAAGAAGACCCGGATTAGGTTATTGAACTATTAAAAGCAAATTAGCCGTTTCTATCATCACTACGAAGTAAATATTAGTACTTCAGGAAAACTGTTAAATTTTGGCAAAGTGGCTGAAAAATACAGGCAGTTACAAAATGGCTGACTGAACCAGGAATTTTACAAACTGCCTGAAATTTTCAGGCACTTGGTAAACTGTCTGTTTTCACAGTTTGTCTGCGAAATATACCAGGAATCTATGCTGCATAACTCAATCACTTGAAACACTAAATTAGCCATAACATCTTCGCACAAGTCTCATAGTCGTGAGTGGGTATGTATATATTTGTTTCTTGTTTTATAGGTGTCTTTTTTCTGTCTTTTCTTAAAATACTGAGGAATTTGACAACTTAGTTTAGATTAAAAAATCATTCTTGACACAGCCTAGAATTAAACTGTGATGACGAACGTCACGAAACGCTTTGTCATGTTTTGATTGCCAGTTTTTTTTTTTTTTTTTTTTTTGGGGGGGGGGGTTTTTTTTTCTTTTGGTTCTTTTTATTCAAGTCACGGGATAAGAATGAAGGAAAAATGCTAAACAGAATCTTGATAGACATAGGAAGGTTTTTTTTTCAACATCCGAAAATTAATCTGCTTGCTGTGTAATTAATAACGTTGTCATTGCACGAATCAGTTACGGACAGTTGTAAAAATCATGTCATGTTTGAAATAGATAAGTAAAGAGCTATGTCCAGGGACCAAAAAATAGGCCATGTCCCAACACACATAAAATAAGGCATGTCCAAACGCACAAAAAATACAGCATGTCTGATCACAAAACCAAGAAGTTTCCGTATCATCTTCTGATGCTGCAGCTTCCGCCAAACCCTCGTGCTAAATATAGAACCATTTGCACATTACGATTAAAACATAAATACACTTTTAACATTTGAAATAACGACATGAATCGTAAAACGAGATGACGTTTTTGATCAGAACTCCCGATAAAAGCCAAAGCGGTCAATTCTGCAGATGCAGTGACGTATGTGAGACGCGCATATCCACCAGTTTTTTCCTGTCATTCAGGTAACATTTGAATCCTGCCGCAGATTATTTCGTAACCTCCTGTTTATTCTTTCAAGCTTGTTTTGGGTTTGAGTAAATAAAAAACAAATATCGTAAATTCCGATAGGTGAACCGCACTCCCGGAAAATTTGCGGTTTTGGTTTCACTTTAATACATTAATACAATAGCCCATGTTTGCTCGTGCATCAAGATTTTGAACTGAATTTCTCTTATTACGACCCGTTATGTATGGTTTCCTTAATCTGACCATATTTATGGCACTAATAACGCCCCCAGTGAAAGGTGCAGTTCAGCTGGCTCACTTAACACCGGCGTGATATTTTTCCCAGGCAATTAATTGCCTTTTTTTTTACTTGCATATTATTAATTCTAATTTTTTTTCATTGTATTTATTTATCGAATGAGTTTTCATGAAATGTCTGTTTGGAAATTCGCATAATCCTGGTGGACAACAGTGATTTCCCGGTGGACAAGAGTAATTTCTTAGTGGACAACAGTGAATTCCTCGTGGACAAGTGATTTCGTGGTGGATAAGAGTGATTGCCAAGACATTCAAAAATAGTCCTTAATAATGCTGCGATGCTCTGCGGTGTTCCGTGTCTAACTGGCCTGCGGACAGCGCTGCTTGGTCTGGATTACCCCCCCCCCCCGCCCGCCCGCCCCTCCCTACTCACCCTGCAACCCTCCTGGGAGAAAGCCGTCCGAGATTGGGATACAGTGGTACACCGAAAGAGGACGATACACAAGGTTTCATTCTGTGAATTATGATGTGTTCGACTGTATGGCGTTAACTCCATGAACTGACACTGAAGAAGTCTACGGGGTACTTCAATGCCGTACATGTTTAACTATATTCTAACCGTATATTCTCAAACGGGTACTTTATTGTGTGGACCTGTTGAAAAAAATCAAATAACATTCCATTTGTTTATTTATACCTTTACAAACAATTTTAGAAGTTTTATACATCATAAATACTCGTATAATTCCTTGTATCTCACACACTGATAAAGCCGTAGCCAGGAGACGCATGTTTCTGAAATTTAACCTTAAATGTATAATATATAAATAATGATCTTAATAGAAAACATCTTGTCGTCAAAGACTTGATAATATCGTCTTTACTAAAATAACCCCCCTCCCCTCCTCAACCAGTCGTGGATCGTAGTCACAGCAGCGGCAGTGACGACGAACGACTGGGTTGGATAACATCAAGACTGGTTCAACATTTAAATTTGCGGTATTTTAACCCGCAATTTATAGTACACGAATCGCAGTCCGTATCCAAGACGCTGCAGCCCCCTACTGATAATATTTACTTATACACCGTGTATTAAGACGTCGATAACTGAACGATTCTTTGTTTCCAATTGAAAAAACCAACACTTTACCACTGAGACATTCTATAAAAAAGGAAATCTGCTGCTTGTTTCGCTTTTCAACCAGTATCATGGTTATATGCTACCGGGAGTTTCCGAAAAGAAGCTCCCCCCCATATAAAAGTCCCGGGGCTCTTATTAGGAAACTGTTTCCCGATAGAAGCCCCGGGGCTTCTATTTGGAGTTAAAATAAAGACCTGAAAAAATCGTTTCCTAATAAAAGCCCCCCTCCTTCCCTGCAAGTCTTTTTACAACTCGTGTTTACTCGCATTGCAGACACGGTGCACTTAATCGTTTGATATGAGACATGTTCTGCATCGTTGCTTAATCCTGTGCATTGCACAAGGCGAACACCCCCCCCCCCTCCCACTGCCACCTTTACTCCGGATGTGACTGGAAATATAACCGGCTGAGTACTGAAACGGCGGCGTGATGTTGCCCCTCCTTCCCTGCAAGTATTTTTAGAACTTATGTTTACTAGCAATGCAGACACTCTGCACTTAATCCTTTGATGTGAGGCAAACCCCTAGACACGTTCTACGTCGTTGCTTAATCCTGTGCTTCGCACAAGGCAGCCCCCCTCCCCCCATTTTACCAGACTTTTTTAGTTACTGTTGTTTTTGTGTGTTTTGTTATTTTTTGTGACGATATCCTCAGCACGCAGCGCTTTAATAAGAGACTGATGGTAAATTTTCTTTTTTCAATAAAAACTTATCGACAATCCCCCCCCCCCCCCCCACTATCTTAAAAAAATAGAAGCCCCGGGGCTCTAATTAGGAAACTGTTTCCTGATAGAAGCCCCGGGGCTTCTGTTTGGTTTCTAAATGAGCGCTTGAAATTGGCCAGTTTCCAAATAGAAGCCCTGGGCTTTTTTTCGGAAACCCCCGGTATTAGGCGTGACAGCGACATGACTTTACGTCACCAGTTGCCCATGGTTACGCGCTTTACAGCAGATTCCAACGTTCGAACAGGCTGATGCTTTGTTTATGCATTATACCTTAGTACCGTTATCCAAACCAGTACGCAGTACTCAGTACTCGAAACTGCCCTTTTATGTTTGGAAACAACCGTGCCATTGTTCGATACATGAAAACAAACAGATCGTTGAGGCGACACGTCTTCTCAAATGCTTCAGAAAATCCTGTTGTATTTCTTGCTGCCCCACAGATTCTCGTAATATTCGCGCACTTCCTGGCGTTCCGCCAGTGGCGGCAATGCCGGTTCTATCCCGTTCCACTTCCGGTGTCGTTTTACGTTTGCCTGAAACAGAAGTGGTGCAATGCTCGGTGACTGAGTTACCGAACAGAAACAGAAGTGGCACAATGCCTAGTTACTGAACAGAAACAGAAGTGGTGCAGTGCCTAGTTAGCGAACAGAAACAGAAATGGTACAATGCTTAGTTACCGAACAGAAACAGAAGTGGCACAATGCCTAGTTACTGAACAGAAATAGAAGTGGTACAATGCCTAGTTACTGAACAGAAACAGAAGTGGCACAATACCTAGTTACCGAACAGAAACAGAAGTGGTGCAGTGCCTAGTTAGCGAACAGAAACAGAAATGGTACAATGCTTAGTTACCGAACAGAAACAGAAGTGGCACAATGCCTAGTTACTGAACAGAAATAGAAGTGGTACAATGCCCAGTTACTGAACAGAAATAGAAGTGGCACAATACCTAGTTACCGAACAGAAACAGAAGTGGTACAATGCCTAGTTACTGAACAGAAACTGAAGTGACGCAATGCCTAATTACTTAACAGAAACAGAAGTGGTGCACTGCCTAGTTACCAAACAGAAACAAATGATGCAATGCCTAGTTACTGAATTTGTTAACTTAACAAAAATAATTTTTGTTGTTTAGGTGTACAAAAATCAAAAGGAATATAAATGATTACTGTATTTCATTAGGCAAACAACTCCCAATACAACTGAAGGTGAAAATATTTGAAAAAGAATTGTCAAAGAAATGAACGTCCTTACCCAAAATATTTTGCAGTTTTTGTAATTTTTAAATTCATCTTGACATTCACTTTTGTCAAATAGGTGTTTCTTCATGCATTTTTGCGACAGTATCGTTTCCTGAAAACAGAATCAACTCCATATGAAACACATCATCAACCAAATGCAATTGCACTGGTTAAATACATAATACCTTAAAACTGAGAACCATGGTTTGGAAATACAGATGAAACCACTTAATCGCATACCGGTTAAACGCATAAATCGGTTAACTGCATATTATTCGCAAATCCCAAACCATTTCCAATGCCATCTTTTGGAAATTTAACCGGACAATTGCATACCGCTTAATCGCATAAACTGGATAAACGCATAGCTTTTTCACGTTAAAATGGGAAGCACACCGGTTAATTGCATAATTCTGGGTGACTATCGAAACAGTGCCACACTTAAAGCAAACTAAGGGAGTGAGCTGCCCCTCGTTTATTTATCAAATGCATTGTTTTCTGTTTGCTTGACCCATTGTGTATATGTGCCAATCCCATTTGCGGTTGCTAACAGTAAGTCTCGAACTCTTAATCACCGCACTCTCTCAGCTCTCACTAGATAATGACCTTTATCCTTAATTCCCGCACTGCCTTAGCTGACGCTAGATAATGGCCTGCAACTCCTAATCCCCGCCTTGCCCGAGCTCTCACTAAATAATGGCCTGAAACCCTTAATTCCCACGTTGCCTCAGATAACCGTGAGCGCAAAGTCATCATTTAAGTACTTAACCAAGAAGAAATTTTACCATTTATAGTTAGAAACTGTGTCGGCTATGGTTAATTCGTCAAAAAGTAAATTAAAACTAAAAGACCTAAGTCTCTCGGATAAAATACTAGTAATAAAAGAGCTGGAAAACAAAGTTTCTCAAATGCGGGGATGAGGAGGGGCGGGGGTGCACGTCTTATAACTACCGCAAATGAAAAAATAGGCACGGCAAGAGTACTCCGGATAAACGCATATATCGGATAAACGCATAACGGGGCTTGGCAAATTGACTATGCGATTAACCGGTTTCGTCTGTATACATGAATAGATTCAGTGCTTTGATTTCTCACGTCGATAATATCATGATATTATCGGTGATATGTACAATACAATAAAACCTGAATAATGCGGAAAACGGGATTGACACAATTTGTCAGGATTAGCAAGGTTTCCGAGTTATCAAGGGTAAAATCATTATGATCTGACCTTTTTGTTGGGGCAAAGATGGGGACTGGGCTCGACGCTTTCCACCATATCGCCTTTTTTCATAACACTTTTCCTTTACTTAACTTTATAACTTTTACTCTTCACCAAGATTTAAATAGTTTTTGTCACCATTTTCAAGTCTGATTGACAGTTTCACTCAGTTACATTCTCTGGTGATTTAAATGAACAATATCCGGCACTTATGACACAACCTTGGACACGGCACGCATTTCGGAATCAGCACTGGCATATAGCTGAATACGGTAAACAAAAGAGGTGCAATAGTTTATCTGAATTAGAAGGATTACTCATACAGATAAACCGACAATGAAAATGTTCGGTGTTCGGAACAGATGACTGAAATATTTCATCCGAATGAGGGAATTGTCCACATTATAGAGGTTTATCTAGATTCAGGTTTTACTGTGTACATCACAGCAAAAATATATCGTTGCTATACCACATAAGTATATGGTCAGTGTGACTTGGATTTTTTTCAGTTTTATGTAATAATACAATGACATCTCAGATTTATGTTTTTGTCCTCGCGTCACTTCCTCTACCATTAAATCCAGGGAACAAACGGTGCCATTTTGATTTAATAATAAAAGAAATGACAAACTTTCGAATAAGAGAACAAGAAAGTTCTATTGAAATTTCAACACATGCACGCTGAAATGAATACAGCGAGTCGAAAAACAAAGTTTTATTTTAAGACTGTTGTTGGCAGAATGGCCCTCTGTATCATCCAGTTGGTAGAAGGTATTCACATACTCTGATTTTAACACCAACCTTAACTCGCAAAGTGGCCGCTGCACCTGAAGATACAACGCCGACAGAAAGCTATGAATTCTGAACAATATACTAAATCACACTTTGGACATTCCGAATAAGCCAGTTCATTTTAGACAATTCAGTAATGTTTGTTAATTGTGTTTAAACATCAATGTTTCCCGCCCTGCCTGCCGTGTTGTCTGAAAATACTTGTTATCAGCACCACTCAGGCGCCTATTGTTTGCTACACGTCTCAGCTTCTAGAGGCGACCTACTCATTTCCCCGCCCTTTTTTCGCTAATCCCCCCGGTCATTTCCGGTGTGGCCAAAACACCCTCAATCAACAGCTCACTTGCTAGCTTTCAGCGATCGCGCCAACACGCAAATTAAAAAATTTTTGTTCAATATTTAAATTGCTAAATTATTGAGATAATATTATCGAAAAACTCTAAACTTTATTGAAAATCTTCTTTGCTAATTGTGCGGAATTGCTTGTGAGACTCGGTAGGATATGACAATTATTGTGACGAAATAAACGGATCGTAATTGTATTATTATTAGTCTGTGACGAAACCTTATTGTGTCGAACCCCCTTTGTTTCGCCGAATAATTGGAAATCCGTCTCTAAGGTGATCTTGCAACAATGGAAGAGGACAATACGGCAAAATTTACACGGTATCTGCTTGAGCCAAAAGTACGGCAAGGCACCATAGAGAAGTTGATCAAGGAGGAGCATGATGACCTCGAACTCCTCGCGGAAACCGATGCCGCATCAGTTGCGAAATTAAAGCTTTCAACGGGCCAGTCCATTGCCCTCACGAAGGTCATCCAGCACCTGAAGGGGGTCGACGTGACCCCGGATGTGACCAGCAAAGCCGCCAACCCAGGTCATGCGCCGGTAAACGCGACGACTCTACGCGAGCAAAACATCGATGACCTTCTTAAGTCCGTGCAGGAAGCTGATAATGTGCTCTCACAGGGACAATCCGGTGACGCGGCGGGACACGACCCATGGCTCGACGGCCGACCGTCAGGTAACTTTAAGGCCATGCTTGTCCAGGATTTTGGTGGACTGGTACTAGCCCCCCACGAGGAGAATGTCGTGTCCCTAGGTAATGCACGCCTAATCACGCAACCACGCAAACCAAAACCAACACCCTCGGAAACGTCTACCCCTCAGTTTCTGGTTGGTTCTGTCAGAATCTTAGCGACCCGGACCATGAATTTGTAAAAAATGGAAGGTACGTTGCAGTGAACTATACACCAGATATTGTGAGTCCTATTTTATGCGTTCCAAAAGGTGATGGTTCTATTTGACTTATTCACGACTGCTCGCAGCCCGACGGACTCAGCCTTAACGATCATGCCAACCCCGATAAGCACATGTTTGTAACCGTTGACACTGCAGTAAATATGATTGATAAAGGTTGGTACATTGCAAAAATCGATCTGAAAAACGCGCACAGACACGCAGTAATTAGTGTAGATTCGAGGCGTGCAACAGGTCTAAAATTGCGCTTCCGAAAAGATAATCATTACACCTATATGGTTGACACCAGGTTACCTTTTGGCGCGTCTTTGAGTGTCGGGTCTTTTCATACAATTACTCAGTCTGTTGTACGAATGTTGCACCGCCGGGGTATACGAGCTGTAATTTGTTTTCTAGATGATTTTTTCGTTTCCGCAGCTACGGAGCGAGACTGTAAATATGCCACGGATATGCTGCTTATACTTCTAAAAAACCTAGGGTTTACGATTAGCTGGGACAAATGCGTCTATCCGTCAAAACAGATAACTTTTTTAGGCATTAAGTGCTTCAAAACGCTATTTTCAAGCGCTTATCGGTCGGCTAAATTGGGTTGCCTCGGTCATACACTCTGTTCGACCAATGCTCCGGCGCCTTATTGACCTTATGGCTAAGCTTAAAAAACAGCATCACCGCGCACGCATTCCTGGTGAACTCAAACTATCGCTGCAGGCTATTTCTCATTTATGCGAAAACTTCAATGGCACGTCCTTTTTCATACGAAAGGCGAGGCCCCAGGCCGCATATATTGTTACGGATTCTAGCGCGATAGCTGGGGCAGCTGCCCTGGTAAAAAAATCCTGCGTCATTGATTGGCTCTACACCTGCTGGTGTCGCGATTATAACAACATAAATAATACTCACATTAACATTAAGGAGTTAGCAGCAACTGCAGTAGCCATCCAGCGATGGGGTGGCGTTTTACGGGACTCGGATGTTGTGTTATATACAGACAACATGACAACCCTTCATGCTATAAATCGTTTTACTATTCGTAACAGATTAGGCAGTGACATCCTCTGCGATTTGCTAATCAACTGTGCAGTGTTTAATATAAAAGTATGTGCAAAGTTCATTTCTACTAAAAATAATAAACTGGCCGACTCTATTAGTCGCTTGCATTCGCTTCCATATGCCACATATGTAGCCCATCGGGTAGACTTGAGCAGAATGTCTGAGCACATGTCAAATGCATCCCATGACTTTGTTACGCAGGAATGGTTCAGCAAGAAGCCCTACTGAAGCACAGGATTGATTAGGTAAAATTTGTTGCTTAATTGCTTGTTGAATGCTAGTTAATGTTACGTAATTAACTTTGATGTTATATTTCCTCGTTAGTTCATCGCATGTCAGCCATCTATTATTTTTATTCATTAGATCTTGTATAAAAACAATTCCGTTTTGGAACCAGTTCTTAAAGAATATGGGTTTATTATCTATAAGTATATCTTGATTGTTCCAGAGTAATTGCTTAGACATTGTCGAGGTTTGAAATATTGTTTTAAAAGCTTGTAAGATATCTTGATAAAAGGGAGGCATATGAGGGAGTTTTTTTACGTCAAAGTTGCAATGCATTAACAAACTTAGGCCACCAACCTTATCTAAGTAATAATTTACTACTTTTGACCACTTTTTTCGTTGCATTAATTTTGGTAACCAAGCAAGTTTGAGAGTGGTCAGCGTTTAAATGTAACAAATTGTAAGTCAAGGGATTTTTATAAAGAACTAGTGAAACAAATAATTCAACCCCCGACTAGCTTAAAAATGTGGAAGAATAAGGGGATAGCTCTTACCCTAGTAAACAAAAGTATCAAAATATCAAGAGATTCATGTCGCGACAACAAACTACTTTCCTTCCAGTTCAAGATATTAAACGACATAGTAGCCAACAACAAAAATCTGGAAAAATGGGGAATTAAATTAGACAAAAACTGCTCTGAATGTAATGTAGTAGAAGATAATTTCCACCTGTTCATAAATTGTCCTAAAACAGTGGCAATAATAAGAAAAGCGTGGCAACTCCTTGGTCTTAAAGGCTTTCACGCTACTGAGTTTCTGTTAGGATCTTGTAACAACGCTGAAAACCTTATTTTTCTTATTTTAAAATACCGAATATGGGATAACCAATTCCGTAATTTAGCCTTCAATTATTCGACTTTCATGCATGAAGTAAGCATGTACATGCAAGTAGATAAGATTATCTTAGACAACGATAAATACCATAGGAAATGGGGATCGTGGTCCATCAAGGACAATTGAAAAACGGATCTTGCTTTCTTTTCTTTTTTTTCTTATTACCTCGTTAATGCATACCTACATTGGTCAAACCATATGGACGTCCCAAAAAAACCCACGACACTTCTGCACACTCCTTGTGTTTCATGTCTGCTTTTTCGTACAAACGTTTACTACATCATAGATGCGAGTAAATTTATAGACAATTGTTAAAATTACTGCAGTATTGTCTGGGTGCTGTGACACCTAGCGATGTGTAAACTGTGTGTCTGCAAAAGGTTTCTGAAAGGTTTTTGGTGTAAATGTTCGAGTAATTGATGTGACGTACAATGTCTTCCTTTTTCAATAAAAAAAAAAAAAAAGAAGCCCTACTGGACAGCGAGCTAACGATGTACCGGCGAGCTGCCTTTCAGAATCCACAAAGTCAGCATATCGTACACACAGAGACACTTTCTTGCGTTTCTGCTCTTTTTTCGACTACACGCCCGTGCTCACCAGCAACAAAACGATGGCCCGCTTCAGCACGTTCCTCGCGCGGACTTTAAAACCTCAGTCTATTCGTTCATATCTAGCTGGAGTACGCGTGCTCCATATGGAACTCGGATACCCCAGCCCAACAGACGATAATTTTTTGCTCTCGACAACGCTGAAGGGCATAACCCATGTGAAAGGAACGCAGCCAAACCAAAAGCTCCCAATAACTACAGCCATCCTAAACAGCATGCGCAGCTTGCTGACGCTCAAGGACTCGTTCCAGTGTTGCTTCTGGGCCGCTTGCATCGTTGCGTTCTTTTGTTACTTCCGGAAGTCCACATTGCTGACCAAACATAAAAACAGTCACGACTGCAGGAAAGACTTGTGCCGAAAAGACTACTCCACCATCCCGGATGGTACGCTTATACAGGTTAAGCACACCAAAACACTGCAAAATTTCAGTAAAAAAATTAGATATCCCCATCCCATTTATCCCTAACTGTGACCTCTGCCCTGTGACAGCGATGCAAAAACATTTTGACATGGTCCAGTTGGACCAAAGCGCACCTTTATTCTCTTTTCGCAAGGGAGATATAGCCGTCCCGCTTACACACAGCTTGTTTGTTAGCACGCTTCGAACCCTACTTGGCGAAATCGGACTAGAACCGGAACAGTACAGTGGGCACTCCTTTCGCAGGGGAGGTGCATCCTTTGCGTTTACCTGTGGCTTACCAGCTCACGTGATAAAGACGCAGGGGGACTGGAAGTCCGATTCGTACCAGCGCTACTTGTCCGTCCCACTGGCCATGCGGAAGGCCTGTTCACGCGTAGTAGCATTGCATTTAACCAACCCATAAAATTTACTTAGACCTACCACTACAAGTACGATTGGGATCTCTTTGGACAATTATTCAAATGTTATGTTTAAAGTTATCTGTATTTTTAATGATTTATAAATAATAAATCATGATCCCAATCGTTTGTTTGTCGTTAGCAGCTAGAGACGCTTGTTTACATAACAAAAGGTTTAAAGCCACTTATGCCACAGGCAATGTTAGAATCAATTAATTCGCGTATCGCCTGAACACATCAGGCTAATTCTTGTATTGCCTAAAATGTCTGTCAAACGAATCCCGGACAAAACGGCGACGGCCAAAACGGACAAGACCAAAACGGCGAAGGCCAAAACGGCGATGGCCAAAACGACGACAAGTGCAACCCCGGACAAAACGGCGACGGAGTTTTTTTTTAAGTTTATGCTTTAAAACGCTTATTTAAATAAACGTGGCCTTTATTGGAAATTCCTGGCAGTGTAAACTAGCGTTTTTTCGCTAGCTGATTGCAGAGAGCTTGGAATAACGCGATCAGATCCGTGTTTGTCAATGTGGCATGAAACAGTTTCATTTCCAACCATATCTTTCGAAACTAAATAAAAACAACAATTTTTTGTGGATTATTGCAGTAGCTAGAGGCTGATTTTCGGAATGATAGATAAGTTGCTTTCTAAAGGTTCAGTAACATGTAATTTTCTGTTAACATGATACTACGTAATGCAAAACATAGAAATGTGCCTGATATCGTCTGCTTTCAACGTGAAACGGAAACACGCTCGCAGTAAGAACATTGAAGTTCAGATGAAAAAAAAAAAACTACGACCTTACGGGGCAAGTAACATCCAAAATGAACATTACGTCATGTTTGGTTAAATTACAAATTCGTCTATCAGCTGCAGAATATTATCGTGACCGATAAATAAGAAAGTCGCAGTGAATATTACCTGGCTTGTAGTTTACAAAAAAAAAGTAATAATAAGCGTGAAAGCTGTTTTCAAGCTAAACGAACAGACTTTCAGTTTTGCCATTATCGGCGTATTGTTAAACTTGATGTTCCTCGCCTCGTACTGGTGCCTACAACAATCCACTGGCTGATAAACGAACTCGATGTATCAGCATTAGTTTAAAAAAACAAAAACCAAATCATTTACTCTGAGTTGTGCTGGTTAACTTGAGTGTCAGTATCTTTCGAAGCAATATTAAAAACAACATTTTTTTCTGCGTTAGTCTATTGTCGTATCGAGTTTCACAGATTGCCTGGACAAACAGGACTTTTGGTGGTGGGACTTTTCGCGGTATAAGACTTTTGGCGGTGGCAATTAATTACATATCATAGTAACTGCAATTTTTTCAATTATGCAGGAAAGCGTAATTAATATGGCTGTGATGCATTGTAATTCGGAGTATATCTTCGTTCCGGAGTTGTACCTTGTAGTCAGTATATATACGGGTTGTTTTCAGTTTGATTCATATCCATATCAAGACATTGAATTCATCAACAAGTAATCGAGTAAAGCCAAAACATGCGTATGAAGGATATCTCTATACCAGAGATAAGCACCCGCTGAGCTGAACCCAGTCCTTGATTATTTCGAGGACACCTATATCGGCCAACTTTGCCATAGGCGCCGAGCAAGAGCTGATCCCGAGTTCGCCATTTTGACATGGGACGTCTCTCGCAGAGCTGCCTACCCCGCACCAACAGCCACGTCGACGGGTGGCATTGCAAGATGATGTCTGCCGTGACTGCTCACCACCCGAACCCTTTGGCGCTTTTTACTGGTGCTGCAATAGAAACAGAGCCTGAACGACGTGATGCTTGCTCAGATGGTAGGAGGACATGCCCCCCCCCCCCTGCCACCGCACAGCACCGTCGCACCTACCGAGCTATGTGCGAAATAAGCACATCCTGGTTTATTGCCCACAATAGTCACATGTGAACACGAATTGCAATATCAACTTATGTATGTATGATATTGATAAATAAATAAACTTTGAATTTTGTATTATATTGATTCGTTGGGTTCGTTGGGTTAAAATATAAGAAATGATAAGAAAAAAACATAAGTTTCCTAGTTTTCTTTCCACATACGTATTCCGAAATGTAATGGGCCCTTATCTGATACTTTTAAAAACCACACGGTTAAATGGAATTATTTGATAATCCAAACAAAATACCTCGGCCCGAGCAATATCTTTCCCTTTTATTGTACAAAATGCTGTACAGAATGCCCAGCTGAGCACTCAACCCTTTTGCTAAAGGAAGTCTACCGCCTTTGGATGCCATGGCATTTACACGCTCCGTGTTGTTTCTAGGAATATATATAAGCCAGAACGCCCAGTGCACACAAAACATAAGAGTATGGGCTCGCATCACCTACTTTCAGTCGACAACTATTTATTTGCTTGTCTATGTAAACAAAAACAAATGTCTCCCAGAGAAAACTCCCCAAATAACCATTTCCACTTTTCTTTTTACTAAAAAAAAAAAAAAGAAGTCACTCCCTAAAAATAAGAAAATTCATTGAAAAAATTAAACAAAACTAGAGCGGCCAGTGCTCACCAACAACGATGTACCCAAACATGTCAAACCCTTTTATTAGCCAGCGTTGTCTATTTATTTTTTGTACACAAAAACAAATGTTTTCCGAGACAACCAGGTTTCACCGTGCGTCATTTCATCCGAATCTTGAAGGTGATCACTACAAACAGGTTCTACTTTTCGTCTTTTTATCGAGGTTGTGAAGCTGGTCACTATAGCAAGGGTTTGTACACTAAGTATAGTTATAGCCATGATATTTTGTTCGTTTTACAATTAAACAAGCAACAGTACTCGGAACTAAAAAAATATTGACTGTCATGGTCATGAACCAAAAATGTTTCACTAATATTTTAGAATGTTATAACTTGAGCCCACTTTGATAAGTAAAACTAAAGGAACTAACAAAAAGATTTCTACATTTAATAACATTTTGCATGCATTATAGCCTACTTGTGAAGCTTTTTTTCACTTATTATACAACTTTGATGCGTTCAACAGTTATAGACTGTTTACTTTTCGAGGCTCATCGCTCTTACTGCTTGACCGGCAATATGACACAGGGACTGTTGGGAAAGGGTTCAGTTTTAAAGGAAATGGCGTCTGAAGAAAACAAGAATGGGTTGGCAAATAAAGTCATAAACAGACCAGTTTGTATTTCAGGAATTTCTGATAAGGGCTTACTTTCGACAGTCAGCGCGCTTGAAGAAAGAAGTGGTACGGAAAACATAAAAAATCTTATTTCTTGTGCTTGCACGAGCTTTGAACTGTAATAAACCCTTACAATGGTTTATTAAACATACTTTTATATGTTATTCCACATGCACAATAATCTCCTTGTGAATATGCTTCGATTAAGTGGAGAGCTAGCCCATAATGATATACGAGAAGGGGCGGGTAGAACGAAATGGCTACAGTAGACCGAAATTTGTGAAATTGAAAAGAACTTCTTCCGTGGCTGAAAGCAAATTTAATTTGCCAAATTTCGCAAAATAAGGAATGTTTGATTCGAAAGGGTTACCAAATGTGCATCTGGCTTATTAAGATTAATCAGAAGTTGACATTTTGTGGTCACCAAGTAGTGATTGGGACACTGACAACCGCTAAATAAGTACAACTAAGAGAAAGTATTTTGGGAAAATTGTGGGTTTTTAATTATTTTAAGGAAATATCCTTTAAATTACTCAGAACAAATATACCGGTGACCTAGGACATCGAACCAAACATTGTCAATACAAAACGCAGCAAATTCCTGCTATACAGACAATAAAATGCACGAAAGCAAACACTGTTACTAAGTGACACAATACACAAGTTTGGAAAATAAACTGTCTGTCTGCACGTGAACCAATCACTAACAGCGATACAAACGATGCAGTAGAACCAATATGGCAACGGTAGGCACTTAAACCAATCAGTAAAAGCGATACAAACAATGTTGCAGAACCAGGATAACAAAAATAAAAAAAACACCTGATCAGTCTCGCTAGATTTGTTAACCTTTCTCTCAACAAATGACACGTTCAGTTTTTGTGTTACAGTATTATGAGTTTCACTTTATGTGCAATACAAGTATGCAGGGCCGGAAAAAAGCCGGTATTTTTTTTTTATTATTATTTACATCAAACTCTAAAAATGAAAGCAAAAAAGAGCAAAAAAACCGAACTTTTAATAACCTAATTTACCATCTATCAATTATTTGAGTATCTGCTTTACAAAAAACCATTAATCCCTTTATTTAAATTTTTGGTCAATTGACTTTATTGATTGAGAAAGCGACTTTTCTACACTTCAACGAAGAAATATGAGATATACCGCCCACTAAAAATTGTCAGTTTTTCAAAAAGGGTATTTTGTGCATGAACTTACGGTAAATCTTTCAATAACAGAGACCCCAGTATGCAGGATTCATGTTTCTGAAGATATAATGCTGATCCCTATCTGCGGAACAAGGTAAGGCTTCGTAGCTCTGACGGAGATGTATACGAAATTACTTAAGTCACAGGTGCCTAACGCATGACGTGTTTCATAACAATTTCCTGTCAAAGGGACTAAACTTCAAAAGGACTACGCTTCAAATGGACTAAACTTCAGAATGTCTACGAGAATAAAAATGACACCTACAAAAGGACTACACTGCAAAACTAAAAAACAAGTTCCTTGGGATTTCATGTTCGAAATAGACGGCTGATGTTTATATTACAAAAAGATTACTTTCTCATGTCTACTCTGGTGACTGAACTTGACACTAAGTACTCCGGTTTCAGATTTCGATTAACTCCGACGTTACTGTAAATCAGAATTATGGATTTTATACGGATCTTAATGTAATCATTACTGATTATTAGTAAGTTAGTGCACATTAGTTATTTATTTTGTTTGGAAGTCGTAACAATATTATCAAATTGTTATTCCTGAGATTTGCGTAGATTAGTGTTGGATTAGTGCACTTTTTTAAATTTTTCGTACATTACTTTATTTTGATCTTAACAATTCTGGCACATCATGCCGATGTGCCAAAGTAGAGTACAGTAGGGCAGAGTAGAGTGGAGTAAAACAATACCACATAAGCAATTTTAACATTTGAGTGCACTACAGTAGCGTAGGTTCTGTCACCTTGTAGCAAGGATATACAGTAGCGCAGAATTTTAGTGCAGCATTTTGGTGTATATTTTTTCTTGAAACTTTATAGCAGTAGAGATGTGTAGATAGTCCTAGATGACTCTTGCGCTCTTCCTATGACAGCAAGAGTCATAGTTCCTAAAATAGAACAGGTGACTGGTCTTAATTTGTCAGTCTCGGCGCACGAATGGGGCCAATGGCATTATTTTAACAAGTTTGTCCAAGGACAAAGTCCCAGCTTACGAAAAGCAAAAGAAGAAAAAAAACGATTCCAGCGTGCATGAGCAAGGGAATTTCCCTGAAAATTTGGGCTTCAAAAGATGAGACGGCAAAAGGCTAGCTTACTAATTAATTTAGCATCGGACCAGAACATAGACCGATAAATACATACAAAGATTTGTTTCCCAGAAAAATGAGAAACAGATTTTTGTATCTCTGTTAGACTGGATAGTCTGCCCTAGATACCTTCGAACAACGCTCGCATTTCGGACCAGTGCGCATATTTATGTATTTTACCTCGATGAGCGGTTCTTATTCAGACAAGTGCGCATGTTTGTTTAATTTGCGTTGATGTGCGGCTCTCATTTTGGAACAGTGCGCATGTTTATTTAACTTGCGTTGATGCGCGGTTCGCATTTCGGACCAGCACGCATGTTTATTTATCTTTTTTTGATGAGCGGTTCTTATTTCGGATCAGTGCCCATGCTTATTTGCCGTGTGTTGATATGCGGTTCTTATTTCGGATCAGTGGGCATGTTTGTTCACCTTGTGTTGATGTGCGGTTCTTATTTCAGACCAGTGCGCAAGTTTATTTAACTCGCGTCGATGCGCGGTTCTCATTTCAGACAAATGCACATGTTTATTTTACTTGCGTTGATGAGCGGTACTTATTTTGGACAAGTGCACAAGTTTCCTTAGGTTGCCTTGATGCGCGGTTCGCATCTCGGACCAGTTTGCATGTTTATTTAACTTGCGTCGGTGCACGGTGTTTATTCTGGAGCTGTACATATGTTTATGTAATTTGCGTTGGTGCGCGGTTTGCATTTCGGACCAGTGCGCATGTTTATTCAACTTGCGTTGATGAAAAGTTCAAATTTTGGAAAATTCCGAATGTTTATTTTACTTGCGTTGATGCCCGCTTCGAATTTCGGACCAGTGCGCATGTTTATTTAACTTGCGTTGATGCGCGGTGCTTAATTCAGGCCAATGCGCATATTTCTTTAACTTGAGTTGATGCGCGGTTCTTATTCTGGACCAGTGCACATGTTTATTTAAGTTGTGTTGGTGCGTAGTTCTTATTTTGAATAGTGCGCATGTTATTTAAGTGTCGTTAATGCACAGTTCGCATTTCGAACCAGTGCGCATGTTTATTTAACTTGCGTTGATGTACGGTGCATATTTTGGTCCAGTGTGCTTGCTTATTTAGCTTGTGTTGATGTGCGGTTCGCATTTTGGACCAGTGCGCATGTTTTTAACACTTGGCAAGCCTGTGGCTTGCAAGGGGTTTTTTAATTTGTGCGACCAACCGTTAGTATCTTTTTCTTCTTGACAATGGCCGGATTTCTAGCCATGTGAAAAGAGTGTATTTTTGGAAGTAAATGCAAAGCATTTCACGCATAGCACAGAACACACAGTTGCTCAGCTTTGTGTGAGCTCTCACTGCGTAAATAGATAACATGGCGTATGCCTGATCAGTCAATAAAACCTTAAGTCAACAAAAACCAAACTCTACTCGGCTTATAAGACGTATTCAAGCTGTGTTGTTTGCAATATAGTACAGGATTCAAGAAATAACCCACTGAAGGAAGTATTTTTGCGTTTTAATTTTTGTCAAGTGTTTAACATTTCGCTAGCGAAATGAGGTTTAGCTTTAACTTGCATTAATGCTCGGTTCCCATTTCTGACCAGTGTGTTTGTTTATTTAGCTTGCGTTGATGTGCGGTTCGCATTTCGGACCAGTGTACTTGTTTCTTTAGGTTGCGTTGATGCGCGGTTCGCATTTCGGACCAGTGCGCAGGTTCATTTAACTTGCGTTGACACGCGATTTGCATTTCGGACCAGTATACATGTTTATTTATGTCCCGTCGATGCCCGACTCTTTATGTCTATTCAACTTGTGTCGATTCGTGGTTCTTTCTTCAGACCACTGCGCATGTTTGCTTAACTTGCGCTGATGCGCGGTTCTCATTTCGGACCACTGCGCATGTCTATTCAACTTGTGTCGATGCATGGTTCTTTTTTCGACAAGTGCGCATATTTGTTTAACTTGCGTTGATGTGCGGTGCTTATTTTGGACCAGTGCGCATGTTTGTTTAACTTGCGTTGATGTGCGGTGCTTATTTTGGACCAGTTCGAATGTTTATTTAACTTCCGTCGATGCGCATTTCGGGCCATTGCGAATGTATATTTAACTTGTGTTGATGCGTGGTTCTCATTTCAGACCACTGCGCATGTTTCTTTGGGTTGCGCGGTTCTTTTTCGGACCAGTGCGCATATATATATAGCTTTATGTTGATGCGCGGTGCTTATTTTGGACCAAGTGCACATGTTCATTTAACTCGCGTTGATGTGCGCTTCGCATTTCGGACCACTGCGCATGTTTAGTTAACTTGTCTCGATGTGTGGTTCTCATTTCGGACCAGTGCGCATGTTTCTTTGGGTGCGTTGATACGCGGTTCGCATTTCGGACCACTGCGCATGTCTATTCCAACTCGATGCGTGGTTCATTTTTTTAGGACCCGTGCGCATGTTTATTTAATTTGCGTTAATGCGCGGTGCTTATTTTGGACAAGTTCGCACGTTTATTTGTCTTCCATCGATGCGTGGTTCACATTTCGGACCAATGCGCATGTCTACTTAACTTTCATCGATGCGCAGTGCTTATTTTGGGCTACTGCGCATGTTTATGTAACTTGCGTCGATGTCCGGTTGTTAAATCTGACTATTGTGCAAGTTCATTTAACTTGCGTTTACACGCTGTACGAAATTCATTGCATTTTTTTCAAAAATTCCGAAAAAAATTCAAAAGTTTTCCAATTCACTCAAAAAGCACAAGCCGTATGCATGACCCCCTAGGGACGGCTCATATCAAAAATAAATAAAATCTGATAAAAACTGTAGGAGGAAATGCATTTTGAATTTTTTTCTTCAAAAATTCCCCAAAA
The DNA here is from genome assembly GCA_949752745.1 of Protula sp. h YS-2021. Taxonomy (NCBI): domain Eukaryota; kingdom Metazoa; phylum Annelida; class Polychaeta; order Sabellida; family Serpulidae; genus Protula; species Protula sp. h YS-2021. The sequence goes on from OX457026.1 coordinate 19,736,673, forward strand.
ATTCCCTGATCGACTCAAAAAAGCACAGACCGTATTCACGACACCCTGAGCACGCCCAGTCCCAAAATAAATGATATCTGATCAAAACTAGGAGAAGATGTATTTTGAGGTATTTTCATCAAAAATTCCCCCCAAAGTCAAAAATTCCCAAGTCGAGTCAAACAGCACAAGCCATATGCCCAACCCACCTAAGGATGCCTCATAACAAATATAAATGAAATCGGTTCAAAACTGTAGGGGGAAATGCACTTTGAAGTTTTTTCTTCAAAAACTCCCTAAAAATACAAAAATTGTCCGATCGACAAAAAAAGCACAAGAGGTATGCACGACCCTTTAGGGGTGCCTCATACCAAAAATAAAAGACATCGGATCAAAAATATAGGAGGAGACACATTTTACAATTTTTTCTTCAAAAATTCGCCAAAAATTCAAAAATCATCCGATCGACTAAAAAAGCAAAAGCCGAATGCATGACCGCTTAGGGATGCCTCACACCAAAAATAATTGACATCGGATCAAAAATGTAGAAGAAGATACATTTTAAAAGTTTTTCTTCAAAAATTCGCCAAAAATTCAAAAATTACCCGATCGCCAAAAAAGAGCACAAGTCGTATGCATGACCGCTTAGGGATGCCTCATACAAAAAATAAACGACATCGACTCAAAATTGTAGGAGGAGATGCATTTTGAATTATTTTCGAGATTTTTGCTTCAAAAATTCCCCAAAAATACAAAAATTGTTCGATCGACTAAAAAAGCACAAGCCGTATGCATGACCCCTTAGGGGAGCCTCATACCAAAAATAAATGACACCGGGTCAAAAATGCAGGAGGAGATACATTTTAAAATTTTTTCTTCAAAAATTCGCCAAAAATTCAAAAATCACCCGATCGACTAAAAAAGCACAAGCCGTATGCATGACCGCTTAGGGATGCCTCACACCAAAAATAATTGACATTGGATCAAAAATGTAGGAGGAGATGCACTTTGAAACGAAGTTTACTAAATAAACAACTAACTAACTAACTAACGGACGCCACGGCAAACCGATAGGAATACCCCAGCTTACGTGTAACGTAAGCTGGGCTAAAAAGGGTGCAGGACAGAAATGGTCCAATTATAAATCATGGCGCTCACCTGTTATAGTCAAATTACAATTTGTACTGCGAAAAATAGACGATTTCTTGAGATCGGGATATAGTATCTCCCATTATCGCCTACAACAACAATTCAAATTGTATTTTCTGCATATCACCATACAACCCGACTAACAGAATGATTAAATAAAAAGTTTACCACTGAATGAAAATTTATAGAAACGGGAGCAAGCAAGAGCAATAAGCTTGTACAACGCCTGTCTATAAATTTCGATCAAGTATTTGTATTCACAAACGAAAACAATCCACTTATATTTAAGATTTTTAAACCACTAATGCTTAATTAGACAGAAAATTTGCCACGTTAATTTGTTTAGTTATTTATTTATTGCTTTGTTTCAGACTCGAGGTCCATATTTTGAATCTTCACAATGCCTATCAGTGAAAGATATTTTATCAACATATTTACTATACATCAACTTTATACGACACATTATACCATTTCGCATTAAATAAGATTTTCTCACGATATCACTGGTGCGTAATGTTCGTACCATTGCATTTTCCGATTCATGTAACCTTCTGTATGTACTTTTAATATATACTTCCATAACTTCATCATATTGTTTAATATTACGTAATTCCATTTCGAATGATATACTACATCTTCTATGTAAATTGAAAAAAAAGCACGAAAAATATTCTTATAAGCAATTTTGAACTGATACATAGTTAAGAATACATATATGTCTCAGTGAATGAATCTACAGTTGGAAAACCACATTTTACTCAAGTTTAATAGTTCGGTGGAGGTCGAAAATAATGCGCAAGGATACTTCTCAGTGTGCTTTTTTAAGAAAAAGCCTAGTGGTACGAATCCCAGTGTCCTGGAACGTGCACCGAAAGATTCAGAGCCTCGAAAATCGAGATCAATGGCCGTCTAATGGAGTTCGCCTTTGCAATGTCGAAAGTGTAGAATTTTAAACATTTTTCCAAAGAATTATAAAGCATTATAAAGAATTGTGTTATAGGGAAATTAAATATTTCTGGGCAAAATATTTTAATCCGCCATATTATTTTTTCATCCCGAAATGTAAGAATTTTGCGAATTAATTTATTAAATAATTATATAAACAACTATAATTAAAGGTATACCACAATGCCGAACACGAATTGGTTTTTGGTAGTCCTATCATTTAAAGGGGTGTTGTTTTATTTAGCCGACCTCTCGGATGATAATTGAAGGGACAAAAATGACATTTTTGGGATAAATGTTGTTTTCCGGGACGGCGAACTTGGATGAACACTGGCGAAAGACATACGAGTACCCTATGACCGTTCGCCACTCTTCACTGGTTTTTGCGCAATAACTCTCATGTTTTGGACGCGATCCGGATATGCTTTTGTATGTGGCAAATACAGAAGTTTACACAAGTTTTCTGTTTTGCGCGAAATAAAATGTAATGATTTACAAAAATGCCAGGCCAATGTATTTTTTCGGGCAGGATTTTCCGGCTGTAACTCGCCACTTTCTTCTATCATCCCGAAATATAAATTTTAAGTGCCAACTATAAGACAATCAACTCGCTTTTCAAAATGACTGCTAAGAGCTACAAGTGTACAAGGCAAGGAACATTCAAATTGACCAGCACATCGTAATTGTTTTTTTTTTTTAAAAACTGACTGATGGCTGATGAAAATTATTATGACCCATAATAAGAATGAAACAGTGAATGGCATGGCTTAAAGTTTGTAAACCAAGGTTACTGGTAACAAAACAAAGTTTTTATCTATATTACTTTATCGCCGAAAAGTTCAATTTTACTTTTGGATCGATTTTATCTCACTAACCTCGTAGACTAAAATCTGAAACTGCTGTTACCCGAATATCTAAAACATTTTCCCCGTTCTCTACGAGTATGGGTGTTGAAAACGAATTTGCTGAACTTATATTATCGCCCGTCAGTCGTAATTAAACTATACAAACATACTGGCATGCAAGGAAATGTTTCCTCTGACCTATCCGCTGTCATTCTTCTCTTGAATTCGATTCGTTCTTGAATTTTCCTTTGTTTTTCTGCATCATCTTCACATTTTAATTTTTCCGACATTTTTATGGGCGGTACAGCTATTTACCACACAAAAAGCCAGAATCCATGGTTGGCCTTCGTACATGAAAGACGATAGCAATGTGCAGAATCTCGCTGTCTATTTTGTCTACATTTGATTACGCTTGGAGCTTCGTTCCAAGAAGTTATTGTTTTCCCTCAAATTGTGGAGGTTAAAGTACCTCTTTTTTCCCCTTTTTTATAGTTTTTTTCTTTTTCATTTTTTTTCACGCAAAGTCCTCGTCGGTTTCGAGACATCTCCTCCGCAATGGCTGAAGCTAGAAAAATGAAATTTGGCACACTTGAAGTCGACCCTGCGAAGTGGTGCTAAATGAATTTTTTATTTACCTTGACGTCATTATGTGCGTCTTGTGATGTCACGTCGATTTTATAGCTAAATATTTCAAAAACCGCTGGATCTAGAGATTTGGAGTTAAATACGTCATGAGACTACTTTCTGAAAAAGAACACCGTGTGTAGCAAATATGAAGAGTTAATTGATTATTAATGTTGTGAGTATTGAAATATTTGTGGTATATAATGTTAAGTTAACATCCCCAACCACGTGGATATTTATTTTGTACCTGACATCCCTTTATTTCTGGCGTTTCCCATTTGCCACATGCTATTCTGCCGCGCTTGTCAATAGTTTTCAATATTTCACACTATGTTTGTTTGACATCGGTTAATATATAAAGAATGCTACGTGTTTTGGCGGGCATTTTGTCTTGGTTTAATCATTAATTTTGTACGAGTTTTGGTATGAATCTGATCTTTTGGAAGAGTTTGTGGCGAAATAAATACTCTGTCTGATTTGGATTCAATTTGAATTTAACTCCGTTGCAAAACTTCTAAGGCAGAATCATTTTGATTCCATTTATCCCACAAAAGTACAAAATTAATGCAAAAAATTGAACTGAAATAAATTAAAATGTGAACAAAACTCAAAATGCCAATAGTTGAGCCTGACATCGCAAGCTTCAAAGTGACAGAGCTCAAGAGAATTTTAAGTGAAAAAGGACTAAAACGTCAGGAAATAAGTCTGAACTAGTGCTGCGGTTGCATGAGTACTATTCCACTAAAGAAGAAGATGTACAAGAACCAACGGAGGATCTGCAGGATTCTACTCTGTCCCACGATAGTGCTTCCCAGACAAGCAGCTCAACGAGTAGCGCTCGTGCTCGAGCTGCTGCCCGTAAAGCCAGTTTAAAAGCCAAATTAAAAGCCTTGAAAGAAGAGGAACGAATACGCGTCGAACTAGCGGAAAAAGAAGCCCAACTTCGCTTTCATCAGCTTCAGACGGAGATCCAAGCTGTTTCTGCCGAGGAGCAGGTGTTTGCCGAATATGCAGAAGCTGTAGCTCCACAAGCCGCTATAAAAGGGAATGCTCCAGCTGTTTCGCCTGAGCCCCCGCGTGTATACCCAAATACGGCACAGGCTGCTACGATGCAAAGCATACATTCTCCTGATGTTCGCAGTAAGTTATCAGTTCCTACATTGACCACAACCGCACTGAATCTGGATGCGCTAACGTGCGTGCCCAACTATCAAGTTCCACCGCAGAAGCACGACCTACCTCAGCTTTGCGATCCGGAAAGCAATCAAGTGCTTACACTTCAAAACGACACCGGTGACATCAGAGCACAACAGCAGATGTTTGATATACTGAGTTTACCGAAGCCAGAGCTCTCTTCGTATGACGGTAACCCTATTGAATTTCATTTCTTCATGAATTCATTTGACACTTGCATTCGTACAACCAGCATAAGTGATGCCGCAAAACTAAATCGTCTTTTTCAACTGTGTAAAGGGAAAGCTCTAAAAATCATCAAGTCATGTGCTCTTATGGATCCAGTTATGGGTTACTCAAAGGCTAGATCGCTTCTGCAAGAGCGCTTTGGTAATGACTATGTTATCTCAGAAGCATGGGTTACGAAAATCACGAGTGGTCCGCCAGTCAAGAAAAATAGCAAGGAGTCTTTGCAGGAATTTTCAGATGACGTTAGAAGCTGCACTGAGACTTTACGAGCCATGGGTCATTTGGACGAGGTGGACTCGCGAGTGAGGCTAGTACAACTGGTAGTGCGGCTGCCTTACTACTTACAGGGGCGCTGGAGGAAACAAGCAATTGATGAATACGACAAAATTGGAAGATATCCAGGTATTGATGAATTTCTCAAGTTCTTAGAGAAAGTCTCACGCGAGGTTAGTGATCCGGTCTTTGGTATTCAGGAGGCAAAAGAAAGTAAAGGCTGTGGGAAGAAAATCAAGGCCTCAAGTTTCCATGTAGATGCAAAAGGAGGTAACGAATCAAATATCTCTACTGTAAAATGCTGCGTTGCCTGTAAAGAAAAGCACATGTTGCACCAATGTGACGTGTTTAAGAAGATGCCTGTTGTTCAGCGTCTAAAATTTGCCAAAGACAAGCAACCCTGTTTCAACTGCTTAAAAGAGGCTAAGCATTCAGCAAAAAACTGCAGATTTGATCGAAAGTGTGGCATCGACGGCTGCACCATGAAACATTCTAAGCTGCTTCACCATACCTTCAAATCCAAAAGGAAAGATTCGCCGAAAGTGGAAGATACTGGTACGCAAGATGACTCCCTCGTCTTGAATACACAAGCTGGGTCTTACCAGAGTTCAAAGGTGGTATTGCCCATCGTACCTGTACTTGTAAAAGGTAAGGACACCGAAAACATTGTCAAAACCTACGCTGTACTAGACTCTGGTAGCAATAAGACATTTTGTTCTGCAGCCCTTCTAAATGACCTCGTAATTGAAGGTAAGCAAACCAGTCTCAAGATTTTTACCTAAAATGACGGAAAAGAAGTGCCTGTAGAAAAGGTCGACTTATCAGTTTCAAGTATTTCAAAAAAACTGTGCAATAGAGTTGTCAGAGGTGTACGCTTTGAAAAAATTTCCGTCGCTTGTATCGAGTACTGCTTTAGCACAGACGTTGACTGTTGGGATCACTTAAGAGATCTGCCAGTTCATCAAATGATGGCATAAAGGTGACGCTACTCATTGGTCAGGATAATCCTCAAGCTTTGTTGCCATTGGAGCTGAGGCGTGGCTCAGTTGGTGAGCCATATGGAGTGCGGACACCTCTGGGATGGACTATCAACGGTCCAGTGCAAACAACAGAAGACGACACAGATGTGTGTAACTTTGTTAATTGTGCCATAATTGCTAAGCGTCTTGAACAACAAGTCGAACAGTTTTGGAAGCTTGAGAACAGTGCTTTATCTACTACTGAGCTATCTCTTAATGACAGAGTATTGCAGATATGGAACGACAGTGTACATCTACGAGGTGATCATTACGAGCCAGATGTTCCATTCAAATCCAAAGAGCCACAACTGCCAAACAACAAGTGTGTTGCTGAAAGGCGATTGTCTTACCTGGGGCGCAGGCTAAGTAAGGTTGACCACCTCTTATCAAGGTATAAAAATGAAATTGAAACACTACTGAAGAAGGGTTACGCGGCAAAGGTTTCGGATATTGAAGGGCCGCTGGGGATTACCTGGTATATACCACATCATGCTGTGCTGAATGTCAACAAGCCCGATAAGGTGAGAATAGTTCGTGATTGCGCAGCTGAATATCGCGGAACCTCATTAAACTAAGAAGTTTTACAAGGTCCTGACTTGACAAACAGACTACTTGGCGTCTGTTACGATTCAGAGAGAACAAGTATGGTATGATGGCTGACATTGACGCAATGTTTTTCCAAGTGAAGGTGACACCACATCACAGAGATATACTCCGGTTCCTTTGGTGGCAGGAAGGGGATCCAAAAAAGGCGGTAGAAATTTACAGGATGACGGTTCACCTATTCGGTGGTATCTGGTGTCCAAGTATCTCCAGTTATGCGTTGAAAAAGACTGCTGAAGAGTTTCAACAAAGGTTTGACAAGCAAACTGTAGATGCTGTACTACATAATTTCTATGTTGATGACTTGTTACAGTCAGTTGTTTCAGAGAGTGCTGGCATTCACATGGCTAAGGCACTTCAAGACCTGTTGTCGCTGAGGGGTTTTAACTTAACGAAATGGATCAGCAACAGTCGAAAGATCATCGAGTCGATACTGAAAGACTACAGGACCAAAGGAATACAAAATCGAGACCTGCAGCAATCCGCGTTCCCGGTTGAAAGAGCGTTAGGTCTGGAATGGGCATTGAAGAAGATGTCTTCCGCATTACGGTGAGACAGCGCCAAAAAGATCCGATATATACTCGTCGAGGCTTGCTTAGCGTCGTGTCATCCGTGTATGATTCATTAGGTTTTGTTTGTCCTTACGTACGTCTGGCAAAGAAGCTGTTTCAGAGTGAGTGCAAGTTGAAGAAGGGCTGGGATGACAACCTGGAAGATACAACTATCAAATCATTTGATTCCTGGCTGCACAATCTGGACATCCTCAGGTACTTGCAGATTCCCAGATGCTTCGTCGCAAAGGTGAGGTCTGAAGTAATTGATGTCCAACTACATCACTTCTGCGATGCATCAAGCGAGGCGTACGGTATGGTTTCCTACCTGCGCGCTACAGATAGTACAGGTACTGTCCATTGCTCGTTTGTCTTTGGAAAATCAAGGCTAGCGCCAATTAAGCAAGTGAGCATACCTCGCCTTGAATTATGTGCGGCTGTTACAGCAGTTCAAGTGAATAGCATGATCGCAAAGGAGCTCACAATTGAAATCAACAACACGTTTTTCTGGTCTGATAGTACAATTGTGTTGGCTTATATAAACAACTCAGATAAAAGATTTCACACCTTTGTAGCTAACAGACTTACCGTGATTCACGACGGTTCAAGTCCAGATCAATGGTGGTACGTGAGTTCACAAGATAATCCGGCGGATGATGCCTCCAGAGGTACCAATGCAAACAAAATGTCTGGCAGATGGCTTCATGGACCGATGTTTCTTCAGAATTCCGAGGATGAGTGGCCAAGACATCCAAATGTCATGAAAGAACTCAACGACGATCCAGAAGTGAAGCACTCAGTGACTAACTGTTCAGTTGAGGCGGCGTCTGATTGGGAGCAGTCATCTATTTATCAGCTGCTCCACAGGTTCTCCGACTGGTTAAAGCTCAAACGGTCTGTAACGTGGATTTTGCGGTTCATCCTTTGGCTAAAGTCAAAGAAGACGAAGAGGTTTGGCTTAATTACAGTGCAAGAGCTTAATGCAGCAGAGTGTGCAATTGTGAAATATGTCCAGAGGTCTGCCTACAAAGGGGAAATCAATGACCTGAAAAAGAATGAACATGTAAGCAAAGGTAGTTCACTATACCACCTAGAGCCCGTACTGATTGATGACATTCATAGGGTAGGTGGACGATTGCCGCACGCGAACATCCCGGCTGGTTCGATAAATCAAACTCTGCTGCCGAGAGACCACTTTGTATCGAAGCTACTTGTGCGCTACATTCATGAAGCAAAACCCAGACATTGTGGAACTGAATATGTCTTGTCTCTACTTCGTACCAGCTACTGGATACCGAAGGTGAGACGCCTTATCCAGAATATCCTGCGTAGCTGTGTTAAATGCAAAAGATTGTACGGCAATGCAGCAAATCAAAGAATGTCAAACCTTCCTGCCGACAGGGTTACACCGAATGTTTCACCATTTGCGAACGTTGGTATCGACTGCTTTGGACCTTTTCTAGTAAAAAGGGGCAGAAGTCATGAAAAGCGGTACGGCTGCGTTTTCACATGTTTGACCATCCGAGCTATTTATCTTGAAGTCCTGCAATCATTGGAGTCTGACGCATTCATTAACGTGCTGATCAGATTCATTTCCAGACGCGGTACCCCTTAAGTAGTTCGTACAGATAATGGGACAAACTTTGTCGGGGGATCTCGGAGTTCCTCGATGCTATGTGCCGCTGGAATGAATCAAATAAACTTCACAAACACTGGCAACATGATCAGATACAATGGATTTTTAATCCACCTGCTGCCTCCCAGCAGCGTCGATGATATCGTGCTGGTGATGGATGAAGTAACACCAAGAAATTGCTGGCCTATGGGAAGAGTGGTGCAAGTCAACCGAGGCAGAGATGGTTATGTTCGATCTGCGGTTGTTCGAACAAAATCAACCAGTCTGACACACCCTGTGACAAAGCTTTGCCTTCTAGAATCTTGTGATCGAAGCTAAAATTTTTTTTTTGCAAAATGATGCGAGCCTAGCGCCGTCATTAAAAGGTGGTGAACACCTAAGCGATCACAGGAGGATGTACTTAGTATGTTCATGCATTCACTTGTGTTGCATATATTTAGTCGGTTTTGAAAATGCATAAAACGTTAATAATATATGCTTGCTGTTTGTGGATGAAAGTAACTTGAAATTAAAAAATTAACCAGAATACAGTAATTTCTTACATTATGAAGTTCAAACTTGTTTGGGTTAAAGTGGTTTGTTGATGTTATCCACAGGCACAATTTAGCGTTTTTTCCCGTTTAATTGTGCCCATGGTATTTTGATGTCATATAATATTCATTAATAATCATGTGTATTCATCCTGGTTCATGCACAGCTAAAAATATTTTCTTTATATTTTTTAAAGATTTATGTCATAACCTTTTGCTACGGTAATAACTGATTTTCAACATACAAATATATTATCAGCTCATTTCTGCTCCAAATTCATGCATAAAAATGACACACGTTCTAAAGTGTCAACGTTATAATGTGTACTCCTTCCTGATAAACATATTAATTGTTTCCCATTATGCATAATGTAAATAGTTTCACGGTTTTTAATGTTCCTCATGTATGCTTAGATTTGTTCATACTGATGTCCATAAACAGCACATTCAGTATTTATAATGTTTCAATACATGTATGAATTACTTCCGTTGTGTTCAACGTCCGCTTTAAAGTTCTACTAAAAAACTTCTTTTGCTTGAAGTGGTGGGAAAAAGATCATGCACAAGTCTTAACGCAGCTCATGGAAATGCCTCTGCATTTCTAGTCTTCGCATAGGAAAAGGAGCAGTGCCTATGCTAGACCTCACCAAAATATCGGGTTTTCCAATTTTCGCGATGTTTCAACCTAACTTCATTATCATTTTTAACGATTTGTCTTAGAAATATTTCGTGAAAGTCTTACATGAGATTAGGGGAATATAGCTAGTGAATGGGTTAGTTTAATATTCTAAATGTCGAAGGGTGTCAAGGCCATTGCCTGCATGCTTAGAACAACATTGTCATATTTACTGTTAATGGTTTAAATGATCGCGCGAGCTCTCATTTAGGGGGCGGTGTAGTAAATATGAAGAGTTAATTGATTATTAATGTTGTGAGTATTGAAATATTTGTGGTATATAATGTTAAGCTAACATCCCCAACCACGTGGATATTTATTTTGTACCTGACATCCCTTTATTTCTGGCGTTTCCCATTTGCCACATGCTATTCTGCCGCGCTTGTCAATAGTTTTCAATATTTCACACTATTTTTGTTTGACATCGGTTAATATATAAAGAATGCTACGTGTTTGGGCGGGCATTTTGTCTTGGTTTAATCATTAATTTTGTACGAGTTTTGGTATGAATCTGATCTTTTGGAAGAGTTTGTGGCGAAATAAATACTCTGTCTGATTTGGATTCAATTTGAATTTAACTCCGTTGCAAAACTACTAAGGCAGAACCATTTTGATTCCATTTATCTCACACCGTGGTATCACTATTTTTACGTATTGCGTAATTCTGACATAATTTCTACGTTTTCTTTTCCTGGTCGGTTTTAAAACGGGATTTCTGTACACCACATACAGAAAGTTTAGTTGTATACGAATTGCCAGTTAAAAGTAACTTTAAACTATCCTTTGCCCTGCAAAACGCCCCACACCACCCCCAAAACGTAAACAAAATGCCGCTATCACAAGGCCAGAAATTAGATACTGGTGTACTCGCACGAGCCATTTGCTGTATGTTTGCAAAATAAGGATAGGCATAACAAGCCTTACTCATTTGTGCTTGGCCACATGCAGTGGTCAGAACATCTTTTTACAGTGTTGTTGTGAGTGTGTGCATTAATAAGCAATGCTTGCTTGTAATTGGTGGATACAGAAAGGCGCCCATCACTGTACTCGTTGCAGCTAGTGAACCTTCAGAGGTTAAACCGCTGGTGAACATCTACGCAACTAAAGCCACTCTGTCTTTAAAGGGCTCGAAATGGGTGAACATGGGTGAAGCTTTACGTATAAAATTGTTGAATTTGAGAGAGTTTAAGAGCAAAATACATTATGAGACAAAGAAAGTTGTGTTGACCGATAATCTCAAAATGTTGTTTACACATCAAAAAGTACATAAATTATAAGGCATCTAAATAAAGCAAAACCTTTCAGTAGTGAAAATATCCTACAATGAACAACTTTTCTCTGCCCCAAATTTCCCCATTTACTTAACCATTGCCTTTTGAACAGAAATTCTAGTTAATGAACATATCTGAACTGTGAACACTTTCTACGGTCCCAAAAGACAGTTTTCAATAGAAATGAACGGCTAATGAATGAACACTTAATCTGATCTCATTTATTTGAACATCTATTCTACAACTTGTGAAATGGAGTACCAATTTTGTATCTCTTAATATTAATGTTTATTGTCATAGCTGAGCGAGTGTGGACATAAAACAAAAGCGACGCAGTAATTAGTAAACAGGTTATGCCTAACAATGGGAATGAAGCCCTATAAATCGCACAATATTGAAAACTCTCCATATTCATATTCATATTGACTGCCTCCAAGCGTTAATTTCGTCAATTGGTTGCGAAATCGGTCCAGAGCTTATACTGGAACGCCAGACTGCTCGGTTTCCAGCGTGGGTTTCCTATTTGTTATGCCTAAAGTTAGGGAGTCGTGCTTTCACAAGTCTTGGAAAAGGGGCTTTGGGTGATAAGTAAAAAATCCCACCGTAGAGTAAGTCTTCTGGTATTTGATCATCGTCCAGTGGCCATGGCTAAGTCAGTGTAGGTGTTTCTGTGTCATGAGTGTGGATACTGTCGTAAGATTAGCTCTTCACAGGATTTCTTCGTTGAGGATCTCTTCTTTCCTGCTGATATCGAAAAGGTGACACATACAGTGAAGATACCATCAAGAAGCTCACTGAGGACGTATGCCAGGTAAATTGTCATTTTGGATTTGGTTGCCAATTCTGAGTTTTTCTATGCCCAGTTTATGAGCCTGCCGAGCGTAGTAGCAGCTTTTCGATTGTGACATTGATTTCGTCGTCTAGGACTATGTTTTCAATGGTTGTGGAGCCCAGGTAGCAGAGTATGCTTACAATTCCTAATGGAATGCCTTTGAGAGTTATAACCGCAAGGTACAGACTCGAAGTCAACGACTTTCAGGAGTCTCCGTGTAACTACCGTTGCGAAGGGTTTGCCAGTGATACTCAGAAAAGAGATTTCTCTGTTCGTGTTGTAATCACCTTTATCCCCTTTGTTCTTATGCAAGGTGTATATATTGGCTTCACGCATACCATGCGACACCGAGCCTTCCCGCCAACTTTACCAGTTGAAAACCAATCAGGCGTTTTGCTTAATTCGTCGATGGTTGGTTCTGCATCTAGTTTGAAGCTGTGGTTGATCCTCGATTGCTGTCTGAGCTATGTCAGTCTCGTTTAAATAACATTCTAGGCGGTGCTACACATCTATCCATATGTTTGTTTCTTTCTCTCGGATAATACTTCACCATACCTAGATATTAGGTGTGCTATTTGTTAACGGACGGGTCAGTGGCGTGTTTTATTCCACTGCACATTTCACGAAGGTTGCCGTTGTCTGATGCCTTTTGAATGTTTTTAAACAAGGTAATCCAATACTGATTTTCGTAAAATAGTGTATTTTTCTTCTATTTCGCGCCGATTGTAGTTTTTAAGCGTCGGGGCTGTTAGATGTTTGAGGTACTTCCAATGGACATCGTTTTTGTTTTATTTTTTGTCTCAATAGAAGGGAGCATTTTAAAAGCGTTAGACTCGAATCAGTATTTGCTTTGGTTGCCTTTTTAATGAAGACAGCCAACGATGAGTGCACAATGGTGGATTTAGTTTTGGCAAAAACCCATCAATGCTTCCATTCATTCAAGGTCTTGTTTTTCTCGAATCATGGAGTTCAGCTGATGGAATTTGTCTTTGTCTCTGGTGTTAGCGAGGTTTGTCTTTGGTTTACATTAATGCTTGGTTCTCCCTGATAAGCTTGAATTTACTGCAAACAAGTGAATGATCAGTTAGCATTATGGCAAGTGCACTTGTGGTTGACAATGGGGATATTATGTCTTGTCGTGATAATTTCGTCCGGCTGATGCTAAATCCGAGAGGGAGTGCCACCATGACACTTTGTGGTGTTCACCTGCGATGTAATTTTCCGGAATGCAGAGCTGGAACGGCGAGCACAGCTCCAGTGAGCACTAACCATTTTCATCCACTTTACCAACATCGTGGTTGCTATGTCATGGCCATGCTGTATTGTGAGAACATTGAAATTGCCGAGAAGAGTTTCTCACTGTTCTGTATTTGGTTAGAACGGCGGACAGGTCATCACAAAATTCATCTTGAATTTGCACACAATGCGGGGCATAAGAACAGACAATGCTGACAGATCCTATTTGAAGGGTCAGGCTTAGGCCCATAAGACGACAAGAGGTGCGATTATAGTCTCCATCTTGTCTAGCAGGACGTTTTATATACACCGTGTCGAAGTGGCTCAACATGCCGCCTGTCGCACCAGAAAAAGGTACAGATTTCTCGTTAAGGACCCTTTTCTGCTAGGCTCGTATCCTGGAGAGCTGCAATATCTACCCTAAGTTTATCTGTCTCTTCTGCAATGATAGCCGTTTTCCTAACATTATAGATTTTGCCAAGGTGTTGTTTATGCCCAGACACATTCTTCGAACGTTTCAAATACCTATCCTTTGAATTCTCTTCTTGTGGGTATTGAAATTGACAATCTGCTTGTTCGGACAAGGTAATTCTACTTGTTATTGCCGAACTGATATTCACAAGGCAGCACTTTTACAGACAACCTGCGCATACTTGTACAGACGGCTCTGCAAGGTGATCAGCTTCATGCTGCTGGAAATGCAGGACTGCAAACTTTTCTCACTCAGCTATTGACGGGAGTACTCGTTCTCAAGAGTGGTTAAGGGAGCAAATCCCTACAGAGAACAACTGCCCAAATGCAATGTGCTATTGGTGGAGTAGCACCGGAAATCTCATGATATTCGGTTGTTTACAGTCATCCTGTTTTGGTACTCGATTACGAAACTGTACCGAGTGATGGATTTTAAAATTTCTTTCTAAATAATGTGTCTTTGAGTGATTTTACCGCATTACTTGATTTAGTGAAAGATATATTGTAAGATTATGAGAAAGTTGTTATGCGTATGGCATGTACAGAGTCGTGTCAACAAAACATGACGAAAAACAAACTTTTGATTTTTCTTTTTATGCAGATTTCATCCGTCTCGGCGACCCGCACAAGAAGAACTGAAGAATCACTGCAATGGTGAGGGTTAAATTCTGCATTGGCCTGAAGAGCTGTGACGCAAAATAACTTTTGACATTTTGTGGACTTATAACCGAAGAGACAGTAGCTGGGAACTGTATAACGAATACGAACAGCAGTATTTTATTACCAATTGTGTAATAGACGCAAAGAAAGTAACCCAGAATCTGGTAGGCGAGAAGACATTCCCTTAAACACATAGCCACTGCCTCTAATTAAACACATGTCTTCTCAGGAGACAGAAAGCACAGAAAGCTGGCAAAATTCTTCCTTACAGCTAAAACACTGAAATATGTGACTACAAAACTTTCGATATTGAGTATCTAACTTCTTCACAGCAGGTACACGATTAATTTGCGGCATGTGTTTTGCGACTATAAAACACTGCAGTCGCCTAGTGGAAGTATTTATATGTGACCACATAGTTTTTGGATATCACACAGCAATTTCTAAGCACTAAGGTATATTTATCGAGTTGAACTCTGAAATGAAAATGCGTGAAATCTAGAATATTAGGTATGATTTTTTGCATAAACTGTTTATGAAATGTTTAAACATGGGTTCTGTTTATATATGCCATTGACGCAGCTCCGATAATCATGCTCTAAGAGTAACTGCCCCTATCAAATATTCAATGGACAAATAAAGTGGAGAATGGCTTAAACATAGCTTCTCTTCGGATAAATTTTAAGTTTACTTAAAACTTAGAGGGAAAGGAAAGGAAAAACCCACTGCCTAGCTAAGTATTGAAATACCAAAGAAATGCTACTGAAGTATCTCAGATCACCTTAAAATGTCTTTCACTATCGACTTAAAGTATGTGGGTCATCTAAAAATGCATATACAACGTCACGACATAAAAACCTGGAGAGGAAAATGTCAACAATAACAGGGAAAGATATATATTTAAAACCTAATTTTGTAAACTAACTAGATTAAGGCATAACTGAAATAACGTCAGCATGTTTTCAAAAGTAAATAGATATTAAATTTAAGCAGACAAACTAACGATTGAATCCCACAACAACGTTTAATGCATATTGCAAACACTAAAGAGACAACTGATAAAACGTGTCTTAGACATCAGCTGGGTTTATTCGAATTAATCTCAAATTGTTGTTAGTTTAGTTGAAAAGAAACATCTTTATCCAAAGCATTAGCATACATACTTTTTGTAACTGTCTCTCATTTTCGCGAAAATAGCTCTTTAAAACCGGTTCTAATTGAATGAACGAGTGATATGACACAACTGCGCTCAAGTTACGGCTACAAAATTAATATTTTGAAACTTTAGAAACACCTTTTAACAAATATTAGATCTCAGAAAATTTAAAGAAGGGATCACATTATTTATTTCTTGACATGTCGCTTCGAAAGTCAAATAATAATAAAGCCAAAAATTTTAAATAAATTTTAAATAAAAAATCTGTTAAACCAATTTAGTGATGCATAAAAACAATGTAAAATCAATTAATTCTCAAAATTCTTTCATAACGGCTGACAAGTGTTGATAACTATCCGAAACACTTTTCAGATAGCTTTGCAAACTGAAAAATTGCTTAAAAAATAAACATTGCAAAAAGATCTTAAGCGCGAATAATTAATGTAATCACGTTTAATAAATCAATCACCGGAACTTTCACAGATATTATTTTTACACCACAAATCCTTGTGCGAGATTATGATTATACCGTAACCCTTGCGCAATGCATTTTCTACAAAGTGATGCACAACTGAAATGGCTACAGACACTGCGAAAGATGGATACAAGGCATACAAGTTTTATTATTATAATAAATGCACCTACATCCATTTCATTGAAATAGACACCTTTAAAAGAGTACTACTCTGAATACAGCTTAGTTCAGTTTACAAATTTATTGAAAAAAAAATGCTGAAAGTTGAGGCCCTAATCACCCATGAACTGGGCAAACAAACGCAAATCCCTGTTTATTGACCTGCCTTTCTATGGATAACATGATATACGAGGAATAAAAATTTCACTAACGTGTACATAGCCATAAAGTTTAACTGCTAAAACAAAGAAATGCAATGTACAATGTGCTTTGGAGGTTCTTAAACTGGTTACAACATAAATCTATATTGTATTAAATTGTATTTCAACATTAGATATTCAGATCCACAACAGTAACAATGCATCCGTACTCCGCAAAAGCAGTAACATTTATCTGCATAACCATTTATTTGTATATCATATAATCCTGTGATATGTGACAATTTGTATTTAGTTTTATTCCAAACAAAACATTGTGTGTACATATCAGTGTATTTCGTGATAATAAATGAAAATACCAGTTGATTGTGCTGCTAATATCGTATCTGGAAATTTTAAAATTGCAAATTACGTAGCTTTTATTATTTGCCAAAATCGTTTTGAACATATGTACATGAAACACCACGGTTTCAATGTTTGTACAGATTTTGTCTTAGCCAGATAATTCTTTTAAAAACCGCTATTCTGTATTTGACAGGATCAGGCAGTTTTAGCATGATTGGAAATTTGTGGCCGTCTGAGATTAATTCTTCCATAAGCACAAACTTATTCATGATATGCAACTAGGATTTATTTTTGAACCGTGTGAAGTTTTAGGTAATTTTTTTTCTTCAGACGCTCTTACATATGTAAATATACCGTTTGATTCCATTAACTTATATTAATTATTTTACATCAATGAACTGTTTGTTTTCTTATTTAACAGACCTGGTTAATTGTAGGACACACAAATCAATAAATGAAGTCTACTCTGCCAGACCAAACAGGAGACTGAAAACTCTCATCGTTTCTGTATTCGTACTTAATACAGTATTTGTATTATGTCATGGATTTTGTGGTGTTCTTTACCTAGAACAGACTCAATATGGGCAGTTGAAACACATTTAATGAATGTGGATCATATCAAAAATCAGATTATGGAACGCTGTAGATAAAAAACAAATGTTTAGATTTTAAATTTAAGGACACAAAATTTTATCCAGTATTTTTTCAATTCATATTTAGCAAGTGTGATTATTACTAAAAAGCTCTCAGCAATATTTGCGTCTCGAAATCAGTTCAAACGTTTTCATCATTGATTTCATTTTTCACATCAGTTTAACTGAATAACGCGTTCTAGTTTTCGATTTCCTGTGTGTTTTACCTCACTTTATTTGTTCTTTATTGGAAATATGATACTCGACAATTAGCATTCATTGCATATTAGCTGCAACAGATCAGATTCCACGCTGCACCAATAAAAGTGTAGCATGTGCTGGTATCTGCTTATATCTTTCCATAATTATTATTACACCCCAAGGTGTACTATAATTGTTATCAAATGAAATTTTAGTATTTACTTATATTTTTCTGTTAGTTTACATACTATCCACAAAAATGGCGATTTATATCTTTGCACTTATGTATTCAGTTAAAAAGAAAATATTTTTATGCAAGAAACACATATCAGATCACATCTGCTGTTTCTTTTTTGACACTTTTAACCAGTTAATTTACAATTATTTTTTTTACGAAGTTGTTAGTTCTAACCTCCTGGTACAGCGAACGAAAGGTTGCTAAATAAACATCGTGTTTGGGAAGGCACAGGACACACAAAAACCAAGGTTATAATGGAGTTCTGATGATATCGTGATAACTGACTGTTCGAGATAGCAATTTCATTTTTAAATTGCTGAGCGGCAGCGAAAGAAGGATCACAATAAGGTATGAAAGGTGTAGATTTAAGCAGCACTGGATAATTTTGATTTTCTTTAACAGTATCGCTACAACTCATTGTATGCACCATTGATGTTTGATCATCGTCTTAAGGAACACATCCGTAAATTACATATCTGAAACGTCCACATATTTCAAAGTACAAACCGAAACAACGGACGTATACTTAAAAGCAAAGATTTCGTTGTTTCGCTGATATCAATTAACTACTTAAAGTTCTTATATATAGTATATATATCAGAAGCCAAATTACCCATGTCACTCTCGGTAACCTTATGTGATATCATATCAAAAGCCAAATTACAAATATCGATGTGCGCGGTAAACTTGTATGAAGCATACGCACAAGAAAACAAATGACCCATATCGCTACGTGTGATAAGAATTTTTCGCATCATGCACATGTATCCCTTCTGCGAACACATTTGACGTCTGCACACATGAATGACTACACAAAAAGATGTAGAACCCACGCGGCAGTTACTGCCATGAACAGTGTACCAAAAGTGGTAGACCGATTAGCGCCATTACACAAATCTTTATCACAATGGCATGTCTCTACAGACACCTCACCCCAGGCCCCCATGTCTCGAATCTCGGTCTGGCATCCTGAAAACGGCATGATTCCACTAGCACAATCCGCTGGACTGATTATGACATCTGTAGAAAATTAAAAAATGAAAATAGTTGTATTGTTATAGCATGCAGAAAAATGTAAGTATGAAATAAGTTCCATCATATTAATTTCTGAAGAAAACTAAAGTCAGCGGTATTGTCATATGCTTCAGGGCCGATTTGTAAAGAAGTGGTCTGGCAGAGTCAGTAAAATTACCTTTGAGTATTAAAAATTTTATACTAGATATATACATTTTGAACGAATCTTTACAAAGGGATTTATTTTAATCACTATAAAATTGTGATTAAGAATACACGACGTCACACACACACAAACACACACACACACACACACACACACATATATATATATGTGTCGACTTATTATTTCACATTGAGTAAAAGTAGATATATATATATAAAAGTAGATATATATATATATGTGTCGACTTATTATTTCACATTGAATAAAAGTAGATATTAAGGTAAATTAAAGTTTAAATCAAAGTTAATACATTATTACTAATATATTGTATCATTATTATAATGCCTTACCTGAATAATTTTACTACCACAAAGTTTTAGACATTATTTCATACCAATTTGGAACTGGTATATATTTTTCTCAGTAAGACACCATTATGTGTTTTAATGTTTTACCATATAACCGCAACAAAAGCAAATTAGACGAAATGAATTAAACATATATTACTTATAATATAGGAAGAACAAATGCATATTTTAAATTTCGATCTTATCTATTGTAGACTTTGTGATGACTTTATATGTTGAAACTATATATATATATATATATATATATATATATATATATATATATATATATATATATACTACAGCAGATCTGTCAAATCAGCGACTTTACAAAGCCGCTGGTTCACTTAGCGGCTTTGTAAAGCCGCTGGTTTTAGAGCTTGAATATTTGACAATTCAGCTGAAATGATAAAGCAGAAAGGGCATAGGAATATGTCTATGAAATAGGCTATTTACACACCATTTTTAGTCGTTTTGTCAAGATTAATAATAAATGAAAGTATGAGAGAAATTATTCATTCTTTTAATATGTCACACATATTAATAGATGTCATTCACACATAATTTTATGGTTATTTCGACAATATTAGAACCTGTTTGTAATTGTATTAAATAATCATTTCTCTAAGAGACAGTACATATAATTTAAAGTCAATTAAAGCCAGGGATGTCTATGTTTCACAATCACAGGATATCAGCGAAATCATAATGGCAATTTTAGCATAATACAGATTGCAGTTATGCTTTGAGCAAACAGAATTACCTGACATGACATAAGTATTTGCTCTTTTGTATAAATCGGCGATTACATTTTCAGATTAATCACGAAAAACGATTATTTCATTAGCCTTTCTTTTGCAAAGAATCTCCCACTCCGTACACAGTAAATATATTTTTTGGGCTCCGGACCATACCCCCGGGACAATACTCCCCGCCAATACCCCCCTAGGACCATACCCCACCCCCCCCCGTGCCAATACCTCCCCCTCAAGCAGAATATTTCCAGTTTTCGACGTAACAATAAAATGAAAAGAACAAGCATGTCCAAGGACATGACCAAGCCGAGTTACCAAACAATACTGTTATGCCAAAAAAAAATCGCTAAAAAAGCACTCGACGCTAAAAAGCCATGAATTTGCATAGTAACCATTTTTTTCGTGAGTGCTCCCGAGGAGTACATTTAGATTTCTAACAAGCACGTCCAAGGACATGACCCAGCCGAGTTACCAAACAAGGAAAGAGAGAAAAACTCTAAAACGAATACTGTTAGGCCAAAACTGAAGAACTTTGTTTCTGAACGTAACTTTTTCATAAATTTAATACACAAAAACGAGTTTTTCCGGGTGGAAGCTACTCGAAAAGGGATGTTGGAGAGGTTGGGTTTTGACGATTCACGTATTTACCAACATTTACATAATTTTACAAAATCTTTAAAATTCAACCATTTCGGCATTTCAATACTGAATATTGTGCGCTATTCCACGAAGGTAGTCCAGTATGTTGCGGTTTACGAAGTCGCCAACAATGTTCCTAATTCGTGAATTGATAATTGCGATTATGGAACGTATGCATTAAATTGCATTTATAAACCTTTTAACTAGATCATAGAGGATTTTTATGTACAATAGCTTTTATCAATGGATTACATGAGATGTGTGGCAAGCGTTGTGGAACTGCAATTATACACCTTTCAACTAGATCATAGCGAATTGGCTTAGCTTTTAACTACAAATCAGAGAACTGTTTTAGTGTGTTGTTCGTTAATGAAAACCTTTAAAATGAAAATTGGAAAAAATGATGGTTGGGGGGAGGTACTGGCATGGGAGGGGGTACGGTCCTCAGGGTATGGTCTGGGGGTATTATTGTGGGGGTATCATTCGGGGGGTATTGTCCTAGACTCATATCTTTTCAACTCCGGGTAATGGTCATTGCATTTTTCTTACCCAACCACTTCCAAGTTATGAGAATTAACAAAAACGCCCAATTTGTTATTGGATAATGATTTCAGCAAATCAAATAAGTAACTCCGGAGCGATGTTCTATAAAAAGACATGAAATCTACCAAATCGACAATAAATCAAATAAATAAAAGTTATCAGAAAATAAAAAAATCAAACAAATCAAATATGATGCGCAAAATTGCAATGTAGAGTAAAAAAATAGAAAAAAAATCAAGGTAAATTACAAATATTGAATGATATGGTATGAATCAACTGTCAAGTTTATGCACTGCGTTCAAAAATAAATGTTGAAAACAAAGCCCTTAAGTTGTACTTTTAAAAGTAGCATCTAATTCTATAATTCCAGCCACAATAAGAGAAATATTCCCTTGCTCTTTCTGCATGATTATTTCAGCGGAATTGTCAAATTTTCGAGCTCTAAAACCAGCAGCTTTGCAAAGTCGCTGAAAATTCCAGCGGTTTTGCATAGCCGCTAAGTGAACCAGCGACTTTACAAAGCCGCTGAAAATTTCAGCGGCTTTGTAGAGTCGCTCAGTTGACAGATCCGCTGTAACATATATATAGTTTCAACATATAAAGTCATCACAAAGTCTACAATAGATAGATCGAAATTTAAAATTTGCATATTTGCATTGTCTAGGCGGTCCCTAGACAAGAGCTGCCTGAGATAATACTTGATAAATTTGAAAATGTTTGACTGCAATATGAATTTTTGCGCTTTTCCTGATTTTTTAGAAAATATTTTGACCACCTTAGGCCAATTAGGCCAAACTAAATATGGGCCTGGTAAAGGAGCTGCATTTCTTTGAAACTTTAAGGCGATTAGACCAAATGTGCAGTATTTTTTGTGTTTTTCCGAATGTGTTGGCTAATTTCTACCAAACTGCCAAACAAAATAAGAGCATTGTGGAAAATCTTACTGCGGAACATTCCTGTAATTTAAGAGACTGGACCAGAGTTGTAATTTTGTAGCTTCATAAATTTGGGAGTTTCGCCAAGCAAAATGTGGTGGAGAAACTCCTTAGGAGCAGTTGTATTTAACGATCGGAATGGATTTGTAGAAAGAGTAGCATTTTTGTGATTTTCGAAATATTTTGGCCAATATTTGGCCTAATAATACAAGTTGTGTAGAGGACTATCCACGAAACATTCCTGCTAAATTTCAAAACAATCAGAAATGTTGCAGTAATATTTTGAACAACACACCCGTAACATACGACGGATAAGACCATAATTTATGGAAAAAGAAAAGCAAGGAAAGTCAGTTGGGCTAAAAATGATAAAAAGAGAATGAAAAAGAAATAAAAAACGAAAAACAAAAAAGGTAATGAAAGAATGCAGTTATGATATTAATGCCAGGGTAACGCTTCTTAGACAGCTGTGATGCAGACCAAAATTAACCCTTTTTGTAAAGGACAATGTTTTTAATAAAATATGCATTTTACAAACCCTTTTGTACGTTTTAATAATAATAATGATGCCTTTACGGATATAATGCCCTTGCGGATAAAAAATTTGGTCAAAAAAGATATACTGCAAATATGCCTCAAATATACCGTTACTGAACAGGAAAGGAAACAAGTGACTGGAAAGGAAACAAGTGATTGGAAAGGAACCGCAACAATACCGCAGCTGTCTGCAGTATTCTAGTGCTTTCTTTCGAAGTCGGCTGCAGAAGACTGCAGAACACCGCATCTCCAAAACATTTTTAGACACTGATTACAAGAGCACTGTATTTAACCGCAGTGGTACCGGTGGGGAAAAGAGATGGTACCGAATATGTACCGGGAACTAACGCATGTCAGACAACATGTACATACCGAAAACTAGAGCTTCAGTAAGGCAGGATCCCCCGTGAAGCAGTAGAAGTAAAATGAGGTCAAGTCACGCTGCAAGGTTTCAGGTTCCTACGCCATACCCTTCTATGAGATGTCAGCCGAACAAAACATGGTCTTACGACTAAGTTCAAGCCGAAAATTCACCATATTTGACACTTTCCCACGATGTAAATTTTTGACCGATTTTGACAATAATGCCACGTTGCACATCTTTAATATATATATTTTTACCATGCAAGGTTTCAGAGCTCCTATGACAAACACTTCTACGAGAAGTCGGCCGGACAAAACATCGTCTCAGGGCTCACGGACGGATGGACGGACAGACGGATCAGCTCATAACTGTATCCCTCCGCTTCACGGGGGATAATGACTGCAGTGTTTTGAATTAATTTAATGACATAAGAATTTACTCCATCGATGACGGTTAGAAATGCGCTACAAAATGTTTTGTTCAAACACATTGAGGCACAAGCATATAAAATGCAACCAACCTGGTTATTGATACGTGAGCAAGAAAAGATGTCAACCAGCTTAAAAATATTCAGTAGCAATTCAAGATACACTCTTTACGTCATTGAAGCTTTGTATTCTTTGTATTCTTTGCTTTCTTCCCTATGGGGCGTAGATGTTTTACGTTTAAGGTTTTACTCTTAACTTTTGATATTTCCATGAAGTTCAACAGTAAAGTAGAATTAGGTAGCGGATGTGGGGAGGGTGTCAAAGTGTTGTAAATCTGAATTTTGTTTAATTGGCTTACATGATTGTATGTTTAGAACGAAACAAAACTGAAGCATAATAAACCAAATAGCAGATTTTTAGGATTACACATCCATTTAAGTTCGAGAAATTTAAATGTTAGTTGCAAATGAACAATAAAAGCATATTATGGGTGAATTCTGTTGGTAAATTACTATGGTGGTAAGGAATAATACTTTGGTATTACAAAAAAATCTTCTTGGGGATGTAATTTAGTTTCAGTACATCAGTCATTGTTACTGGGTATTTGTATTTTGCAGTTATTATCTCAATTGGTCATATCCGGTATACTGCACGACTGGTATGCCGATTTAATACTCAAATCGCGAAAAATTGCCAAAATGGCGACTTGTCAAAAACTGTTATCTCTTGAGATAACTGCAATGTAAGACTAGGGTGCCTTCCACGCGATATCACCGAAACTATTTATCCTAGGCATATGTTACCTAGCACAGTGAAAATATATATATTGAAGTTGTGCAACGTCATTTTATTTTTTAAATCAATCCAAAATTGCCAAAATTGCGACTTGTCACAAACTGTTATTTTTGAGATAACTGTAGTGTAACACTTGGGTGCTTTCTACGTGAATTCGTCGAAAGAGAGAAGCAAATGCTTCAGTAGCTAATCTGATAATCTATTGAGCTTCTGTCACAAAGTCGCAACGAACGCGGTACTATTTTACTGTTCTCTCTTCTCTATCAGTTCAAGTGATGTTTTTTCCTTCCAATCATTGCTATCGGTTGTTGATTCCTATATTCCAGTGATTGTTATCGTTTAGTCAATCAGTGTCCGGTTGGGGTCTGCGCCCTCGACGATGGCTTGTTTAAATTACAGTAACAATATTTGAACCAACGTTACCTTTGGTCTGCAATTAAGATTATCAATTTATAATAGACTTTTGAAGAATGCAATCTAGGTCTTTACACTTACTTTCTTTGTCTGTGGTGGTTGAGGAGCAGTAGTCACAACCATCCATCTCAGTAAGCTTGTTGCAGTCTGGATTCGAGTTCACGCCTTGTCCACAAATAACCTTCATTACATAGCATTTTATGCCGAAACCTGAAAACAGTTGAAAATGGTATTCAGTACATATGGTTTTCCATGACGCTCCAATACACGACACCCAATAATATTGACTTTTCATAATGGTCCTTTACAAAACATTTGATATGTCGTCTGAAACTGGGCGAGAAAATAAATAAGAGATTCCGACCAATTTTACATCCTGAAACTCATCTAAAACTCGTATTGACGAGTATTAGACGAGTATTAGGCGAGATACAGAGATAAATGTTTCCTGGGAAGTCCTAACTTGAATGTTACATTGAAAAATATTCTACGCTTACCATCAATTGAATGAATATTTATATCTGAAACCCTCTAATAAAGACAGTAGACACAAGATTTTGGATATATAACAAACAACACGTCGAAGTCCGTTACATCAGAGCATATATTATAGATAATGTATGTTACTCTGTTCAATGCCCTTCGCAGTCAAACTAAATATTGAAGATTTAAGCAGATATGATAAAATGTGATTCTGAAAAAATGGTTCTTTTTTGCCTGTAAAGTTTCACGCACAAGTTTTTTTATTATCACTTCATTCCAGTGTATACTTCAAAATCATACATAACAAGTTATAGCAACGCAAACATAGTGACAATTTTTTTGATACTGTTAAGGAGAACAAATACTTTTTTATACCCTGGTCAAATACTGTCTAATCAACTTAACTCAAGTTTCAATTTAGCAGTTGACAATAAGAATGAACGTTATACAAAATACTATATTTGAAGGGGTTGAAGACAGAACAAAGGCGCAGAAAAAAGAAATATAAAGTCGACTATATCAACTGGTTAATTTTTTCTAAAGCTCTGCATATAGATGTATTTGTTTTGTTTAAAATTCGTTCAAAATGTACTTTGGGTTCTATGAAAAAAAATGAAGAATTTTGTTTCTGAACGTAACTTTTTCATAATTTTAATACAAAAAAACGAGTTTTCTCGGGCGAAAGCTACCCGAAAAGGGATGTTGGAGAGGTTGGGTTTTGCCTATTCACGTATTTACCGACATTTACACAATTTTACAAAATTTTTAAAATTCCATTTCGGCATTTTTTTTTTTTTTTTTTTGTCATTTGCGAAAAAAAGTCCAAGGGGAGAAGCACCTAAGAAACTTTCGATTAAATTTTATAACTATTTGAAAAAGACTGAGAGAAATGAACGGTCTGACAATTCAGTTATTTACTACCATATATTCCAGTTTTTGCCAAACTTCAAAGTTCCGCCATTTCGGAACATATAACATATAAACGATTCGCGTAGAACTGTAGGAGGAGTAGCATTTTAAAAATGGGTCAAAACGGGCACAAAAAGTCGCGCCATTTCATCAGTTTTCCGTCAATCGTCAAAACAAGTAACAGCCAGGTGGAGGACCATCCAGGGAACATTCCTGCGTAATATCAAAACGATTGGAGCAAAACTGTAGGAGGAGTATCATTTTAAAGAAAAAGTTTAACATACGCACATACGCACATACATTCAAGCCCCCTATAATGATGCGACTATCCCAGTGCGACAAAGCCGGCTGGGTTAAAAAGCCTTTAGTCACTTTGTACGCGAGTGCCCCCCCCCCCCCCCCTCTCTTCCGAGTATGCATGTAGGATTTCTATGATCACAAAGTGCAGCAGGTAGATGTCTCAATCGTGAAAGCGACTCTTTTATGAATCAGGTGTCTACCAACTACTCACACTGTTCAACTGCACCGATACTGAGTACAGCAAATAACACGATAGCGCTCTTCATTTTTGTTGTTGGTCCAAAGCCTAAAAAAAAACAAAGAGATGCTTGAAACCTAGCCTTTTTTGCTACGTTATCATTAGTACACTCAGACTGTGGCTGTTTATCGAAACTACCCGGAGGGGGGGGGGGAGGCACTCACGTACCATTTGGTTACGGTGCGTGTCCATAACTTTTCAAAACGATCCCTAAACGCGGAGTGCTAATTTTAAAAAATACTACCTTTTAACCAAACGCGGAATGAAATTCGAAATAACCCCCTTTTTGTGGGAAACACAGAGTACTGAATGAAAATTGCCCCCCGCCCTTTTCTTAAACGACATTGGCACTCCGCGCAGACCGCGTCTGCTCTCATAATTACCCCCCCCCCACCCCCCCCTTCCCCCGTCTTTTTTTTTTTTTATTTGGACACGCATGGTAACACATTTCATACCAAGTGCCCCCCCCCCCACTCTTATCCGGGGGAAAACAACCGAACATACATACAATGCTGCAAGAAAAACGCCATTTCCGCTGGTTTTGAACTTGTCTTGAACGGATCCACAGACCTATTTCTGGTCCTGCGCAAACATTATCAGAACCAGCTGCAGCGTTGCAAATTGGATGAGCCGTTGCCTTGAGCCCGAACTGACGTTTACAAAACGTTGTAACGTTAGCTGTTATGTTACGTTGTAATGTTAATGGGTGGGAACATTTCATAAACAATACTACAAAATTTATGCCGTCTGTTTATATCAAAGAAATATTTATATCCACCTGCGTTTTGACACATGAAGTTGGTTACGAGACAAATTAGTCCAAGCGGCCATTTTTTTGCCTTCGGACAATCCGTTTTAACTTCATATTTTTGTCCTTTGAAGACGCCCTGACATTGTAAATAGTTGAGTGCTCCATCATGGCTCATTGCCGCGTGATATCTTGCCCCCGTCCCCCCTGCCCCCTGCCCCTCAGGACAATATATCATCATATGTCTTGGCCCCCTCTAGGATAACTTGGCTCACCTGTGGACTGTTTATTTTATGTATTTTATTTTTCACTACACTGAAACTTGTACAGTAAATGCGACTAGCATCGTACAAATGGAACAAATAAAATAAAATCCCAGCAAAATCCCAGCAAGAGTTCAGATTACACATCTCAATATTTCATAAACCAAAGTATAATGTTCGTTGTAATTGAACCGTACATCCTACAATTTACTTTTCTCAGTTTTGTCAAGGGTTTTGAGGCAGATCCCTGAGCTTTGTAGGTAAGTCTCCTCAACATCTTTGCTGCAACATTGCATAAACCTAGGAAATTGACGTTGGATGGAGTTAAATAATGATGTTGTGTAGACATCGGACGCACAATCAAAACACAACCTCATTGTGTTATCGCTCACCGGAAGTGGTAGCCATGGCAGGTCAGTTTGAAAATAGGAAATATCGGGGACATAAAATATGAGAATGACAAGAGCGGGCAAGTTTATTTTTCAAACAACTTTTCTTATTTTGTTTTTATTATCCGAGCTAGAATCAAAATACAATCTATAAGACTTCAACAGAGGAATGAACGTTTCTGTAAAATCTCAAAGTAAACGCAGCAAATTTGTAGGAAAATTACGCTTTAATAAAATGCCTTGACATTCTACTGGACAAAAAGTGGTCGAAAAACAAGTAATTATTTGTGAAACACAAGCAGGCCCCAACCGCCCCCCGAATTCATAGGGGTATGAAGCGATGACGAACAGACGGACGGACAGGCGGACGGACACCCCAAACCTATATAGGCCCCAATCCGAAGGGTTGGGGCCTAAAAACCTTTGCATCGCTCCCGGAGGGATGGGGGCACTTCGTAGCATGTTACTATACGTGCCCAAACGCGCGGAGAAAGGGGAGAAATTTTGCTGTCAGGCGCGGACTGCCAATTTCGTTAAAAAGGGGGTGATTTTCATTCAGTAATCCCTGAAGAACCACAATCTTGCTTATAAATGTGCATTTTGGTGAAAATAGGTGATTTTAATTAAATATGACACTCCGCGTTTAGTTAAAAAGAGTGTATGTCTCAAACCTGGCGTTTAGAGGCCATTTTAAAAATTGGTTGGGCACGCCTGGTAACGCGAGTGCCCCCACCCCTACCCCCCCCCCCCCCCTCCCGGGGTGCATCGCTCGGTTTGCATCAATGCCATCAACCGGGCACTCTAAAAATCCAGTCCACTTTTTATATTTACTTCAGTTTTAAATGAAGTAATTAGATAAATACAAAATGAGGAAGTTACAGGTCAAAACAACATTATAGATATACTTTTACTGAGCTCAAACAAAAAAAAACTGAACAACTGAAAACCCCTTAAAATAACATGGTCCGCTGGTCATTCAACTTCAGTGTTTAAATAAAATTAAGAACCTCGAGTCCGTTGTGTAATTTTACATTAGTAAATGTGGGGCGCGCTTCAAGAAAAAAGAAAACTCCCGGTAATATTCACCCGCTCCCCTACTACCAAATATAGAAGCCTGTTTCCGAATAGAAGCACCCAAGGCTTCTATTTGGTTTTTAAATGGTCACAATAAAAATAGTTCCCGAATAAAAGCCGTCAACCTCCCCCTCTTCCATTCGACCTTTTTTCTGGAGTACCCCCGAGTATTTACTCTTGCCTCCACAAGGCAAGTCCTAGAGTGGTATTCTGCTCTGTCCTTATATTTAAGGACGTCCTTATTCTTGAGATTAGATGGTTCATCCTTAATTTTTATCCTCATTTTTAAAAGACTTTGTTAAGTTTGAGGATAGAGCAGAATAGCTTTTTTATCCTTATCTCTCGGCACTTTTCAGGACACAATATTTCTTTTTATTGAGCAAAAAAAAAAAAAAGAAAAAAAAAAAAGAAAAAAAAGGGAATTGAAGAAGTAATAAAAGAAGCCCCGGGACTTATATTTGGTTTCAGTATGAGAGTCTCGCAATGTAGAGTTTCCGTTTGGTAGCCCAGGGCTTCTTTTTCGGAAACTCACGGTATTAGCGATCTTTCAGATTTAAGCAAGGTTTTAGGGACAGCCTTTTAGAATTAAGCACTGTCTTGAAAACCATCTCTAAGAGGTGTCGGAAATGCTCCTTTCGACAACGAGTTCACAGTAAGTATTGGACAACAGAAAACCAAAGAATTCATACCTGCCATTCTGCATTAGACTACATAACAACAACGAGGTCAAGGCCTAATTTTTCGCCAATACAAAAAGCTGCCTTGTAGAACCAAAGGGCGCAAAAACTACTTTTCAGTACTGATCTACTGACTCATGTTCCGCAGCAACCGTTCCGTTAAGTGTTTAACGCAGTTATAACAAAAGCTTGTTTATTTTATTATTATTTATAGCCATTTATCCATAGATTTGATACATTTCTTTTAACATTACCTTGAAAACACACTCGTGTGTAGAACAGAATGGCGACAGCACTGCAAACCAAGAGCGATACCGGAAAATAACACACACTAGCCGAGGAACGTACCATTTGACTGACGTTGTGGGGTTGTTTTTTTTTTTTTTCTTTTTTTTTTTTTTTTTACTTTTCATTGGTGTGTTTCAAGAGCAAAATCAGCACCATGAAATTCAGGAAGTATAGTTCAAGAAGATGCTTTGTGAAAGACCTGTAACTACCATTAAGGGATTTAAAGCCTTTAGTTTTTAAGGTCTTTGGTTTTACGATTTTTGCACCCTCTTGTACTGCACTGCCTACTGTAGCTTTATGTGCTCTGCCCGATACAAAAAGACCCTGTTTGCACATACACTGGAAGCTAAATGTCCCAGGGGGGCCTCCCACGTGCCAACTGGTTACCAAGCGTGTCTATGGATTTTTTTTTAAATGATCCCTAAACACGTAGTGCTAATTTTGAAATGAAAACCCCTGTTTTATCCAAGCGTGGAGTAAAGTCTCTAATGAATCCTCCCCTTTTGCAGTAACGCGAAGTGCTGAATGAAAATTACCCCCCCCCCCCCCCCCCCTTTTAACGAAATTGGCACTCCGCGCGGACCCCGTCTTACTCAACATTACCCTCGTTGTTCTGTTTTTTTTTACACTCATGGTAACAAATATGATACCAGTGCTCCCCCCCCCCCCCCCGAGCTTAATGTGCTGTCCTGAACCTAAGCTACAGCGAAACACGGTAGAAGCCGTTGCCGATGTATTTGTATTGGGCGTAATTAAGCATGTTGAACGGGTTATGGTTAGAATGAAAGGCGTAACCGGTCCTCTTTCTTTCTTTCTTTCTTTCTTTCTTTCTTAATTTGCACAGTCATTTAAGTGATTTGTGTTTAATGTTTGATATGATTGATTGATATATCAACTAAGTAAAGTGAAATGTGACACTATTTTTTTTTAAGTTCAAGATTTAACACTGTTCATGCCACGTGATTTCTTTGGCATAAAAACAGTTGGCAAACCAGATTCAAGTTTACGGATGGTGTGTGATCGGAACAAGGAAAAGGTCCGACAAAACTGGTAAGACTCAAAATTTCTGTTGCTTGAGAGTTAAGTAAGTTATGAAATCATTAAAGATTTCAGTCCGGATATAACAAGGTAAAATTGATTACGATTTACGTTTAGTGTTAAGATCACTTGTTAAAGCTTTGTGTTTTTTGTTTGTTTTTGTTTTTTGTTTGTTTTTTTCTTAACAAACCGGCATTTACGACACTCACGACATAAACGACATTAAAGACACGATATTTCACGATATAGATATGGCATGCCGCGTTGGCAGTAAAATATGCAAAGGTTAAAAAAAAGTGTTAGTCGTCGTCGTCCCAGATCACACAACATCACTTTCATTTTCTTTTCTTTCCTTCTTTCTTTCTTTTTTCTTTTTTTTCTTTCTTTCTTTCTTTTTCTTTTCTATTTTTTCTGGTTGACCTAGTTGACCTAGCGCACCCTTACAATGAACGGGCAGACTACTTATTATGCGTCACTGTGGGTGACTACTGTGACGTCATGTGGTTGACTATTATGACGTGAATATACACGTTTGGCTTTTTGACGTCACTATGGGTGGTAAAGGATTATGACGTTACAATAAGAATCTCTTCCGTGGGGAGGAGACAATCGGTGGCATACTACACAAATAAAAACAAAACGCGGTAAGGGGACAATTTTGAGGACAAATGAGATCTGCGAGCAATGCCGATTTCGTTAATATGGGATATGGAATAATTTTTCATTCAGCACTCCGCCCTTCCCATAAAAAGAGAAAATACAGAGGGATAACATACGGATGACATTATTAGCATGTCCGCGTTTAGCTTAAGAGGGAGTATTTATAAAACCCGGCACGCCGCGTTTACGGGTTGTTTTAAAGGGAAATGCGGGCATCTCTGCGCCATCTAGCGACCGAAATGCGCATTACATTGAATATCGCTGAGTTTGAATCCATGTTTACACAGTACAAGTAACTACTAAATCCGTCTAAATCGAAAAATTCTTTTAAAAGACAAATAGGGTCGTGTCCAGAAATGGTCCGTATTGATATCTTGTTCCTAGAAGGGCCTGTGTTGATGTATTGTCCATTTAAATCATATTACACTGTTTTCACCATTTACCCATTGAGTCAATGGGATTTTGTTAAAAAGATTGTATAATTCTCTTATTGATACGGTGACATATATTTTTTATTTTCTTAAAACATATTGTATGACATGTTCTTCAAACATGGAAAAAATAAGGCAATTGTCAATTGAAGGGGTTCATGCATAAACTTGATAACTGCAGTTATCAGCAGTGGAGAAAAACGCCTTTAAAGTTTGAAATTTTAGAAACAAACATAGGTTTTTCCCATCGCATTTTCCTCAAAAATGCCCACTTCTAATCGGTTTTGAGGTGTAAGACTTACATATGTGATAGAACAGAGGCCAAGAAATACCGTGGTGGTAATAGTGCATTTTCCTGATAAGTGGAGTTATCAAGTTTATGCATGGACCCCTTCAATTGTGATTATGTGTGATTTTTGCATTTTGATTGAAATTTTTCGGTTTTCCCAATGGTTTCTATAGTAAAAGTACGCGACCTTTCAGTGTCTTTATTTCTCTTATAACATCGGTGACCCCCTTTTTTCTTTTCAATTTTTTAATGTATACGCTCAAAGCATTAAACTGTGAAAGTATGAAGGAAATGTCAATTGTAGGTGAGATACCCGCATTTCCCTTTAAGTTATCGTTTTATTTCGTAAAATGAGGTTGTACGAGTAAAAGCGTAATTCGCTTATCCTCACTTGTAGATGGGTTTCCCTTCCAGTTTTAATCTTTCACCAGGGCTCGCGCTTGGTTCCTAGGAAAATGAGTCAAACAAGAAAAGTGTGACTCGGTTGGGTCTAGAAAACTCGATGAGTTCCGAAAAAGTCAGTCATTTCGTAAAAAAAAGCCCAAAACGTGGACAAAAACCCCGCCAACGCGAACCCTGTTTCACGCAATAGGAAAACTTTTCATGTAGCAATTTGAACAGTCCTATATCCCGCCACCGCGGGAGCCAATCAGAAAACGGGGAAATACTTTGTATTAGGCCATTTCTGTAATACGTCATTCCCTTTCAACCCACCCAAAGTACAAGGAGACAACGCGAATTGCGCCTGTACTAGTAAAAACCTCGTTTTATAAAATAGAGCAACAGTTTTACTTAGAATTCTCTTATCATCACTTTCAGATGTGAACAGAGAGACCTGTCATTTTAAACTGCGCGAAATAGATCACGAATTACACTGGACCACGTAACAGCCCGTTGACGAAGCAATAAAATCAAATGTTTTATTTAAATTGTCACAAACACGATTATGAAATCCAGCGGATTCACTAAAGCGAGACACAAGAATGGCAGCTATATTCAATTGAAACTCCATATGAACGCAAATGAACCAGTGACATAGCACAACTGAGCCGAAAGATGACAACTGAGACCATGTTCAGTTTGTTCCAAAAACAACTAAAAATCCAATTTTAGGAAAAGGCCTAACACATACGTCTGGAATATTTCATTACTCATTGAAAATAAAGCACAAAAAAAGTACAAAAGCACACAAATTTACGTAAAACCCTGTTTTCCGCGTCATTGGCCAATTCTGGACCCATGTTTGCAGCTGGTACCATCATGATGGGCCATATAGCCATGAGTCATCGCGAAACTAGCCAGCATAGTGCAAAAAGAGCAGTTGGTACGGTTCGTTTCCCCACCCCTTTTCCGCCCCTTGGACGAAACAGAAGGTAGAAAAGGATAGAGTTGAGTTAAATACGATCAACAACGACTGTAGGACACATCAATAGTCTCTGGAATATACAGGGACTTTTGATGACTGGAACTTGAACGTAAGAAAAAACAGACATTTGAAATAATCACAACAGCAGTCTTTTACAACATTCTTGGTAGGTGGGAAATGAATGCGCTGATTGCGTTGGTGTTTCTTTCATTGCCGTTCTATTTGCTTTTCAGGTTTGGCTGGGGCTCTCTGCAAGCAAAAGAAGTTAATCAGGGATTGCCGTCTCGGCTGCTATGAGCGGACTGACAGAAAATAGATCCGGAAGCTTGTCCTGTGAGAAATCTCTGTACATAAGGCTTTACTGACCTATAGCTGTAAACTTATCCCCGAATCCTTCTGCGTCACTAATGCGTGGTCGTTAGAGGCGTGTGAAATGGTACCCGCCTCCTGTAACGCCCTTCACTGTCCGTGAATGCATCTCGGTCCATGCTGTAAACAAAACATGTAAATAGAACATTCACCACTTGATGACAGATTTGTCTTTTGGGTGTTCTGGGTAAGCTGAGTATCAGATTGTGCTCCCGTGTCCACATGGACCGGTGATAACACCTGGACCAGGATGACCGAACTGGCTTTCTTCATCGCATCCTCAGCAAACCTTGTTGATGAAAGAAGATTTGCGACCACACACTGGCCTGTGTCATGTCTGGAAAGCAGAGCAGAGATGCTATGCATACGGAAGCGTATAGTCGACATACTACTCACCAGATTGAATACATAGAATTAACCATGATAGTATTTCGTATTTACCTGGTGAGTATACAATTACACAGTACCACGCTGTAGATGAGTACATTATGGTTTGAATGACACTTATTTCTCGGTGTTGCTTAGGAAATAGCCATTTCAACACTGTCAAATATCTTTCTGAAAAAAAATGTCAGAAACGAGCGCACAAAATAACTTTTGAGTTTGTAAAAACTTAAAATGCAAGTATATAAAACAAGTGTCATTCAAACCATAATGTACTCATGTACAACGTGGTATAGTGTAATTGTATACTCACTAGGTGAATACTAAATACTATCATGGTTAAATCTATACATTCCACCTGGTGAGTAGTATGTCAACTATGCGCTTCCGTATATGCAGGTGTCAATACCTGCTTCTTACCGTCTCGGACCGTCTGGTACGGCGAGGGGAGGGGGCGGTCTGAAATGCAACAACATCCGACCAAAGGTCATGGTCCGTATCAACTACGGTCTGTATCAACTACGGTCCGTATCAACTACAGCACGAAAATGGTTTACAAATGTTCCGAATACGGCAATGTGGAAAAGGAGTGTCAGATGCCCTAGAAACGCCAGAATGCATTCTAATCTAGCTTTCCTATCTCACCCTACATCCCTCAACAAGCCTGGATGAGTTTACTCTTTTTTGGTGGACTAAAAGGAAATGCCGCATTACAACAGTGACGTTTGATTGGCTGTTGACGGGATGGAGGGACAGGACTATTCAAAATGCTGCAAAAGAGTTGTTGCTATTTCTTGAATGATATAAATTGAAAGAAAAATCTATCTAAAAGTAGAGATAATCGAATTCGAAGTTTTGGCGAAGCAAAAAAAGTCGTTAACATACACAGCATATATTATCAATTCCTCCTGTCCAGGGTAAATTGTTTTTATTTTTCAATTTTGTACACCGTACCACACGAAAGTTTTTTTCCATTCAATTTTATATCCCGACTGGGTCACTTTTATTCGCGATTTTATTTCCTCGGCCGGGGATTGGGAAACAATAATGATAATTTCTCCTCGCCTGAGAAAGTGACCAATTATTTTTCATTAATTGTTGCGTTGATTTTAATGTCATTTTAAAAATTAAGCCTGTGCCATAGTGATTGCAGGAACTAAACCCATAACATAACTTATACGGCTCTCTGTTTATTTGCTTAAATAGAATAGCTACCAGACGCTACATGTTGAAAAAAAAGCTAAGAATCTTTTCTTGTCATTGACACTTCTTACTGCCACATATCCAGTAAAACAATAATATAATTTTTTTTTGAAAGATAACGCACGACAACAGGTTGCTTGAAACATTTTACAGTATCTGACAGCGCATAACGTCAACCTGTTGCCATGACAACCATATTCTCCGCACATGAATCCACTGGAACACCACTGTGATCTCCTGGATCGGAAAGAGACATCATGCAGAACTTCAACTAGCGCTAATCG
The DNA here is from genome assembly GCA_949752745.1 of Protula sp. h YS-2021. NCBI lineage: Eukaryota > Metazoa > Annelida > Polychaeta > Sabellida > Serpulidae > Protula > Protula sp. h YS-2021. Next base: position 19,773,089 of record OX457026.1, read on the forward strand.
AGGAATGGCAGCATTACCCACAGCGGAGTACCAATTGACTCATTTGTACAATGCTACTTAAGAGTTCAGCTCAATTTTTTTAGAATCATAAACAATTTATTTGTAAAAACGGATATTGAAATTTGAAAACCTTGTCTCACGAACTCCTCTGAAACGATAAAGCTAGAGCGACCAAAAATTTGGCAGAGACATAATGTAGCATGTGTAGTTGGTCTGGCTGAATTTGTATAAAAAATTCACTAATATTCAACATGCAAAAATGGACATTGAAATTTTGCAATTCACGCCCATTACAAGGCAGGCAAACGCTTTGATTGCGCAGTTAAGGGACCTGCATAGGAATATTGTGAGAGCAATTACAGCTTGTGTGTGCATATTGACTACAGCGTTTCAGCTTTTCGAATTTGCTAAAGGTGACCTAAACCTCCTAATGGTCAACATGAAAAAGTTAGCCATTATCACGAAAATGGTTACAGGTAGAGCGATTTTGAGGTTATTTTCTACGCTTTGCGCCTAAAAGACGATATGTAAGAGCTTCTTCGGTGACTTTGACCTCCTTGGTCATGGTCAAGGTAAAAAACCGGAAGTTGACCATTATCTCGAAAGCGGTTAGGAGTATAGCAATTTTGAGCTTATTTTCTACCCTTTGGGTCTAAAAGACGATATGAAAGAGGTACCTCGGTGACCTTGACCTCCTCAGTCATGGTTAAAGCCCAAAACCGGTTAGAAAACGGTTAGAGATAGAGCGACTTTGAGGTTATTTTCGAACCTTTGGGCCTAACAGACAATATGTAAAAGGTCATGGTCAGTGTCAAAAACCTTAGCTTGACTATTATCTCGAAAACGGTTAGAGATTTTGAGGTCATTCCCTTGACCTTCTCGGTCATGGTCAAGGTCAAAAGTCGAAAGTTGGCCATTATCTTAAAAACAGTTAGAGACATGGCGACTTTGATGTTATTTTTGATCCTTTTGGCCTAAAAGACCATATGTAAGAGACACCTTGGTGACCTTAAGCTCCTCGGTCATGGTCCAGTTGAAAACCAATGGTTGACCATTGTCTCGACAAATGTTAGAAAATAGACTTATTTTAAGCTTATTTGCTACCTTTTGGGCCTAAAAGGTGATATGTAAGAGGTACCTGGGCGATTTTGAACACCTCGGTCATGATTTAGCTGAAAAATCGGATGTTGACCATTATCTCGTTAACGGTTAGAAACAGAACGATTTTGAGTTTATTTTCTGCCCTAAACGGATATATCTAAGAGGTGCCTCGGTGACCTTGACTTCTCGGTCATAGTCAAGGTCAAAAACCGGAAGTTGACCATTATCTCGAAAACGGTTAAGGAATTCGAGCTTATTTCCGACCCTTTGGGCTTAAAAGGCGATCTGCAAGGTGTACTTCGGTGACCTTGACCTCCTAGTTCATGCGCAATTAGGAATTTTAAGATTTCAGAATCGTGTTTTGTGGCCCCAAGTGTAAATTTCGCTACTTGGTAGCAAAAACGGTCTAGTCTTGAAATTGAAAGACAGTGCCATTTTCAGATTGCCAAGTTTGTGAGATCCTGATACAATTATATTTCATTGATAATTTCAATGTAATGTTGGTAATAGTATTGAAAATACAAAAATTGAAATATTTTATATAATTTCTTTTGTTCCTCAGTATACGTAGTAAATACAACTAATTTACGCTGGCTTTACACTGCTACAGACAATGTAAACTGACGTGCATTGTTTTGAGCTAAGCGAGTTTATCTGAGGTCAATGCGGTTATTATTACGGTATTAAGCACTGTGACGACAAGCTGCGCAGGTTACTTGAGGGCTTGTAGGTGTACTCTTGGTGCTTTAGTGTTATAGTGGCGCTTTGGGGTTGCATGCGCTAGGCGGGTAAATGCATGTTTGGGGGACTGAGACATTTACATTTTTAGTTTTACCTTCATTCTTCAAAGCCTTCTCTGCGCACTGACCAGAAATCACGCATTAAACAAATGGAAAAATTAGTCATAGGTAGAAAAAGTAGGTCACCAAGATGTCCCTAGCACAAATGTCCTCTCATGACGTATTTTGCTTCAAAGCTGTAGATTCAACTATTCTGAAATATTTCAATTTAACAATTTAATGGCATCATAAGGCGGCGCTGATGACGTCAAGATCATCATCTAATCAGTATCTTTTATACAATCTTGAATTGAAGTTGGCAAGGCAACGTTGCTTAGACGTTGCTTTTAATCATAACAAAAATACTACCTTCTCCAATGTATAAACAATGTCTTTGTGCCACGTTGAACAGACGTCAAAAACTCTTCTACGCAACACCAGAAGATGGACAATATCTTGACATCTAGTTGCACTCGATTCAAAACGCTGATTATGAGGATAATCAATATATATCCAACATCAGCATCTAGGCGTGGTCTTGATTTCCATAATCAACTAAACTCGACACTGATCTGACGTAAGATGTGACGTGTATCCAACGTTGATATAACATCACAAAAATGTTTTCTAGAATGAATAAATTAGTATAATGTTACAGGCACTAAAGCGTCGTCAAGGCACAACAATATTGTAGCTAATGGAGGTTCCCTGTTCGCGTATGCATGGGCTTAATTTCTAACCAGGTGATTTGGGAGTACAGTGGAACACGAAAAAGGCAAAAAGGAGAAAAACAGAGGTAAGGAAGCATAGATCCATCCATCCGTCCATCCAGCCATAGCATAGCAGGCATGCATGGCTGGATAGATAGATGGATACATACAAAGATACAAACATACATGCATACATACATAACAAAGACTGGAGCGGCACCAAGCTTCTTCTAATCGAAGTGATACATTTTGAAACGTGCAAACCTTTCTTCATTTTTAATACTTACATAAAACAAATATTTAACGGGTTAATGCGATAGATAATTCAGTGCAATAACATGAACAGTCTCCACTTTGATGTCAGCTGGCTACCTTTACATTGACTTATCAATCTTGCAATCTTTATGTTTTTTTAATTTTAGCGTGTTTCGTTTCTTTGCTTCTCAAGCGAACGAATGCGGATGGTTGTTCACGGTTGCTGTCTATGTTTTAAGGCAGGTTTGACTTGAAAACTCCATGTATAAATTGTTTTTAACATGTGGTAATTTTCTAAAGCAGATCTTGAGTTGTGGTAACCATTAAAAAACTTTTCTTTTGAAAAAAACCTCGTCGTTAATTTGCAATTTTGCGGTTTTAAAATACGTTTTGTATGCAAAACCACTTTCATCTTTGGTGTTTTTTTTACAAAAAATGGCATTCAATATTCATGATATAATATCATGATCACAGAATTTGCCGGTTAGTGCATTCTAGTAAGCTGACTGAGTGTTGCAGTTATCAACAGATTGGGTTATTTTCAGCTCTGGTGGAGAACTCATTCAACTGTACATCACTCTGTTTATTTTGTTCATTTTGAATGTCAGTAAAATGTTTGCCTTCACTTTTCCGTTAATTAGAGCTGGTGTTCTTCTTTTTTGTATAATTAAGTTTCCACTTTACATATTTATAGTTAACGAAGCTGGTCTCTTTTTTGCATTATGTAAGCCTTTCGTATAAAATCAAAAGCGCTGGATATGCAGAGATCTCGATATCACATAATACAGTTTATCAAATAGTTTAGTTTGAGTTTTATCCAGACTATGCCATGTACTGCAATGGTAGGACTGGGTTAACCTGTAGTTCTTCTTGTATTAATTTGTGAGACACCACTCCAAGATAATATTTTTTCTGAATATATCGAAACATGCGTCTTGGGATACAATTTCGCTTCTTGAAACTGGGTTATTTACTTTGTAGTTTTTAATTATAAATATGTCAAGTTTTGCGCATTTCAAATTCGATCGGATTTTTTCTGTCATACGATTTACGTTTCTTGGTTTTATATTTATTGTTTTATACATTGCGAGTAATTTTGCTGCTCGTAGTACCTGGGTATAAATCAGATAACCATATTATTTGGGTAAACGAAGCTTCTTTCATCACTAGAGAGAGCGAATTTGAAAAATTATTTGCATTACCGTTGTAAATACAAGCACTCTGTAAAGTCCTCGTTCGAAAATTGAAAACTCTGAAAATGAAGCTTTTAAATTACTATACAACACAGTTTATATGTAATTATAATACGTGCCAAATGACAATGCACTCCCGCATAAAAGAATGATAAGTAAATTATGAAACTTTGCTCGCCAAATTCCTTTAGACGTCATGGGTATGAGCCAATGTGGCCCTGAAAAAGGCTTTATTAATCCCTTGTGTTTTGCGTAACAAAATTGCTATCCAACACACAGGCGGCGTCACAGTAAAACGGGAGTATCTGAGAGAGAAAGGGAGCCTATTTCTGCTCTGCTTGGCTATGTAAGGCGTGAATGTGCGTGTTTGGGTGTGTTTTTGTTAGACTATGGGGCTATTGTGCTTTGTACTATATTTGGGCACTTGTGGAAGGCCAATGAACTCCCCGCTGCGCGTTTCGTTCACATGCTTTCCACGCATGTCCGTATCAACAAAAAGCACCTGCCTCCATGATATATCCCTATATTACTAAAATGAAATATGTATAAATGGAAGATGTTCCAACATGTCTGATCTGTGTTATATGATGCATGTTTATATTTTGATGATCCAAACATATCGACAGGTTTCTGAAGCAAATAAATTATAAACAATATTAATTTCACTCATTACTTGATGCTTAGCCTTCTCATATTTTTGTTTTCGTATGACGTCATTGGGATATCCCTAAAAAAGTCCTGCAGTTATCCTTCTAAATACAGCCAAATTATTCACACGGTGCTGTTTCCAAATAAAAATTAATTAACAAGTGCCATTATTAAGCGCATCTGTAAGCTTTTGGGTGGCTTAAAAAACACACACAGTTACTGCATCGCCGACAGTGACAAAAAAACTGACTCAATTTTTTTTGGGAGATAAACACATATCAGAGAAGTCCCTGGAGAAATACTAGCTCTGAGTCAGCTCGTCCTTAAATAATTTCGTATATATCTCTGTCATAGCTATGAAGTCTTCTGTTCCTCAATAAGCTAATTCGCACTATCGGGTATTTCTGGTTGAGGTGTTGTTTCGACTGCAAATTTTTTGGGATTAATTATTAAGAAATGATAAGGGCAAACATCAAAATTCTAATTTTCTTTCAACATGCACACTTTCAAATTTATAAAACAATCATGTGATCTTTTTAAAAGCTATTTTACATATAAGCCAAATAACACTTTGGGTGTTTCGAATAAAATGCGCAAGAATTTAGAGTTTCGACTGCAAGAGAACCGGGTAAAAAATAAAAGAAATGATGGAAAAATATATGAGGAATATCACATAAATAGCTTATACTCAGAACATAAAAGAAATTGAAACTATTTGTTTAAACCTTTAATAAATTTGTAAAATAGCTTACGAGTTGTTAAAAACCCAATTGCTCTTTTGTGCAAGAGAAATTTAACATTTAGGCGAAATCTCTCTATCATCAACCCAACCGACTTTGTCGGACTGGGTTAGTCTTATCACTATGGGGGCTTGAATGTATGCGCGTATGTGAAACTTTTTTCTTTAAAATGCTACTCCTCCTACAGTTTTGCTCCAATCGTTTTGATATTACGCAGGAATGTTCACTGGATGGTCTCCCGCGTGGGTTTTACTTTTTTTGACGATTGACGAAAAACTGACAAAATTGCAGCACTTTTTGTGCCCCTTTTGACCCATTTTTAAAATGCTACTCCTACAATTTTCAAGAATCGTTTAGATGTTACGCAGGGATGTTCCCCATGGGTTCGCCTTTCAGGCTATTATTTTTTTCGCGATTTGCCAAAAACTGCCGAAATGGCGGACTTTGAAGTTTGGCGGAAAGTGAAATAAATGGTAGTAAATAACTGAATTGTCAAACCATTCATTTCTCTCAGTCTTTTTCAAGGAGTTATAAACTTTCAATCGAAAGTTTCTTAGGTGCTTCTCCACCTGGACTTTGCTTTTTTTCGCAAATGACAAAAAAAAAAAAAGAAAATGCCGAAATGGTGGAATTTATTTATTTATTTATTTTTTTGTTAAATTGTGTAAATTTCGGTAAATACATGAATAGTCAAAACCCAACCTCTCCAACATCCCTTTTCGTGTAGCCTCCAAATTGGAATTAAATGCATTTTACATACTTCATTTTTTTTTGGCCTAACAGTATTCGTTTCAGAGTTTTTCTCTCTTTCCTTGTTTGGTAACTCGGCTGGATCATGTCTTTAGACACGCTTGTTTCTTTCATTTTTTACCCAGTTTTTTTATATGAAACGCAGGATTTTTGCGCATTTTTATTGGGAACGCCCAAAGTGTGATTTGGCCTATTATTCAGTACCTTTAATAACAATAAAATTAAACATGTGAATATATTTCTGGCAAAATGGAATTTTGATTTTTGCCGTTTTTTTCTGTCATTTCTTTATATCCTTATCCCAACTGAATTCAGCCGAAACGGGTCAACTTCATATGTTCTAAGAAACTTATTTTGCATCCCAGTCCATATTATTCAAACATTTGCCAAAAATTCATGCACGGTATACTATTTTTTGCAAAACAGGCACAATTTTAATGGGCTGCATATCTTTTATTTCTTCGTTAATTGCAGAAAAGTTAGCTTCCTCACTCACCCGTCAAATGTTTGTTTACGTTCTGGGCTTTAAATTATCATGTAGTCAAAGTCAACTGACCAAAAATTTAAATAAAGGGATTATTGATTGTCTGTAAATATATACTCAAATAACTGATAAATGCAGAATTAGGTATAAACTTATTCTGAATTTTCCTCATCCCTTTCTTTATGTTTTATTCCCACAGGATAATTTCCTGCACTGAATATGCTCAAGCACAACCGTGAACTGGCTTAATAATATGTAGCTCCGAGTAAGCTCTTCCTTAAATTACGTGATACATCTCTGTCAGAGCAACGAAGCCTTCCAGTATTCCGCTAATAAGGGTCAACGTCACGTGTTCTGAGGCACGAGTCACGCATATCAGTCCCAAATATTGAAACATTTAGGCACAAATTTTAACGGGCAACATATCTCTTATTAGTCAACCACCGCCGCGTAGCGCGAAGCGAGGAACTATTGAATTTGGGTCCACCTGCCTGCCTGTCTGTCAGCATTTCAGATATGGTGTATTTTGCGCGATAGATCTTAGAAACTACTGGAGGGATTCCATTTAAACCTTTGCGTACGGAAAGAATATAGGTTGTAGTTGTGCACCTGAGTATAAGTTTTGCCGGCCACCGAAAAATGTGTCCTAGGGACTTCGTCGAAAATCTAAATATCTTATACCGCAAACATCTGGATAAGATGTCTTTTGTGCGATAGATCTCAAAGACTACTGGAGGGATTCCATTTAAACTTTGCATACGGAAAGATCATAGGTTGTAGTTGTGCACCTTGGTATAGGTTTTGGCGGCTGCCAAAAAATGTGCCCTAGGGACTTTGTCGAAATCCTGGAATTGCACGCCTGCGGGGGGCTTAGTCCGTTTCACTGACATACTTGTTTCTTCGTTAACGTGGAGAAAAATTAGCTTACGCACTCATCTGTCAAGTGTGACCGAAGTCAAGTGACCAAAACTTCAGATGAATTGGTTATGGGTTATTTTTCAAATATAGGCTCAAATAATTGATAGATCCTGAATCAGGTATAAATGTACTTTGTACACCCGCAATATTTAACTTTTAATTTCTTCCATGCCTTTTCAAATATCAGTTTTGGTGGATAATTGCTAAAGATTATTGTTACTGTTTCACGTGATAAATCATGATGCCTGTGTATAAAGAAATGTCAGTTATTGCGGGAGATGTGTGATTATTTCCGTGTTCTTTCCTTTTAAAGAAAGGGTGACACAGAAGTATATATCATTTCCATTTTACTTTGAGGGCCTTTAGCAATTTTTAGTAAAGACTTGTGGGTCGTCAAATCTGGCACGAAATTGCCAGAGGTGCCTCATAGGGAGCGCGGTTGGCTTGTCTTTCGTTGTATATATCAGGGGATACGAAAGAAAATTGGGGGTGGAGTGGGGGGGGGGGGCATGCATATATAATGAAGAAAGTTTTCGGGGCCGGAGTTGTAATAAGGAGGCCTCGGGCTCCTGCAAGTTTCCAGTCCTGTGTAAAGTATAGTCATACGAATTTAGACACATGCCCATGTATAATTAAGTCATTTCTTCCATTACTGAGTAGCACTTCCTATGAGTATCATACTCAGGTTCGTTGTAAAAACCAAACTAAAGCTGGTGTGTCTGTACATTGCGTAGTGCTGACTTCTTAAAATGCGGCTAAAACAAGGCGTCATTTATTGATTTTTGTTGGCAGGATGAATATCACGAAAAGTGTTAATAAATGCCTTCGATCATTATTTTTGCAGAGCACTGTCAAGTATACATACACTCGCAAGAAATTTTATTTTTTTTCCCTATTGATTTCAGCTGATATTAAAAGTGTTACTTGGCTTATTGACGAAGCCTGCGCGCGCTTTTCCATGATATCTAATGAGCCAGAAAAATATAAATAACATCTCATTTCCCAGATAAATGTTATTTTCGGGATGTACCGAAATTACCGATGTGGCCGGTGAAGTATTGGGTGATTGATATGACACCTGTATTTACTTAATATTAGCAGCATTAATCGAACAGGCCATGCGTTACTTGTTCGTGGTCACACATATCCTAAGCCTTCTTTAAATTGAAAGCCGGAAATTTAGGCAAAATGTTTCACCATCTCGGAATATCACAAGAAAAAAGAAAGAAAACGGCTACTTTTTGTAGCACGGGGTGGTTTGGGGGGGGGGGGGAGGGAGTACAATATTAAAATGCCCTCATAAAAATATAGAGCTTCGAATGGATTCGGTTTCGTTTAAATCTTTCGATAATGGAATTTTCTTGCATGCTAACAAAGAAAAGGTCACAAAAATTCGTTACCGCACTCCACCCCCTGCCCCCCTCCTCCTCTTTCCGATGTCGTTGCCAGAAATATCGTGCAAAATGGCCATATTTGGGTAGTCGCAGATTGCTGCTTCCCCACCGTGGCCTAAGGTTGGTTCCCAGTAAATGCAGTGCCACTGGAAACATATTGTCCCACCTGGAATGAAAGCTGTAGTTTTAACGTAATTCAACCAAAGGTACTTTCACGACACGTGCCGTACGCCGTTAAAGTAATACATTTTACACTCTCTTACTCATTATGAGGGGAGTGATATATGGTGCTCAGCCAACGAGATGAAAATGAAACGCATTTTTAGGCCCCAACCCTTCGGATTGTGGCCTATAGGTTTGGGGCGTCCGTCCGTCCGTCTGTCAGTCATCGCTTTATACCCCTATGAATTTGGGGGGGGGGGGCGGTTGGGGCCTGCTTGTGTTTCACAAATACTTACTTGTTAAGTTCAATTTGTACGTAAAACCTTTTGCTCAAAGAAAAAAGCTTTATAATGCATTTCAATTGGTCAGTTATTATATTTAATCGACGAAAGTTTGGAAATAGTTTTGGCACCTTGTTCCACAAGGAGTAATCTTTCGTCGTGAAAACAAACAGAAGAGTATATTGTTTGACCCTTGTCTTGCCCCAGACGTTGTATAATAAACCGTCACGTGATTGTACATTGTCACTGGTTGTATATTGTCACGTGATTGCATATGTGAATTTGCTTTGGTTTTTCAGGAAACCATGATAGCTTAATTCCAGATGCTGTTTTAATATATTGAAAAAAAGATAGAACAAACAGCATGGGAGGTTCGACGTTGGATGAGTTGTTATGTAAGTGCAATTATCCTGTTACCAGTAAAATTTATCACAGTTTGAAGGGGTTGGGGAAGCTATATAAGTTTTGGTAACCATGGAAGATCCGGCTCATTGCTATTTCATTCGAAAAATGGTGTAACAGCGTGGAAAACAGAGAGTCAGTATTTTGCTTACTGTTCGCGCGATTATAGTGCGTTTTAAGCATTCACGTCTTCAAATTTTGGAAGAATGTTAGAAAAAAAAATGACCGAGAAATTTTTCATAAGAAAATCAAAGACAAAAATAGATGAACAAGGTTGTTTTAAGATATCCCTGTTTGCAGTCGACAGCGTCATGCGTTTTGTCGCCAATCTTTCTACATTTCAAATAGTACGACCTTGAAATATAAATTGCAACACAGGGTGTGAGGAGTGCGGTGAAGAGAAGAAAAAAGATTGTGAAGTACACGGAGGCTATGCGCGCATCAGAGATAAGGCTATACCCAGCAGAGCAAGGCTAACCGCACCACATCAAGTCAGCATCAAACAGCTGGAGTTGACAGCGGATAAATCGGATGGTGAGTATGAGTGATGCTCATAAATATATGTATTTAATCAGATTGGTTGAAGAATGATTGAGTAATTGAAGAATAATTGAGACAGCTCAAAATATTAAAACTATCTGGGCATTCAGTTACGATGAAAGTAAAATTCTTTAATTTCAAACTTGTATTGGATATTATGTTGTTTACATAACGGAGTATTCTTTGTAGTATTTGGAGTGTTTGCAAAGAAAGTTATACAGAAGCGAACGCTGCTGGGGCCTTATGAAGGCAAACTGACGGAAGAATGGCAGCACGACCGAGACGACCGCATTGTCCTCACCGTGCGTACATGTCTTATAGACCCCCCGCTTTTTTTTGACCTTTTTATTGGTGGTTTTAGGTGCCGACATTATTTTGTGACATTTCGTAGCTTCTTACATAGCAAATTGACAAAGTTAGAGTATACAATATTCTGGTTTTCTTGGGAACATTTTCAAATCGCTGTGCGTTTAAGGTGGGGTCAAAAATTTTGCATGCATTTTTTATGTAAAGAGAAAAATGACAATGGACACTTTCTTTATATAACTCCGCAGCTGTAAATATTCGTAGGTAAATATTACTAACTACAACATAAAAATGTAGAATTTTTCTGCTTTACCGTCCTTTCCGTAATATTACATTTTGACATTGACGTTTAAGGTTTCTGTCACACGTAAGTGTTTTTGTTACAGTTGTTTTTTAACAAGACAGACTGCAAATACTTGGACTGTACAGACGAGATGTTCTGTAACTGGATGATGTTCGTGAGGCCTGCTGTCGTGCCTGAAGAACAGAATCTTGTCGCTTTTCAGCACCAGGGCTGTGTATATTACGCGACCACACGGGTGAGTCAATTTCTTCCAACTTGCCTACATCTGTCTAGCATTTCGCCGTAAAATATATAACATTTTTCAAAAACAATGCTTCATCTACTTTTCGACCTCTGACCCAGTAATCGATTAAAATATATAAATGTTTAGAACTGCTTTGCGTTTTCTTAGAAATTTTTAACAAACTATTTTAAGGGGAGATTTTGTCACTATACGAAGACATGAATTCAGCTGAGTCGTTATGGCGATGAACAATTCGAATGTGACGTAAAACGTTTTGCAACAGTTCAAAGTTTAAATCTCACAGAAGAGACCATGAAATAATAACGTAACGATCGAAATTCAAAATATACGATTGTCCGGTAAAAAGAATAGAAAAACCTCCCGGTATTGACAACTGACATTGTAGTGACGTTGACTGTGACGTATTCTTTTCTCAGCCAATCCGCGTGAACGAGGAGCTGAAGGTGTGGTATGCCAAGAGCTACGTGGAGAGGCTAGTCGCAAGCAGCGTGCCGCTAAGCCGCCGCCAGCGCCGTGAGTGACCCGCTCTTCGTGCCACCTTGTTATTGGTTTACTAACAAGAGGCCTCTATCGTAGGGAGGAGTAAGGGGCGGGGTTTTCAAAAAAAAAAAAAAATTGTGTAAGGGCTTTAGGTGTGGACTATGAGAAAGATTCGGAGTGATTTTAAGATTTGTCGTTAAAAACGATCGCTATGTTATCCGCAGTTTTTGTTCATGTTGATATTGTTATGTGGTTGAGGTGATGTGTAGTCATATCTTAAATAAATCTTTAGTAAATACAGGAGTTCAGAAGTGTGTATGTGACATGTAAAATGTCGAATCGGGCATTTTACTAAGTGCCTGAAATTTCCAGAAGTATTGTAGACTGCAGGTCCGGTTTACACTGAATGTTTGCACTAAAAGAGGTGGGGGTGGAGGAGTCATGTTTTGGGGATGCTTAATTCAGCCGGCTATGATTGACGTGAGAAGATTGTGCTTGCAGCGGTCAGCCGGGCGCCCACCCCGCCCGACAGCGAGAACGAGGGTGTCTTCAAGCACAGTCTCATCCTAGAGCCGACTCAGCGCCGAACGAGGCAGGCGTCTGCACGCAAGCGCCAGGCCGCCAGGGCAAGCTCCCACGCCGAGCAGGCGGAAAAGGTACGCCGGCTTCGCTGTAAAGCCCCAGCGTTTCTGTCTTGTTGTCTTAGTGAATGTTAATTAGTCAGTGTTTACCGCGAGATAACTGCGCCAAAAAATCACTTTGCTAAAAAAATGTTTGTGCAGAGGAACAGATTTCGTTAATTAAGCATGGACTTTCATATGCCTATGGGGAACTGTGAAGAATATCATGCAACATTTTTCGGAGTACAAAAATTCACATTCAAAATGAATTGAATGGCTTTCCACTTATTTCAGTTGTGGCATTCAATGGTGCAAACTCAAGATAATTTTCACTAAGAACTTTTTTTCCAGAGTTCTCCTGTGATAGAGAGCACATCACAAGACCCTCCTGGAGTTCATGAAATTGTGTGCACCAGCGAAACGGCAATCTTGGATAATAGCGATACACATAGCGACAATGAGCTGCATGGTTTTGAAGCAAGTGACCGTGACACTAGACCGGAAGTTGAGCTGCTTCCGGAACCAGTCGTTATGGAAGCCATCACGGGCGGATCTGTTTGTGCTGCGGATGCAACAGCAGCAGTGGGCGAAGTCTCCGGCCAGAAAGTAGTGCGGACTACTCAGTTAAATTCATCCGCTTTGATGGATGAAAGTGTGAAGGCCGTGTCTGAACAGTGTGACGTCATTTCCATTTCGAAGCAAAGGCCCAGTGTCATGAAAACTCGAAGCAAAGGTGAAGTAGAGGCCATAAAGAAGGACAAACTACCGCGGTCGAAATCAAGACGGACCACAGCGAAACAGAATGTGAAGGGGGTTGTGGTTGGGGACGACTCGCAGCCACCTAACCTGGTCCAGAATGTGTCGTCGTTACCAGAGCTAGGAAAAACATGCGAGTCTGAAGGCAATGAGGGAAACGAATCGAAACAAGTACAAGGGAAAATCATGGCACCAAAGTCGAAGGTGAAAGCCGCACATAAAGCAAAGCCGACCGTCGAATCAAAGTCACCCAAAAAGCCGAGAAACGAGTCAAAACTCTTGAGTGACGTAACGCCGTCAGCTGAAGCAGCTCCTGTCCACAGAGCAAAGAGGAAGCGGCGCGGTGATAGGGGAAGCGCTGAGGTCAAGTTCGAGGCTACAAAAGAAGCGCTTGTCTGCAGTCAGTGTGACGCCATTTTCCCGTCGTCTACCCAGCTGGAGGACCACGAGCGAAGACACACCGGAGAACTGCCGTTCCCGTGAGTGCCTGGTTTTAACCTTTTTGTGTATCGAAGGTTATTCGCAGCCACCCATAGCTAAACTTAACATCTACGAATAGTTCGTACGTTTCTTATGCAAGTGTATATCGACTAACATTTGCAGTAAGAATGGTATTCTTTTCTTTATATATCTGTCAGTGCCACTGTGAAATTTTTAAAAGAATATCGAAGTAGAAAAATGGCGGGAATCTCTGTCTGTGTTTACAGCACTTCCAAAACTAGCCTTTTTTGCAGGATTGATATTTATTGATGAAGGCCATGTACCGCCGAGACTTCGGTCCCATTTGAATGGCCGCTTCTGTCATGTGTTGTAGATGTAACGAAGAAGGTTGTGATAAGCGATTTCGTACAGCATTCAAGCTGAAGCGACATATGACGTCACACGGCAAGGGAAACAAGTTCACATGTGCTTATTGTACGTACTGAGGCAGAATAACATTGTTTACCAATTGAATCTCATTTCTGTATCTGAATAAAAATGTCAAATACTGAATCAGGAAAAGAATCCGTTATTTATATATTTTTTTAATTTATTATTATTATTATTATTATTATTATTATTATTATTATTATTATTATTATTATTATTATTATTATTATTATTATTATTTTTTGTGAATGTACTCTTTCAACAAAAATGGAAAACATAGTAAGCTTATGTCGTCTTTAAAACTGCTGTAGTTGCCAGATATATTTTCATTATCCCAAACAAAATGAAAACTTCTGTTAAAGATGTCCTATTATTTATTATTGTTTATAAGTTACTTTCATATTGAAGAAAACATTCACAAGGGCACAAATCTCATATTATCGCGCATAGAGTGGCGAATCGCAGGAGGAAACGAATCAAATGCATGTGCTTTGGCAAACACACAGGTGGCAAGGTGTTCCGCAGGAAAGATCACTTAAAAAGCCACTTGAGAGTTCACAATCCGGATAAGGAAACGTATAACTGCGAGGAGTGCGAGAAGCAGTACCTGTCACACAACGCTTACAAGTAAGTACGGAATACACACACAAGTAAGTACAGAGTACACAAACAAGTAAGTGCAGAATACAAAAACAAGCGAGTACAGAATACAGAAACAAATGAGTGCAGAATAGATCTACTGGAAAGTAATAAATTAAAAAACATAAGTGTCACTTTGCATGTCACAGTCAATGTTGGAAACCAGCCATTTCGACACCAGTGCCTACGTTGCGCCTAAGTTTAATTTTATAATTTTGATTGCAATTTTTGCTGCATTTGCTGACCTGGATTGAGTTCAGAGTTGGTCGCAGTTTTATGCAAATGGCGATTGCGGTTTTTGAGATTGTATGTAGTTAAACGCAAATATTTTTTCTATTTATTATGCTAACTAAAAAAAGTCAGGAAAAAAGTCTCGCACTTACTTAATCAAGAAATTGCAATTAGGTGTAATTACTCAAGGCATAAAAGGAAGCAAAGAAGCAAACCGACCACTCACATTTATTTTATTGCAATTAGACACATCAATCGCTTTTTATCCCTACGATCACACATTAGAATAAATGACAACCAAATCACATAAAACGCGTGAGTAGATACTAAAAAAACCAGTGTTATGCATGATGATAACCGAATATTTTCCTCTATTTAATTGCAATTGATCACATCAATCGCCTGTTATTCTTACGATCACATATTTGAATAGGTAATAACCAAATAGCGTGAAACAGCCGGTTTCATAATTCTTATTTTAAATAATACAGAGTTATATATATAACACTGTATTATTTAAAATAAGAATTTATCAAGCAAATAAGAATTCAGATAATTTTTGTCATGGGTGAAATCGGCTAAATTGACTACGGTAGCCTATTCCGGAATAGACAACCGTCTATTCTGGAATAGACTTCCGAAGTTAAAAGATCTCTGGAATAGAACCTTCTAAATTTTTCATATATATTACATTGTAGCATATATTACTTACAGGTTTTATAATATTTAAAATTACACAAAAACGTTCCATTTAAAAGGGTTTGAAGGTCCGTAGTCTATTCCGGAATAGACTACCGTAGTCGTAAAATGCGTTAGTTCACCCATGACAAAAAATATCTGATTTCTTATTTGCTTGATAAATTCTTATTTTAAATAATACACTTTTATACATGTATAACTGCATGGTCACTTAATGTTTATATCTTACAGGCAAAGTGTGAAATCAGGCAGTTTACAAACTGCCTGAAATTTTCAGCTACTTTATCAGGAATCTTTTTTTCGCATGAAGGCGGAAATCCGCCCTTTTTGAGCCGTTATTTGTGGCCCCCGAGATCGACTGAATTCTGTAATAATGTTTTTATCCCTTTTTTGAGGGGGGCGAGTTGATTTTGGTTGTTAGACTTATTTAGACTTCCTATATTGAAATTGTAATATAGGGCGGTTGCAGTTTAGTGCGTGCTTCTCCTACAAATTTTGACGAATTTACTGGAAATTTTTGCAAGGAGGTTGTCGGGGTCTGGGGTAAAAAAGGACTTTGCCTAGCTTTGATATTTGGCGAATTGCCTGACTTCAATCATATGTGCGAAAGAAAACAATTAGTTACACAGACACACACACACATAAGCTTATATATATATATATATATATATATATATATATATATATATATATATATATATATATATATATATATATATATATGGATTTCGCCCATGCTTTGACCATTTGGCAGCCAATATTTGTTGTAACACGACTTGTTAGATGGGTGACTGAAGACTATAAACTACGAAAGTAAAGAATTAGTTGCTTGTTATTCTATTTTGTCAGTTTTGTCCCGTGTTTTAGTAACGGAACAGTAAGTAACCAGAAAATGAAGAATGTTTGTTGCTTTTTAACTCCATCCCAGTACCATGGAGTGCTCTTGCCCAGGCTTGTGAGCCTGCGGCACAATCAACAACTACAAGTACGGAAGCGTGGTTATTTGTACCTTCCGTGTTATCAGCCCACCCTCCAACATACACAGCGCTGTCTATTTTGAATTGTGCAGCCATTAATATACCTGGCGTATTCAGTATTTCAATTGAAAACAGATAAACTCCGTCGAATGGGCATATGAAGATACTGTTGTCTACTTGGTAATGGCCGCCTAGATTTGTGAGCGGTGTGTCAAACAAGACAAGCTCTCCAACATTGTATGTTCTGTCCTCGGATGGGCAAGCAGTGAAACCCACAGGGCCGTCTGTGTTTTCTGAAACAACATAGATATTTGGCCAGTGTTTTGGCTAAGAAAGCATGGGTATATCCCACCAACCCACCCACGCTGCTCAAAGGTTACTTGGGAATGGGTGCTGCTGCAGCCATTGTTGGATAAAGGAATATATTTGCTCGTTCAAGTAATGCTAGGTTTTTTTTAGTGATTTATTTATTTATTTTCTTTCTTTGCTTTTTTTCTAATTTGGTGCAACTTTGCTGTGTACCGTTTATTTCTAGAAATATTTTCAGTAGCAAAGGTTTTGTAAGGAAGGAACAGAAAATACTACCTGGTAAACATGCGTAAAATATTCTCATATAGTCCGCAGTGTAGTCCGCAGTGCAGTCGTTTATAATCGCCCCCAGATACTGGTATTCACACGACGTTTGGTTGTCACAAGTCGCTTTTAGGCCAAGCCAGTCGCTTGGCCTA
This sequence comes from Protula sp. h YS-2021, assembly GCA_949752745.1. NCBI lineage: Eukaryota > Metazoa > Annelida > Polychaeta > Sabellida > Serpulidae > Protula > Protula sp. h YS-2021. Next base: position 19,790,300 of record OX457026.1, read on the forward strand.
GTTTCCTCCACGTCTTGGTCGCAGTCATCGGTTGGGTGTGGGGGACAGCACGAGTCCGCACAGGGGTAGTTGTACTGGCCGTATACGGCACTCACGACAAAGATCTCACGCTGGTTGCTGCACGAGAGAGTTATGACGTCCGATGCGCAACCAAACGAACTAAACTGAGCTGAAAAACAGCGAACTAACGTAACATAGTAGAAAAAAAATAAACTGAAAAACATAACAGCTGTTTATTGGATATTTTTGTAAGGTAGTTGAATATGTGGAGGATCAAGTTAAAAAATAAGAAAACTGTTATACAAATCCAGCGAAACACAGATTTAGACGTAAAACCAAGTGCAGAATTTTTATCAAAAATTAAACGTGACTGCTAATCTGGAAGTTACCAGATTAAGCACAGGGAATGTATGATTTCTTTGAAAATCAACAACTTATTATGAAAAAAGTTAAATATAAAAAAGTAAAGGCCAAAAATAATAATAATAATAATAATATTAATAATAATAATAATAAATAAATAAATAAAGGCAAAAAAAAAAAAGAAACAGAGTAAAAGTACATCATGCATATGGCTCTCATTTACATACATGTGGTAGTCGCCCTTTCAGCTGTGTTGGCTTTTCTATCTTCAAGCGTATCTTTAGCGTCTGTTTGAACGGCTCTTTCTCTCTGTGAAGAAAGTAATGGTCGAGTCACTGCCTTTGCTCCAGTTATATGTATCTCTGAGGCGTCCCTGGTCTGTCAGGAGAGTCTGTTCAAAGTTTTTCTAGGTTGCCCCCTCCCCCCCCCCCCCCCCCCCAATGAAAAGAATGTTGGGATGGAAACCTGCGCGGGAGTTCACGTGTAGGGTTCTCTTCATGACTATGTTTTACTGCAGCTATCTGAACAATATGTGATTTTTTCGTGAATAGATAGTACAAGAAGGGCATACCTCCACCCCAGTCAACCGATCATCAACTTCAACCAAATGACTCTCAATGTGCTCAATGCGTTGCACCACCAGTTCTAACTGGTTATTCGTGGATTTCGTCGTTTCTTCAAACCGCCCAATCATCGCTTCCAGTTGTTTATTCATTAAATGTATTCCTTCTTCGAAGTTTCTCTGAAGAATTTTAATGTCAGTTTCGTGGCTGTCCTAAAGAATAAAGTAGCTTTTATAAAAACCCTAAAAAGTTTCATAGAAGTAGAAGGACTAATTTAACACCCACTTCAAAGACTCATGCATTCGACCCATGGGTAGATTGACTCGGAAATAGTGTGAAAAATCCGAGTGTGTATACTAAGCTTTCAGAAACACTTTCGGCAATTTTGGGCACGAGTTTAATGAGACCCCAGGCTACTTCGTGGTATTTTTGGGTAATATAAGGGAGCAAAACCCACATTTTTTACTCAAAAGGCTATGATGGCTAGCTAAGTTGATTGGAGCGTTGGTCCAGTAAACGCAAGGACCCTGGGTCGATTCCAGCCAGGGTTGGTAAGCAGGGCATTGACCTTCGCTCTAATTGCCTCAGCAAGGCGAATAAAGTGGGTCAGATCACCTATTGCGGAATTCAGAAATATCGCCCATTGAGCCCCTTCGCCATCCCTTAAAAAAAGTATAATTTTTCTTAAATCACAAATCATCAATACGTTGTACAAGCTATATTCAGACCTGTTTCCATGAGGCGGCCACGCTTGCAAGAGAAAGCTGCCATAAAAGCAGCCATCTTAATGGCGATTTCATTATCTGAGACATAGTCTGTTCCTGCACAAAGATGTGAAGTAATTAGGTTCGCGATGAAGTGAGCTATTATTTATGATGCATTGTTATCTGCAGTGCTTTTGTACATGTTGCGCAATATTAATTTATCGGAAATGCACTTTGATAATTACTTTGATAAAATTTTCCCAAAGAAAAAAAAGTAGTCCTTAGGACCAGCGGTGCACACCAGCATCAGTGTAGCCGTAGCATATTTAACACTTTTAAATTTTATAGAATGCTTTGTTTGTTTTTGGCTCCACCACTACAAGTACACTATGACGTAATAACATGTCAGAGCTCGAGTTTAAGGGGGGCGGGGGGGAGGGGGAGGGAGGTCACTGAGCAGTATATGTGTTACCATGCGCATACAAAAAAAAACATCACATCATGCTAAATTAGGGATCAGACGCAATCCGCGTGGTGTACCAGTTTCGTTTACAAAGGATGAATCTTGCATTCAGTATCCGGAGAGGGGAGGCCGGGGGGGGGGGGGGGGGGTAAAAGTGCACTCTGCATCCAACACAAGAGGGACCAAGACATTGTACAGTTAAAACAGTTTTGTGTTATGTAAATATAATAATATAGAAAGTTTTATTCATTTCTAAGTGCGTCACTTCACTTGGAAGAAGTGATACACTTAGCCATTTCACGAAATGGGCAATGTCCAACATTTACTGTAACATACACATACAGGTAAAGAGGGAATACAAAAAACAAGCATATACAGTGTATAAAAAATCAATATTGTTTTTTTCACGTGCTCAAGTAAGGTGGGAGCAGATAAATAATAGCTGACGTTTTCTGCGTTGTCGTAAGCCTGTTACGCCGAACACTTGTATTTTATTAAATAGAACATGTGATCACGTGATGCTCACGTGATGTTTGCAATTGTTTGTGTTATCAGGCTGCACGTGGCGTTCCACAGAGCGGAGGTGGGAGAGCTCACGTGCTACGTGTGCCGCAAGGAGTTCCCCAACGGCACCGACTTGTTGCGTCATCTCAAGGTGTGTATCCCCAGTCTATTTTTAGCCTTTTCTCTTAATAGCAGCAGATATAGGAGAGAGTGAATAAACACGCAAACACAGGGGCACACAAAACCTGTCTTAAACCCTTGACAATACCAACCTTAACCTTACCCCAGCTAGGTCCAGGCAGTACCCTGTACTTAATAGTTACAGTACCGATACTGCTGAGTGCCCCCGCGTTATGCTACGTAGTCCCCCGCCGGGGGACTATAGTTTTCGGGTTTGTCCGTCCGTCTGTCGACACGTTTTTTGTTAACACACTCAAGCCTACATTTTTCGACGTATTGTAAAGAGATTCCATATATGGGTAGTACTGGAACGAACAAGGATCGGTATTGTAAATGAGCCATGTCGGCCAAAGGACATTGGCCCAGCTGAACTTCACAAATTTTCCCAATCCTTATTCAGTTGAATGAGTTTGTTAACACACTCAAGCCTACATTTCTGGATCGATTGTTGAAATCTTTTACATATAGGAAGTATTGGAACCAACAAAGGTCGGTATTGTAAATGAACCCTATCGGCCCAAGGACATTATCGCAGCTGAACTTCAGAAATTTTCGCAACCCTTACATACTGGAACGAGTTTGTTAACACACTCAGGCCTACATTTTTGCATCGATTAACAAGATATCTTAACTATAAGTTGTATTGGAACCAACAAGGGTTGGTATTGTAAATGAGCCATGTCGGCCAAAGGACACTCAAGCCTACATTTCGGGATCGATTGTTGAAATCTTTTGCATATAGGAAGTATTGGAACCAACAAAGGTCGGTATTGTAAATGAGCCCTACCACCCCAAGGACATTGTCCTAGCTGAACTTCAGAAATTTTCGCAACCCTTACATACTGGAATGAGTTTGTTAACACACTCAAGCCTACATTTTTCGACCGATTGTTAAGACATTTTATATATTAGTAGTACTGGAACGAACGCCTACATTTTTCGACCGATTGTTAAGCTATTCTATATATATATTTCTGCATCGATTCATAAGATATCTTAACTATAAGTAGTATTGGAACCAACAAGGTTTCCTGTCCATCGAGCGTTTTTGTGGCAGGGGACATTAATCAGTTTCACTGATGACATGTTCTCTTCCACGATGCTACTGACTGTACAAATATATATGCTCGCCAGAAGAAAAGCGAGTTATCGGGTACATTGGTGGAGAAAAATTGTGTTTTAAAAATTAGGGATAATTATTTATTGTATGCCTTATGTATAATAAATTGTGTATAATAAAATTTATAATTTTGAAAAGGAGCACTTACCCTGTAATGTCTCCCTAAAGATAGAGGGAGACATTATTTGTTGATTTAAAAGTATGGTCAATAAAAGACTGCATTAGGGTGTTCTGGGTATTGTTGCAGGTACACGCCGGTTCTCACGCGGTCAAGACCGAATCCGACAAGAGACACGAGTGTCACTTTTGCCACAAGAAATTCTTCACGAAGAAAGATATGGAGCGACACCTGGTGACGCATACGAAAAACCGCGAGTACATGTGCCATCACTGCCCCGCCAGATTTGGCAGGCCCGACCATCTGTCCCGGCACATGAAAAGTGCTCACTCCGAACTCAGTAAAAAGAAGAGATCGAGGAGGAGTGGGCTGGATGCACCGGAAGTGACCGAATCACGGGTGCTCCGGCCGAAGAAGACGCAAAAATTGGCACAGGCGTTTAGGCAAGTGACGGAAGATGTGGAGAAGAAAACACCTGTGGGGAATCTCAAGCTGGTTAAGAACGACTCGAACATTATTGTGTACGAATATGATGGTACTGAAGTACGAGTGAAAGACAGTGCAGTACAGGATACTGGAAGTACTTTCAGTATTACAACGGTAGCTAATACAGATAACATCCTGGCTGTTCTGCAGCCTGCCCAGAACCAACTCCAACAGGCTGCAGGTCACGTGACAACGCTGACCAATCAGAAAACAGTTCAGATTCCGTCGTTAGTGGCCCGTGAAACGGATTTAACTTTTCTTCAGAATCCAAGTTACACATTGGCGTCTGATTCTGACGTGTCTAATTTCTTCGAGTTTTTGAACAGTAATCAGACGAATATAAAGAGCAACACTGGAAATCAACCAGCCCCGGAGAAAGCCGGCACTTCCGGAAAGCTGCCAGTCAAGCCAATGAAAAGACAGCGCGTTGCTAAGATACCAGTAACACCCCGAGGCCCCAAAAGGCGACGGTCGTCGACCCGCTCGTCTCTGACGTCACAGCCTACTATGAGTGTCGAACAGTTGCCGGGAACTAGTCATTTAATCGGCTCGCCACCGCAAGCGAAACCGGCAAGTGCTAACACGGCAGTCCGTACCGAAGGCCAGTCTACCAATCAAATACCGATCAATATTTCGTACATTGATAAGATTAACCTGGAACAGTTATTTGGTGATAAGGCGAAGAGCATGCAAAAGAATGTTCAGTTACAGCTGCAGAAGGATTTATTGTCCGTCACCGAGAAAAATATGCTGGCAACGCCTGGTCAAACGCCACAATTCCCGGGACAAGTGATTGGACAAGTGATTTCGGTCAATGCGCCGGTGGTGCCATCTGTGCACAGTAGTCAGCAACCAGCCGCTCAAGCAGCAACCAACCAGCCGCCCCCACTGACAACCATAGACACGCAGGGACTCATTCAGCAGCTCATTGATATAGAACCCATTGTTGTGTCATCGTCGCAAACGGAGACGACGACCACAGTTCCAATGCCGCAGAATGTTTTACTACAGTTGGTCGAGCCAAATGTGAATCCGAATCCCGGTCTACAGCATCCGAGTCTACAGGCCCTAACTGTGGCCTCAAAAGCGGAGGCAAATTTGGGTAGTGGCATGGAAAATGCGCAAGGCACTCAGGGCAATGTACAGAATGTTAGCGAGCCGGCGAATCAACCCCTTGTTTTGACATTGCCAGAAGCTTTGAAGTTTCTTTTTCCCAATGAAACCGCGACTCAGGGACATCAGTAGCTATTCACGGAGAGACCCCTAAAGTGGAGGATCGGCGAGAACCGCACAGACACTGTTAATGAGTGCTATCTTTTGTGAAAGCAATTTTCTTTTTTATTTAGTTATCGTTGCATACTGTTATTCTATACTGAAGTTTCATTGACGATTACGAGTGTTTTTTTTTTCTCAAAATGTATAATATGTAATTGAATACGAACTGAATATTCCCGGTGTTGACATTAAACACTTCAGATTTTTAGCAAGGAATTGAAACCAAGCTCCAAGCTTTGATTCTTTGGAAATGATTTTAGTCGCTCGTAAAAATCCAATGATTTTAAATGTTACTTCAGTGGCGTCACCTCAAGTTTAATGTTTGTTATTATTTAATGCAGAGTTCGAATTGAAAATGGTATGCATCATGTTCGAAATTTTGGGGTTGACGAAGCCACGATTTCGAGGTAAAATTGATTGAAGTTGTGGTTATATCCTCAAACATCAACAGAACATGCAAACCTAGTACGAGAGAAGCCGCTTTAACTCATAGAACTCGTAGAATCAGGACATTGTTTGATAGCTTTGCAGATGTTTTAGACAGAATTTAGTTTTGCTAAATCAGACCTACCCAGTTCGCGAAAATTTCCACTCGCGGAAATTTCCACTTATGCAGTAGCCCTTTGGTGATAACCAAATATCGTTATCAAGACAATCCTAAAATAAATACAAATATAAATACACATTTTGAATGAAAGATTAGTGTAGCTCGCTTATATTATGTTATAGAATTCGTTGAAGAGGGAGCGAGAAGGGGGAGGGTAGGGTGGGCGGGCGGTGAACAAGTTAGCTTAAATACTTAATTCTTGGACAGATAACACGTCTTTCAAACAGCTAGACCGATGATGACCAAATTTCTCAGGTACAGTGTAAAAGTCTCGTTCGGTCTCGTTCCTTGTATTCAAAGTTGCTGCCCGTCGCTATGTTGGAGTTGGGCACAGGGTTACCAGAAGACATTACTGGGACGATCTTCGTGAAGTGTTAGTCACAAACAGACCCTGGGAAAGTTTACCGGGAATTAATTTTGATTCCGATACAACAATATAAAATGTCCGATAGATGCCGTCTTCAATTTCGACAGACACTTCGTATGACATCACGTGTCTAAAGTAAGTGCTGTGGGCTTTCAACAAAAGCCATACACATTGCTAAATTAAAAAAACCCAGCTCGATATTTATTTTGAGCTAAACGTAAACAATTTTTTTTTTGCTGTTTAGTTCGGAAGAGTAGTTGATTGCGTGGTGGCCATTGTTTTACTAGGTACACGCTGAAGACGTTACATTTACTGGGTATAAAACTCTGGTAGAGCTATGCAAATGGATAAAACATAGCGTAGCAATTGAACAGTACCTTGCCCTGTTTTTGTTTTTTTGTTTTGTTTTTTTTTTGGGGGGGGGGGGGATGGGGGTGATCTTGATTAATTTTGATACGACCAACTTATTTGGGTACAACTTGTTTAGTCTGAGTGCAACCTGATAAATGAATAAGGTCCTATGTGCATTGTTTAGTCATCTAATTTATTTATGCACGGTAAGGTGTCTGAAGGGGTTTGATTGTGAAGAAACACTGTGGAAACGGAAGATGAGCTTCAATTTTGTTTCATGATTGCCAGTGCACGTGCAAAGAATAAGGTAGTATTTTGGCTGGTAGGTACACACAACTGTGCCCCCCCACCCCCACCGCCAGTGTCGAGAACGTCACGCTACGCACTAAAAGAAGTGTGTACTTGACATCACAATAAGATCGTAACCGCGTGGCAGAAAGCATCGTAGAGGAGGGCAAAAAGCATTTAATTTGTATTATAACACGCACCAATTGAGTAATGCACTCCCGTGAAAAGAAATGATAAGAAACCGTCAGCGTGCTCTTACCGCGTACAAAAGTCACAAAGCCAATTCACAGAAAAAACAATGGGCAGGACTCCGAGATACTATGACGATGGCTTTGTGACGTAAAACGTTTTCCTTTGCACTGCACAATTTGTCGCAGGACAATGCCATGAAAAAATTTTTGAGCAAAATCTCGAGTTTTTGGCTTTTTCCGCTATCTATGAATCGATTTTACTTGTTTGTGTTATAATGGGGATAGATCCTGGTGCATTCGTGCTTTGTGGACGACTGCACGGTTCGTTCACTAGCCTTCCATGCGTGCTCGAATCCCATACAAAGCACTCAGCCCCATGATCTCTGCCTATAACATAATACATTTGTACCCAAAATCGTGCAATAAAAATAAAACCGTATTCGCGTTTGAACTGATCAAAAACTCCTCCCTCAGCTGTATGTGCAGTTCGCAGTCGAGTTCAGGCTCGTGCCAACAGTGTTACAGGCTGCGGGAGAGTTTTGGATCAATCCGCCCGCTGGTGTGGTTGTATAATTATACTGTGGTAGAGGCGATGATAGTAGGATGGAAATGAATTTTAAATTTTATCTACACATTTAAACCCGTTTTTACCATCGCCTCCACCCCCCCCCCCTCCCGAGCCATCCCCACTAAAAATCTTCCATCCCAATGCCTAAGGTGTCGCGGACAGTCTTCTGGTTTGCTCCGAGATTACTTTTTACTTGAGATAAAATTGCAGCGACAGCTTTTGCTGAGAGTTTTTAGAGTATTATGATTTATGCGGAGAAATGCAATGTTATGCTTAATACTGGCTTGAAGCTGGTTGGTTACCGTTTGGGGATATATTTGTTTGATGGAATATAGAAAATAAATACCACAAACTGTTTAATGGTCCTCTTCATTTTAATTTGTTTTTAGACCAGCCGATATTGTCCTGCTGGTCTTAACATATCAGTATAGATGGTATCCGTCGTTTGTATGGACCTATGTACGCATGTACGTATGTAAACTTTTCCTGAAAATGCTTCTTCTCCCTCGGTTTTAATCTGATTTCTTTCAAATTTTGTACGAATGTTCACTAGGTAGGCCTTTCTTGAAAAATTACTTTCTGGCAATGCGCCAAAAATTGGCAAATTCGATTGCCAATTTTCAAAACGTTTCTTCTCCCACCAGTTTGATGGGATTGTCTTCAAATTTTGCATAAATGTTTGCTAGAAAGGCTTCTCAAAGCATATGGAATTGATGACTTTTTCTTAATCCGCATGGTTTGATCAGCAGCGTCATTGTCACCGGATAAGTGTATAAGTGTTAAAATCTCCTACTCCGTATGTCTGCATGTGTGTTGAAATGAAGGCCAAACTGGCACAGTTGAGATTGGGACGCAGTCTGCTATCTTGCCGCACAACCAGAAAGTGTGTGTAGTATTTGCGTACATTAAACAGATTTAATCTGGGGAACTCTCGCAAGAAGTTTTCAAATAACGCTCTTGGGGTGACATAATCGCGCCTGGTTGTCAGTGAACTATTTTTGTTATTATTTCACAGTTAAAGTGTAGAGAGTGGAAAGTCTCTTACTTATTTCATATATTTGTAGTAATAATAATAATAATAACAACAATATAAATGAGTCAATTGCGGCGATCCGTACAAGTATCACCCTCCCAAACAGCGCTGTATGAATAATGCTAAACTGCGACAAACATTCGTTAATGAATCAATGTGTGATGTCTGTATCGTAATTTTGGATGTGCATTAGGTTCCATCGATGAAAATGGTTGAGCAGCGCCACAGTTTCCTAAGAAAAAACTTTTGTCCCACGTAGGCCTAGTGAGCGTGCGCCTACTGGGGCTTAGGTCTAATGCACATCGAAAAAAGTCGCTGCGTAGGCTTAGTGAGGCGTAAGTCTAATGAGCACACGAATTTTGTCCCGTAGGTTCAGTGGTGTGTAGGTCTAGTGGGGGCGACGGCCAACTGGGGCTTAGTTCAAGGCACAGGAATCGTTGCTGGTATGTCTTCTTTTACAACATCTGGTGTGCATTATATCGCCCCTCCGCCCCCTTCCCCACCCCACATGCAAACTAAAAGAATAGTGTTTTTTATCCAATTGATGAAACATAAGTCATAAGAGAAATCACTACTTTCTGCGCTTCCAGTTTGCTATATCATTAAATAGAGCGTTAATACGGATATATTTCTAAGTACTTCTACGTGACTTTTTTCACACAAACACAGACAATAGTTTCCAGACTGTATCGCAACGCCTTATTCCTAAAACTGCAGTTGTTGCAAGAAGGCTGTCTGTAATTTTTGAATTTTCTACGAAATTTTCAACACCAGTGCCTTCATTGCGCCTGAGTTTAATTTTGTCATTTTCATTGCATTTTTGGTGGATTTGATAGATGTGCATGAAGTTGAGAGTTGGTCGCTGTTTTATGCAAATCAGATTTTAACAAGGAATGTCAATGGTTGAAAACGGTCATGTGCTGCCGGAAGAACACAGTATGAAAAGCTTAAAGCAGTCAATATGGCCACGCCCATGTAAATGGACGAGTGTTTGCATGCCAGGCATTGATAATAAAAGAAATGTGTGAAAATTGCAGCCACTTTACTTGATCGGATATATATATATATATATATATATATATATATATATATATATATATATATATATATATATATATATATATATATATATATATATATAAAACTACATGGTCACTTGAAAGATTATATGTAATATTTATATGTCACACACAGGCAAAGTGTAAAATCAGGCAGTTGCCGTCGAGATCGACTGAATTTTGAATAATAGTTTTATCACTTTTTGAGAGACAGAGTTGGTTTTGGTTGTTAGACTTATTTAGACTTCCTAAAATGACATTGTAATAAAGGGGTGGTTTCAGTTTGGTGTTTGCTTCTCCCATAGATTTTTTACGAATTTACTGGAAATCTTTGTAATGAGGTAGTCGGGGTCTGGGGTGAAAAAAGTACTTTGCCTAGCTTTGATATTTGGCGAATTGCTTGACTTTAGATCATATGTGCGAAAGTAAGCAATTATTTACACACACATATATATATTCTGGATTTCGCCCATGCTTTGACCATTTGGCAGCCGTTGACCAAATATTTGTTGTAACACGACTTAGTAGATGGACTGACTTAGGACTATAAACTACGAAATTAAAGAATTAGTTGTTTATTATTCTATTTTGTCAGTTTTTTCTCGTGTTTTAGTAACGGAACAGTAAGTAACCAGAAAATGAAGAATGTCTACCGCTTCTTAGCTGCATCTCAGAACCATAATCGGTCCTTGCCCAGGCTTGTGAGCCTGCGGCGCAGTCAGCAATTACTAGTACGGAAGCCTGGTTATATGAACCTTCTGTGTTATCAGCGTACCCTCTAATATACAAAGCGCTGTCTATTTTAAGTTCAGCAGACATTAAAATACCCGGCTCATTCAGTACACCAATTGAAAACAGATAAACTCCATTGGCTGGGCATATGAAGATGCTGTTGTCTGCTTGGTAATGGCCGCCTAAATTTGTGAGCGATGTGTCAAACAAGACAAGCTCTCCATCACTGTATGTTCTGTCCTCGGATGGGCAAGCAGTGAAACCCACGGGGCCGTCTGTGGTTTCTGAAACAGCATAGATATTTGGCCAGTGTTTTGGCTAAGAAAGCATGGGTATATCCCACCACCCCACCCCCACGCTGCTCAAAGGTTACTTGGGAATGGGTGCTGCTGCAGCCATTGTTGGATTAAGGAATATATTTGCTCGTTCATGTAATGCTAGGTTTTTTAGTGATTTATTTATTTATTTTCTTTCTTTGCCTTTTTTCTAATTTGGTGCAACTTTGCTGTGTACCGTTTATTTCTAGAAACGTTTTTAGTAGCAAAGGATTTGTAAGGAAGGAACAGAAAATACTACCTGGTAAACATGCCTAGAATATTCTCATATAGTCCGCAGTGTCGTCCGCAGTGCAATTATTTATAACCGCCCCCAGATACTGGTATTCACACGACGTTTGGTTGTCACAAGTCGCCTTTAGGCCAAGCCAGTCGCTTGGCCTAGTTTCCTCCACGTCTTGGTCGCAGTCATCGGTTGGGTGTGGGGGACAGCACGAGTCCACACAGGGGTAAATGTACTGGCCGTATACGGCACTCACGACAAAGATCTCACGCTCGTTGCTGCACGAGAGAGTTATGACGTCCGATGTGCAACCAAAAGAACTAAACTGATCTGAAAAACAGCGAACTAACGCCTCATAGTAGGAAAAAAATAAACTGAAGGAACATAACAGCTATGTTTTGTATTTTTAAGGTAGTTGTAGAAGATCAAGTTAAAAAATAAGAAAACCAGCGAAACAAAGACTTGGACATAAAACAAAGTACAGCATTTTTCTTAAAAATTCAACGTGACTACTAATCTGGAAGTTACCCGAAACGGCACACAGAATGCATGATTTCTTTGAATATGAACAATTTATTGTGAAGAAAGTTAAATATTAAAAAGTCAAGGCATAAAATAGAAATAATAATAATAAGTATAAGTAAAGGCAGAAAATAAAATAAAATAAAATAAATAGATAGAAACAGAGTAAAAGTACATCATGTACATGGCTCTCATTTACGTACATGTGATAGTTGCTGTGTTGGCTTTTCTATCTTTAAGTGCATCTTTAGCGTCTGTTTGAACGGCTCTTTTTCTCTGTGAAGAAAGTAATGGCTGAGTCACTGCCTGTGCTTCAGTCATATATGCCTCTAAAGCGTCCCTGGTCTGTCATGAGAGTGGATTCAAAGTTTTTCTGGGTTGCCCCCTCCCCCCCCCCCCCCTTATGAAAAGAATGTTCGGGATGGAAACCTGCGCAGGAGTTCACGTGTAGGGTTCTCTTCATGACTATGTTTTACTGCAGCTGTCTGAACAACATGTGATTTTTTTGTGAACTGATAGTACAAGAAGGGCATACCTCCATCCGAGTCAACCGATCATCAACTTCAGCCAAATGACTCTCAATGTGTTTAAAGCGTTGCGCCACCAGTTCTAACTGGTTATTCGTTGATTTTGTCGTTTCTTCAAAGCGTCCAATCATCGCTTCCAGTTTGTTATTCATTAAATGTAATCCTTCTTCAAATGTTCTCTGAAGAATTTTAATGTCAGTTTCATGACCGGCCCAAAGAATAAATAAAGTAGCTTTTCTAATAACCATAAAATCTAACTGGCACAGTTCTCCCACCAGTTTGATGGGATTGTCTTCAAATTTTGCATAAATGTTTGCTAGAAAGGCTTCTCAAAGCATATGGAATTGATGACTTTTTCTTAATCCGCATGGTTTGATCAGCAGCGTCATTGTCACCGGATAAGTGTATAAGTGTTAAAATCTCCTACTCCGTATGTCTGCATGTGTGTTGAAATGAAGGCCAAACTGGCACAGTTGAGATTGGGACGCAGTCTGCTATCTTGCCGCACAACCAGAAAGTGTGTGTAGTATTTGCGTACATTAAACAGATTTAATCTGGGGAACTCTCGCAAGAAGTTTTCAAATAACGCTCTTGGGGTGACATAATCGCGCCTGGTTGTCAGTGAACTATTTTTGTTATTATTTCACAGTTAAAGTGTAGAGAGTGGAAAGTCTCTTACTTATTTCATATATTTGTAGTAATAATAATAATAATAATAACAACAATATAAATGAGTCAATTGCGGCGATCCGTACAAGTATCACCCTCCCAAACAGCGCTGTATGAATAATGCTAAACTGCGACAAACATTCGTTAATGAATCAATGTGTGATGTCTGTATCGTAATTTTGGATGTGCATTAGGTTCCATCGATGAAAATGGTTGAGCAGCGCCACAGTTTCCTAAGAAAAAACTTTTGTCCCACGTAGGCCTAGTGAGCGTGCGCCTACTGGGGCTTAGGTCTAATGCACATCGAAAAAAGTCGCTGCGTAGGCTTAGTGAGGCGTAAGTCTAATGAGCACACGAATTTTGTCCCGTAGGTTCAGTGGTGTGTAGGTCTAGTGGGGGCGACGGCCAACTGGGGCTTAGTTCAAGGCACAGGAATCGTTGCTGGTATGTCTTCTTTTACAACATCTGGTGTGCATTATATCGCCCCTCCGCCCCCTTCCCCACCCCACATGCAAACTAAAAGAATAGTGTTTTTTATCCAATTGATGAAACATAAGTCATAAGAGAAATCACTACTTTCTGCGCTTCCAGTTTGCTATATCATTAAATAGAGCGTTAATACGGATATATTTCTAAGTACTTCTACGTGACTTTTTTCACACAAACACAGACAATAGTTTCCAGACTGTATCGCAACGCCTTATTCCTAAAACTGCAGTTGTTGCAAGAAGGCTGTCTGTAATTTTTGAATTTTCTACGAAATTTTCAACACCAGTGCCTTCATTGCGCCTGAGTTTAATTTTGTCATTTTCATTGCATTTTTGGTGGATTTGATAGATGTGCATGAAGTTGAGAGTTGGTCGCTGTTTTATGCAAATCAGATTTTAACAAGGAATGTCAATGGTTGAAAACGGTCATGTGCTGCCGGAAGAACACAGTATGAAAAGCTTAAAGCAGTCAATATGGCCACGCCCATGTAAATGGACGAGTGTTTGCATGCCAGGCATTGATAATAAAAGAAATGTGTGAAAATTGCAGCCACTTTACTTGATCGGATATATATATATATATATATATATATATATATATATATATATATATATATATATATATATATATATATATAAAACTACATGGTCACTTGAAAGATTATATGTAATATTTATATGTCACACACAGGCAAAGTGTAAAATCAGGCAGTTGCCGTCGAGATCGACTGAATTTTGAATAATAGTTTTATCACTTTTTGAGAGACAGAGTTGGTTTTGGTTGTTAGACTTATTTAGACTTCCTAAAATGACATTGTAATAAAGGGGTGGTTTCAGTTTGGTGTTTGCTTCTCCCATAGATTTTTTACGAATTTACTGGAAATCTTTGTAATGAGGTAGTCGGGGTCTGGGGTGAAAAAAGTACTTTGCCTAGCTTTGATATTTGGCGAATTGCTTGACTTTAGATCATATGTGCGAAAGTAAGCAATTATTTACACACACATATATATATTCTGGATTTCGCCCATGCTTTGACCATTTGGCAGCCGTTGACCAAATATTTGTTGTAACACGACTTAGTAGATGGACTGACTTAGGACTATAAACTACGAAATTAAAGAATTAGTTGTTTATTATTCTATTTTGTCAGTTTTTTCTCGTGTTTTAGTAACGGAACAGTAAGTAACCAGAAAATGAAGAATGTCTACCGCTTCTTAGCTGCATCTCAGAACCATAATCGGTCCTTGCCCAGGCTTGTGAGCCTGCGGCGCAGTCAGCAATTACTAGTACGGAAGCCTGGTTATATGAACCTTCTGTGTTATCAGCGTACCCTCTAATATACAAAGCGCTGTCTATTTTAAGTTCAGCAGACATTAAAATACCCGGCTCATTCAGTACACCAATTGAAAACAGATAAACTCCATTGGCTGGGCATATGAAGATGCTGTTGTCTGCTTGGTAATGGCCGCCTAAATTTGTGAGCGATGTGTCAAACAAGACAAGCTCTCCATCACTGTATGTTCTGTCCTCGGATGGGCAAGCAGTGAAACCCACGGGGCCGTCTGTGGTTTCTGAAACAGCATAGATATTTGGCCAGTGTTTTGGCTAAGAAAGCATGGGTATATCCCACCACCCCACCCCCACGCTGCTCAAAGGTTACTTGGGAATGGGTGCTGCTGCAGCCATTGTTGGATTAAGGAATATATTTGCTCGTTCATGTAATGCTAGGTTTTTTAGTGATTTATTTATTTATTTTCTTTCTTTGCCTTTTTTCTAATTTGGTGCAACTTTGCTGTGTACCGTTTATTTCTAGAAACGTTTTTAGTAGCAAAGGATTTGTAAGGAAGGAACAGAAAATACTACCTGGTAAACATGCCTAGAATATTCTCATATAGTCCGCAGTGTCGTCCGCAGTGCAATTATTTATAACCGCCCCCAGATACTGGTATTCACACGACGTTTGGTTGTCACAAGTCGCCTTTAGGCCAAGCCAGTCGCTTGGCCTAGTTTCCTCCACGTCTTGGTCGCAGTCATCGGTTGGGTGTGGGGGACAGCACGAGTCCACACAGGGGTAAATGTACTGGCCGTATACGGCACTCACGACAAAGATCTCACGCTCGTTGCTGCACGAGAGAGTTATGACGTCCGATGTGCAACCAAAAGAACTAAACTGATCTGAAAAACAGCGAACTAACGCCTCATAGTAGGAAAAAAATAAACTGAAGGAACATAACAGCTATGTTTTGTATTTTTAAGGTAGTTGTAGAAGATCAAGTTAAAAAATAAGAAAACCAGCGAAACAAAGACTTGGACATAAAACAAAGTACAGCATTTTTCTTAAAAATTCAACGTGACTACTAATCTGGAAGTTACCCGAAACGGCACACAGAATGCATGATTTCTTTGAATATGAACAATTTATTGTGAAGAAAGTTAAATATTAAAAAGTCAAGGCATAAAATAGAAATAATAATAATAAGTATAAGTAAAGGCAGAAAATAAAATAAAATAAATAGATAGAAACAGAGTAAAAGTACATCATGTACATGGCTCTCATTTACGTACATGTGATAGTTGCTGTGTTGGCTTTTCTATCTTTAAGTGCATCTTTAGCGTCTGTTTGAACGGCTCTTTTTCTCTGTGAAGAAAGTAATGGCTGAGTCACTGCCTGTGCTTCAGTCATATATGCCTCTAAAGCGTCCCTGGTCTGTCATGAGAGTGGATTCAAAGTTTTTCTGGGTTGCCCCCTCCCCCCCCCCCCTTATGAAAAGAATGTTCGGGATGGAAACCTGCGCAGGAGTTCACGTGTAGGGTTCTCTTCATGACTATGTTTTACTGCAGCTGTCTGAACAACATGTGATTTTTTTGTGAACTGATAGTACAAGAAGGGCATACCTCCATCCGAGTCAACCGATCATCAACTTCAGCCAAATGACTCTCAATGTGTTTAAAGCGTTGCGCCACCAGTTCTAACTGGTTATTCGTTGATTTTGTCGTTTCTTCAAAGCGTCCAATCATCGCTTCCAGTTTGTTATTCATTAAATGTAATCCTTCTTCAAATGTTCTCTGAAGAATTTTAATGTCAGTTTCATGACCGGCCTAAAGAATAAATAAAGTAGCTTTTCTAATAACCATAAAATCTAAAGTTTCATAGAACTGGAAGCACTAATTTTACACTCACTTAAAAAACTTGTGCATCCGACCCATGAACAGATGGGCTCGGAAATTGTGTGCAGAATACGAGTGGATAAACAGCTTTCAGAAACACTTTCGGCAATTTTTGGCACGAGTTTAATGAGACCCCAGGCTACTTCTTGGTATTTTTTGGGTAATATAAGGGAGTAAAAGCCACATTTTTTACCCCCAAAAGGGTATGACGGTTAGCTCAGTTGGTTAGAGCGTTGATCCAGTAAACACAAGGACTCTGGGTCCATTCCAGCCAGGGATGGTAAGCAGGGCATTGACCTTCGCTATCATTTCCTTGGCTAAGCAAATGCAATGGGTCAGATTACCTATAGCGGAATTCAGAAGTATCTCCCATTGAGTCTCATCGCCATCCGTTAAAAACAAGTATACATTTTCTTAAATCACAAATCCCCAATACGTTGTACAAGATATATTCAAACCTGTTTCCATGAGGTGGTCACGCTTGCAAGAGAAAGCAGCCATAAAGGCAGCCATCTTATTGGTATTTTTATTTTCTGCGACATAGTTAGTTCCTGCACAAAGATGTGAAGTAATTAGATTCGCAATAAAGTGAGCTATCATTTATGATGCATTGTTATCTGCAGTGCTTTTGCACATCTTGCGCAATATTAATTTATCGGAAATGCACTTTGATAATAACTTTGATAAAATTTTTCCAAAGAAAAAAAAGCAGTTCTGAGAACCAGCGGAAAAATCGAAATGAATTAGAAAAAAAGTGCACACCAACTTCATTATAGCTGTAGCATATTTAACACTTTTAAATTTTATAGAATGCTTTGTTTGTGTTTGCCTCCACCACTACAAGTACATTATGATGTAATAAGAGGTCAGAGCTCGAGTTTAAGGGAGGGGGGTCACTGAGCAGCATATGTGTTACCATCCGCATCCCTAAAAAAACCTATCAAAAGATGGTTAAATTTGAGATCAGACGCAGTCTCTTGATCTTTGATTCAGTATCCGAAAGAGTGTGGGGGTAAAAATTGCACTCTGCATCCAGTTAAAGAGGGACCGAGAAATTGTAATAGTTAAAACAGTTTTGTTGTATGTAAATGTAACAATATGGAAAGTTTTGTATATTTCCAAGTGTATCACTTCACTTAGAAGAAGTGATACACTTAGCCATTTCACGAAATGGGTAATTCCAGCATTGACTGTAACATACTCAACATATACAGGTAAGTAGAGAATACAAAAAAAGCATATACAGTGTATACGTGCACAAGTAAGTTGGGAGCAGATAAATAAAAGCTGGTGTTTTTTTGCGTTGTAAGCCTGTTACGGCGAACACTGGTATTTTATTAGAAGTCTATTGAATCCCTGCGTTTATATCGAAATAACTAGAAGTAAATAGAAGATGATTATCACGTGATGCTCACCTGATGTTTGATATGACAGCGCAGGGGTTATTTGTGTTATCAGGCTGCACGTGGCGTTCCACAGAGCGGAGGTGGGAGAGCTCACGTGCTACGTGTGCCGCAAGGAGTTCCTTAACGGCGCCGACTTGTTGCGTCATCTCAAGGTGTATATCCCCAATCTATTTTAGCCTTTTCTATTAATAGCAGCTGATGAAACAGAGAGTGAATAAACACGCAAACATAGGCGCACACAAAATCCTGCGTCTTGAACATCTGACAGTACCAACTTTGACCTTACCCCAGCTAGATGCAGGCAGTGCCCTGTATTTAATAGTTACATTAGCGATACTGCTGAATGTCCCCGCGTTATGCTAATTCTCTTCCACGATGGTACTGTGACTGTATAAATATATATTCTCGCCGGAAGAACAGCGAGTTATCGGGTACGTTGGTGGAGAAAAATTGTGTTTTAAAAATTAGGGATAATTATTTATTATATTCTTTATGTATAATAAATTGTGTATAATAAAATTTGTAATTTTGAAAAGGAGCACTTACCCTGAAAAGCTTTAAAGACAGACAGAGGGAGACTTTATTTGTTGATTTAAAAATATGGCTAATAGAAGAGTGTGCTAGGGTATTCTGGGTATTGTTGCAGGTACACGCCGGTTCTCACGCGGTCAAGACGGAATCCGACAAGAGACACGAGTGTCACTTTTGCCACAAGAAATTCTTCACGAAGAAAGATATGGAGCGACACCTGGTGACGCATACGAAAAACCGCGAGTACATGTGCCATCACTGCCCCGCCAGATTTGGCAGGCCCGACCATCTGTCCCGGCACATGAAAAGTGCTCACTCCGAACTCAGTAAAAAGAAGAGATCGAGGAGGAGTGGGCTGGATGCACCGGAAGTAACCGAATCACGGGTGCTCCGGCCGAAGAAGACGCAAAAATCGGCACAGGCGTTTAGGCAAGTGACGGAAGATATGGAGAAGAAAACACCTGTGGGCAATCTCAAGCTGGTTAAGAACGACTCGAACATTATTGTGTACGAATATGATGGTACTGAAGTACGAGTGAAAGACAGTGCAGTACAGGATACTGGAAGTACTTTCAGTATTACAACGGTAGCTAATACAGATAACATCCTGGCTGTTCTGCAGCCTGCCCAGAACCAACTCCAACAGGCTGCAGGTCACGTTACAACGCTGTCCAATCAGAAAACAGTTCAGATTCCGTCCTTAGTGGCCCGTGAAACGGATTTAACTTTTCTTCAGAATCCAAGTTACACATTGGCGTCTGATTCTGACGTGTCTAATTTCTTCGAGTTTTTGAATAGTAACCAAACAAATATAAAGAGCAACACCGGAAATCAGCCAGCCCCGGAGAAAGCCGGCACTTCCGGAAAGCTGCCAGTCAAGCCAATGAAAAGACAGCGCGTTGCTAAGATACCAGTAACACCCCGAGGCCCCAAAAGGCGACGGTCGTCGACCCGCTCGTCTCTGACGTCACAGCCTACTATGAGTGTCGACCAGTTGCCGGGAACTAGTCATTTAATCGGCTCGCCACCGCAAGCGAAACCGGCAAGTGCCAACACGGCAGTCCGCACCGAAGGCCAGGCTACCAATCAAATACCGATCAATATTTCGAAAAAGAATGTTCAGTTACAGCTGCAGAAGGATTTACTCTCCGTCACCGAGAAAAATATGCTGGCAACGCCTGGTCAAACGCCACAATTCCCGGGACAAGTGATTGGACAAGTGATTTCGGTCAATGCGCCGGTGGTGCAATCTGTGCACAGTAGTCAGCAACCAGCCGCTCAAGCAGCAACCAACCAGCCGCCCCCACTGACAACCATAGACACGCAGGGACTCATTCAGCAGCTCATTGATATAGAACCCATTGTTGTGTCATCGTCGCAAACGGAGACGACGACCACAGTTCCAATGCCGCAGAATTTTTTACTACAGTTGGTCGAGCCAAATGTGAATCCGAATCCCGGCCTACAGCATCCGAGTCTACAGGCCCTAACTGTGACCTCAAAAACGGAGGCAAATTTGGGTAATGGCATGGAAAATGCGCAAGGCACTCAGGGCAATGTACAGAATGTTAGCGAACCAGCGAATCAACCCCTTGTTTTGACATTGCCAGAAGCTTTGAAATTTCTTTTTCCCAACGAAACAGCGACTCAGGGACATCAGTAGCTATTCACGGCAAGACCTCTTAAGTGGGGGATCGGCAAGAACCGCACAGCACTGTTAATGAGTGCTATCTTTTGTGAAAGCAATTTCCTTTTTTTTATCTAGTTATCGTTGTATACTGTTATTCTATACGGAAGTATCATTTACGATTACGAGTGTTTTTTTTCAAGATATATAATATGTAATTGAATACGAACTGAATATTCCCGGTGTTGACATTAAGCATTTCAGATTTTTAGCAAGGAATTGAAACCAAGCTCCAAGCTTCGGCTCTTTGGAAATGATTTTAGTCTGGTTTTAAAATGTTATTTCAGTGACGTCACATCAACTTAAATGTTTGTTATTATTTAATGCAGAGTTCGAATTGAAAATGGTATGCATCATGTTCGTAATTTTGGGAATGGCGAAGCCCTGATTTGGAGGTAAAATTGATTGAAGTTGTGGTTATATCCTCAAACATCAACAGAACATGCAAACCCAGTAAGAGAGGAGCCGCTTTAACTCATAGAACTCGTAGAATCAGGACATTGTTTGATATCTTTGCAGATGTTTTAGACAGAATTTAGTTTTGCTAAATCAGACCTACCCAGTTCGCGAAAATTTCCACTCGCGGAAATTTCCACTTATGCAGTAGCCCTTTGGTGATAACCAAATATCGTTATCAAGACAATTCTAAAATAAATACAAATATAAATACACATTTTGAATGAAAGATTAGTGTAGCTCGCTTATATTATGTTGTAGAATTCGTTGAAGAGGGAGCGGGAAAGGGGAGGGTAGGGTGGGGGGGGCGGTGAAC
Organism: Protula sp. h YS-2021; assembly: GCA_949752745.1. Taxonomy (NCBI): domain Eukaryota; kingdom Metazoa; phylum Annelida; class Polychaeta; order Sabellida; family Serpulidae; genus Protula; species Protula sp. h YS-2021. The sequence continues at coordinate 19,811,599 of OX457026.1, forward strand.
AAGTTAGCTTAAATACTTAATTCTTCGACAGATAACACGTCTTTAAAACCGCTAGACCGATGATGACCAAATTTCTCAGGTACAGTGTAAAAGTCTCGTTCGGTCTCGTTCCTTGTATTCAAAGTTGCTGCCGGTCGCCATGTTGGAGTTGGGCACAGGGTTACCAGAAGACATTTCTGGGACGCTCTTCGTGAAGTGTTAGTCACAAACAGACCCTGTAAAATTTTTCTGGGAAATAATTTTGATTCCGATACAACAATTTAAAATGTCCGATAGTTGCCGTCTTCGATTTCGACCGACACTTCGTATGGACATCACGTTTCAAAAGTAACGCTGTGGGCTTTCAGCAAAAGCCATACACACTTTGCTAAATTAAAAATCCCAACTCGAGATTTAGTGTACGCTAAACGTAAACAATTATTTTTGCTATTTAGTTCGGAAGAGTAGTTTATTGCGTGGTGGCCATTGTTTTACTAGGTACAGGCTGAAGACGTTATATTTACTGGCTATACCACTCTGATAGAGCTTTGCTCATGGATAAAACATAGCGTAGCAATCGAACAGTACCTTGCCCTGTTTTTTTTTTTTTTGGGAGGGGGGTGGTCTTGATTAATTTTGATACGACCAACTTATTTGGGTACAACTTGTTTAGTCTGAGTGGAACCTGATAAATGAATAAGGTCCTATGTGTTTTGTTTAGTCGTCTAATTTATTTATGCACGGTAAGGTGTCTGAAGAGGTTTGATTGTAAAGAATCGCTGTGGAAACGAAAGATGAGCTTCAATTTTGTTTCATGATTGCCAGTGCGCGTACAAAGAAAAAAGTAGTATTTTGGCTGGTAGGTACGCACAGTTGTACTCCCCGCACTGCCAGTGTCGAGAACGTCACGCTGCGCACTAAAAGAAGTGTGTACTTGACATCACAATAACATCGTAATCGCGTGGCAGAAAGCATCATAGAGGAGGGCAAAAAGCATTTAATTTGCATTATAACAAGCACCAATTGAGTAATGCACTCCCTTGAAGAGAAACGATAAGAAACCTTTTCCTTTGCATTGCACAATTTGTGGCAGGACAATGCCATGAAAAAATTTTTGAGCAAAGAGTTTTTGGCTTTTTCCGCTATCTATGAATCGATTTTACTTGTTTGTGTTATAATGGGGATAGATCCTGGTGCAGTCGTGCTTTGTGGACGACTGCACGGTTCGTTCACTAGCCTTCCATGCGTGCTCGAATCCCATACAAAGCACTCAGCCCCATGATCTCTGCCTATAACATAAAACATTTGTACCCCAAATCGTGCAATAAAAATAATACCGTATTCGCGTTTGAACTGATCAAAAACTCCTCCCTCAGCTGTATGTGTAGTTCGCAGTCGAGTTTCAGGCTCGTGCGAACAGTGCCACAGGCTGCGGGAGAGCTTTTTTGGATCAATCCGCCCGCTGGTGTGGTTGTATAATTATACTGTGGTAGAGGCGATGATAGTAGGTTGGAAATTAATTTTAAATTTTATCTACACATTTAAACCCGTTTTTACCACCACCACCCCCTCCTCCCGAGCATCCCCACTAAAAATCTTCCAACCCAATGCCTAAGATGTCGCGGACAGTCTTCTGTTTTGCTTTGTGTTTGCTCCGAGATTACTTTTTACTTGAGATAAAATTGTAGCGACAGTTTTTGCTGAGAGTTTTTATAGTATTGTGATTTATGCGGAGAAATACAATTTTATGCTTAATACTGGCTTGAAGCTGGTTGGTTACTGTTTGGGGATATATTTGTTTGATGGAATATAGAAAATAAATACCACAAACTGTTTAATGGTCCTCTTCATTTAAATTAGTTTTTAGACCAGCCGATATTGTCCTGCTGGTCTTTACATATCAGTATAGATGGTATCCGTCGTTTGTATGGACCTATGTACGCATGTACGTATGTAAACTTTTCCTGAAAATGCTTCTTCTCACTCGGTTTTAATCTGATTTCTTTCAAATTTTGTACGAATGTTCACTAGGTAGGCCTTTCTTGAAAAATTACTTTTTGGCAATGCGCCAAAAATTGGCAAATTCGATTGCCAATTTTCAAAACGTTTCTTCTCCCACCAATTTGATGGGATTGTCTTCAAATTTTGCATAAATGTTTGCTAGAAAGGCTTCTCAAAGCATATGGAATTGATGTCTTTTTCCTGATCCGCATGGTTTGATCAGCTGCGACATTGTCACCGGATAAGTGTATAAGTATGAAGATCCCCTACTCCGTATGTCTGCATGTGTGTTGACATGAAGGCTAAACTGGCACAATTGAGATTGGGACACAGTCTGCTATCTTGCCGCACAACTAGAAGGTGTGTGTAGTATTTGCGTGCATTAAACAGATTTAATCTGAGGAACTCTCGCAACAATTTTTCAAATAACGCTCTTGGGGTGACATAATCGCGCCTGGTTGTCAGTGAACTATTTTTGTTATTATTTCACAGTTAAAGTGTAGAGAGTGGAAAGTCTCTTACTTATTTCATATATTTGTAATAATAATAATATAAATGAGTCAATTGCGGCGATTCGTACAGCAAGTATCACCCTCCCAAACAGCGCTGTATGAACAATGCTAAACTGCGACACACATTCATTACTGAATCAATGTGTGATGTCTGTATCGTAATTTTGGATGGGCATTTTGGATGGGCATTAGGCTTCGTCGATGAAAATGGTTGAGCAGCGCGACAGTTTCCTAAGAAAAAAAATTTTGTTCCGCGTAGGTCTAGTGAGCGTGCGCCTAGTGGGGCTTAGGTCTAATGCACATCGAAAAAACTCTGCGTAGGCTTAGTAGAGGCGTAGGTCTAATGAGCACACGAATTTTGCCCCGTAGGTTCAGTGGGGTGTAGGTCTAGTGGAGCGACGGCCAATTGGAGCTTAGTCCAAGGTACAGGAATCGTTGCTGGTATGTCCTCTTTTACAACATCTGATGCCCATTATATCGCCCCTTCGCCCCCTTCCCCACCCCACATGCAAACTAAAAGAATAGTGTTTTTTTATCCAATTGATTAAACATAAGTCATAAGAGAAATCACTATTTTCTGCGCTTCCAGTTTGCTATATCATTAAATAGAGTGTTAATACGAGTTTATTTCTAAGTAATTTTACGTGACTTTTTTCACACAGACACAGACAATAGTTTCTAGACTATATCGCAATACCTTATTCCTAAAACTGCAGTTTGTGCAAGAATGCTCTCTGTAATTTTTGAATTTTCTACGAAATTTTCAACACCAGTGCCTCCATTGCGCCTGAGTTTAATTTTGTCATTTTCATTGCATTTTTGATGGATTTGATAGATGTAGATTAAGAGTTGAGAGTTGGTTGGTGTTTCATGCAAATCAGATTAAAACAAGGAATGTCATTGTTTGAAAACGGTCATGTGGTACGTGGCTGCCGGAAAGACACAGTATAAAAAGCTTAAAGCAGTCAGTAGTTAGAAAACAAGAGTTCCACGCCACCTGTGACGTCATAATGACGTCATTGTGTGCACAGTCTTATAAGAGTTCCAGACCAGATGATTGATAGGAGCGCGCGCCCGTGTCAATGACGTCATCATGACGTTATAATGACATCGTCATGACGTTATCATGGCGTCATAATAACGTTATCATGACGTCATAATGACGTTATGATGTCATGACATCATAATAACATCATACTAAGACTCTCCTAGGCAGCATAACCCTAAGTAACCTGTCAATCATCGTGACGTCATCAGTCACGTGACCTGTCACTCATCATCGGTCATGTGACCCCAACCCTATATGAGGAATGTTTTCCCGAACACTAACCTTACTTCCCGCGTAGCTCACTTGGTAGAGCATGGGACTCGTGAGCGAACCCATGGTCAGAAGATTGGTGGTTCGATCCCACCCTCGGGCAACACTTTCACATTCTGTCTATCATACCGTCATATCATGAGGTTCTCAATGTGAGGACCTCCCCCGGGCTCCTCAATGTGAGGACTTCTACCATCAGTCTATCATACCATGGGACCCCCCGGGTCCTCCATGTGAGGACCCCCAGGACATGATTCAGCAGCCCTTTAAGAGCACATTGTTTGCACTCAAGTGTTCCAGGGGGAAAGTGGGGTTTCTAAAACATATATAATCGGGTTTCTAACACATATATAATGGGGTTTCTAAAACAGTGACGTCATTGTTTTAGAAGCCCCATGGGGCTAGTAAAACAGTGACGTCACATGAACGTCATATGAACGTCATAATGACGTGATAGGGATAGTGGGCAGCCATTCAAACGGGCAGCGGGACAAACGGGTAGCCATTCAAACGGGCAGCGGGACAAATGGGCAGCCGGACAAATGGGCAGCAAGACAAACGGGCAGCGGGACAAATGGGCAGACGGGGCAAACGAGCAATGTTTTTTTTTTTGCCTTCTCGCTCTTCACACGCATATGCCATCACTAATGGATCTCCGTAAAAGCAATTAAAAGTGAGCAACCAATGTTTCCTTAAGCCAAGCTATTTTTCAACCACAGAGAGCTCTCTCTCTCTCTCTCCATGCACCGAGCAAAATACTTCATATTACGCGAACTTCATATTACACGAACTTTACACTGCAATACCCGAGTGTTTGATTACGATATTTCTACGCAATAGCTTTCAATAAAACGACCTTTTTATCTGCTTAAAGACTGCCAAAGTGCAATTGCGACCCTTTTGGGATTGCCCCACAATAATGCCTTTTATAAACAAAAGCATTCACTGTTGACACTTACTCAAAGTCCTCGGTGTATTTGGTTCTTTTCTTTTTGTTCTTGGCCTTTTATGTAGTTCATATTACGCGAACAGATTATGCAGTAAATGTGGCGAATGAGACTGTACGCTGAACTTCATATTACGTGAACCTCATATTAGACGTGTTCATGTTATGTGAATTTCTGTCCATAGAAACCAAGGCATTTTACTTTTGGACCAAGCAAATCACTTCATATTACGTGACCTTCATATTAACCGTGTTCATATTTATTAAGTGGGTCCGACTGTATATATATATAAACAGTCGGACCAACTTAATAAATATGAACACGGTTAATGTGAAGTTCGCGTAATATGAAGTGATTTGCTTATATATATATACAATATGATTTGCTTATATATATGCATAACTGCATGGTCACTTGAAAGGTTATATATAATGTTTATATGTCACAGGCAAAGTGTAAAATCAGGCAGTTTACAAACTGCCTGATATTTTCAGTTACTTATTCAGGCATCTTTTTTTCACCTAAAGGCGGAAATCCGGCCTTTTTGAGCCGTTCTTTGTGGCCGTCGAGATCGACTGAATTCTGAATAATATTTTTATCACTTTTTTTGAGGGGCAGAGTTGATTTTGGTTGTTAGACTTATTTAGACTTCCTATAATGCCTTTGTAATAAAGGGGCGGTTGTAGTTTGGTGTATGTCTCCCCCTAAGGGAGAAATATATAGCATTTGGTGTGTCCACCCGTCCGTCTGTTCGCAGTAAGTGCTTGGGGTACATGTCTAGATGATGCCCGCGTTATTGTTTTTTCGTTTCCTCAAAAATTCTATTTTTGGCAAATTGTTGAACATGGGGGGGATGTTTCGTGCATTTTTTTCACTTTGGCAGGCTATATCTCCAAAACGGTTTGTTGGATTAGGCTGAAATGTGGCAAGAACACACATACAGTGCAAATGTTTACTGCGAAATTTTTCTTCTTTTCCGCTGAAAATGTATTTTTGGCGAATTTTTAAATTTTTGATTTTGAACTTCTTTGGCCATATTGTTGAGATATCTCCGAAACGGTTTGTTGGATTAGGCTGAAACTTGGCAAGAAGAACTCACAAAACGTGTAAATGTTTACTGCGAAGTTTGTTTTATTTCCGTGGAAAATGTATTTTTGGCGAATTTTTTAATTTTTGATTTTTAACTTTTTTTGCCATATTGTTGCGATATCTCCGACAATATTGTTGGATTAGACTGAAACGTGGCAAGAAGAACCCACATATAGTGCAAATGTTTACTGCGAAGTTTCTCTTCATTTCCGTTGAAAATGTATTTTTGGCGATTTTTTTAATTTTTGAATTTTAACTTTCTTGGCCATATTGTTGAGATATCTCCGAAACAATTTGTTGGATTAGGCTGAAATTTGGCAAGAAGAACTCACAAAACGTGTAAATTGTGTAAATGTTTACTGCGAAGTTTTTCTTCATTTCCGTGGAAAATGTATTTTTGGCGAATTTTTACATTTTTTATTTTTAACTTTTTTTCCATATTGTTGCGATATCTCCGGAACAGTTAGTGGGATTAGGCTGAAACATGGCAAGAAGAACCCATATGTAGTGGAAATGTTTACAGCGAAGTTTTTCTTCATTTTCTGTAAAAATGTATTTTGGGCGATTTTTTCAATTTTTTTGGGCTCGCCAATGTTGTACTTTAAGCAAGGAATTTTTCCACGTGACTGATTGGGGGCGGGGGAGACATACCCGTTTTTGTTTTAACAAAACCACTGGCCAGTCTAGTTTTGACGAATTTACTGGAAATGAAAGTAGTTGAGGTCTGGGGTAAAAAAGTACTTTGCCTAGCTTTGATATTTGGCAATCATGTGTGCGAAAGTAAACAATTAGTTACACACACACACACATATATATATATATATATATTCTGGATTTCACCTATTCTTTGACCATTTTACAGCCGTTGACCAAATATTTGTTGTAACACGACTTAGTACAAGGACTGACTTAGTACTATAAACTACGAAAGTAAAGAATTAGTTGTTTGTTATTCTATTTTGTCAGTTTTTCCCGTGTTTTAGTAACGGAACAGTAAGTAACCAGAAAATGAAGAATGCCGTCCGCTTCTTAACTCCATCCCAGTACCAGCCTGGGCCCTTGCCCAGGCTTGTGAGCCTGTGGCGCAGTCAGCAACTACAAGTACGGAAGCGTGGTTATATGCACCTTCTGTGTTATCAGCGTACCCTCTAACATACAAAGCCCTGTCTATTTTAAGTTCAACAGACATTAAAATACCCGGCCTATTCAGTAAACCAATTGAGAACAGATAAACTCCATCGGCTGGGCATATGAAGATGCTGTGGTCTGCTTGGTAATGGCCGCCTAGATTTGTGAGCGATGTGTCGAACAAGACAAGCTCCCCTTCACTGTATGTTCTGTCCTTGATGGGCAAGCAGTGAAACCCACGGAGCCGTCTGTGTTTTCTGAAACAACAGAGATATTAGGCCAGTATTTTGGCCAAGAAAGCATGGGTATATCCCACCACCCCACCCCACGCTGCTCAATGTGAATGGGTGCTGCTGCAGCCATTGTTGGATTAAGGTTTGCTCGTTCAAATAATGCCAGGTATTTTTAGTGATTGATCTATTTTCTTTCTTTACTTTTTTTCTAATTTGATGCAACTTTGCCATATAAATAAAACCCGCTTATTTCTAGAAACGTTTTCAGTAGCAAAGTTTTTCCTAAGGGAGGAACAGAAAATACTACCTGGCAAACATGCATAAAATATTCTCATATAGTCCGCAGTGTAGTCCGCAATGCAGTCGTTTATAATCGCCCCCAGATACTGGTATTCACATGACGTTTGGTTGTCACAGGTCGCCTTTAGGCCAAGCCAGTCGCTTGGCCTAGTTTCCTCCACGTCTTGGTCGCAGTCATCGGTTGGGTGTGGGGGGCAGCACGAGTCCGCACAAGGATAGTTGTACTGGCCGTATACGGCACTCACGACAAAGATCTCACGCTGGTTGCTGCACGAGAGAGTTATGACGTCCGATGCGCAACCAAACGAACAAAACTGAGCTGAAAAACAACGGGCTAACGTAACATAGTAGGGAAAAAATAAACTGAAAAAAAAATAACAGCTATTTATTGATATTTTTGTATTTTTGTAAGGTAGTTTAATATGTGGAGGATCAAGTTAAAAAATAAGAAAACTTATACAAATCCAGCGAAACAAAGATTTAAACTTAAAACCAAGTGCAGAATTTTTATCAAAAATTCGACGTGACTGCTAATCTTGAAGTTACCAGAAACGGCACAGGGAATGTATGATTTCTTTGAAAATCAACAACTTATTAGGAAAAAAGTTAAGTATAAAAAGTAAAGGCCAAAAATATTAGTAGTAGTAGTAGTAGTAGTAGTAATAATAATAATACTAATAAGTAAAGGCCAAAAAATAAATAAATAGATAGAAACAGAGTAAAAGTACATCATGTATATGGCTCTCATTTACGTACATGTGATAGTCGCCCTTTCAGCTGTGTTGGCTTTTCTATCTTTTAGTGCATCTTTAGCGTCTGTTTGAACGGCTCTTTCTCTCTGTGAAGAAAGTAATGGTCGAGTCACTGCTTTGCGTCAGTTGAATCCACTCCCTGCTCTGTCAGGGGAGTGGATTCAAAGTTTTTCTAGATTGCCCCCACCTCCCCCCGCAATGAAAAGAATGTTCGGGATGGAAACCTGCGCTGGAGTGTAGGGTATATTTCATGATTATGTTTTACTGCAGCTATCTGAACAACATGTGATTTTTTCGTGAACTGATAGTACAAGAAGGGCATACCTCCATCTGACTGAACCGATCATGAACTTCAACCAGATCACTTTCAATATGTTCAAAGCGTTGAGCTATCAGTTCTAACTGGTTATTCATGGATTTTGTCGTTTCTTCAAACCGCCCAGTCATCGCTTCCAGTTTGTTATTCATTCTTTCTTCATTTATTCTTTGAAGAATTGTAATGTCAGTTTCGTGGCCGGCCTAAAGAATAAATAAAGTAGTTTTTATAATAACTCTAAAATCTAAAGTTTCATAGAATTGGAAGGACTTATTTCACACTCACTTCAAAGACTTGTGCATCCGACCCATGGACAGATGGGCTCGGAAATTGTGTGCAGAATACGAGTGGATATACAGCTTTCAGAAACACTTTCGGCAATTTTGGGCACGAGTTTAATGAGACCCCAGGCTACTTCTTGGTATTTATGGGTAATATAAGGGAGTAAAAGCCACAATTTTTACCCCAAAAGGGTATGACGGTTAGCTCAGTTGATTAGAGCGTTGATCCAGCTATAGGTAAACACAAGGACCCTGGGTCGATTCCAGCCAGGGGTGGTAAGCAGGGCATTGACCTTCGCTGTCATTTCCTCGGCTGGGCAAATGCAAGGGTCAGATTACCTATAGCGGAATTCAGAAGTATCGCCAATTGAGTCTCATCGCCATCCGTTAAAAACAAGTATACATTTTCTTAAATCACAAATCACCAATAAGTTGTACAAGATATTTTCAAACCTGTTTCCATGAGGCGGCCACGCTTGTAAGAGAAAGCAGCCATAAAGGCAGCCATCTTATTGGTATTTTCATTTTCTGGCACATCCTCTGTTCCTACGCAAAGATGTGAAGTAATTAGGTTCGCGATAAAGTGAGCTATCATTTGTGATGCATTGTTATCTGCAGTGCTTTTGTACATGTTGCGCAATATTAATTTATCGGAAATGCACTTTGGTAATTACTTTGATAACCCCCCCCCCCAAAAAAAAAAAATAGACCGTAGAAGCAGTAGAAAAATCGAAATAAATTAGAATATCAGTGCACACCAGCATCAGTGTAGCCGTAGCATATTTAACACTTTCAAATTTTATAGAATACGCTGTTTGTTTTTGCCTCCACCACTACAAGTACATTATCTTGTAATAACATGTCAGAGCTCCAGTTTGAGGGGGGTCACATTTCAGCATATGTGTTACCATACGCATCCAAAAAAGGTTAATTTTGGGATCAGATGCAGTCCGCATGGTGTACCAGTTTCATTTAAAAAGGCGAAATCTTTCATTCAGTATGCGGAGGGGGAGTGGAGGGGAAGGTAAAACTGCGTTGTGCATCCAGCAAAAGAATAAACAAGAAATTGTAACAGTTAAGACAGTTTTGTCGTATATAAAATAACAATATAGAAAGCTTTAGACTTGGAAGAAGTGATACACTTAGCCATTTCACGAAATGGGAAATGTCAAACATTGACTGTAACAGACACATACAAGTAATTACAGAATGCGAAAAAAACGAGCATATATAGTGTATAAAAACAGTATTGTCTTTTTCACGTGCACAAATAAGGTGGGAGCAGATAAATAATAGCTGGCGTTTTGAGCGCTATAGTAAGCCTGTTACGCCGAACACTTGTATTTTATTAAATAGAACATGTGATCACGTGATGCTCGCGTGATGTTTGCATTTGTTTGTGTTATCAGGCTGCACGTAGCGTTCCACAGAGCGGAGGTGGGAGAGCTCACGTGCTACGTGTGCCACAAGGAGGTCCCCAACGATACCGACTTGTTGCATCATCTCAAGGTGTATATCCCCAGTCTATTTTTAGCCTTTTCTCTTAATAGCTGCGGATATAAGAGAGAGTGAGTACACACAGAAACACATGCACACACAAAACTTTGCGTTTTGAACATTTGATAGTATTAACCTTGACTTTACCCCAGCTAGGTCCAGGCAGTACCCTGTACTTAATAGTTACAATAACGATACTGCTGAATGTCCCCGCGTTATGCTAATTCTTTTCCACGATGCTACTGACTGTACAAATAGATATTCTGGCCGGAAGAAGAGGGAGTTATCGGGTACATTTGTGGAGAAAAATTGTGTTTTAAAAATTAGAGATAATTGTTTATTATATGCTTTATGTATAATAAATTGTGTATAATAAAATTTATAATTTTGAAAAGGAGCACTTACCCTGAAAAGCTTTAAAGACAGACAGAGGGGGACTTTATTTTCTGATTTAAAAGAATGGCCAATAGAAGAGTGCATTGGGGGTATTCTGGGTATTGTTGCAGGTACACGCCGGTTCTCACGCGGTCAAGACCGAATCCGACAAAAGACACGAGTGTCACTTTTGCCACAAAAAATTCTTCACGAAGAAAGATATGGAGCGACACCTAGTGACGCATACGAAAAACCGCGAGGACATGTGCCATCACTGCCCCGCCAGATTTGGCAGGCCCGACCATCTGTCCCGGCACATGAAAAGTGCTCACTCCGAACTCGGTAAAAAGAAGAGATTGATGAGGAGTGGTCTGGATGCACCGGAAGTGACCGAATCACGGGTGCTCCGGCCGAAGAAGACACAAAAATCGGCACAGGCGTTTAGGCAAGTGACGGAAGATGTGGAGAAGAAAACACCTGTGGGCAATCTCAAACTGGTTAAGAACGACTCGAACATTATTGTGTACGAATATGATGGTAGTGAAGTACGAGTGAAAGACAGTGCAGGACAGGATACTGGAAGTACTTTCAGTATTACAACGATAGCTAATACAGATAACATCCTGGCTGTTCTGCAGCCTGCCCAGAACCAACTCCAACAGGCTGCAGGTCACGTGACAACGCTGACCAATCAGAAAACAGTTCAGATTCCGTCGTTAGTGGCCCGTGAAACGGATTTAACTTTTCTTCAGAATCCAAGTTACACATTGGCGTCTGATTCTGACGTGTCTAATTTCTTCGAGTTTTTGAACAGGAATCAGACGAATATAAAGAGTAACATCGGAAATCAGCCTGCCCCGGAGAAAGCTGGCACTTCCGGAAAGCTGGCAGTCAAGCCAATGAAAAGACAGCGCGTTGCTAAGATACCAGTAACACCCCGTGGCCCCAAAAGGCGAAGGTCGTCGACCCGCTCGTCGCTGACGTCACAGCCTACTATGAGTGTCGACCAGTTGCCGAGAACTAGTCATTTAATCGGCTCACCACCGCAAGCGAAACCGGCAAGTGCCAACACGGCAGTCCGCACCGAAGGCCAGTCTACCAATCAAATACCGATCAATATTTCGTACATTGATAAGATTAACCTGGAACAGTTATTTGGTGATAAGGCGAAGAGCATGCAAAAGAATGTTCAGTTACAGCTGCAGAAGGATTTACTGTCCGTCACCGAGAAAAATATGCTGGCAACGCCTGGTCAAACGCCATGATTCCTGGGACAAGTGATTGGAAAAGTGATTTCGGTCAATGCGCCGGTGGTGCCATCCGTGCACAGTAGTCAGCAACCAGCCGCTCAAGCAGCAACCAAACAGCCGCCCCCTCTGACAACCATAGACACGCAGGGACTCATTCAGCAACTCATTGATATAGAACCCATTGCTGTGTCATCGTCGCAAACGGAGACGACGGCCACAGTTGAAATGCCGCAGAATGTTTTACTACAGTTGGTCGAGCCAAATGTGAATCCGAATCCAGGTCTACAGCATCCGAGTCTACAGACCCTAACTGTGGTCTCAAAAACGGAGGCAAATTTTGGTAATGGCATGGAAAATGCGCAAGGCACTCAGGGTAATGTGCAGAATGTTAGCGAACCAGCAAATCAACCCGTTGTTTTGACATTGCCAGAAGCTTTGAAGTTTCTTTTTCCCAATGAAACCGCTCAATATTTCGTACATTGATAAGATTAACCTGGAACAGTTATTTGGTGATAAGGCGAAGAGCATGCAAAAGAATGTTCAGTTACAGCTGCAGAAGGATTTACTGTCCGTCACCGAGAAAAAATATGCTGGCAACGCCTGGTCAAACGCCACAATTCCCGGGACAAGTGATTGGACAAGTGATTTCGGTCAATGCGCCGGTGGTACCATCTGTGCACAGTAGTCAGCAACCAGCCGCTCAAGCAGCAACCAAACAGCCGCCCCCTCTGACAACCATAGACACGCAGGGACTCATTCAGCAACTCATTGATATAGAACCCATTGCTGTGTCATCGTCGCAAACGGAGACGACGGCCACAGTTGAAATGCCGCAGAATGTTTTACTACAGTTGGTCGAGCCAAATGTGAATCCGAATCCAGGTGTACAGCATCCGAGTCTCCGGGTAATGTGCAGAATGTTAGCGAACCAGCGAATCAACCCGTTGTTTTGACATTGCCAGAAGCTTTGAAGTTTCTTTTTCCCAATGAAACGCGACTCAGGGACATCAGTAGCTATTCACGGAGAGACCTCTAAAGTGGAGGATCGGCGAGAACCACACAGGCACTTTTGTGAAAGCAATTTTCTTTTTTATTTAGTTATCGTTGCATACTGTTATTCTATACTGAAGTTTCATTGACGATTACGAGTGTGTTTTTTTTCTCAAAATGTATAATATGTAATTGAATACGAACTGAATATTCCCGGTGTTGACATTAAACACTATAGATTTTTAGCAAGGAATTAAATCGAAGCTCCAAGCCTTGACTCTCTGGAAATGATTTTAGTCGCTCGTAAAAATCCACTGGTTTTAAATGTTATTTTATTGACGTCACCTCAATTTTAATGTTTGTTATTATTTAATGTAGAGTTCTAATTGAAAATTGAATGCATCATGTTCGAAATTTTGGGGATGGCGAAGCGATGATTTGGAGGTAACATTGGTTGAAGTTGTGGTTATATCCTCAAACATCAACAGAACAAGCAAGCCTAGAAAGAGAGAAGAGGCTTTAACTCATAGAATCAGGACATTGTTTGATATCTTTGCAGATGTTTTAGACAGGATTTAGTTTTGCTAAATCAGACCTACCCTTTGTGTCTAAGAACGCCAGTTCGCGAAAATTTCCACTCGCGGAAATTTCCACTTGTACAGTAGTCCTTTGGTGATAACCAAATATCGTTATCATGACAATCCTAAAATAAATGCAAATATAAAAACACATTTTGAATGAAAGATTAGTGTAGCTGGCTTATATTATGTTATAGAATTCGTTGGAGAGTTAGCGTGGAGGGGGGCGATGGACAAGTTAGCTATGCTTAATTCTTGGACAGATAATATGCCTTTCATACCGCTAGACCGATGATAACCAGATTTCACAGGTACAGTGTAAAAGTCTCGTTCGGTCTCCTTCCTTGGAGCGAAAATATCCAAAGTTGGTGCCCGTCGCCATGTTGGATTTGGGCAGAGGTTACCAGAAGACAGCACTTTTCTAACATTGCTGGGACGATCTTCGTGAAGTATTAGTCACAAACAGACCCTGTGAAATTTTTCCGGGAAATAATTGTGATTCCGATGCAACAATGTAAAATGTTCGATAGATGCCGTCTTCGATTTCGACAGGCACTTCGTATGAACATCACGTGTCAAAAGTAACGCTGTGGGTTTTCAACAAAAGCCATACACACATTGCTCAATTAAAAAAAACCCAGCTCGAGATTTATTTTAAGCTAAACGTAAACAATTATTTTTGCTATTTAGTTCGGAAGAGTAGTTTATTGCACGGCGGCCATTGTTTTACTGGCACACACTGAAGACGTTGCATTTTCTGGGTATGAAACTCTGGTAGAGCTTTGCTCATGGGTAAAACATAGCGTAGCAATTGAACAGTACCTTGCCCTGTTTTTTTGGGAGGGGGGGTGGTCTTGATTAATTTTGATATGACCAGCTTATTTGGGTACAACTTATTTAGTCTGAGTGGAACCTGATAAATGAATAAGGTCCCATGTGCGTTGTTTAGTGGTCTAATTTATTTATGCACGGTAAGGTGTCTGAAGAGGTTTGATCGTGAAGAAACGCTGTGGAAACGGAAGATGAGCTTCAATTTTGTTTCATGATTGCCATTACGCGTACAAAGAAAACAGTAGTATTTTGGCTGGTAGGTACGCACAACTCTGCTCCCTGCACTGCCAGTGTCTAGAACGTCACGCTACGCATTAAAGAAGTGTGTACTTGACATCACAATAACATCGTAATCGCGTTGCAGAAAGCATCGTAGAGGAGGGCAAAAAGCATTTAATTTGTATTCTAACACGCACGAATTGTGTAATGCACTCCCGTGAAAAGAAATAATAAGAAACCGCCAGCGTGCTCTAACCGTGTACAAAATTCACAAGGCCAGGTCACAGTAAAACAATGGGCATGACTCCGAGATATTATGATGATGGCTTTGTGACGTAAAACGTTTTCCTTTGCATTGCACAATTTGTCGCAGGACAATGCCATGAAAAATTTTTGTGCAAAATCTCGAGTTTTTGGCTTTTTCCGCTATCTATGAATCGATTTTGCTTGTTTGTGTTATAATGGTGTTATAATGCGGACGACTGCACGGTTCGTTCACTGGCCTTCCATGCGTGCTCGAATCCCATACAAAGCACTCAGTCCCATGATCTGTGCCTATAACATAATATATTTGTACTCAAAATCGTGCAATAAAAATAAAACCATATTCGCGTTTGAACTGATCAGAAACTCCTCCCTCAGCTTTATTTGCAGTTCGCAGTCGAGTTCAGGCTCGTGCTAACAGTGCTACAGGCTGCGGGAGAGTTTTGGATAATTATACTGTGGTTGAGGCGATGATAGTAGGTTGGAAATTAATTTTAAATTTTGTCTACACATTTAAACCCGTTTTTACCACCACCACCCCATCCCCCTCCCGAGCCATCCCTACTAGAAATCTTCCAACCCAATGCCTAAGGTGTCGCGGACAGTCTTCTGGTTTGCTGTGTGTTTGCTCCGAGATTACTTTTTACTTGAGATAAAATTGTAGCGACAGCTTTTGCTGAGAGTTTTTAGAGTATTATGATTTATGCGGAGAAATGCAATGTTATGCTTAATACTGGCTTGAAGCTGGTTGGTTACTGTTATATTACTGAGGATATATTTGTTTGTTTGATGGAATATAGAAAACAACTAACAGAAAATGTTTAATGGTCCCCTTCATTGTAAGTAGTTTTCAGACCAGCCGATATTGTCGGGCTGGTCTTACCATATCAGTAGAGGTGGTATCCGTCGTTTGTATGGACCTATGTACGCATGTACGTATGTAAACTTTTCCTGAAAATACTTCTTCTCCCTCAGTTTTAATCTGATTCCTTTCAAATTTTGTACGA
The DNA here is from genome assembly GCA_949752745.1 of Protula sp. h YS-2021. Taxonomy (NCBI): domain Eukaryota; kingdom Metazoa; phylum Annelida; class Polychaeta; order Sabellida; family Serpulidae; genus Protula; species Protula sp. h YS-2021. The sequence goes on from OX457026.1 coordinate 19,827,466, forward strand.
ATGTTCACTAGGTAGGCCTTTCTTGAAAAATTACCTTTTGGCAATGCCCCAAAAATTGGAGAAATTGGCAAATTCGATTGCCAATTTTCAAACGTTTCTTCTCCCACAAATATGATGGGATTGTCTTCAAATTTTGCATAAATGTTTGCTAGAAAGGCTTCTCAAAGCATATTGAATTGATGACTTTTTCTTAATCCGCATGGTTTGATTAGCAGCGTCATTGTCACCGGATAAGTGTATAAGTGTTAAAATCCCCTACTCCGTATATCTGCATGCGTGTTGACATGAAGGCTAAAATGGCACAGTTGAGATTGGGACACAGTCTGCTATCTTGCCGCACAACTAGAAGGTGTGTGTAGTATTTGCGTGCATTAAACAGATTTAATCTGAGGAACTCTCGCAACAATTTTTCAAATAACGCTCTTGGGTTCACATAATAATAATAATAATAATAATATTAATATTAATAATAATAATATAAATGAGTCAATTGCGGCGATTCGTACAAGTATCACCCTCCGAAACAGCGCTGTATGAATAATGCTAAACTGCGACACACATTCATTAATGAATCAACGCGTGATGTCTGTATCGTAATTTTGGATGTGCATTAGGTTCCGTCGATTGAAATGGTTGAGCAGCGCGACAGTTTCCTAAGAAAAAAAGTGTTGTCCCACGTAGGTGTAGTGAGTGTGCGCCTAGTGAGGCTTAGGTCTAAGGCACACCTAAAAAAGAAGCTGCGTAGGCTTAGTGAGGTAGGTTCAGTGGTGTGTAGGTCTAGTGGAGCGACGGCCTAGTGGGACTTATTCCTAGGTTCAGGAATCGTTGTGGGTATGCCTTCTTTTACAATGTCTGGTGTGCATTATATCGCCCCTCCGCCCCCTTCCCCACATGCAAACTAAAAGAATAGTGTTCATAAGAGAAATCACTACTTTCTGCGCTTCCAGTTTGCTATATCATTAAATAGAGTGTTAATACGGATTTATTTCTAAGTACTTCTACGTGACTTTTTTCACACAAACACAGACAATACTTTCCAGACTGTATCGCAATGCCTTATTCCTAAAACTGCAGTTGTTGCAAGAAGGCTGTCTGTAATTTTTGAATTTTCTACGAAATTTTCAACACCAGTGCCTTCATTGCGCCTGAGTTTAATTTTGTCATTTTCATTGCATTTTTGATGGATTCGATAGATGTGCATTAAGTTGAGAGTTGGTCGCTGTTTTATACAAATCAAATTTTAACAACGAATGTCATTGGTTGAAAACGGTCATGTGCTGCCGGAAGAACACAGTATGAAAAGCTTAAAGCAGTCAATATGGCCACGCCCATGTAAATGGACGAGTGTTTGCATGCCAGGCATTGATAATGAAAGAAATGTGTGAAAATTGCAGCCACTTTACTTCATCGGGTATATATATATATATATATATATATATATATATATATATATATATATATATATATATATATATATATATATATATATATATATATATATATATATATATATATATATATATATATATATATATATATATATATATATATAACTTAATGCTTGAGGAGACCTCACGTGCTGATTTACAAGGTTTAGAGAGACCGAAAAAATTCGGAGACCAGAACCAGGTCTCCTTATTTATAAGGCCTCCAGAAAACTCAGAAGTAGCCAATTCTTCTTACATTTTTAAGACGGACACTAAACTTAAGCATAATGTGTATAAGACATTACCAAAATGAAAAATTATGACTGAAAGACAAATTCGAAAAGCCGCCCTAAAGTCTACCCCTTGTATATTTCACAACCATATCAAATACCACTCAGGGAGACAATTTGTAATTGTCATTTTTGAACAAAATCGGCTGTATATGGGCAAACTAAATTTTTCCCCATATTTAGAGAAGTCTACTCTATCACATCGCAAAGTTTCATGAAGGATAGACAAAAAAAGTCCTTTTTTTTAATTCTTGGCCTGTAAATTCAACCTTTCTGAAAAATAGCACGTGCTTCGATTTGATTTGTCGAAAATCAAAACAAAAATACAAAATCAAAACAAAAACATTCTGAAGGCGCATGCGCGAAATATCTGTCGAAATTTGAATTGCAAATCTCACTCATTACAACAGGTCATAAATCATTATTCCTCATATTAAACAAGCATATTGTCCCATTTTATGTATTATCTTTAATAAATGGCTATCTTAGTTGTGTAATGTGGAATAAGTGAAAATACCATATTATCGCTCACAACACGGTAGGCACTATGAGGCAAAAACTGCTCATTTTTATTTGTTCTGCCTATTTTGGCAACAGTTGGCACTTGACAGTTTGTGCTGTTGTAGGTTCGACTTCTACAGAGTGCTCGCACAACGATGTCTTGTGCAATAAATGGACGCTGTCCGGTGGTAGCACAACAATAAGCCAATTCGCAGTTTCGGATCTTACCGATGGGTGTCGTTTCGACTACAAATTGATAAGCCAATTCGCACTTTCGGATTTTTCCGGTGGAGGTGTTGTTTCGACTGAAAATGCTAGGGGATAAATTATAAAGAAATGATAAGGGAAAAACATCAAAATTCTAATTTTCTTTCAACATGCACACTTTCAAATTTATAAAGCCAGCATATGATCTTTTAAAAATTATTTTACATATTATTCAGTCCCTTTAATAAACAACATGTGAATATGTTTCTAGCAAAATGGAATTTTGTTGATTTTTGCCGTTTTTTTTCTATCATTTCTTTATATCCTTATCCCACCTGAATTCAGCCGTAACGCAAAAACTTTTCGGCAAAAGTCAAAAGTGCGAATTGGCTTATTGGGATAGATTATAATGACATCTTAAGGGAAAAACATCAAAATTCTAATTTTCTTTCAACATGCACACTTTCAAATTTATAAAGATATCATATGATCTTTTAAAAACTGTTTTACATATTATTTAGTCCCATTAATAACCAACATGTGAATATGTTTCTCGCAAAATACGAGGGAGAGGAGATAGAATTGGCTAGAGTAGATCGTAATTGGTGACAACAAAATGCTAAATTCCAACTCCCCTAAATAAGGCAATTTCAAGTTTTACAACCCTGTCGACTTAAATATATATCATTTTGTGATATTTGTCAAAATAAATTTGTTTTGAACCACGGAAGATGTTGTTTTTCATTTCACCAATTTGGATCTACTGTAGCTATTCGTTCTCCTCTCCCTCGTAGGATTTTGTTGATTTTTGCCGTTTTTCTTCTATTATTTCTTTATATGATCCTTATCCCAACTAAATCCAGCTGAAACGCAAAAACTTTCCGACAAAAGTCGAAGTGCGATTTGGCTTATATAAGTACTCTCATGCAAAACCACCATAACTGTTAAATTTTTATGTCAATTGTCATTGCTTATTGCTGTTTGCTATTGTGGGTTCGACTCCCACAGAGTATTTGCATAACGATTTATTATGCAATAAACTTGTACTCACCGGTGGTAGCACAACCAGATGAGCATGAAACTAGAACAAGTAAGAAATAAAACTGGTTGGGACCCCCATCCGAACAAATCCTCACAGGATATAATTATTTTCAACAGAAGCTGTATGTTGACACTGTGTTAGATGGATAAGAGGTCTGAAATTGTTACAAAAAGAGTGTTTTGGAAAATTTTATACATGAAGTTCCACCTGTAGTTTAGATCATGGCAGAGAAAAAAGAACGAAATGATTATAACTACAGTAGCCTCCATTTAAGTCAAAATCGGTTTAGTCAAATTTTCGCTTTACTCAAATTAATTTAAAAGTCTCGATATATTTTACTATGTAAGTCTTTTAAATTCACCGCTTGAGTCAAATTTTTAACTCAAAGTAATTTTTTTGAACCCTCAAATTTTTTTTGCAAGAAAATCTTTGTATTTTCACCAAAATAACACAGAAACTTATGTCTCAGTTGTTTGCATATGCCAACCCCCTTTGTGTAGAATTAGTGTGACTTTGCCTCTACACATTATGACAGTGTTGCGAGAAGTAAACGGTGGCGTAAAATCATATATATTTCAGAAGGTCGCTGTAAATGAAATATAAAAAAGATTTGTAGTACTGTTAGTAGTAGATAAACGACAGTTTTGGCTCACTTGATGACGTCATACTGTCTGGACCGGAAGTGACGTCATAGGCGTAACCAAGGCGTAACCATGGTGATAATGACGTCATCAGTCACGTGACCAATGAAAAGCCAATGAGATCAATGAAGACAATGAAGCCCCGCCCACTTTCTGTCTATCATACTGTCTGGACCGGAAGTGACGTCATAGCGTCTGGACCGGAAGTGTTGTCTGGACCGGAAGTGTTGTCTGGACCGGAAGTGCTGTCTGGACCGGAAGTGACGTCATAGGCGTAACCAAGGCGTAACCATGGTGATAATGACGTCATCAGTCACGTGACCAATGAAAAGCCAATGAGATCAATGAAGACAATGAAGCCCCGCCCACTTTCTGTCTATCATACTGTCTGGACCGGAAGTGACGTCATAGACGTGGTCATGGTAACGAATTGAAACTTTGTAAACAAAAGTGAACTTTGTAAACAAACTGTGTAAACAAACTTTGTAAGCAAAATTTGTAAATAAACTTTATAAACAAAATTTGTAGACAAACTTTGTAAACAAACTTTGTAAACAAACTTTCTAAACAAACTTTGTAAACACTATTTGTAAACAAACTTTGTAAACAAAATTTGTAAACACAATTTGTAAACAAACTTTATAAATAAACTTTCTACACAAACTTTGTAAACAAAATTTGTAAACAAACTTTGGTTATTTGCATAATTGAAACTCATTGAAACTTTGTAAACAAACTTAGTGAACAAACTTCCCCCCCCCCCCCCACACTCTCTCCACACACACCACGACTGAGAATTTCATAAGCCACATAGGTATTTCAACCTTCTGATGACAACTTTTTTTTCCCCCTCACACACTCTCTCTCTCCACACACACACACACACACACACACACCACGACTGAGCGTTTCATAAGCCACATAGGTATTTCAACCTTCTGATGGCAACTTTTTCCCCCACACTCTCATGCATACATACCAACACCATGATAAAATGTTTTGCTTATGTTGCTCTTTGTACTCCATTATTCTTTTTTTTTTTTGTTTGAAATGCAGTGTTTACTTAGAAAAGAAAATGGCGTCATACAACCTTCAATCGTCATCAGCAGCATTTCGTCATCAGTGTAATCAGTGTAATTAGATTTCGCCATCAACAATGTAGACAGCGGTGTCAGGCTTTTTGTTTTTCTGAGGCAGCAGTGTCTAACTGCTTGGAGTTGCAGTATGACCCTAAGTGTTATACTTGACCGATTTACATGAAAATTTCACTGTTTAATTCAGTTTTATATCAAGTTTTTACATAGTCATGGACCGGTTGTGCAGCTGGCTGTATGTATCATGAATTCACCTTAAAATGATAAGTTAAAAGTGGAATAACTTTTGTTATGATTGACGGATTTGCATGAAACTTTCACTGTTTGATTCAGTTTTATATCTAGTTTTAGCATTAAGTGGTTATAGGCTATTTGCGCAGTTGCCTGTGTGCATATTTACCACAATTTTTAATTTTGTAAAAAGTGGGATAACTTCCGCTATAGTTGCATGAAAATTTCACCGTTGGATTCAGTTTGATGTTTTCGTTTAAAGTAGTTTGTGCAGAGGTGGGTTATTGGAATGGCGCGCGCCCCCCACCATTCAAACATGTGTTTGAATTATTTTTACGTCAAACTATTGTTCAACAAGTTGTTTAGCAATTGTACAACAATTGTTCAACAAGCTGTTGTTCAACATGTTGAACATGTTGTTCAACATGTTCAACATGTTCAACAACATGTTCAACAAGTTGAACATGTTCAACATGTTCAACATGTTCAACAACATGTTAAACAAGTTGAACATGTTCAACATGTTGTTGAACATGTTGAACATGTTTAACAAGTTGTTCAACAAGTTGTTGTTCAAGCAAAGAAAAAACAAGACATGATGACGTCATAAAAACGTCATGATGACGCCATAAAGACGTCATGATGACGTCATCATTATGACGTCATAATAACGTCATTCGAACAGGCGCACGCTTTACCAAAAAAAAACTGACTCAGCAGAATTTGTTTCTGTTTGATATGCATGAAATGCATGTCTCACTCTTCCTTTTATGTTACTTTGATGTAATCAAAATATGGTGTGTAAATTGCTCAAACATTCAAACTTGTTATAATGGCCGACTCAGCATAATGACGTCATGATGACGTCATAAAGACGTCATGACGTTAGACTCCCCTAAGCGGCATAACCCTAACCCTAGACGTGGCCAACATGTTCAACAACATGTTGAACATGTTGTTCAACATGTTCTTGAACATGTTGTTCAACAAGTTGAACATGTTGTTCAACATGCTGTTTAACAAGTTGTATATAAGGCTATGTTTAAAGGCTTTTTCATCATTTGAAAAGTGTATGTTGAACCGAAAAGATGTATAAATGCAACATTTGTTTGAAATCTTACAATTGGCCACAAAGTCTTAAAAGACACTTAAAGAATGCTCACACTTCAGAAGAAGAAGAATTGGAAATAGATATGGTAAACCCTGTAAAACCACCTATCACTGAAACTTTAGATGAGTCTTCTGTGGAAAGTCAAAGCGTCAACATGACTGAAAAGAATGCACATGCTTGTACAGAATGTGGTGCGTTGTACAACAGTCAAGAAGCTTTGTTCAAACATATGGAACATTGTGTTGAGGGTGATGATGACGACAGCTCTGAAAGTGAGTCAGAAACAGACTCTGAAAGTGAGTCAGAAACAGACTCTGTTTGGTATGATATGGTTCAAGAAGTCTACGATGAATATGATACCAAATTTCAAGAAAAGGTTTCAGAATATGAAGAACAAGGGCTTGAAGATGCGCGTGAAATAGCAAGTGATGACTTTCGACCCATTTATAAGCGTCGACTTAAACAACTGTTTATGAGACTATTCAAATATGCCCAACGTCTACAACAAAACGAACATTATGAAACCATTTTAGAAGACTTTAATTACTTTGTTGATGAAAAACATTACGAGTATTCAAAGGCACTAAAGGCGGCTATAAGAAGAAACGATGCATTCTTTGAAGAGCTTCTAGATGAGGAGGAGGAAGATGAAAGCAGTGACGAAGAAAGTGATATGGATGCCAGTGAACAGAGTGAAGCAGATGAAGAAAAATAGACTTATTTGACTAAACATTATAATAAAGACTTTGTAAATCACTAAATGTTATAATATTGTTATAGATTTAAGCTGTATGTATTTAAGTGTATTTAAGTGTATTTAAGTGTATTTAAGTGTAGTTAAGTGTATTTAAGTGTATTTAAGTGTATTTAAATGTATTAATAAACCTTGTTTTTTCTTTGCTTGAACTACAACTTGTTGAACAACTTGTTAAACATGTTCAACATGTTCAACATGTTCAGCAACATGTTTAACAAGTTGAACATGTTCAACTTGTTTTACATGTTGTTGAACATGTTGAACATGTTGAATATGTTCAACTTGTTGAACATGTTGTTGAACATGTTGAACATGTTGAACAACATGTTCAACATGTTGAACAACAGCTTGTTGAACAATTGTTGTACAATTGCTAAACAACTTGTTGAACAATAGTTTGACGTAAAAATAATTCAAACACATGTTTGAATGGTGTAGGGCGCGCGCCATTCCAATAACCCACCTCTGCACAAACTACTTTAAACGAAAACATCAAACTGAATCCAACGGTGAAATTTTCATGCAAATCCGTCAACTATAGCGGACATTTTTACAAAATTAAAAATTGTGGTAAATATGCACACAGGCAACTGCGCAAATAGCCTATAACCACTTAATGCTAAAACTAGATATAAAACTGAATCAAACAGTGAAAGTTTCATGCAAATCCGTCAATCATAACAAAAGTTATTCCACTTTTAACTTATCATTTTAAGGTGAATTCATGATACATACAGCCAGCTGCACAACCAGTCCATGACTATGTGAAAACTAGATATAAAACTGAATTAAACAGTGAAATTTTCATGTAAATCGGTCAAGTATAACACTTAGGGTCATACTGCAACTCCAAGCAGTTAGACACTGCTGCCTCAGAAAAACAAAAAGCCTGACACCGCTGTCTACATTGTTGATGGCGAAATCTAATTACGCAGTCTGATTACACTGATGACGAAATGCTGCTGATGACGATTGAAGGTTGTATGACGCCATTTTCTTTTCTAAGTAAACACTGCATTTCAAACATAAACAAAAAAAAAAAGAATAATGGAGTACAAAGAGCAACATAAGCAAAACATTTTATCATGGTGTTGGTATGTATGCATGAGAGTGTGGGGGAAAAAGTTGCCATCAGAAGGTTGAAATACCTATGTGGCTTATGAAACGCTCAGTCGTGGTGTGTGTGTGTGTGTGTGGAGAGAGAGAGAGTGTGTGAGGGGGAAAAAAGTTGTCATCAGAAGGTTGAAATACCTATGTGGCTTATGAAACGCTCAGTCGTGGTGTGTGTGTGTGTGTGTGTGTGGAGAGAGAGAGTGTGTGAGGGGGGAAAAAAAAGTTGTCATCAGAAGGTTGAAATACCTATGTGGCTTATGAAATGCTCAGTCGTGGTGTGTGTGGAGAGAGTGTGGGGGGGAAGTTTGTTTACTAAGTTTGCTTACAAAGTTTCAATGAGTTTCAATTATGCAAATAACCAAAGTTTGTTTACAAATTTTGTTTACAAAGTTTGTTTAGAAAGTTTATTTATAAAGTTTGTTTACAAATTGTGTTTACAAATTTTGTTTACAAAGTTTGTTTACAAATAGTGTTTACAAAGTTTGCTTAGAAAGTTTGTTTACAAAGTTTGTTTACAAAGTTTGTCTACAAAGTTTCAATTATGTAAATAACCAAAGTTTGTTTACAAATTTTGTTTACAAATTTTGTTTACAAATTTTGTTTACAAAGTTTGTTTACAAAGTTTGTTTACAAATTTTGTTTATAAAGTTTATTTACAAATTTTGTTTACAAAGTTTGTTTACACAGTTTGTTTACAAAGTTCACTTTTGTTTACAAAGTTTCAATTCGTTACCATGACCACGTCTATGACGTCACTTCCGGTCCAGACAGTATGATAGACAGAAAGTGGGCGGGGCTTCATTGTCTTCATTGATCTCATTGGCTTTTCATTGGTCACGTGACTGATGACGTCATTATCACCATGGTTACGCCTTGGTTACGCCTATGACGTCACTTCCGGTCCAGACAGCACTTCCGGTCCAGACAACACTTCCGGTCCAGACGCTATGACGTCACTTCCGGTCCAGACAGTATGATAGACAGAAAGTGGGCGGGGCTTCATTGTCTTCATTGATCTCATTGGCTTTTCATTGGTCACGTGACTGATGACGTCATTATCACCATGGTTACGCCTTGGTTACGCCTATGACGTCACTTCCGGTCCAGACAGTATGACGTCATCAAGTGAGCCAAAACTGTCGTTTATCTACTACTACTGTTATAAATAGTAAGTATTAATATGATAAATTATTTGTGTCACAGCCGAATATTATTCATCATATAAAACAATCGCCATACCATAAAAACAACAAACACTTTATGCGAAACCATGATAGTCACGTGACCACTCGACAGGGCCAATCTCGGATAACTCAAATTTCGGTTAACTCAAAGTATTTTGCTTGGTCCCGACCACTTTGACTTATCGAGAGTTTACTGTAATAGATGTACAACTATAAATAACTTTAGATAAACTGCTTTTGATATCTTAAGCAAACGGTTTTTACACTTGAACCAAACAGTCACACCTAAATCGCTGTACTACCACCGGAGAGTGCTTGTTCGTTGCATAAGAAATCGTTATGCCAGCACCCTGTGGGAGTCGAACCCACAATAGCAAACAGCGATAAGTTTATAATAATAGAAAACTTTTTTCTTGTATTCTTTTAACTACATATCTTTAATGGCATGTTTGGCAATTTTCCCAAGTATTATGCATATTATGTATTATACTTTTGAGCCCATAATCATGCTTCCATTTTTTACCCATAATCTTGAACTGGACAATTTTATTCTTAATTTAAGTAACTTGGCAAAAAACAAATAAACAGTCATGAGTAGAGTTAGATATGGTAGTGAAAAATGGATATCCCTAGATAAAATTTTTCAGGATAATCAAAGTTAAAAGTCGAATACATTAATTTTGTTTTTATTATGTATTGTTTCCAATCGTCCTGCTGTTGCTCGAAATGGAAATTTTAAGAATACTTCCGACCCCCCCCCCAATCCCTCCACTCCCCTCTTCCCGCCTCTTTTTTTCTTTATTTCTACTCTTTACAACAATGACAAGCAAGAACCTATAATTGATTTCAGTGTCCGGTCATCCTGGCCAAACAGCACATAGAGAGCGGTAAAAGGGCATAAAATTGTTAATAGTGTTCGCCTGTAACTGGGTTTGGTTTGCTTCAAGACATGCCACAACAGGCCAATTCGCACTTTGACTTTTGCCGAAAAGTTTCTGCGTTTCGGCTGAATTCATTTGGGATAGGATCATTTAAAGAAATGATAGAAGAAAAAAACCGGCAAAAATCAACAAAAAAATTCCATTTTGTCAGAACCATATTCACATGGTTGTTAAAGTGACTGAATAATATGTAAAATAGTTTTTAAAAGATCATGCGATGGCTTTATAAATTTGAAAGTGTGCATGTTGAAAGACAATTAGAATTTTAATATTTTTCCCCTATCATTTCTTTATAATCTATCAGAAAAAAATTGCAGTCGAAACAACACCTCCACCGGAAAGACCCGAAAGTGTGATTTGGCTTATGCATTGTGGCTTCGGAACTCTGAAGTGGTTTATACTGACCTTTAGTTACTTCTATTCATCAAGATTCTTGTGAAATATGCATAAACATGCTATATACAACAAAATATATCGTAACATTCATATCCTAAACGATAACACTGAAATATGTTCTGTGAATAACAAATCAAACATACAAATTACACGGAATTATTTGACAGCGATTTGTTTATATGAGTGATAATATGGTAAAATTACAATTTGAACGACTTTAACAAATGGCTTTAGAATACGAATGCATATTTAAAACCAGGGGCCATTGTTTTTTTCAATATTACAAGGAGGGTGTTCAGTACTTCATTTTGTTACCATTTTCTAATTATTTCTCAGATGCCAATTTTATTCGCTTAGCACGAGAGCTCACTCGAAGATACCGCGAGAAGTCTGGAGAGTGTGATTTGGCTTATTTTGCCGCGTGTTTCAAAAAACTAAAAAGACCTCCAGGAATGCAAAAAACAATGTACCTGTCTACGATAAAACACGATCTACAAAATAAATGCATCTACTCAATTTCACAAGCCAAAAAAAAAAATAGCACATAACCGAATTAGGTGGAGAGACTTGTATAGAAACGCACAGAGCTTTGCTATGTAAAGTATCGACGACCGCGTGTTTCAGTAAGTATAAGCTATACTATTAAAAATTTCCGGGTCGTTTTTTTTTCTATTCATGTCTTTATATCCTTATCCCAACTGAATGAAGTCGAAACGCAAAACTTATGAGCAAAAGTGTAAAGTGCCAATTGGTGTACTGGTTGATCAACATCATTTGCTCATCATAATCAGTAATTATCTATGTTCTAACCTTACTGTTTTTAGCATAGATAAATCACACTTTGAGTGTTTCGAGTAAAATGCGCAAGAATTTCGACTGCCAAGAACGGGGCAAAAATACATGTAACTTAGGTTAAATCCGCCTGTGCCTGTAGTGTCGCCACCTCCCGAAAACAACAATTATCCCGGAAACGATATTTTTGCCGAACCTTCCGACAACTGTCACTGGTTCTCTAATGCAAAATACTGAGCTGCTATAAGTAAACCGTCAGTATACAATATGAAATCAGGTTTATGCTCACAAGTAATCCTTATAGCTCTTAGCGAAGCGATAGTCTTACATTTTCCACTTAAAATTTATATTTCCGGATGATAGAATAAAGTGGCGAGTTACAGCTCAAAAATCCTGCCCGAAAAAATACATCGGCCTTGCATTTTCGTAAATCATAACATTTTACTTCGTACATAACAGAAAGCTTGTGTAAAATCCTATATTTGCTACATACAAAAGCATATCACGATCGCGTCTAAAATACGAACGTTATTGCGCAAAAACCATTGAAAAGTGGCAGACGGTCCTAGGTTACTGGTAGAAAAATATAGAAGAAATATTGCAAACACATAGAAGAAACTGAACTTGAAACCATTTGTTAAAATCTTAAATAAGTTTTTAAAATAGCATTCGGGTTGTTAACAACCCGACCGGTATTTGGTGCAAGAGAAATTTTTAACATTTAGGCGAAATTTCTCTATCATTTCTTTCATTTTTTACGGGGTTATTTTTATTCGAATTTTTGCGCATTTTAATGTGAACGCCTAAACTGTGATTTGGCTTATTTTGACGTAGTATTTTGACTTTTTCCGATATTGAGTTGTCATGCTAGTGAACTGTGATTTGGCTTATTTTGACGTAGTATTTTGACTTTTTCCGATATTGAGTTGTCATGCTAGTGAAAAACCTGTCACCTCATGTATCTAGCTCCAAGTCAGCTCTTCCTTATTTATACTTGATATATTTCTTTGGAGCTCCGCATGTGTCAAGTATGACAGAAAAAACTTTTGTTGATTATTTAATGTGAAGAGTTGAAGCAGTCTAAATATGATAAATTCCCGGGAGATTCGAGAGGTATGGTAACTTGTTACTTTAGCTGCAGCCTCGCAGACTCGCAGTGTGGTACTCTTGACTACGGAAAACAAATGCAACCTTAGCGAATCAGGTCCAAGGAACGTCATCAATAAATAGGTTTTGTAATGAAAGTGAGGGTTATTCGACAGAATCACGAGACATGTAAAGTTATGTGAAGGATGTAAATATAAACACCTGTGAAGAAGATATCAGCACCTGGCGGTGTGTTCCTGGTAGCCGTGGAGGCAATGCTGTGGGAGTCTTAATGTAGTTTCCTGTCTGGAATCCGTCCGCCTGTTCGTGATGACACGTCAAATGCATTGAACCAGTAACAACGCGTCTCATATCGCAGTGCGCTATTGGTTTTGAACAGTTCCTGGCCAAGCGGAGTGATCGTTACAAGTTAGCGTGCTACGAGCCTGCGTGTCAAGGTACTTTGCGTGTCTGGGACGCTGTGTGCGTTCTTCTCTGGGAAATCAGCATTTCACGGTACTATACTACATCCTTGTCACCGTGAAGTTTCGCATCAAAGTACTGTATTTGCTGTATTTAGGCCCCAACCCTTCGGATTGCGGCCTATAGTTTTGGGGTGTCCGTCCGTCCGTCTATCCGTCTATCCGTCATCGCTTTATACCCCTATGAATTTGGGGAACGGTTTGGACCTGCGTGTGTTTCACAAATACTTACTTGTTAAATGAGAGTTGCATTTCCCTTCAGTCAGTGTTTTTAGGGGTCGATTCACAGCAAAGGTGTATCCCAGTGTAGGGTAGATATGTTAGGTCGCCTTGTTTTATGAGAAAAAAAACAAGACAGTTGCTTGGTGGTGCGTTAGGTGTGGTGGAGTCCGGTAAATTGTTTTTTTTTGCATTAAACTAAAGCGGCAAGTGGCCGTATCGCCTTCTTATAAAAACATTTAGAGGTTACTACCTGTTGATCAAATTTAATTACATGTTGACCTGAGTGTCAGTGTGAACCCCCTCCCTAGTTATTGTTGTTTTTTAATGTAAGCTAGAGTTATTTCAGTTATTTAAATGAATTGGGTGAAGCAATGGGCTGATATACAAGAGGCGTTGCCAAGTAAAATCAATCCATGAAACCTGTGGTTTTAAGTAACGGCCGATTGGAAGCTGCGTCTATCCTCAGTCAATGTATAAAGCTGTGTTCATGCTGGGTTGACTCCATTTAACCCATGAAACAAAAAATTCAAAAGTTACTGCCTGTTGATCAAACGTAACTGGATTTTGACCGTAAGGTCAGTCGTAAACCCCCCCTCCCCTCGTTATCGTTTTTTTTTTGGGGGGGGGGGGCGTGAGCTAGTGATTTCAGTGAACAGATAGTAAAATATACGCTGAAGTGAGGCGGCATTATTATTTTTTCTTTGGTTTCTGTGAAGTGTGGAAGTGAAGTGAAACGGAAACAGTAACAGGTTGTTTTACGGTAAAGTGTACGTGTGCGAGTACTTTCATGATAACGGTGCCATCGAAATAAATGTGTGCTTTTTCTTACTTTGCCATTGTTAGGATTTAAAAGTGAGATCAATACGAAAGTTTAAATCATTATTTATCATAATTAATAACCAGGTGCATTGAAAAGGTTTAAAGTGGAGGAATATACGTGCTCCACAAAAAACCATAACCCCTTAGTTTAAATATTTGGTCACTTTACTTTGGCCACGTAACATTTAAAGGCAAGAATGTAAACAAACATTGACAGGTGGATGCGGAAGCTAACTTTTCTGCACTTTTATGAACAAATAAATGATATACAACTCACTAAAAATTGTGCCTGTTTTACAAAAGGGTGTATGGGCATGAACTTTCTGTAACTGCTTGAACAGTAGGGACTGGTATGCATGATTCGTTCCTCAGTGCATATGAAGTTGACCCCTGTTAGTGGAACAATGAAATGCTTCGTAGCTCTGAAAGAGAGATATACGACTATTTGCTACCTCCCAAAAGAATTAATTTCAAGCCCTGCTTAAGATATAAAAAAAGCTCTCCCTATGTTGGCATGTTCTGTTTATGGTGTCCTAAAGTCGTATTTTAGGGTTATATATATGAGTGAATGTATATGATGGTTTTCTTCCGGGAAGAAAGGTATTTCTCCCCTTCACTGGAAAAAATAGGGAAGAAACTGGGAAGAAACGGGAAGAAATACCTTTCTTCCCGGAAGAAAAGGAAGAAAGTGGGAGAAAATTGGAAGAAACCTACTTTGTAAAGAAAACATCAATGCGACGTACTATCTATTTATTGATTTTACAGAACCAATATTTACTGTGTTCTATTGTACTATCATACAAAATAACGAAAAAAAACAAACGAAAAAAATACATGGTAACACCAAAACACAATGAAGAAATAATGACCTTATACCATGTGCTTTGCAAATGTGCTTCCGCAAGACCCTTTTCTTATCACCCCCGTTTAATCTTAATACTTAACCCCCCATTTAAGGTAAACACAGCCTTTGTCTTTTGTTTTCACTGGCACATTAAGAGCAAACAAAATGATACACTAATTCTCATACACAAAGTCAAAGTTTAAACACTTGACCAAAAGTACTCAGACTATATTGCAGCCTCCCCAGCTTTCCAACACATATTGAAACACGACCGTTTATCTAATCCCTATTGATCCAATTTATCACACAGAAGGTTGATGTGTGAATTCGCACCTATTTAAGAATTACTCTGAGTGCAGTTCAAGCAAATTATTTGAAACAAATTCCAAATATTACACCTTTTAAGGTTACTTCCATTTCTTCCCTGAAATTGGAGGGAAGAAAGTATTTCTTCCCTATGGAAAAAAAAACCGGGAAAAAAACCATGGTTTTTTTCCCTCCATAGAAGAAACATGCCAACCCTGCATTTCGTCTCCCCATTTACCCTTTTTTCATGTATGGTCTCGCTAAGTGTTAACTTCAGTGTCTTTTAAGATATACGAAAGGTCTATCTATGTTGGCATATTCTGAGTATGGTCTCCCAAAGTCGTATTTTAGGGTTATATACGAGCAAAAATAACCGATGAACATTTGGTCCCCCTGTTTACTTACTTTTATATTAGGTCTCTCCTAGTGGTATCTTTGTATCTTTTCAACGGAAATTTTTGTCATATTCACTTTGTTTTATCACAATGGGTTCTTGAGGTCTGTTGGAAGCTTCATATCGATCTTTACTGGATTGCTCTCGTTCAGCCAAGAAACGGAATACTGAAATTTGCCTTTCAAGGTTACGAGGCGGTGAACTTTACCTTGTTTCTGCTCTTTCCATGCCATTCCCCTCTCTACACAAACTTAAAGATATGACGTTGTCTTTTTATTGGAAATAAACCATGTCAATGTCGCTGCGAAGAATCACTTTTTCATTCTTTTGCCTTTGCTTTGGATGCTGTGACCTCTCAGATTGGGGCTTTCACGATGTTAACATTGTCAATAAACACATCAGCACATTTTTACCCAATTTGCATTGGAAACAAACGTTTTGAGTCTTAAATACTGCGACCGGGGTTAAAACGAGGGACTCCAAACTGCCCAGAACGACAAAATAACAACATCTGTAAACTCTCTGTTGAATGTTGACCAAAAAAAAAGATCGCACACAAAATGTACCAATATTTCGGAGTCTTCCTGGCCTTACGAGTCGAGTATTAATTAACACTTGACAAGCCTTTGGCTTGCAAGTGTTATATGAATTTGTGTGAGCAAAATTCGTCCTTTTTTTTCTTCTTGACACTTTTTTCGATTTTTTGTGTCTTCTTCTTCTGTGAGACTATGGGCCCTACGACCATGAAACTTGGAACTCATGAAGAGCTTGATCTAAACATGTGCATGTCACTTTTTATTTTCGTCTTTGATTTCGTTTTCTTTGTTAAAACGCCATGTGAAAAGAGTGTATTTTTTGCAAGAATATGCGTAGCATTTAACGACAGCACAAATTACACATTTGCTTAGTGAGCTTTGTGCGAGCTCTCACTGCGTAAATATATAGCAAGGCGTATGCCTGCCTGATCAGTCAATAAAACTTAAAGTCAACAACAACCAAACACTACTCGGCTTATAAGAGGTATTCAAGCTATGTTGTTTGCAATATGTTATTCAAGAAATAACCCATTGAAGGAAGTATTTTTGCGTTTTAATTTTTTTCAAGTATTTAACATTTCGCTAGCGGAATGAGCTTCTAGTTGATATTTATTGTTACGGTGCAGTTGTGACACTGATTTGATACTACAACAGCAGTCTCGAACAAAATTTTGTGCTAGGTAGCACAACAAATTTACTCCTCTCAAAAACCACTAAAACCGGAAGTTTCAAACCGAAATTGCAACCACCCTCCCCATCTGAATGAGTTCTTTCATATCATATATAAAACTTGTAAATCCAGAGCCTGTTTCCTGAGATATCCCCTGTACTTAAAACAAGCAAATTTTTTAATGTAAAATCTATCAAAAACATTTCAAACGAACTCGAAACCAATCTCACGGTGCTCCTCTCGACAAGATCCCTCTAGATCCAAAGCTGCTCGTCGTGATCCTATCGCGCTTTGTAATAAATCCACCACATCACTAGTTTCGCACAAAGTTTGCTCGTACCAAAAGCTCATTCTCTACTTAATACATAAGAAAGTGAAGAGACTGCTCTCGGTATTCTGACAACGCACACATATTTAAGATATTAGAATTAAACACAGTGGTGCGTAAACTACATGAAACACACACTCTATCATCTTTCAACCACTATACCACATCACCCAGTAATACAATAACACAAGTGGGCTCCAAGTGTCATTCTGGCGAACATCAAGTTACTTAAACAGACATAAGTTATCGAAAGAACATATGGATTGAGTTACCCTATTGTTACAGAACTGACACAATATTACCTTAACGGGGTGAGAGAGACGTTAAACTACTCAGTCAATCAAGCAATCATGACGCTGATATATATTTCTCATCGATTTTCTGTCGTCCTTCACTATCAAATGAGTGATTTTTAACATGTTTTTTTTTTAATTATTATTTTTAGAAGATGAGTACCCATCCTAAAGTACGCTACATCATGTATATAAATGAAAAAAAAAACAATTTTCAGGCCACCTTTTCCTTTTGCCAGTCTTTTGGCCTTGAGATCCAAACTTATGTCTGTGGCGATAAGAAAGGAATTTTGTTTTTCTGCGAAGTAGATTTTCTGAAAGCTTTAGGATAGGTAAACAAGAGATGTTATGTGCGGTATCACTCATTTTGAAAGGTAGCCATATAATTAAGGAGACTAAGACTTGGTTTTTAAAACCTAAAAATTATTGCACTAACACGAACGAATGCTATCGTGTTCCTTAACATGTATTTGTTATTTTATTTAAAATCTTTTCTGTTGCAAGATCTCGTCAGTTAAGACTCAGCTAAGTCTGTAAGACTGTACTACAGTTCCGTTGTTAAAAATCAGTTGTAGAAAGTTGTTTACGGAGCTTCTAAAATAGATTTTTGTAATTTGCAAAAAAAAAACTAAGTAAAAGAAAACATGATTGAAGATGCCTTGGACTTCTTTGTGTATCAAAATCAGCTTGTTGTATGTTGTGATGACTGTTACTTTTGTGACAAAATAATATGGCTATTGGTTGAAACAAGAAATATGTTTTCGTAGCCATCGTTAGGACGTACGCAAAAAATTTGCCAATTTTCTAAACCTTTCCCAGGTACGCCAAAAGTTACGTTAATATGGAGTTGAACATTAGCTCACGCACTGGCCTACACACACCCCACCCTCTTTAAATACATCTGAAATGTATGATCCCTTAGGCATATAATAAAAGTAATGTCATTACACGTATCTGGGTTGAAGTATTACTATTTTATCGTTCCAGAAGTTGGACGAAATGGCGTTTCGGACTCGGGTTCAGTGTATGGTGCGTTATTTATTATTATTTAAGAAGTATTTGTGCTTTTATCTTCACATAGACAACTTTATACTGGGTTTTGAGGCGTATAAATGAAGCTGGGTGTGAAAGCTGCCAATCAGAGGTCTCCTTTTATTCTTCGTACATAACAAATATAAATATACTTTCATAAGACACTAGAACGTGCCACTTTGAGAGACGTTTGCTAATTTATAAGTGTTGGTGAGACCTAAAATTTTGGTAGACCTAAATTATGTTAACTCGATGAGGAGGTGAGATAAGATTAAAAAAATCTTAAAATATTAAATTATACAAATTGATCGTGTATTTTTCTGCATAATTTTCAGCTTCTTGCTGCAAGAGAAAAGTCTGCTGGAAATGTGCAGGTAAGCTGAATACTGCTATTCAGAAATTGATCGTCGTTTACAGCTGCGTATAGGCGGGTATATTTACTTAACTTTTGATTTTTTTTATTAATTTAACTGGTTCATTATAGGGATCAACAGTAAGACAAACATCTAGTTCAATATTTCATGAAAGAGGTTACTCTATAAATTTTGAACAGCTTTCAAGTTTTGAAAGGGCAATTTGCATCTTACTTTTATTGTACTCTACCTATTTCTACCCTTTCAGAGAACTCCGATGGAAGAAGCACAATTCTACTGCCAGCTCGGGATAGATAGAGACGGCTTTCAAATTAAATTCATAAACTCGAAAATAGGTAAGTCTGATACAATTTCAACATTGGTAAATGCTAAAATGACTAACATGAAGGTTATGGTTCCACGGTTAGTCGAGCTGTCTTATTTGATTTTGACTTAAATGAAAAGCCCCTGCACATTATCAAGCGTCATTCAGTGGAATGATACTAAATTTTTAAAAAGGAAGAAAATAGAAAGAAAAGTTGGATTTTGTGAAGTAAAGTAAACGTTTTTAAAGGGCATGGGAATTGTCAATGAGAGTAAATTGAGAAACTAGTTATAGTAAACGTGTTGCTTTGTACGATAACAAAATGTAAGACATTCTAAATTGCGATGTATTTATGTCAGGAAAAGGTGTTTTTGCAACGAAGAAATTCCTTAAGGGGAATTTTCTTTTGCAATACCGTGGCGAGTACCTCAATAGTCGCCAGTATGGCGACAGAGAACGCCAATACACAATAGACGGACAGTCTGGGTCCTATATATTTGAATTTCATCATGGCGGAGAGAAACGATAGTTCGTATTCATATACCTCTAATTAAGTTGTTTAGTTAGGTTAGCTCTGATGACGAGCAGTACCAATGTGGTTTTTTGTCCACTACCGACATATATTAGCATAAGTAGCATAATTGCAATGATATGCTTTAAACCAAAGACGCTTTTCATCTAGCAAGTAAGCAGAATCCTCTCATCATCATCATCATCATCATCATCATCATCATCATCATCATCATCATCAAATTTACTCCTCTCAAAAACCACTAAAACCGGAAGTTTCAAACCGAAATTGCAACCACCCTCCCCATCTGAATGAGTTCTTTCATATCATATATAAAACTTGTAAATCCAGAGCCTGGTTCCTGAGATATCCCCTGTACTTAAAACAAGCAAATTTTTAAATGTAAAATCTATCAAAAACATTTCAAACAAACTCGAAACCAATCTCACGGTGCTCCTCTCGACAAGATCCCTCTAGATCCAAAGCTGCTCGTCGTGATCCTATCGCGCTTTGTAATAAATCCACCACATCACTAGTTTCGCACAAAGTTTGCTCGTACCAAAAGCTCATTCTCTACTTAATACATAAGAAAGTGAAGAGACTGCTCTCGGTATTCTGACAACGCACACATATTTAAGATATTAGAATTAAACACAGTGGTGCGTAAACTACATGAAACACACACTCTATCATCTTTCAACCACTATACCACATCACCCAGTAATACAATAACACAAGTGGGCTCCAAGTGTCATTCTGGCGAACATCAAGTTACTTAAACAGACATAAGTTATCGAAAGAACATATGGATTGAGTTACCCTATTGTTACAGAACTGACACAATATTACCTTAACGGGGTGAGAGAGACGTTAAACTACTCAGTCAATCAAGCAATCATGACGCTGATATATATTTCTCATCGATTTTCTGTCGTCCTTCACTATCAAATGAGTGATTTTTAACATGTTTTTTTTTTAATTATTATTTTTAGAAGATGAGTACCCATCCTAAAGTACGCTACATCATGTATATAAATGAAACAAAAAAACAATTTTCAGGCCACCTTTTCCTTTTGCCAGTCTTTTGGCCTTGAGATCCAAACTTATGTCTGTGGCGATAAGAAAGGAATTTTGTTTTTCTGCGAAGTAGATTTTCTGAAAGCTTTAGGATAGGTAAACAAGAGATGTTATGTGCGGTATCACTCATTTTGAAAGGTAGCCATATAATTAAGGAGACTAAGACTTGGTTTTTAAAACCCAAAATTTATTGCACTAACACGAACGAATGCGATCGTGTTCCTTAACATGTATTTGTTATTTTATTTAAAATCTTTTCTGTTGCAAGATCTCAGTTAAGACTCAGCTAAGTCTGTAAGACTGTACTACAGTTCCGTTGTTAAAAATCAGTTGTAGAAAGTTGTTTACGGAGCTTCTAAAATAGATTTTTGTAATTTGCAAAAAAAACTAAGTGAAAGAAAACATGATTGAAGATACCTTGGACTTCTTTGTGTATCAAAATCAGCTTGTTGTATGTTGTGATGACTGTTACTTTTGTGACAAAATAATATGGCTATTGGTTGAAACAAGAAATATGTTTTCGTAGCCATCGTTAGGACGTACGCAAAAAATTTGCCAATTTTCTAAACCTTTCCCAGGTACGCCAAAAGTTACGTTAATATGGAGTTGAACATTAGCTCACGCACTGGCCTACACACACCCCACCCTCTTTAAATACATCTGAAATGTATGATCCCTTAGGCATATAATAAAAGTAATGTCATTACACGTATCTGGGTTGAAGTATTACTATTTTATCGTTCCAGAAGTTGGACGAAATGGCGTTTCGGACTCGGGCTCAGTGTATGGTGCGTTATTTATTATTATTTAAGAAGTATTTGTGCTTTTATCTTCACATAGACAACTTTATACTGGGTTTTGAGGCGTATAAATGAAGCTGGGTGTGAAAGCTGCCAATCAGAGGTCTCCTTTTATTCTTCGTACATAACAAATATGTATATACTTTCATAAGACACTAGAACGTGCCACTTTGAGAGACGTTTGCTAATTTATAAGTGTTGGTGAGACCTAAAATTTTGGTAGACCTAAATTATGTTAACTTCGATGAGGAGGTGAGATAAGATTAAAAAAATCTTAAAATATTAAATTATACAAATTGATCGTGTATTTTTCTGCATAATTTTCAGCTTCTTGCTGCCAGAGAAAAGTCTGCTGGAAATGTGCAGGTAAGCTGAATACTGCTATTGAGAAATTGATCGTCGTTTACAGCTGCGTATATGCGGGTATATTTACTTAACTTTTGATTTTGTTTATTAATTTAACTGGTTCATTATAGGGATCAACAGTAAGACAAACATCTAGTTCAATATTTCATGAAAGAGGTTACTCTATAAATTTTGAACAGCTTTCAAGTTTTGAAAGGGCAATTTGCATCTTACTTTTATTGTTCTCTACCTATTTCTACCCTTTCAGAGAACTCCGATGGAAGAAGCACAATTCTACTGCCAGCTCGGGATAGATAGAGACGGCTTTCAAATTAAATTCATAAACTCGAAAATAGGCAAGTCTGATACAATTTCAACATTGGTAAATGCTAAAATGACTAACATGAAGGTTATGGTTCCACGGTTAGTCGAGCTGTCTTATTTGATTTTGACTTAAATGAAAAGCCCCTGCACATTATCAAGCGTCATTCAGTGGAATGATACTAAATTTTTAAAAAGGAAGAAAATAGAAAGAAAAGTTGGATTTTGTGAAGTAAAATAAACGTTTTTAAAGGGCATGGGAATTGTCAATGAGAGTAAATTGAGAAACTAGTTATAGTAAACGTGTTGCTTTGTACGATAACAAAATGTAAGACATTCAAAATTGCGATGTATTTATGTCAGGAATAGGTGTTTTTGCAACAAAGAAATTCCTTAAGGGGGATTTTCTTTTGCAATACCGTGGCGAGTACCTCAATAGTCGCCAGTATGGCGACAGAGAACGCCAATACACAATAGACGGACAGTCTGGGTCCTATATATTTGAATTTCATTATGGCAGAGAGAAACGATAGTTCGTATTCATATACCTCTAATTAAGTTGTTTAGTTAGGTTAGCTCTGATGACGAGCAGTACCAATGTGGTTTTTTGTCCACTACCGACATATATTAGCATAAGTAGCATAATTGCAATGATATGCTTTAAACCAAAGACGCTTTTCATCTAGCAAGTAAGCAGAATCCTCTCATCATCATCATCATCATCATCATCATCATCATCATCATCAAATTTACTCCTCTCAAAAACCACTAAAACCGGAAGTTTCAAACCAAAATTGCAACCACCCTCCCCATCTGAATGAGTTCTTTCATATCATATATAAAACTTGTAAATCCAGAGCCTGGTTCCTGAGATATCCCCTGTACTTAAAACAAGCAAATTTTTAAATGTAAAATCTATCAAAAACATTTCAAACAAACTCGAAACCAATCTCACGGTGCTCCTCTCGACAAGATCCCTCTAGATCCAAAGCTGCTCGTCGTGATCCTATCGCGCTTTGTAATAAATCCACCACATCACTAGTTTCGCACAAAGTTTGCTCGTACCAAAAGCTCATTCTCTACTTAATACATAAGAAAGTGAAGAGACTGCTCTCGGTATTCTGACAACGCACACATATTTAAGATATTAGAATTAAACACAGTGGTGCGTAAACTACATGAAACACACACTCTATCATCTTTCAACCACTATACCACATCACCCAGTAATACAATAACACAAGTGGGCTCCAAGTGTCATTCTGGCGAACATCAAGTTACTTAAATAGACATAAGTTATCGAAAGAACATATGGATTGAGTTACCCTATTGTTACAGAACTGACACAATATTACCTTAACGGGGTGAGAGAGACGTTAAACTACTCAGTCAATCAAGCAATCATGACGCTGATATATATTTCTCATCGATTTTCTGTCGTTCTTCACTATCAAATGAGTGATTTTTAACATGTTTTTTTTTAATTATTATTTTTAGAAGATGAGTACCCATCCTAAAGTACGCTACATCATGTATATAAATGAAAAAAAAAACAATTTTCAGGCCACCTTTTCCTTTTGCCAGTCTTTTGGCCTTGAGATCCAAACTTATGTCTGTGGCGATAAGAAAGGAATTTTGTTTTTCTGCGAAGTAGATTTTCTGAAAGCTTTAGGATAGGTAAACAAGAGATGTTATGTGCGGTATCACTCATTTTGAAAGGTAGCCATATAATTAAGGAGACTAAGACTTGGTTTTTAAAACCTAAAATTTATTGCACTAACACGAACGAATGCTATCGTGTTCCTTAACATGTATTTGTTATTTTATTTAAAATCTTTTCTGTTGCAAGATCTCGTCAGTTAAGACTCAGCTAAGTCTGTAAGACTGTACTACAGTTCCGTTGTTAAAAATCAGTTGTAGAAAGTTGTTTACGGAGCTTCTAAAATAGATTTTTGTAATTTGCAAAAAAAAACTAAGTGAAAGAAAACATGATTGAAGATACCTTGGACTTCTTTGTGTATCAAAATCAGCTTGTTGTATTTTGTAATGACTGTTACTTTTGTGACAAAATAATATGGCTATTGGTTGAAACAAGAAATATGTTTTCGTAGCCATCGTTAGGACGTACGCAAAAAATTTGCCAATTTTCTAAACCTTTCCCAGGTACGCCAAAAGTTACGTTAATATGGAGTTGAACATTAGCTCACGCACTGGCCTAGACACACCCCACCCTCTTTAAATACATCTGAAATGTATGATCCCTTAGGCATATAATAAAAGTAATGTCATTACACGTATCTGGGTTGAAGTATTACTATTTTATCGTTCCAGAAGTTGGACGAAATGGCGTTTCGGACTCGGGCTCAGTGTATGGTGCGTTATTTGTTATTATTTAAGAAGTATTTGTGCTTTTATCTTCACATAAACAACTTTATACTGGGTTTTGAGGCGTATAAATGAAGCTGGGTGTGAAAGCTGCCAATCAGAGGTCTCCTTTTATTCTTCGTACATAACAAATATGTATATACTTTCATAAGACACTAGAACGTGCCACTTTGAGAGACGTTTACTAATTTATAAGTGTTGGTGAGACCTAAAATTTTGGTAGACCTAAATTATGTTAACTTCGATGTGGAGGTGAGATAAGATTAAAAAAATCTTAAAATATTAAATTATACAAATTGATCGTGTATTTTTCTGCATAATTTTCAGCTTCTTGCTGCCAGAGAAAAGTCTGCTGGAAATGTGCAGGTAAGCTGAATACTGCTATTGAGAAATTGATCGTCGTTTACAGCTGCGTATAGGCGGGTATATTTACTTAACTTTTGATTTTGTTTATTAATTTAACTGGTTCATTATAGGGATCAACAGTAAGACAAACATCTAGTTCAATATTTCATGAAAGAGGTTACTCTATAAATTTTGAACAGCTTTCAAGTTTTGAAAGGGCAATTTGCATCTTACTTTTATTGTACTCTACCTATTTCTACCCTTTCAGAGAACTCCGATGGAAGAAGCACAATTCTACTGCCAGCTCGGGATAGATAGAGACGGCTTTCAAATTAAATTCATAAACTCGAAAATAGGTAAGTCTGATACAATTTCAACATTGGTAAATGCTAAAATGACTAACATGAAGGTTATGGTTCCACGGTTAGTCGAGCTGTCTTATTTGATTTTGACTTAAATGAAAAGCCCCTGCACATTATCAAGCGTCATTCAGTGGAATGATACTAAATTTTTAAAAAGGAAGAAAATAGAAAGAAAAGTTGAATTTTGTGAAGTAAAATAAACGTTTTTAAAGGGCATGGGAATTGTCAATGAGAGTAAATTGAGAAACTAGTTATAGTAAACGTGTTGCTTTGTACGATAACAAAATGTAAGACATTCTAAATTGCGATGTACTTATGTCAGGAAAAGGTGTTTTTGCAACGAAGAAATTCCTTAAGGGGGATTTTCTTTTGCAATACCGTGGCGAGTACCTCAGTAGTCGCCAGTATGGCGACAGAGAACGCCAATACACAATAGACGGACAGTCTGGGTCCTATATATTTGAATTTCATCATGGCGGAGAGAAACGATAATTCATATTCATATACCTCTAATTAAGTTGTTTAGTTAGGTTAGCTCTGATGACGAGCAGTACCAATGTGGTTTTTTGTCCACTACCGACATATATTAGCATAAGTAGCATAATTGCAATGATATGCTTTAAACCAAAGACGCTTTTCATCTAGCAAGTAAGCAGAATCCTCTCATCATCATCATCATCATCATCATCATCATCATCATCATGAAATGTGAAATGCTAATGATTACGTGCCTTTAATTGAAGTTTTATGCAGTGTGTGCACGAGAGGGACTGTTGAAATAAACTTGAAATAAATCAGTTATATGATATGCACGAAATACTGCAGTGTTAGATGAAAAACAAAAAACAGGTGCGGGGGAGGTCAGAATTTCACAGGCGGTCCAAATTTCATAATGCCATTCGCACCGGGATGTCCGAGGGATGGGTATGCCTCGGAACCCATGACAGCTCTAGTAAATAGAATGGATTACTAAGATATACTCACCCGACAGAGTAATAAAACGTCCTGACGGAGTACAGAATGTGACTGACTGACTGTGTGTGTTGCTTTTATGTGTGTTGCTTTTATGTACTGTTGCTTCAAGTTGCAACCTTGAATGGTTTTATGTCCCTCAATTTTGTCCATTTTCTTGTTTGCTAACTAAGAAGTACTTGTTGACTTTTACTGACATGTTTGTGTTCTTTTTGTGTGGATCTTATTTGACAAATTTGACGCTTACTTTGAAAAAAATTGTTACTACGGCGAGCTATTTATGAGTAGGAAAAACCTAGCCTCGTCGTTTTACTTTTTCGTTTGTGCGAAAGTACATATTCTCGCTGTTAAGTTTTAATGAATGCACCAACCGCTTATGTCGCTGGTTATTTATTTTAAGATTATTTTAAAATTTATACCGAAAGATATACGATTGCATGCAAAAATCCTTGCTGTAATGAAACTGGAAAAGAAACTTTTTCAGCACAACAATATGTGCAAACGTGTTTTAAACGATGACTTTTGCTTTTATTTCAGCATTGATGGGACGAACAACTAGTGTCCAGCATGTTGTTCGTGAATGATGGATGCGCCTCTAAGGCAATGCAGCGGTCAAAAAGGTATTCGTAAGAGACAAGCCCTATGTAGCGTTTTTTGCGTCGAAAGACATAAATGTGGGAGATGAAATTCGGTATGATTATGGCGTCCAAGGTCTTGAATGGCGCAAAAAGGCCAAGGCTGCCGGTGTTGAGGAAACGAATACTGACGAGGACTGGCACTCTGACAATAACACGAGCAGTGGCGATGACTGGCACTCTGACAATAACGCGAGCAGTGGCGATGACTGGCACTCTGACAATAACGCGAGCAGTGGCGATGACTGGCACTCTGACAATAACGCGAGCAGTGACGAAAAATCGCGCTTTGACACTACCACGACTACCAACGAGGAGGCGCACGTGGACACACACCAGGTCTACTATGGAGGGGGCGCACGTTCAAACGGCCACATCCCCTGCCGACGACATTCGCGTTGGCCCGGCCCCATCTCCAGTCGAGGACGTGCACAGTGACACGGCCACGTCCACTGTAGAGGTCAATGAGGTCAATCACGTCGACACGGCCATGCGTCCTGCCAAGGAGGCGCACGTCGACATGACCTCATCTCCTGTAGAGAACATGCAGGTTCACACAGCCACATCCCCTGTCGAGGAGTCGATCACCGACATGGCCGTACCATCTGTCGAGGACGCGCACGTGGACATGACTTCACCCCCTGTAGAGAACATGCAGGTTTACACAGCCACACCCCCTGTCGAGGAGTCGATCACCGACATGGCCGTACCATCTGTCGAGGACGCGCACGTGGACATGACCTCACCTCCTGTAGAGAACATGCAGGTTCACACAGCCACACCCCCTGTCGAGGAGTCGATCACCGACATGGCCGTACCATCTGTCGAGGACGCGCACGTGGACATGACCTCACCCCCTGTAGAGGACATGCAGGTTCACACGGCCACACCCCCTATCGACGAGGCGCACGTGGACACGGCCACACCCTTTGTCGAGGAGTCGATCGTCGACATGGCTTCACCCTCTGTCGAGGACGCGCAAGTGGACATGACCTCACCCCCCGTAGAGGACATGCAGGTTCACATGGCCATACCCCCTATCGAGGAGGCGCACGTGGACACGGCCACACCCTTTGTCGAGGAGTCGATCGTCGACATGGCTTCACCCTCTGTCGAGGACGCGCAAGTGGACATGACCTCACCCCCCGTAGAGGACATGCAGGTTCACACAGCCACACCCCCTGTCGAGGAGTCGATCACCGACATGGCCGTACCATCTGTCGAGGACGCGCACGTGGACATGACCTCACCCCCTTTAGAGAACATGCAGGTTCAAACAGCCACACCCCCTGTCGAGGAGTAGATCACCGACATGGCCGTACCATCTGTCGAGGACGCGCACGTGGACATGACCTCACCCCTGTAGAGGACATGCAGGTTCACACGGCCACACCACCTATCGACGAGGCGCACGTGGACACGGCCACACCCTTTGTCGAGGAGTCGATCGTCGACATGGCTTCACCCTCTGTCGAGGACGCGCAAGTGGACATGACCTCACCCCCCGTAGAGGACATGCAGGTTCACACGGCCATACCCCCTATCGAGGAGGCGCACGTGGACACGGCCGCACCCTGTGTCGAGGAGTCGATCGTCGACATGGCTTCACTCTCTGTCGAGGACGCGCAAGTGAACATGACCTCGTCCCCCTTTGAGGACATGCAGGTTCACACAGCCACACCCCCTGTCGAGGAGTCGATCACCGACATGGCCGTACCATCTGTCGAGGACGCGCAAGTGGACATGACCTCACCACCTGTAGAGAACATGCAGGTTCACACAGCAACACCCCCTGTCGAGGAGTCGATCACCGACATGGCCGTACCATCTGTCGGGGACGCGCAAGTGGACATGACTTCACACCCTGTAGAGAACATGCAGGTTCACACACCAACACCCCCTGTCGAGGAGTCGATCACCGACATGGCCGTACCATCTGTCGGGGACGCGCAAGTGGATATGACCTCACCCCCTGTAGAGAACATGCAGGTTCACACAGCCACACCACCTATCGAGGAGGCGCACGTAGACACGGCCACACCCTGTGTCGAGGAGTCGATCACCGACATGGCCGTACCATCTGTCGAGGACGCGCACGTGGGCATGACCTCACCCCCTGTAGAGAACATGCAGGTTCACACGGCTACACCCCCTATCGAGGAGGCGCACGTAGACACGGCCACGCCCTTTGTGGAGGAGTCGATCGTCGACATGGCTTCACCCTCTGTCGTGGACGCGCAAGTGGACATGACCTCACCCCCTGTAGAGAACATGCAGGTTCACACGGCCACACCCCCTATCGACGAGGCGCACGTGGACACGGCCACACCCTTTGTCGAGGAGTCGATCGTCGACATGGCTTCACCCTCTGTCGAGGACGCGCAAGTGGACATGATCTCACCCCTTGTAGAGGACATGCAGGTTCACACGGCCACACCCCCTATCGAGGAGGCGCACGTAGACACGGCCACACCCTGTGTCGAGGAGTCGATCACCGACATGGCCGTAGCATCTGTCGAGGACGCGCACGTGGACATTACCTCACCCCCTGTAGAGAACATGCAGGTTCACACGGCCACACCCCCTATTGAGGAGTCGCACGTGGACAAGGGTACTTCAACTGTCCGGAAGGCGTACTTTGATAATATCATGCTCAAGACCTTTCACGGACTCAGTTCAATGACTCGTATTGGCACTGATGATAAATTTGTCACTAGTGTTCCATCATAGTTGATTCCAGCAACGATTACAAAAGGAGAGGACGCTGAAACTGTGAGTCTAATTAAGTGTTAAAAACTTTTATGTATACAGTCCACGTAATCTTTTCAAAGGTGCAACAAAAGGGAGCGCACATTCGGATAATGCTTTGATTGAATTTTATTACTGTCTATAGTCGTTTAGCGCTAAGATATTACTATATACTCCCTGATATTCGAACTGGTATCCTTTAAGTTAGTTAACAAGGTTAAGTAACACTTGGTTAACAATTCTTACTTTACAGGATTTTTTTCAGGCTCATGAAAATCCTTTTGGAATCTTAATTAACTAGACATTCTTTTTAATTTGCTTCAGGAGAGCAATGCAACAGACCATGAACGACTTATGCGGTGGAGCACACCAGAGCGCGACAACACATTACCGCCACCATTAACTGTTATTCCATTGCAGCCAATGAGTAAGTTATGATATCAATAAACAATAAAACTTTATGCAATGGACACCTCTGGGACCTGGTAAATCTGTTTATTACATAAAGGTGTTCATAATGAGGAGTGAATTTCATCATAGCAGTTCAAAATTCCGAGGAAATAGTGTTGACTAAGTGCAGTTGTTTGCTAACGGAGATTTTACTGTAATGTAATTTATTTTTATTGTTCGTTTCTTTCATTATTTTTGTTGAAATGCTGAAATAAAGAGATTTCCCGACATGTATTTTTCAGGTCCAGTACTCCCTGAAGAGCCCGAAGAACCTTTGTTTATATCCGATCTGAACGCTGGGATTAAACAGCTGGGGGCCAGCTCGCATACGTTGATTGACGAGAATGACGTTCAGTGGTATCCCCCGTGGCTTTTTATCCCCAGTAAAACGGAGGGATATAGTTTTGAACTTTTCGGTCTGTCCGTCCGTCCGTCTTTCACGCTTCAGTCTCACGCGCCTACAGGCCACATTAATAGATGGATTCCTTTCAAATTTTGTACACGGCTTCTCTGCACCCTTCCGCAGTGCACTAACAAAGAATTTTGGGACTTAAATTGACAAATTGGCTAATGTTTCAAAATCGGCGCTGTACTTAGAGTACCTATGGCAGTCTCAGGTCCCTACTGGTTATTGGATTGACTCATTTAAATGTTAGACACTATGTCTACCCTTCCCCCACTTTTAAATTTTGTGTAGTCAACATGCAACAGCCTTACACACACCACGGGGCATAGGCCTACTCCTCGAGACGTAGTCAGGTTAATATAAATTTTAAAAATGTATGACTAAATAGTTGGACGTTTTACAAGCCTCAGTGTAATGTTGTCACCCATTGAGGTAAAAAGAAAAGAGGATTTTTAATTCATTTACATCTTTACAGGTAATGGTTGTATATTTTTTGCTAGATTGAATTTCCAATTAGATAGACAAAATCTCTAGCTCATGCATATTTACACTGATGTCATCATATACACTCTTCAGGCTTATTGACGACGTGCACAGAGATATAGCTTTGCTAGCAGCTGCTCAATCCGAAGAAAACGAAAATGGAGGCGCCAACTTCATCGAAGAAATCGCCAATGCTTCAGGTAGGTTGCTTTTATTGTATGCAGTAATGAAGCATTTTTTATCGGCTTATAATTTTATCTGTAATTACAGCATCAATTGAAATGTGAAATATTTAAATTTACCATAGATATACTAAGCTCAATGTGTTAAAAAAATATGATTCGATTCTTGTGTTACAGATTCCTCGCAAATTGCAGCGGTAGCGGCTGATCTTCGGAGCTTGGTTAGGGGCGACACACAAGCAGAACCACAACATGAAGGTAAGTCTACTTGCATGATCTTGTACTACATTCACATACTCTGTATGGCGTTTGCATCAATGCGAGAAAAACTTGAACTATATATACACCAAATTGACGACTTTGAGAGACCAAACATGGAGATAGGAAAATAGGTGTACCAAATACGCATCCATTGTTTTTTTTTTTAATTTCAAAACTCAAATGTCACTTCTCATGATGGCGGTTGTGAGATACAGGCGGTGACAGGTGAACGCCCCCTCCCCTTCTGTATCTTGAAAACATTGTCTCCTTAAGGGAGCTGTCAGCCCGTTTTTCCACGTCTCCTGCGTCTTCCCGCGTCTGCTGTGGTGTTATGTGTATGTGTAAAGAGACAGAGCAAACGTGAAAGTGAGGGGAAAAAAGACAGCAAGTTTGAAAGAGAGAGAGAAAGAGAAACTGGGCGAAAAAAGAGTGGCTCCTTGGTTGCGTTTGCCGTCGTGTGTTTCGAGAGAGAGTGAAAGTGAAAGCAAAAAAAAAAAAGACTGCCCGTTCGGTCAATTAGTTGGTCGCTTGCGTGCAGAGAGAGAGAGAGAGAGCTCCCTGGGGTTAAAAATAGCTTGGCTTAAGGAAACATAAGCCAATTCGCACTTTTGGCTTGTGCCGAAAAGTTTTTGCGTTCCGGCTGAATTCAGGTGGGATAAGGATATAAAGAAATGATAGGAAAAAAACGGCAAAAATCAACAAAATTTCATTTTGTCAGAAATATAGTCACATGTTGGTTATTAAAGGGACTGAATAATATGTAAAATAGTTTTTAAAAGATCATATGATGGCTTCATAAATTCAAAAGTGTGCATGTTGAAAGAAAATTAGAATTTTGATGTTTCCCCTTATCATTTCTTTATAATTTATCCCCCAACATTTTCAGTCGAAACAACATCTCCACCGGAAAAATCCGAAAGTGCGAATTGGTTATTGGTTGCTCATTTTAATTGCTTTTACGGAGACCCATTAGTGATAGTGTGTGAAGAGAGAGAAAGCAAAAAAAGATTGCCCGTTTCTCCGGCTGTCCATTTGCCCGGCTGCTCGTTTGTGCGGCTGCCCGTTTGTCCGGTTGCCGTAGATGTTATGTGTCTTTAGAGAGCGAGAAAGTCAAAAATTAGAGTTGTTGCCTGCCGTAATACATGGAGAGAGCTCTCTGTGGTTAAAAATGGCCATTTTTAATTGCTTTTACGGAGACTCATTAGTGATGGCTTATGCGTGTGGAGAAAGAGAGAGTTAAAAAAGTGATTGCCCGTTTGCCCCGTCTGCCGTAGGTGTTATATGTACATAGAGAGAGTGATAGAGCAAACGTGAAAGTGAGGAAAAAAGACAACCCGTTTGCTCGTTTGAAAGAGTGAAAGAGAGACTGGACGAAAAAAGAGTGGCTGCTTGCTTGGTTTACCGCTATGTGTGTTTGGAGAGCGAGAAAGCTGGCTTGAGAAAGGAAACGCTAAATGAGCCGTACGTTGTTGGTATATGTAGGTAGAGAGAGCGAGAAAATCGAACCAAAAAAAGACTGCCCGTTCGGTCATTTAGGTGTGTTTGTGTGCCGTGGTGTGATGTGTGTGGAGAGAGATTGACAGAGCAAACGAGAAAGTGAGGAGAAAAAGAGATGCTGCTTGGTTTGCCGTGGTCTGTGTGTGTGTGTATGAAGAGAGAGAAATAGTTGTTGCTTCCTCGCCTGCTTCTCAATGTGTGCAGTGATGCGTGAAGAGAGAGCTGTCTGGGCTAAAAATAGCTTGGCTTAAGGAAACTCTGTCATTGGTTGCTTAGTTCTAATTGATTTTCCGATGGCCCAGTTGTCCGTATTACGGTTACACATATAGTCCGGCTGCCCGTTTGAATGGCTGCCCACTATCCCTATCACGTCATTATGACGTTCATATGACGTCCATATCACGTCCATATGACGTGATTATGACGTCCATATCACGTCCATGTGACGTCACTGTTTTACTAGCCCCATGGGACTTCTAAAACAATGACGTCACTGTTTTAGAAACCCCATTATATATGTTTTAGAAACCCCACTTTTATCCTACTTTGCATACTCTGTATATTTCCTGCGTACTGTGTGTAACTAGGGGATTGGTGCCAGGAACTCTGGCAACCTTTCACAAACAGAACCTCAGTGAGACGCTCTCACAACAAAGACTGATTTGTCAGCTGCGCAAACAGACAGGCTTAGCCATTCCTACTCAGGATGCATCTCTAACGTCACAGCGACTGCGCTTACTGACTGGAAGTATCACTCGCATTTTAGCCAGCAGCGAGCGCGCATCGAAACAAAATAGCAGTATTCCCTTTTAATACCCACCACCCCTCCCCCTTTTTCCACCCCTCCTTATTTGGTTAACATTACTAATAAATGTTTCACTATCGTGCTAAATGTTTTATGCTAGTTGTGTGTAGACAAAAAACTATTGCTGTGTATTGTTATTCATTGATAGTGTACTGTCACTTCAACAGCAATTATGTATTTTACAATATATACAAATATTACTCCCAATCGAGTTGTTTTATTCTTACTGTCTTGTCAGAGAGCTAGATGTCAATACAGTCAATTGTATCGTATGGAACTTAATATCAAATCGACGGCTTAAATATATATATATATATATATATATATATATATATATATATATATACCAAACTTACTACTTAGAGAGACCATAGTTTTCGGTATGGCGTTTGTGAGGTACAGGCGGTGACAGGTGGACAGTCTCCTTCTTTCAATATCTTGGAAACATGGTCTCCTTAAGTGTTTCTATGTAGATATATATCAAAGTTACTACTCAGAAAGACCATAAATAAATAGGGGACAAAATGTGCATTGATTATATTTACTCGTATATAACATTGAAATACGACTTTGGGAGACCATGCTCGGGATACTTTTTGGTATGGCGTTTGTGAGGTTTGTGACAGGTGGACAGTCTCCTTCTTTCTGTCTTGGAAACATGGTCTCCTTAAGTGTTTCTTTGTAGATAAATATTAAAGTTACTACTTAGAAAGACCATAAATAAATAGGGGACAAAATGTGCATTGATTATATTTACTCGTATATAACCTTGACCATAATCGGGATACTTTTCGGTATGGCGTTTGTGAGGTACAGGCGGTGACAGGTTAACAGTCTCCCTATTTTTAGACCATACTCAAGATATCCTATTCTTTTTCAGGAGCAAAAACGGCCAACAGTGCCAATCAAAGTGGTTCAACCACAAGAAAAGACAAAGAGAACTATAAGGTTTGTTGCTTTTGTACATATGCTTAATGTAGATCAGTCCAAAACTTTCCATTTCACACGAAAAGTTTTCTAGTTATTCAACAATAATTGTGGAATATTGTAGGCATATTGTAGAAAAAAATCATACCTTGTTCATACTGCGTGAAACTTAATTGTGCAAAACTGCATTTGATTAGTACACACTCATGCGGAGATTCCTGCATCGTTAATCAACAACTTGTATTACGCTTTTTTACTTGCCTTAGAAGATTTGTTATTAATGTTTCAGAAGCCCCCAAGAAAATGCCCTTTTTGTGGCAAAGTCATAACGGGTGGTAAATTGAAACGCCACATCACGAATGTGCACAAGCGTTTGCAAGAAGTGAAATCCAACAT
The DNA here is from genome assembly GCA_949752745.1 of Protula sp. h YS-2021. NCBI lineage: Eukaryota > Metazoa > Annelida > Polychaeta > Sabellida > Serpulidae > Protula > Protula sp. h YS-2021. The sequence goes on from OX457026.1 coordinate 19,862,791, forward strand.
GCATGAGAATAAACTTGATAGCCAATTTGCAAACGAAAAGCGAATAGAAGGCATCAAGAAGCACAATCTAAGAGTACTTAGTGAATTGTCTTTTGATCAAGCTGACCTGATGCCCGAGCGAAGAACAAAGTCCACACAAGATGTGATAAAAATATGTCGCGAATGCAATAAGTTCATTGGAAGCTCAACGTTTTACAAGCATCAGTGCAAGTCAAAACCGACTGCGATAAGACCATCCGCGCTTGTGACTAATTTACATCACGGCCAAGAGTTCAAGGAAAGAATCCTCGACAAATTTCAAGAGGATGAAACGGGAATGTTGTGCAGAAGTAATAGCTTTCTGAAGGAAATGGGTTATCGCATTTTCAACAAAAAGCGCCATTCAAAATCCAAAGCAGCCGAATGCAGGAAGAATTCAATGACCGAAATGCGCCAGCTTGCGAATCTCTTCCTGGAATACAAGAAAGTACCTGGAGCTCCTCAAAATGCTTCCATTGAAGACATGTTCCGCAAAGGTAGAGAAAACATGCACATTCTGTATGAAGCCATAAAAAGAAGGGGACAAAGTTCTTCCTCAGCTAAAACGAAGCACCGGCTTTTGAAGAACATCAAGGCAGTGCTCAGGAGATCGGCGAAACATCTCGAGGCCATTTATGACGAAAGATCCGAAAATGACAAAGTATTAGATGTGCAAGGGTTCAGAAGGCAATTCCATTTTCGAGATCCCGAAGTATTCGCTGAAGCGGAATACCTCGCAACCGAGCGCACTTTTGAAAGGCGAAGGCCTAATGAGCTACCATGGGACAATCTGGTCCAGCGCTTGCATACGTTTGTGAATGATCGAGTGAGTGCCATTGTGAACGACTTTGGTGTCGAAAAATATGCCTTGCTCAGGAATCTCGTCGTTTGTCGACTCACTCTGTACAACGCGCGTCGCGATGAGGAAGGTGCGAGGATGCTGATCACGGAATGGGAGGATGCCAAAAATAAAGTCTGGGTTAGTGATGAGGCCATAGATTCGGTTGTAGACCCAGCAGAAAAATTCCTGGCAAATCAGTATCTATTGGCCTACTTGCATGGTAAAGGGAAAAAATTCGTTCCTATACTGATACCCAAAAATGTCGTTGGCGCATTGGACATCTTGGTCAAGTATCGCAAAGCGTACGGAATCAAAGAAAATAACAATTTCGTGTTCGCTTCAAGAGGCTCATACAATCACTGTTCTGGGTGGCATGCAATGAATTAAGTTACAAAGATGATTCCAATCACGCTAAACGCGACTATGAATCGTCATAGGATTTCGACGATTTATTCATCTTTGGATATGTCTCCCGCTTATGCCAAAATATACTTTAATCACTTGAGCCACTCCGATGTGACGGCCAGTGAGAACTACAGATGTCCGCCAGGTTTAAAAGAGACATTGGTGATGGGCCGATTTTTGCAGAGTGTTGACGAAGGTAAACACTTTCGTACTGTAATCCTGTAATTATGTTATAAGGTAAAAGTAGGCCCGGTATGGACGGCAGCGTTGCCACTTGTAGCGCGTCAGCTGCTGCTACTGCTTCAACCGTTGCTTAACCAAAGAAACCTAGGTGCAGTCTCTTAGGTGTGTGTTTTTCCATTTATTTATTGACTTTTCAAATTGCCTCTCAATATGCTTTACCTATTTAATAAATTAATTTATGTTTTCTTATAAGTTAAAGTGTTGATGTTGTCACTGGCATATTTTCGCAGTGATTAAACCTAACTATTCACCGGTGCTATAGGGGCACTAGGCAGTAAACACCTTGGTACTTGAGCAAATTGAAAAACTTCATGCACAAACTAAATTACAATTAGGCTTAAATAATTCCCATGAACAGTTGCAAGAAACCTGGAAAAGCCGTGTGCAGCAACAGCCCGAAAACAATCTCGGAGCACTTGTGAGGTGTTAAGAACCAGGAATTCATCTGATAGTGATGATGATCAGGCCCCTTTAATTAGATATGTGAAAGCGTGTGAGAGAGCCCATAGCGACTCCGATTCAGACTGAGATTGGAGTGAATCGCGAGTTTCAGACGCGCCTAAGGAAGATTTCTCAGGGAATTCACACCGAAAACGGACACGAGGCTGCCTGGATACTGATAGTATGAAAAATCGGCAATATCCTGGAATGCTCCCGTTTATCTCTTTAAACGCATTAAAACATTGTATTTCACAAAAATAGGAGGAACGTTCCAGGACATATCCGTTTAAGCTTATAGATTTTTGATTTACATAAGCAATAAAGCTTGCAGTTTTATCAAATGACAACTATGCATATGTTCACCATACAGCCGGGCAGCTGTAAAAACCATGTGCTCTTGGGTAAAATGAAATAAAAGCATATAATTCTGCAAAAATAATAGCAAATGCACCTTTTCTTGTAAGCAGTCCTTCTGCTTGATGATCATGAAATTGGGATAGGGGCCATTCATGTAGTGCGTACGCAGGGAGGGGGTCGCAGCCAAAACATACGCACTGCGCACAGGTGGGAAGGGGGGTCAAGCCACCAGCGTGCCTACACAATTTTCAATATACATATGAATATTGAATTTTACTAAGCGTATGTGGGTACAGGGGAAGGGGTATGGTCCAAAGCGTACGCACTGCGTACAACGGGTATGATTGGCTAGATTGGCTAAAAAGATGACATTGTCACTATGATATATAATAAATCTGAATTAATTTAGGCGAATATGAGCCAATGCTTGAAGAGGAAGAAGAGGGTTCTATGGCTAGAAAGCGTGTTGAGAAAGCAAAATGAATCGAAACATTGATTTATTCATTTGAAGCTTCAGTTGCAAAGCATTTGTAAGGATTTTCGCCAGCTAAAAGAGAAATTGGTGCCACAATATGATCCCCAGTGTCTGGGCAAACCTTACAATAAACAACCCCGACATGTTAGATAAGCAGTTTCTTAATTTGTTTATGTCTTTTAACATACAGAAAACTGTGAGAATCTCTTCTTGAAGCAGTAAATTGTGCAAATATTTTCAGATGTCGAGTTTTGGTGGGCCAATTGGTACAATTTTGGCTTCGACGTTATAATTAAGTCACTGTTTGAAGTCGTTCAAGAATACTTTTACAGCAGTTTAGGGTTTTGAAAATCAACAACTTTTTCTGGTATGTTGTTTTATTTTTATGCAGTGAGGCATTTTGTTTGATGTTTCCATTTTAGGTACTGGATGTGCTGTCAAGTGGTCTGCAGAAGATACTCTTGCAGTGAAAACACACTTTTCTGCATTTTTGCAGAAACCAAAAGGGCCTTACCCTAGTATGTATCTCACTCCTGTCATTGAACCAAATAAAATTATAGATATTAAAAATTATAAATAGTTTCAATGAGTTTTCAGGACGATCTGTTCTTAGGAATCATTATAGCTTGTAATTTATGAGGTAAAGGAAAGTTGACCTGGGCGGTTTAGTTATTCTAAAACATTGAGGTATACATCTCTCCATTACGGTGTCAATTGGTTGAATTTTAAGTGTCTATTTCTTTCCTTTAAGGCAAGGCAGAGATTCTGAAATTTCTCGGCATGAAATCCATAAAGAGTATCGAACACTTAACCCGAGAAGAACAGTACAAATAGATACGAGCGAAAGTGATCAACGAAAGAAAGACGGTGCACATCAACATAAATAAAAATCTTAAGGTACTGTTACCAAAAGAAACAGCAGGTTAACATAGCTGATAAAGTTGAAGGATGATGGAACACTTGTCTTGAAAGTACCCAGTCTTTCACGTTTGTGACAGTTGATCTGTGATATTCTTAGCGTTCTTGCCAGTGAACTCTTGTTGGCTCTTGCTATTGATCGCTGAGTGACGTGTGTGTATGAGACACAGAAAGTTTGCATCAGAGCCGTTGTTTGCTGATGCGGCTCTCATGTATGAATAGTCAAGGGGAGGCTGTTCTTGGGGTGTGTCGGCTTGAGTTGAGCTCGGTAAGGTTCGGTTGGCAAAACGTTCGGTTCGGTTTTTTCTTTTGCACCGACCGGACTAAGGTCAAAAGGTGCATATTGTTTTTAGCTTGTCTCTGCCAGGGTGTGCGTCACGGATGACATAAGTTCCAATTGGCGGATTCAATCAAAGCTGGTATATGGCTTCTATACAATATGTTCTAGAGCTGAGTCCACGGTCACACTGATACTTTGAAATTTAATAATTTTACTTACATCTTGTTAAAAAAGCGTGACACTGGAAACGTTGGTCGGAGTATCTGTTTTCCAACGGGCACATTTCTAGTATATATATTATATATTAACGTCCATGCGGATCCATAAGTTTATGACTGGCACATATATCGTCGCTACGCAAATGCGTAGGCAGCAGCATGTCATTTTATGGCAGTGTAACCCCTTTTTGGCAACCTGCCAACGACCACATAATTCCTTCGTCACTTTTTAAATGCCTGTCTTTGAGTAAGGTATTGAATCTAAAAAACAACCAAACCGAACTGAAATTTTGGAATTCGGTTTTTGTTCTCACCCAACAGAGAAAATTTGCTCGGATTTCGCTGAAACCGGCACACCCCTACTGTTCTCATATATGAATTTTGAGCATATGATCGACTGTGATAGCGTACTTTAACGTTTCATTTATTTATGAACCCCTAATACCAGACTTAAGTAGACCATGCTCGAGAAAAGAAAATAGGGAGACCTCATGTATATTCTCTAGATAAAAACATTTCTTGGCAGACTCAACGGTTTGCTTGTGAACGAGTGTGACATTGTTCCTTCCTAATGTAGAGCCCCATAAGTAATTATGAAAACTGTAAAATAAAAGATAATATGTAAGTTCTCTTGATGTGCCATAAATGAGTATGGCATATCTCAGTCACATCAACAGTGTATATATTTCATAGTATTCATGCATTTCTGTTTTATCTGTGTTTACTTTTGTGTGTTATTTCAGTAAGGGGCTATCTATACATTACGTACGTGAAGAGAGGGGGTCTAGCCCTGTGCGTACGCTAATGTTGATCTCCATATTGACGTCACATTTTCAGCCCTCAGCCAATATGGCTGAAGGCTATTGTTATCGGTCTGTCCGTCCACTTTTTTGTCGGACGATATCTCGAAAACTCTTCATCAGATCTTCACCAAACCCTACAGGAAGAAAGTATATATGTGCAAAGAGTTCGATTTGTCACGTGACCGTTGCACTTTAAACTTTTTCTTGTCCGGGCGATATCTCAAAAAGGTAACCCGCCCACAGTGATGAAACTGCTATTGGCTGAGGGCTCTGCATCTGAGATGCCTATGTTTTTACGTACGGGGGTAGGGGTGTCAAAAGTTGGCAAATATAAGAGGCCTTCCATTTAGTACGTACGCAAAAATTTACCCGTTTTTATCCCCCTTCCCTCCACGCATCAATTGTGACGTCATTTTGAAGTTTAATATTAGCGTACGCACACTATAAGACTTCCTTCCCCCTCTTTGCTTACTAAATGGATTTCTCCTGAATAGAGCTCTTCCAAACATTTTAATTGTTAAAGAGTGTTAGGTGAACGAGGGATTGTGCTTGTCTCACTACCTGACACCAGTTGCTTTTTACATTATTTTGACCTGCTGTCTGGTGACTGAGTAAACATCCCAAAACATTCTGTTGACACAGCCAGGTCATGAGAATTGCTTTATTAGCCCTCTGCCACGTAGTACGGGGCAAGTTACTACAGCTGTATTGGATTTGGGTTCGTCCGTCTGTCAACATTTGGAATGAGGAGTCGTTTCTGCTACTAATCACGAGAACTACAAGGGAAATCCATTCCAGCTTTGCATAAGGATAGAACATATGTTGTGGTTGTGCACCTGGGTATCTTGAATGCGTTTTTGGGAATGCGTCAAAAAAATCATACTTTTTGCATAATAAGTGTATTACAATCTTAGGATTGCACTCCCGCGGGAGACTCACAGGCATGCATAAGAAGTTTTTGTCCATCAACAGTACCTTCGACGGCTTTTGTTACGAGATACCGGAAGAGCTGGGAAAACATAGCTCCGACTTTTCATTTATTTAGCCAAAATTATGGTCGAAACTTAGCCATTTTATTTGAAAGTAATGCATGCATACAAACTTGACTTATTAACTATGTCACACTGTGTTTATGCTATAAAACGTGCGAAGAGCGAGAGGATTTGCAGAGTTCGTGTGCTTTTGTTGTTTTTAATATTTATTGCTTATGTGCCTGTATTAGGGTTAGGGTTAAAGGTAAATAACAACCAATGTGTCATTGCTTCATTGTTGAAAACTATCTGTGTGAAACACAAATAAAAACAGTGCATCATATTTCACTTCTTGTGTAATTAACACTCCCAAACACAGGCATCGGAGATGCAGAGCTTTCAGCCAATAGCTTTTACATCACTGTGACTGGGGCGCTGATCGGGATACAAAACTTATGCTTTACCGAGCCTTGATACGGTAAATGATAATTGTATCGATATGCTCATACCAGCCTCCGATTTTAAATACCACATCACAAGATACACAAAAAGATTGCGGCAAGAAATATGGAACAAACCAACAAACAAGCTGTATCAAACAAACCCCTTAGTCGGACAAAAAACCCGCCACTTAACAGTGTGCGAGATGAAATGGTTTATCATAGAGCCAGTATAGGACATACATATATCACCCACAAATATCTGTTAAGAGGCGAGCCGGCACCCGATTGTGTCGGCTGTCAGGAACCTTACACCGTTAAACATATCTTAATAGACTGTACCCGCTCACGTCATTTCAGAGCTGACTCCTTGAGGCAGCTCTTTGATGAAGAAGAACCTAGCAAATTTATAAAATTTTTAAAAGAAATCAACCTGTATCAGTATTTCTAGTCGTTGTTTACTTTATGCATTTAGAATATACATGGTTTTAGCCTACTTTGATTTTAGCTTGTAGCATTGTCTTCTAGTCACTGATTACTGACATGTTCTGACACAATGTAACCTGCTAAGGGTCGGTCGTGTCGTTAAACAAATCATTTAACTAGCTAACTCACTGTGATCCATTTACTCTTTTGAAATACTGCCCGGACAAAAACAATATACAAGGTGCAACTTTTTGAGCGACGGTCCTTGCACATCTACACTATATATACTTTCTTCCTGTAAGTATGGTTAAGATCCGATGAATGGTTGAGATAACCCCCGGACAAGAAAAGTTTAAAGTGCGACTTGCGGACAAATGAATGAACGTGGGACAAATTGAATCCTCCGTTGAACATCTGCACTATATATACTCCTTCCTGCAAGGTTTTGTGAAGCTCCGACAAATATTTTGAGATATCGACCGGACAAAAAAGTTTACGGACAGACAGACAGATAGACAGACGGACGGACAGACCGATAGCAATGCTCAGCCAATATTGGCTGAAAGCTAAAAATGGTAGTGGCTTGATCAGTTCGACATCAGGGGGTAGCACCCAGTCCATTTCAATAAATATATGGCGTCTGGCATCCAGTCAACAATTTTACTTCACTGTATTATCACTGTTACTTAATACCAAACACACTCTGATGTCATTGTATGATGTCACTGAGCCAAATTGTCATAATGTACCATTGGGTAGAGAAACACAAGGTCCCAGCACTGATAACTCCTGATGGTCGAACAATACACGCTCGTCATTTCATCCCGTTCTCATGACATGTCTTCGGCACCCTCATGTTGCGATGAAGTAACTTGACGTTGTTCTTTGTCAGGCATTGCCACCGTCTCTGGGCCGGGCCGTTTTACCTCGAAATTAGACCTACAAAATGGAAATAAACAGCCTGCAACCACAGGAAGGTAGAAGGCCTTCCAGAGGCTGCAGTGGGTAAAGGCAAGGTCACACACAGCAGCTGTTTAACGCCATCCAACTTGTACTCGTCTCTGCCTTACTCGAAACTCTACTACAAAGCTGCTTCAAGCAAAAACAACTGGTTCACACCAAGACCTTCGTCCGATGGCTTCCAACTCTCGGTGCCTCTAACGATTTTGATTGATTGATTGATTGATTTGTTTAACGACACCGGCAACCCGTTAGGGTCATATTGTGTCTTTTCTGTTATTATAGGAAGACTCAGTTGAAACTAAAATCAATTAAAATAGACGTTTGTTGTGGTGGAGGATGCGTCTGCTTCGTGGAAATGCAGAAAAGCGCCCGTTGGTGCAGTCGTTTCCTTTCAGGTGTTAAGAAGTGGTGAATAGTCGAGTGAACTCATTGGGAAACTGTTGACGTGTCGCATTGGGTATACTGAGTGACAGGCCCGTGCCGATCGGTTTAGAATTTGGAGGGATCGTAGTGTAGTGAACACGTTGGTACTAGTTTCAAGTTCGTTTGAAGTCCTTTCGATAGATTTTGTGCCATTTTAAAATTTACTTATATATCAAGTATATCGGGTATCTTCGGAAGTCGACGACGAAATTTTAAGCTTCACAGAGCGTTGCGTAAAGCGAGTCAAGATTGTGCATATGGCAATGTTTTTGTGTTTGGAACTTTTCATTTTGTCGGTTTTTCAGACTAGGGAAATTTTTGTGCTACCTATCACAAACTTTTCATGTAGTTTTCAAGTATTTAAAAATTCTGCAGATTAGAACCGATAGTGCAACTTTGTAAAGGACTTCGTGATCGTTTTGAAAACATCACTTTTTGGTCGCTACGTTACTTGCAAGGTATGTTTTTGGGCAGCTATTTTTTCACTGGTTCATGCATTAGGCGGGAAGCTCTTTGATTGGCTGCATTTTTAATTAGCGGCGGCTGTTCTGCCAGCAACTATATAAGGAACGTGCTGCTGCGCCACCAGCAGTCGATTTTACGAGGGCATAGAGGCCACACGTTAGGTGTGATACCTAATGGTGCACGGGGTGTTGTGCTTGTGGTGCTGGTGCAGGGAGAGTTGTTGTTACGGATAAAATGTAAATAAGGAAAATAGAAACGGATATTCAAGGGAGAGATTAGTTTACTGGGATATAAAGGAAAGAAACGGAATTTCAGAAAGTATAATATATTGTAATCAGTCTTGTATCCGTTAATCGTGATACACCTTCGTGAAAGTCAATGACACACAACGCTTGGGCCCGAAGATACACGCGGCTAACAGTAAAATTCTTTTTAACAGATTTATATGTAAAACTATACGTATTATGTTACTGTGATATTAATTTGTTTATATGTCCAATTAATCGACAAATGGAATGAGCGATTGTTTATCTGATTGACTGGTTCGTTGATTAATCTATTGATTGCAGATGGATGACTACTGCGAGGTGCTGCTTTATTATGGACAGAAAGTTGGCCGTTGCCTCAATGAGGTGCTGATTGAAAAGGGAATCTTATTGAGCGTGGAAGCCCAAGGAAGAGCAAACTACTTGACTCCAGGATGCCCACACAGGTGGAGCTAAGCAACGATCGCTCACAGATTCGAGTCATCAAGACGAATCTTGACCCCGAAGCCTTATCTGTCATTTACAGAAAGTGGAAAGAAACGGGATTTGGTCGATTTGGCCCAAAACCAGTTCGGCACAAATTGAAAAATGTATGCGACAACGCCAGAGTAAGTTATTTATTGTTATTTACGGAAAGTGGAAAGTTGCAAGCGCACGGACGTCGCCTTCTTGCCCAGGTGGAACTGAACAACGATAGGTCTCAGATTCATTGAAGCCATCAAGAGGAATCTCAATTTCAAATACAAAGAAATACAAACAAACAAATTAGGCGGGAAGCTCTTTGATTGGCTGCATTTTTAATTAGCGGCGGCTGTTCTGCCAGCAACTATATAAGGAACGTGCTGCTGCGCCACCAGCAGTCGATTTTACGAGGGCATAGAGGCCACACGTTAGGTGTGATACCTAATGGTGCACGGGGTGTTGTGCTTGTGGTGCTGGTGCAGGGAGAGTTGTTGTTACGGATAAAATGTAAATAAGGAAAATAGAAACGGATATTCAAGGGAGAGATTAGTTTACTGGGATATAAAGGAAAGAAACGGAATTTCAGAAAGTATAATATATTGTAATCAGTCTTGTATCCGTTAATCGTGATACACCTTCGTGAAAGTCAATGACACACAACGCTTGGGTCCGAAGATACACGCGGCTAACAGTAAAATTCTTTTTAACAGATTTATATGTAAAACTATACGTATTATGTTACTGTGATATTAATTTATTTATATGTCCAATTAATCGACAAATGAATGAGCGATTGTTTATCTGATTGACTGGTTCGTTGATTAATCTATTGATTGCAGATGGATGACTAATGCGAGGTGCTGCTTTATTATGGACAGAAAGTTGGCCGTTGCCTCAATGAGGTGCTGATTGAAAAGGGAATCTTATTGAGCGTGGAAGCCCAAGGAAGAGCAAACTACTTGACTCCAGGATGCCCACACAGGTGGAGCTAAGCAACGATCGCTCACAGATTCGAGTCATCAAGACGAATCTTGACCCCGAAGCCTTATCTGTCATTTACAGAAAGTGGAAAGAAACGGGATTTGGTCGATTCGGCCCAAAACCAGTTCGGCCCAAATTGAAAAATGTATGCGACAACGCCAGAGTAAGTTATTAATTGTTATTTACAGAAAGTGGAAAGTTGCAAGCGCACGGACGTCGCCTTCTTGCCCAGGTAGAACTGAACAACGATAGGCCACAGATTCATTGACGCCATCAAGAGGAATCTCAATTTCAAATACAAACAAACTTATCAAATTTAATATATAGAAATTCATATAGATATAACGTGTAGGATATATAGAAGACATGATGTAGTTACATTTTAGGACAAGGAGTTCGTGTGATTGACTCGTCTGGTGGAAACGTCAAAGGAAGCGGAAAGCCAGTTCATACACGAAGTACTTCTCCGTGATAAGCTTGCTAAGAAATCAGAGCCTTTTGCAGCGGGTTCCTAGCAACTTGGACAAATAAGCGACCTCTATGGACCATAAAAACTGCATGGAACTACAGGTGACCGTTATTTAGGTTAATGGCCATTTATAGAAACACTCTTTCTCGTTTCTGTTATTTTCAGAATCAGTTCATGGGGGACCGTCAGACCGGCTCGCATCCAACAGCAGTGACGCAAAGCGAACTAAACAACGACAAATTACAGACAGGGAAAAACTCACAAGCCCAAGGAAGAGCAAACTACTTGACTCCTGGATGACTCCTGGATGTGGTAAAATGGGATTTAGATACTTCGGTCCAAACCACTTCGGTCCACTTTGGACACATCGGCCCAGTTTTTTTTTTATTTTACCACTTCGGCCCATAACCAGTTCGGCCGACCTGTGACGCTTCTGCCCAACATTTTTCAGGGATACTTTGATACTATTCCGGTATCTTTTGAGCAATAAGCATTAGTAAACGTGTCAACACACCACTTTACACATCCAAACTGGTTAATAATGTTACCCTTTATATAAGTAATAAATAGGGATGGCGGTTTTCACCGGTGCAGCGGTGCATCGCGGTTTTTACTGTGAACCGCGGTTCGCGGTTCAACATTAAAAGAACCGGTTTTTTGGCAAATATGTTGTTTTTATTTTTATACATTTTACACATCATATTCGTTGAACATCCCAAGACTGCATAAACAGCAGCATTTTCGACTGCCATAGCATTGTGTTTTAGTTTCAGAAATGCAAAACGTGGATAATTATGAAATGAATGGATAGTTATTACAAGTGCTTTTAGAAACTGGATATACTGAACAAGAATACCTAGAGCAGTGTGCATAGCCCACATATTTCCCACAGGCCCCCATCAGTTAAAAACGGCCATCAACAGTCAATCAAGAGCTGAAATTTTCCAAGTCCAGTTGGTGCATTTATCTTGAACAAATCTGACCCATTTACATAAAAGATCTGTGATTGTTTCCATAGAAGCTACATACCAAGATTCATGAAAATCCTTGCAGGAGTTTTTAAGTTATCGTGTTAACAAGCTGTTGATGACAGACCGACACGCGGTCGATCGCATATATTCCCCTTGTAAGGCGGGAACATGGAACCTTCATTTATAGACAACAAACAAGTTAAGTCGCCAATTTCGAAAAATTTGGTGTTAAAGTCGTTGATGCTCATTTTCCTTAATAAGAACATAGTTTAGAAAACTGACTAACATGAACTTCTGGACAGATTAATTTTATTCAAGTTCTGTTTTTTTTCTAGAAATGTGATTATAGTGAAACAAGTTCCTTTGTAATTTTCATCGTGGTTTTGTTTGACCTAATTCAACTGATTTATGATTTAAATTTACTTTGATCTCTTTTTGTTATTAAACAATAAAAATAAATTCCATATGGTTAATTTAGAATAGTCAACTTAAACAGGTCAACTTAAGAGTTATTATTAATTGGCATTAATTAAACAGTCAACTTAGAGTTATTTTTAATTGGCAAAAAACCGCGGTTCGAACCGGTTCGGAAATGCTAGCGTTTCCCATCCCTAGTAATAAATTCAAATTATAGGATCTAGACTTTCCGTCCATTGTGTATTGGCGTTCTCTGTCGCGATATTGGCGACTATTGAGGTATTCGCCACGGTATTGCAAAGGAAAATCCCCATTAAGGAATTTCTTCGTTGCAAAAACACCTTTTCCTGACATAAATACATCGCAATTTAGAATGTCTTACATTTTGTTAATGATGTAAGACTACTAATGGGCAAATCAATAGCTGTATTTATAATGTGTTTATAGGTTATCTGTCTGTCATACACTGTAAATGTACCAACAGTGCAATGACCACATAGGGTTAGGTTATGTATATTCTATAATATGTTGTGTAGTGTTAAAATGCCCAGTAGCAATTACATGTAGGGTTTGTCTAATACTAATGATTGGTTTAATACGTAGTATATTTGGACATTGTAAACTCTAGGGGTAATGCATTATGTGAAGCGCTTTGGAATAAAGCGCTATATAAAAACCAGCTATTACTATTATTATTATTATTATTATTATTATTATTATTATTATTATTATTATTATTATTATTATTTTGTTATCGTACAAAGCAACACGTTTACTGTAACTTGTTTCTCAATTTACTCTCATTGACAATTCCCATGCTCTTTAAAAACGTTTATTTTACTTCACAAAATCCAACTTTTCTTTCTATTTTCGGGAGTTTGGAAGTCTGTATTTTATTCTTAGTATTTGATAGATTAACTCTGACGTGTGACGTTCGTGGTCCGTGTAACTTAGGGTTTAATTTGCAATGCTAATTGTAAAATATTGTTCGTTCTTATGGAGAAATTAGATAACGGTTATCTTCTTCGTTTATGCCGTAAGGCGAGTCGTTGGATTCGTAGCCCACATCTACTGCACTCTCACAATTTCCAATAACCTTCGGTTGGCGATAAAGTAATGATCAACCGCAAGGTTACAACCTTATGTAATTAACGGATACTTAAGAGGCGAAAAAGGTACAGATATAGCCCAACATTTTTCCTATGTATTTTAGATCATACTGTTATAAAATATTTTAGGGTTCGAATCGAGGATTTGTCACAATGAAGGTTTATAAACAGAGTACCGATTCACACCTTGCTCGTTCAAATGGAGCTGAACAATGATAGCTCTCAGATTCATTGACGCTGTAACAGGTGAGCTCTTATAAAGTGATTAACATTATCCAATAAAACTGCGATCCGGACAATCCGGGTACTTAGTTAGGCAGCCATATTGAATCTTATGGATACGATGTAAGAAAAACTGGATATGTTATGTAATTAACGAATACTTAAGAGGCGAAAAAGGTACAGATATAGCCCAACATTTTCCCTCTGTTATAAAATATTTTAGGGTTCGAATCGAGGATTTGTCACAATGAAGGTTTATAAATAGAGTACCGATTCACACCTTGCTCGTTCAAGTGGAGCTGAACAACGATAGATCACAGATTCACTGACGCCACCAAGAAGAATCTTGACCCCGAAGTCTTATCTGTTATTTACAGAAAGTGGAAAGAGACATGTGTGCGACGACGCCAGAGCAAGTTGTAAGGACATGGACGTTGACCTACTCTACAGATGGAACTGAAAAACAACTGAGACATACCGACGCCATCACAAAGCCGCCCTTCAAGCTCAGCGGCTACACCAAACCCTGCAGCGGTATTAAAAACTGTACTCACTTTAAGGAGCTGTGTGCTGTCGCGCTGCTACGGCTGTCACGGCCTACTTCAGGGAAATGCTGTACCAGCCAGCACACCCACTCACATCTCTATCTGAAATGTGACGTGAAACGTATGATATATAATATCCTAAAAACATTTATCCAACACTATCTTGAATCTTCATTAGCTCTGTCTTTTTATCCTTATTCCGTAAAATATATATACCACTCTTGCTTGTGTAAATACTGACATAAATGATGAATACGACTGTGCCGTCTTCGACATTGCGACCGATACCAACGTCTGTGTCGGCAACCTCTCTATAATCATAAGGATGGTGGTATATTTAGGTGGTAGAAATATGGTATATATATGGTGGAAAAGCCAATTTGGACTTCAGGGTTCGAAATTAACGGTGGCGAGGTGGCGATTTTCCACCCAGTTTTGGCATTTTGCCACCAGAAAAAAATCATGGTGGTGAAATTTTGCCGCCAGAAAACCTGAGGAAAACATAGTTCACAAATTTAAACAATTTTCTTTTCATAAATAACATTACTAACTGGTAAACAGGCGATCTTCAAGTTGTTAGATTAACACTGTACCAGTTTATTGATAATAAACAATGGAGCGCTTATTTGACTTGTTGTTTTCATGCTGTTGCCAGTTGGCCACTTTCTCCATGAGTCACCTCAATTTCGCCACCAGAACAAAACGTTGGCGGCGACTATCGCCACCATGTCAAAAGACCAAGTTCGAACCCTGGACTTCTGATCCAAATAACCAGCTACACGCGGAAGATTTTCAACGGTTTGTGCAGGGTAAAAACAAAGATTTTTGGTAACAGTGATAGTGACGTGTGGGCAAAAACAAACATTCGAAAAAAAACAAAGTGCAATTTAGCTCATTGGTGTTTCCAACTTTACCCGATTGCCAAAAAGCGGCGAAATGGGTGTGTCAAAATCCTGCATTTTCATCGACAAACTTCGAGAAAATATACAAAAATCCCCAAATTTAAGGAGATCGCCGCCTTGAGTCGCACGAATTGCTGGAACAAATCGGGACCTCCGATTTTGTTATATTTTATACGTTATTTTTGAATATTAAACGCAAAATCAATTGAAATATCTTTTACTTAAATATAAATTTACGATTGTACCATAAATTTTGGGAAAATGTTAACGTTGGCAATTGAAGGGTTGAGACTTCGTAAAATTTTAAAGATTTAGTCACCCGGCACAAAAGTTAGTCGCCCGGCGCAATTTTTGGAACATTTGTCTAGCCCGTCTCACATGAAAACAAAAACAACAACAAAGTGAAAATTTATTTATCTGAAAATACTCAGAAAAAAGTTGGTCGCCCGAGCCAAAAGTTGGTCGCCAGGGGCGACCGCGAAATCTCAACCCTGCAATTGGGTGTAGGTGCGGTGTGGTACAAAGTCACAGAGAGACATACGATGTTATAGACGTCAGAGCTGACTCGGAGCTATCATGCCGTCACTAATCATAATCCCAAAGCTCATACACAGTCTTAATTCCCTTACCCAAAAGTAATTGACAATTGCGGCTCGAGATAAAACATAAGCACTGATATCGAAACATAAACAAATGAAAAAAGTTATCGAAAAGAGCTAAGCAATTAAACTTATGAAATATTAGACCTTTAAAAAAAATCAATGGCAAAATGGTACGGGGGTGGCGGCAAAATAGCTAGTGGCAAATAAGCCATTTCGCACTTTCGGATCTTCCTCATGGATGTGTTGTTTCGACTGCAAGTGGTAAAGTGACCGGTTGCCCTTTGATGCAAGAGAAATTTGATATTTAGGCGAAATCTCTCTATCATTTCTTTCATTTTTACCCGGTTATTTTTAACCGGGTCTTGGTTATATTTAACCGGATCCGCTTGGTCTCCCTAAATGGGTCTTTATAGCATAGTAGAACAAGAATGCTTAAACCAGCTATCTTTTTTGAAGAAAAACATACCTGTTTTCTGTGATTTTTCAATAACATTCATATTGCTGCTAGAACAAACCGTATGGCGCGAATTCTGTGACCTAGATTTTAATGCATGTGACCCAGAATTTAGGGCAGATGCCAATCGAAACAGACAGAAATCTGAACTTCAATTTTTTCCGCATCATATCTGTTTCGACAGTTTGCGACTTGCACGAGCAGAATAAAGTTTTAATGTATTGCTGCAGGGAACAGGACTTTTCCCCCAGTCAATTCCCATAGACAATTCCTCCCTGAACAATTTCCTCGTAGGGCAATTCAACGAGGCCTACCCCCCCCCCAATTTATTTTTCTTATTTTTTCTTTTCTTTGTATCTCTCTCTCTCTCTCTCTCTCTCTCTCTCTCTCTCTCTCTCTCTCTCTCTCTCTCTCTCTCTCTCTCTCTCTCTCTCTCTCTCTCTCTCTTCTTTTTTAAACAAATTATTGCCCTTTTATCTTCTTATTAGAGGTCGTGTAATTGTCCTTTCAACATTGTCGCAGTTGCAATTAATATGCCTTATCCAGACCAAAGAACTTTGAGTTAGCCAAATCAGGGCCAACAAAAACGAAATAAAGCTGGAAATTCAGGAGTCGTTGGTTTTTACGTGCACATTGGTTGGATCTGCAGTAATGCTCGCGGTGCACCTGGTTGTATTATGGGTGGCCACTTGCCCGAGCCACTACTTCGCCAGACGCCGATTCTGCGCAGCGCATTTGTCAAATAGTCCGCGACTTCGAAAACCGACGGATTGTTGACTTTTTGCGTGGAGTTGCCCACAACATCAGGTTTTAAGTGGCAGAGAAGACTTTAGCTCCAGACAGAAGAATTTTGCATTTTTGATTTTAAGGTATTTTACAAATAAAAAAAATGACAGATACCTGGTTGTTTTATTTTTGTTTTGGCATTCAAACTAAAATATAAATCAAAAGATGCATTGCTATTTACATGATTTTAGTCAACATAACTCCTTAGGCTACTTTCATTATCATAGTTTTAATGTCATAATTTTTCATAGGGAGACCATTGTATTTAAAAACCCACATACGGAGACCAAGTTGATATAGCTGCACAATATTTTTCTTAAATGAAATGCAATAATATGGTACTGCAGTTTAAAATAAATGTATAAAAAATAAAGAAAAATTTCGGGGATTTTAGGTATGGTTGTATTTCACTCTTACTCTTTGAATGAACTGCGGCGGCGTCGCAGGTCAACATTCAATATGCAATACACAAGTGTACCTAAAATCCGAGAATTTCATTTTTAGCACTTTGTTATTCCATAATTATATGTCTCTCCCTAAGGGAGACATATATAGCATTTGGTGTGTCCGTCCGTCCGTCTATCCGCAGTGAGTTCTTATGAAATTAATGAGTAGATTTTTCTCAAAACATACATACATATTGCGCTACATGTATAGATGTACATGTACAGATAATGTTATTTTTTTTCGTTCCTTCAAAAAATCTATTTTTGGCAAATTTGTTTGTTTGTTTGTTTGTTTTTTATTACTATGTTGCATTTAAACACAATTCAGTGAATCTGTCAAATTTTGGAGGCCAAAAAAAAGTGACTTTATAAAGTTACTGAAAATTCCAGGGACTTTACAAAGTCACTGAGTAAACCATTGACTTTACAAAGTCATTGAAATTTTCAGTGATTTTATAAACTAACTGATTTGACAGATAACATATATAAGTATCAGTGTACTATTTTGTTTGACCAAGCTTCTGGTGTCCAAAGGTAAAACTAGTAAAGGTAAAGCTAGTAACTGCAATATTGTCAAAATTATGTTTATATTTTCAAAGTCGTTACTAGCTAATGTACTAAATAATTTACTATACCCCATTGCAAATAAGCCTTCATATACCGTCGTTTTATAAATGTAAAGCCTAGTAGCTGCAACTCATTTATAACCTTACCTTATGCAATGATATTAATTTACTCAAAACAGTAAAATGTTGGTTACTAGGTTTTATCTATAGACACCAGGCTTGTATGCATTGTAAAAATGTGTTCGATCGTCGTTCTTTTGCATATCATGGCTTATGCTCCCTGTAGCAGCCATCTAAATATTAGCTAAGTTAAATGCTAATTTTTCATACGGAGACCATAGTATTTATATATATATATATATATATATATATATATATATATATATATATATATATATATATATATATATATATATATATATATATATATATATATATATATAATGTATAAAATTAAGAAAATTCTCGGGGATTTTAGGTATGCTTGTGTCTTACTCTTTGAATGGCCTGCGGCGGCGTCGCAAACAGTCGAAACACATATCTTGCGGAAGAAGCTGCGGAAGTACATATTTCTGGCTGCTTAGAATAAATAGAGTTCGAGCGTATGAATATGTGTATGATGTTGGATAAATTTGTATATATGGATACTTATTTGCAACTTCTTTTCCATAATTTTTGTGTCTTAGCAGAAATGTGATGGAATATAATTCTCTTCATATTCCACAGATTCTAGTAGTAACGTATTGCTAGAAACATTTTGCACTATTTTATTAATGGCCTTGAAGAGTCTGCTTGTATAAGCATGGAGGTACAGAGCTGCTAACATTTATTTCTCATACATATGTATCGAGCAAGTTACGAGATAATTATATATCTCAGAATATCGTTTTGTAATGTAATGCCCCGCTGTGTCGGGACCAAGAGTTTGCTACATACCAGATTAATGTAAAAATGCTTATGATTTCATGTAATACCAGGGTTTGCGTTGTCCACTTTGTCCCTTATTGTTCTTTGTCCTTTTTTTAACGAAATGACTAACTTTTTCGGAACCCACGGAGATTTTCTGGAACCAACTTAGTCACACTTTCCTTTTTTGACTCACTTTCCTGAGAATCCAGCGCAAACCCTGAATAATCTATGTATCTCCAGAGAAATCTGAAATCCATAAAAAACTTGTGCTGAAACGGTACAAGGCCCAAACCGTAGAATGGGACAGAGGTTGGAATAAGACATTTGACGCAGATAGGCTGAAACCTGCTTTACTCATTAGGCCACAACCCTTCGGATTGGGGCCTATAGGTTTGGGGTGTCCGTCCGTCTGTCCGTCATCGCTTTATACCCCTATGAATTTGGGGGGGGGCGGTTGGGGCCTGCGTGTGTTTCACAAATGCCTACTTGTTTTACTATTGGTTTTCCTTAGATCCATATACTTTGGGAAAGTGTATCTCATAATATTGTAACATAAAATTGAAAGTATCATTTGTTGTTCAAGAGAAAAGTTAATAAAACCAGCCAGATTGATCAGCTGTTTATTTGTTGACGTCGCCATCTTGGTCCTGGGACATCGGTTGTAACGCTGTTTGTGATTAGTTCATGTTCAGGCCGACAATTTATGTCCCAAATTTGTCTGTTGTTTACCTTAGAAACACAATTTATACTTTTGTGTATTTTAATGTCCGTATACTGGGAAGTTACTGTGTTTTGTATTAGCAATGTTTGGTTAGACCTCTTCTGTCGTTGGTACGTATTTGTTCACGTGTAAGTCGAGGGATATTTCCCTAAAATCATTAAAAACCCATAATTGTGTCCCAATTACTGTCTCGTCCTTGTAGATAAACATTTAAACATCAACATATTTCGTTTTTTTGCCCGAAACGCCTGGAAAAATCCTGTGTTGCTAACCCGAGCTTTGTCATCGACTGAAAGTGTGAAGTTTCTACTCCATATCGTTTTATGCTCTTAGGTACAAAGCCAGATTTGCCGTGATTTAAAAGGGTTGAAGCCATGTGCCAATTGCATGGATCCACATTCGGATGCAGAATGCTCCTTTATCAACTTTAGAAGGTAAAAAGAAATGCATTTCGGCTGTTTTTATTCATGGAAATACTGATCCCCTGGCCCGGTTTAGATGCCGTAGAGGCTGGTGGCTGACTAGTGCTAATACTTGTTCTGAAGTAGTTTTGAATAAACCAATTCGTACTTTCATACTTTCAAGGATGGTCAATTTAAAATCCACGAGGTGGAGTGAATACATGAGAGGAAGAAAAGAAGTGAATTTGATCTAGATAGGCCAAAAGCCAACTTCAGTTGCTGCATGCAAACTTACGTTCACGGTTTACTATCAGCAACTTGTTTTTCATAATATTCCACTAGCTAGCTAGGTTAAAACTACAGAGCACATGTATTTGCTGTTGTTGATGTTGATTGAGGTCCCTAAATGTCACAGATATGACGTTGTTGCACAAATGAAGGAGCAATAGTACTTGTACTAATTAAAAGGTTGTCACTCACTTCATTTTATATGTTAAAAATAATCGAACGTTTATTGGACATATTTTGTGCAGGATAGCTTCAGTCGGACCTGGCATATACGTGGCCGGAGGTTTTACCAGAATAAAAACCAGACTCCGCAGCATACAGGTTCTGAGAAAGCTTCAACGGATGTTGTCATGTCCTCAGGAGAAGCTTCAGATGTACTTTCCCATTTGCTTGTGCCAGTATCGAATCTTGTGAACAGGTATGGAATAGTATATCTTTGCCAAGATTAATGTGGCTTGTCATGTAATATTTTATTTTCGAAGCATATAGAGATGTTTGGTATTGTATTTTCATTTGTTTTAGAATTACTTTAAAAGCGGTATGATAATGAAGTACATGGATTGATATATAAGAGATTTAAATGAGCATATTCAGGGCTTTACGTTAACTTTTTTCGGCACCTTCCCGATGGGGCAAGTAGATTTTAAATCTACCTGCCCCAACAGTACTCTTACCCGCCCCACCTTTTTTCTCTTCTGTTGGTCACCCTTCTCCCCGCCCCTTCCCCCACTCCCCCATCCACGACACTCTTAAACATTCCACTTATATAGCATGAATCAATGTATAGATGTTGTGTATCAAATATAGCAGTTCCTGGGTAAATGTCAAAACGCAGATGCCCTAAAAAAGTCTTACATCTTAAGCATGTTCTTCGGCCAGGCGGCAGCTGGTAAAGGTTTTGTTTTTTTTTCTTGCGCTGGCCTCCCATGAACAGCGCTATAGTGTTGTGTGTGCTTGATAACCTTCAAACGGCGGTCCTTCATTTGATATCAGAAATAAATCCGACAGCAGTTCAGTTTCTAAGCTGGCGCATCAGTCGCTTTTAACAAGTTTCACTGCAGAGAAATCTCGCTCACATATCGCGGTTGATATGGGTTGATACATTCTGAATGTTTTTTAATGTTCTGCAATTCGTTCGCGCGTTGTTGAAAAGTGGTAGCATGAAAGTCGGCGCATTTAAATTCCGGGACTTACTTAGCCCGACTGCCTAACACTTTGAACGTAGTATACCCATGAAAAAGATCCTCTTTGTCAAACTTTCTAAACAGTGGTTCAAAATAATTTGTCAAATTGAGAGCAATTCTTAATTTGCTGTGCCGTGTTGGGTCAGGTTTTCTCTATCATCAGGCCACTCAAGTGGGTCAAAATACAGCGGGACAACCTGTGTTCGTTTGAGACAAAGTGACTCTTAATATTTGAATGTCTAAAAGATTCAGTTCCAAGAACAAAGCTAGATTTTACTGTGGCTCCAGGTCCATGTTTGATACATGTATCACGATAAAGTTTTCCATCTTTCTCAAACAGTCCAGGAAAATCAACTTTCCATCGTGAAAGTGTCAAGACCGCTTGACATCGTGTTTAACGTATTTGCTAGCTTTGGTATCCGATGTTTCTTCTTCAGCACCTTGTTCGGAATATGTTTTCTCCTTTTCAGTCTTTGAAATAACTTTAAATCCTTATTTGTCTAAAGACATTTTTAAGTTCTTAACTTTGATAATTTTTCATATTATGCTGCAATTATTGTATCACAAGTGACGCGACGCTATATCTGGTGCATGTCTAGGCACAGTCCATCATCAACATAGAAACTGGCAACGTGCGAGTGGCTAGTATGTAGGTCAGGTGCAGCTAGCGGACACTAATCAATTACTACAGTCGCGTTCTTGACAAGTATGTTGTTAAGGTATTATGTCACGCAACGCCCCCTTCCCCCCAACGGATCTATCTGCCAGGTGGAGCAGCTAACCGAACGAGGCTGCCTGCCCCACCAGGCCTTTCACCTGCCCTGACAAGTGGGGCAGTCGTTAATATAAAGCCCTGATATTAAGGCATCTTTTCCGTTTCTTAACTTCAGGGATCGCTTCTTCCTTAAGCGCATGAAAGCAAATGGTGATGGCGTCATTGCCAGACTGGAAACGCCAGGAAAGACAGATGTGTGCGACAAGTGCGACCTTGGGATCTTCAATGCACACCAACTGTGTACACAATTTGGAAGAAGCCTGTGCATATGTTGCAGCTTTGAGGACACCTGCAAGTCTGCGACCGGTCATCGTACCGAACATGTCGTTGAACCTGCAGTGGTACACAGCTCACTAACAGGTAAAGAACGTATGAAAAAATTTTGTGCCAGAATCTTTCAGGGCAGCGCGGTATAGCCGGTACATCGAAATATCACACCGTAAAACTTTCAGCATTCTATAATCTGGGAATTTGCTCCCATCAGAAACCAAAAAAACACGGCTAACTCGAAAATACGATTTACTCGATAAAATTGGAAATACCTGGCGATTTCGAGTAAACGGTGTTTCAATGTTTTAGTAAGCATCCCGTTTCCAGCAAATTATGTATAATGGGATAATGATTTCACAAATGCAATTATTTACAGCTTGTGAAGACTTCATTGACAATGCGATAGATATTGCACAAAAGTGGGGTTTTTTGGAGAAGCAGATAAGTGGCTCGGGCAAGTTGAAGCCAATACTGCTTGAGGAAATGCGTGCTCGGTATCCCGGCTGTGAGATTGGCGTCAGTGGTGAAACACTAGTCTCCATCACCAATTCTGCCAACAGCGCTCCGTTGTTTGAATATCTATCTGCAGAAGGTGATTATACTAACTTTGCATTGACTGTATATGATTAATAAGAGTTTCATCTATGTTACATAAATACAAGTAATGGTGTTATCGTTAAATGTATATATGCATATTGTAAAATTGTAGTCTTTTTATACGACGTTTCCTGTTTGCATTTTTTACATTTGTGTAGTATGCATTGATCTGGTTATTGAAATTAGAAACGAAATATGTATAATATTTAGCATGGTTTCATTTGTATATGAGTGGTGGATCAGATAATGAAGAAAAACTATTATTAGGCCCCAACCCTTCGGAATGAGGCCTGTAGGTTTGGGGGTGTCCGTCCGTCTGTCCGTCATCGCTTTATACCCCTATGAATTTGGGGGGGGGCGGTTGGGGCCTGCTTGTGTTTCACAAATACTTACTTGTTTATGTTGTTAAAGGATATCCTTTCATCGTCGGATGCCACAAGGAGGTAAACGATGACTTTTGGCGACCTGAGTCAGTTGCAGAGAAATGCGGCGACGTTGAAGCCACTGTCAGAGTTATGGGGAATAAGAAGTCGAAGCGTATGCTGTTATCGAACTTCTTTAGGTAAATATTATAATTGCGTATAGCAGTTAATAAGTTTTGTAATGGCGGTAATACGTTTTAGTAGCAATAGCAAAGAAATTGTTGTCAATTATATCGATACGAAACGCAATAAATTATTTTGTTATACATAAAAGACATGTGTTGTGTTACAGAGGATTAGATGAAGTTGGAGCCGAAAAGGTCAAGATATGCGACTATCCAGAAACAGACCCATGCCTCCAACTTTCTCTTCCAAGCGTTGTGGAAGAGTTCACAAAAATCCTGCCATTCAAGCGATTCTTGGCTCCAGAAGGCCCAATGAATATGGTACGTACGTAATAAAAGCATTATGAAGGAGAAAAGAGTGAAAGTAAATATTATATTTTCATGTAGACATGGTTGTAATGTTAACATGGCAGTGTTCAGAAGAAAAAAAGTTGGGTCCTCATCATTTTGTCACTGACATTAACATATTTCAACGTTCCAGGTATCTGCATGCCACTGGGCCACGTACTATCCGGACGTCGGCCCAAAGTTATTCTGCGGGCATGGATCGCTGACCGAAGAGGACCCCACAAACCTCCACTCAGACCTTGCTGATGCTGCCAACCTTTGTGTCTTTGCACAAGAGTTGCCTCAAAAAGTTGAAAGAGATACCCTTGATGGCAAGAAGAAAAGGGCGGCAGCCAAGTGGCATATCTTTCAAAGGCACGACTACGACCTCGTAGTCAGGTGAGTGGATTCTCAAGTTTTCATTTACCTGGTGACTGGATAGGGAGGGAATTAGTTGCCCCACACAATGAAGCAGGTATATATTTTGAAACTGTCTGCGATGTTTACCTGTTTGTGTCTATGTAAGTTTTTGTCTACTACTTTATCACAGCAATAGACCTGAAAAAAGCCGATTGTTTTCTTCAGATAAACAGTATATTCGTTAATTCGAATTCATTTGTATAAATGTGTGCTAAGAACTGTCGGGACGCAGCATGTTCATATTAAATTCATTGAACTGTGATTTATTAAAATCTTTGAGGCAGATATTTGCAAAGGAAGAAGGGCGTCAGCTACGATCCAATCCAACACCATGAATGCTACTTGTCTGCAGAAGACATGGCACGCTTAAAGGAAGATTATGGCGTACAGCCCTTGACAATTGTTCAATGTGTTGGGGATTTGGTAGTTGTACCAGGAAACCTTCCCCATCAGGTATGATGCGTATAGTAGGCCATTATTTATAGCTAAAAAGGAGTCAATTTTATTGTCAATGGTGTAAAGTTATAATGAATGAAAAAGTTTAATGAAAAAATAAAGTTTTGTAAGAGTAAATCGAAATGAATCAGAAGTTAATTATGTCTTCATTTTCTGTAAAAATGTATTTTTGGCGATTTTTTTTTAATTTTTGGGCTTGCCAATGTTGTACTTTTAAGCAAGGAATTTTTTTCCTCGTGACTGATTGGGGGCGATAGAGACATATCCGTTTTTTGTTTTAACAAACACACTGGACAGTCTAGTTAATTTAGAAATTAGAGAAAATTTGTGTACACTATTGTAGACAGTACAAGCAAGAAATTCATGCATTGATACTTATGGTACACACAGCGGCCACGAGTTATAAGTGGATGTTGCGAAAGGAAATATAGTATCCTATTTTCTGTTACAGGTGAACAACTTAAGTGCTACAATTAAGTTAGCCATTGATTATGTGAGCCCATTCAATGCCAATGAGTATCTGAGGAATTTGAAACAAATCAAGAAAGAAACTCGCAGAGAAGATTATATTGGCATTGAGCGCGTTCTATATTACGGCCTGTTGAGAGCACTTAAGACTTTGCAAAGCGCTGATGAGGTCCGCAAACAAGCTGCCGAAAACAAGACAGAGGTTTGTACATAAAATAATACTATTATTACATATGGAGATAACCTACACAGTTCAAATGTCCATGAAATGAAATTGGTTGGATAGTGACAATAGTTTTGCTATAATTAACTTTTAAAATGATACCGGGAGTCTCCAAAAAGAAGCCAAGGGCCAGAGGTTCTCATATTGAAACCAAATAGATGCACCTATGCCGTGAGTACTACTCTGGAAGTGCAGGCGTTAGTAGGGGTTGCTTAGTGTGAACTAGGCTTGATAAGGGAACTGTCTTGTGCCTCGTGGGATTAAGCGTAACAGTGTCGCCGGTAAATATTCGAACGTATTTTAGACTGTGAGGGAGAGGGGCTTTCATTTGGAATGAAAGGAAAGTGTTTATAAATGTATTTGCATATTTATAGATTGCCGAACTCAAAAAGGAAAAGGAGGAAATGACTCAGGAACTTTTGTCTCTCCGAGCTGCGAATGAAAACCTTAAACGAGAGCTCTCTCTTCAAGCATGTAGACTTGAGAAGGTGGAGAATGAGAGAGAGCAATTTCAACGTGAAATGAGGGAAATGACAGGGCAAGTTGCCTCCCTAAGGTAACATTGAAAATATATATATATATAGCGTAATGCTTAAGGAGACCTCACGTATTGATTTGTAAGGTTTAGAGAGACCGAAAAATTATATATACAGACGAAACCGGTTTATCCCATAGCCAATTTGCCAAGCCCTGTTATGCGTTTATCCGATATATGCGTTTATTCGGAGTACTCTTGTCTATATTTTTCAGCGGTTGTTATTAGACGTGCACCCCCACCCCTCCTCCCCGCATTTCATTTTTTCTTCTTGGCCGCTTATTTAAATGATGACTTTGCACTCATGGTTATGTGAGGCAAAGTGGGGATTAAGGGTTTCAGGCCATTATTTAGTGAGAGCTCGGGCAGCGCGGGGATTAGAGTTGCAGGCCATTATCTAGCGTCAGCTAAGGCAGAGAAGATATTAACGGTCATTATCTAGTGAGAACTGAGAGAGTGTGGTGATTAAGAGTTCGAGATTCACTGTTAACAACCGCAAGTGGGTTGGTACATGTATACAATGGGTCAAACAAACAGAAGACAATGGATTAGATAAATAAACGAGGAGCAGCTCACTGCCTTAGTTTGCTTTAAGTGTGGTATACTTGGAGAGTCACCCAGAATTATGCAATTAACCGGTGTGCTTCCCATTTTATCCATTTTAAGCGATTAAGCGGTATTCAATTATCCGGTTAAATTTCCAACAGAGAGCATTGGAAATGGTTTGGGATTTGCGAATAATATGCAGTTAACCGATTTATGCGTTTAACCGGTATGCGATTAAGTGATTTCATCTGTATACATATATATACTTAGTAAAGTGGCAGAAAGTGCAACCGTTTTTGTGTTAAGTTCTTAAAGTGCGATTTAAGATTCGCGGTAGTACAATGATTATTAGACTGTTGGAAGAAATATTTACATGTTAGATAAAATTGCAGGTTAATCCAGGAGAGACAAACAACGGAGTCTTTGAGAGCCAGGGTGACGATTTGTTCAACTGGTGCAACTGCCGACATTTCATCCACGTGCAGTGTTGCTAGAGGAAGTGCAAGCACAACCTCGACTGTCACAGTGAAATCTGGTGATGTACAAGCACATGAGCAGTTGCACATCGAACAAAATCTAAACCTTGACAATGTCCCCCAAGAACAGGCAATTAAAAAACCCGAAGAGAACTTTGCTTATAAATGCACCAGATGCAGGACACGGGCATTTAAGACCAGCGCAGAGTTGCAAGAGCATATGCAAGTGCATACTGTTGTCTGTGACATGTGTGGAAAAACTTATTCTAGGGCTTTTGACCTAAAACGACACCTGCGAGACGTCCACAATGCGTGAACGTATAATGTGGCACTGCAGTCTCTGGCACACATGGTCTCAAACCACAAACTGTTATACGTATCACTTTGCAACTCTTCAAATGTAGATGATCATCGTCTGGTCTGCATTTTTGACTCACGAATACGGTTTGTTAGTCCCAAACCGGGGGCTTTAAACCCGGGAGGGGAGGAGCCATTAAGAGCCAGGGTTACGATTTGTTCCACTGGTGCATCTGCCGACATTTCACCCACGTGCAGTGTTGCTAGAGGAAGTGCAAGCTGTCACAGCGATATCTGGTGATGTACAGGCAGCCGAGCAGTTGAACATCGAACAAGAGCTAAACCTTGACGACGTCCTCCAAGAACAGACAATTAAAAAAACCAAACAGGACTTTGCTTATAAATGCTCCAGATGCAGGACACGGGAATCTATGACCAGCGCAGAGTTGCAAGAGCATATGCAAGTGCATGCTGTTATCTGTGACATGTGTGGAAAAACTTATTCTAGGGCTTTTGACCTAAAACGACACCTGCGAGACGTCCACAATGCGTGAACGTATGTGACACTGCAGTCTGTGGCACACATGGTCTCAAACCACAAACTGTTATACGTATCACTTTGCAACTCTTCAGATGTAGATCATCATCGTCTGGTCTGTATTTTTGACTCACGAATACAGTTTGTTAACCCCCAGCCAGGGGCTTTAGACCCGGGAAGGGAGGTATTAGATTGGGTGTTCTCCGTCTTGTCTGTCCGTCTATCTGTCACTTTTTTATGCCCTGTTTTGTCGACAGCATATCTCTCCAACTATGATGCGGATTGCTTTGAGGTCATTATGTCTCCCCGACCAAGGGGAGACATAGTGTTTCTACGTTCTGTGTGTGTGTGAGAGAGAGATCGTGTACCCCGCGAACTCGGCAGTGTGTTAGTTTTTTTCGTCAATTTAAGATCTTCGAAGTGGGCCTTTTTTGCAAAGTGGGCTTCTCGAGCCGGAAGCCAACTAGGTTCACACTTTTATTTTGGCTGGAATGTGCAAAGTAGACATTAATTCCATATCCGCCTTGGGCCTACTTTGCATAAAATCTGGTTTTCACTTAAATTTCAGTGTGTTTGGTGTGTTTCACTGAAACTGTAGGGGGTACTGCAATATAAAAGTGTGTGAACGGTTTGTACATATTAATGATGTTTTCTGACAATTTCTGGTCAATCAGGTGGCCTCAGCGTGGTTTTCACATGTTTGCTGGATCAATCACATGGCGGCAAATTAAAAGCACGTGTAGGGTAGACCTCAAGATGGTGGTGATGTGAACTTAGTATGGCGGGAAGCTGATATTTTCAGACCTCTAAAAATCGCTGCACAATTTTCGTAATAACGGAAAGCTGCATAAACTATCATTGTTTCTTCTTAAAAGTCACTTTACTATAGGAAAAAGTTTAAAAACTATGTCAGGGAGAAGAAATACAGTGCAGTTTTGAAGGCTGACACCCCGCTATCATCGGAAGAAACCATGGCACTCTACTTCCGTATTATCACATTTTTAAGTTCAATAGCAAAGCTATTATGAACAATTCTTGTGTGATTAATTTTATATACTGTTATGAAAAGTTTTGTTTTCCTTTTGGTTGGGTTGTTCATTTTATTGAAAAATTGCGGCCTGTTTTTAAGTGCGTAATCTTCTGACGTACGTTGTCATTGTATACTGGCTGAAATGGGCCCATTGGTGTGCATGGTTGGCGGTTTCTTCAAAATTTTACACGCACCGACCTGTCATACTCTTCAACAGCTGTCCCCCTCTCTCCACACTCACAGTCGGTCGGTCTGTCGGTCTGTCAGCAAGAGCTTGTTAACACGCTAACTTAAAAACTGCTGCAAGGATTTTCATGAAACTTGGCATATAGCTTCTATGGCAACAAACACAGATCGGCATTGCAAATGGGCCATGTTCGTTTAATCAAAATGGAGCAGCTGGAAAATTTCAGCTCTTGGTTGCCTTGTTAACACGATATTTCAAGAACAACTGCAATGATTTTAATGAAACTTGGTGTTTATATTCTGTGCGCACTACCAAGGATCAGTATTGTCAATGGGTTAGGTTGGCCCAAGGAAAATGAGCCAAATGCACTTCGAAATTTATTAAATTCTGGAAATCATTCAGCATTGGAATGAGTTTGTTAACGCGATATCTCAAGAACAACTGCAAGGATTTTAATGAAACTTGGTGTGTATTTTCTGTGGGCACTAACAAGGATCGGTATTGTCAATGGGTTAGTGTCGAGTTTCCGTTTATAAGCTCTGGGCTTCTTTTTGGAGACTCCCGGTATCATTTTGAAAGTTAATTAAAGCAAAACTATTGTCACTATCCAATCAATTTCATTTCATGGACATTTGAACTGTGTAGGTTATCTACATGTGTAATAATAGTATTATTTTATGTACAAACCTCTGTCTTGTTTTCGGCAACTTGTTTGCGGACCTCATCAGCGCTTTGCAAAGTCTTAAGTGCTCTCAACAGGCCGTAATATAGAACGCGCTCAATGCCAATATAATCTTCTCTGTGAGTTTCTTTCTTGATTCGTCTCAAATTCCTCCCTACTTCGATAGGCATACACCACACTTTCCAGCGGGCTTCTTCACACGCGGCTTTCAATTCATCGTACTTTGTTCTTTTCCTCTCGTTCGCAATTTCTATGTTTTCCTCCCATGGCACTCTCAATTCTATCATAATCACTTTTTTTTGTTTTTGTTGACCACAGCACTATATCTGGTCTCAATGTTGTAGCTGTGATCTCTCCAGGGAACTGCAGTTTTCAGGGAACTGCAGTTTTCTACGCAAATCTACGCGTATTTGCCAGTCTGTTGCTGTTGCTAAGACACCAACTGTGCTTCTACGTTGCTTCTGTTCTTCTCCTGCTTTGACAAATTTGATTAATGTTAGTGTTCTTTGTGGTTTTGTGTTGTTTTCTTTGTTAACGACTGGCACTAATATTGACGAGATAGCTTCTAATACTTTGTCATGTCTCCATC
This sequence comes from Protula sp. h YS-2021, assembly GCA_949752745.1. Taxonomy (NCBI): domain Eukaryota; kingdom Metazoa; phylum Annelida; class Polychaeta; order Sabellida; family Serpulidae; genus Protula; species Protula sp. h YS-2021. The sequence continues at coordinate 19,893,142 of OX457026.1, forward strand.
GGTACCTTCCTTGAGTAAGAGCTGTTCTGCACGATGACAGTACATGCTCCAGTGTCCCTCTCTTTGCACACAGTTTGCAACCGTCGTCTTCTGTCTTGTACCATAGTTTAAGGTTTGCGGGTGTTGGTAGTAGGTCGTATACACTACGTAGCAGGAATCCAAGCTGCATAGGTTGTTTATGCAGTATTTCGTGCCATGTCACTTTTCTTGGTGTTGCACTTTCCCATCTCGTCCAGGCTCCCTGGGCGCCCATACCCACTGCCTTTACTCTTCGTTGATCTTCTTCACTCTCTCGTATCTCACGTTGTATTATGGACCTTCTCTCCTTGGTGTTTGCCTCGGTCCATTTCACTCGTGGTGCTACATCTAGGCCTCTTCTCCCTTGTCTCACAGTTCCGACTAATTCTTTGTTTTGTACTCTGCTCTTCGCATCTTCAATGCTCTTTTGCACTGACCAGCGCCCACATTGACTCAGTTGAACTTTTGCTCCTCGTATTGTATTGTCTTTTGATTCGTCGAGCATCATTTGTCCTCTTACGCGGCTAACTTTGTATTCTTCTTTCACTGATGACAGCGGCAGCTGAAGCTTGTTGGTTTTCCCATAGAGTCCCACCGCAGAAAAACTCTGGGGGACACCGAGCCAGTTGCTTGCTTGCCATCCTTTCCATTTCTTCCACACTGCTCATCGGGATGTCATACATGAGTATTGGCCATGATAGTCGTGGCATCACACCGTGCTGGAAACACCATGCCTTGTACCTTCCAGGTAGCGGGGCCTTTTCTATTTTGCACAGATGTTCTTGTAGCTGCTGGATAGTTTTCCTGGAATTTTCCGTGTCGCGTAAGCTTCCATCGTACCATTTTCTAAGGCACTTCACCGGTTCTTCACTCACTGTCGGGATGGTAACGTCTCCTATCTTAAATTTCACGTTCTTTCCTATTTTTCCTTTGATGATGACTAAACTCCTACATTTTCGTGCCTTGAATGCCATTCTTGCCCATACTGTTAGCTCATAAAGTTTGTTTAAAATCCACCTCGCGCCTTGTGGTTGTGCTGTATTTATAGTTAGATCGTCCATAAATGCTTTGATCGATTTTTGTTGAATTTCATTCACCTTTGGTCACCTTGCATTCTTTTTCTGCGGTCTTTATTATGATGTTCATAGCAGCCAGGAATACTATAACCGATACCGTGCAGCCCGTGATTATACCCTTCTCTAGTCGCTGCCACTTTGTTGTAAAGTCGGTTGTGGTGAATCTGAATTTGAGCTTTTGGAAGTAGTTCTTGATAATGTTGATTAGTTTCTCTGGTACGTGGTACTTCTCTAGTGCCAACATAACAAGCTCGTGTGGTACTGAGCCGTACGCGTTTGCTAGGTCAAACCATATTAACGTGATGTTTCCTCGTCTCGTTTTGGCATCTTTTAACAGTTTTGTTATCATACTGTTATGCTCCCAACATCCGGAGAAACCTTCGACGCCTCCTTTCTGAGTTGATGTATCAATGTACCCGTTCTTGACCATGTAGTTTGTTAGTCGTCGTGCTATTATTGAGAAGAAGATTTTCCCTTCAACATCAAGCAAAGATATCGTGCGGAACTGGTCTATGCTTGAGGAGTTTACTTCTTTTGGAACAAAGCAGCCTTGCGCTCTTGTCCATTCCTCTGGTATGTTTCCTTTCCTCCAAACTACCACGAGCTGGCGCCACAGCATGTGTAATAAACGCGGGCATTTCTTGTACACTAAGTATGGTATTCCGCTGGGGCCAGGTGCTGACTTTGCTCTTGCTTTCTTGACGACTTCTTTCACCTCCTTCCATGTGATATCTCCACTCTGAAACTCTGTCGTTGGTCTTTCTGGTGTTTCTAAGTAGTCAAAAACTGGGAGTGGATCTTCTCTGTTCTTATCATTATGGACCGTTGCTAGATGTTCTTCAACTTTCCTTTGCCTACAAGTGAGTTTCCCGCTTTTTTCCTTCCCAAGTAAATCTGATGTATACTTAAATGGATGTGAGATGAATTGCTCTTTTTCTTTACGGCGCCTTTTACATTTCCTACGTTGTTGTTCCGCTTGTCTCAGCTTTTTTAGTTTCTTTCTCAATTGTTGGCGTAGGTCATCCAATGCTCCTTTTTCCTCCGCTTTTGCTTGTTTCCATCTTTTTGAGACCGCCTTCAGTTCTCTTCTCACCTCTTCTTTCCTCTTATCTCATCGGTTCTCGTGTTTGTTACTATTCACAGATGGTGTCCTCTCAATCACTCCAAATCTTTTCTTTGATACTGTATACACTATCTTCGTGAGGGTATTTATTTTCTCGGTCACTTTGCCTTTCGTTGATGTTTCCAAGATTCCTACTAGATCATCTTCCAGATGTTTCCAATCTAATTCCTTGCTACTTGCTGGCCATTTAATCCTGTCTTTTCGCTGTTCTACTTCGCCTGCTCTGTCTTCAACAGCATGGTGGTCCTGAACACTGTGGTTTGCATCCGGGTTCTGGACCTCCTCCGCCTGACCAACCACTGGGGCTGTGCGTTGCTGCTGCTTTTCTTTTTTATGTACCCTTCCTTGGTGTATTCTCAAACCCTTTTCATTTTTCAACACTTTGCCACACTTGCATACTCGTTGTTCTTGGTTCGTGTTTCTCTCCGGAAGCGTGATCGTCTCCATTTGTTCCGTCCGTTCCGACGCCTCATCCTTCCCCCCTCTCGGGTCGCCGTGGGAATATTTTCTCTTACGTCTCTTTGTAGCGATTAATAACTTCACATGCGGGGGTGCCGACCCTTCGTGCTGCTTTGTTTGGTCTCTGCCAATGTCACCCGTCTTACCAGGTAGTAACTCGTCTTACCGAGTTGTAGCCGGCCTTTCCCGGCGGTCACTGGGTTGTTTCCCGGTGTGGTAACTATAGCTTACAGGTTTGTTTCTTGTTTCCTGCATTTCATCTCTCTTTGTCATCAGTGATGCACCGCCTTTTGTTGGTTGTTGGTTTCGCCCGTTTCATCATCAGACCATTTAGGCGGCCGGGCCACGGTAGTTGATCAATCCACCGTCTTATAGAGATGAGGCACAATCATGATAGTAACCATTGCTTATCGTGTCGTTTCAGCCAGATCCAATTTGACGTCTTTTCTGCTGTGTTTTGACATTCTTTACTTATACGTAACCCATTCAACAGCTGTCCCCCTCTCTCCACACTCACAGTTTTTCATTTTTCCCCACAGGGGGCATATATGCGATCGACCACGTGTCGGTCGGTCTGTCAGTAAGAGCTTGTTAACACTTAAAAACTCCTGCAAAAAATTTCATGAAACTCGGTATGTGGCTTTTTAATATTTTCTTACTTCTTTATTAAAATACTAGATTATGCGGATGCATCGGATCAATGGTGGGTAGATCGAGGCTTCCTTATTATTTAGTAACTCCACATAAGAAATCGTTATGCGTACACCCTGCAGGAGTTGAACCTACAATGACACTAACAAAAAGGTGATAATATATGCACAGATTTAATAATATATGCACACATAATATGTCAACATAGGGAGACCTTTTGAATAGGTTAAAAGACACTAAAGGTGTCACTTACAGAGACCATAGATAAAAATACTAAATAGGGAGACCAAAGTATGGTCACCCAAATTTGCATTTTTGGGTTATATATCAATGATTATTATATATGATGCGCATTTGATCCCCCTATTTACTATATTACCAAAGTTTGATGTGCCACCACCGGAGAGCGCAGTAACTCCACATAAGAAATCGTTATGCGTGCACCCTGCAGGAATTGAACCTACAATGACACTACCAAAGAAGTTGATAATATATACACACATTTGATAGTACAATAAAACCCCGGATATAGACACCCCTCTATTATGGATACCCCTGAGTTATGTACAGCATTTTTCATTCTGTTTTAAAACGCCATAGAGTTCTGTTATATCTAGACCCCTCCATTGTGGATACCCCTCTTTTCAGAATAAGGGACACTATTTTTATCCCGTAAGTACGGTTACACATTTTAAAAAATCCCTTTATTGTGGACAGTCAAATTGCTGTCCATATTTTGTACGTTATATAAACAACCTCTATGAGCTTGTTACTCGGTAGTGTTTGTTATCCCCTGTGGAACGGAGGGATATAGTTTTGAACTTTTCGGTCTGTCCGTCTGTCTGTCACGCTTCAGTCTCACGCGCCTACAGGCCACATTAGTACATGCATTCGTTTCAAATTTTGTACACGTCTTTTCTAAATCCTTCCGCAGTGCACTGACTAAGAATATTTTTTTGGATCGGAAAAAAATGACAAAATGGCGGACTTTTGAAAATCGGCACTGGACTTAGCGTATATACGGCAGTCTCACCCGCCTATAGGCCACATTAATAGATGAATTCGTTTCATATTTTGTACACGGCTTCTCTGGAACCTTCCGCAGTGCAATGGTCAAGAATTATCCGGATTGGGCAAAATGGCGGACTTTTGAAAATTGGCACTGGACTTAGCGTATATACGGCAGTCTCACGCGCCTACAGGCCACAAAAATGGATGGATTCGTTTCAAATTCTGCACACAAGTTCCCTGAGACCTTCCGCAGTGCAGCAGTGCAGTGATTAAGCATTTTCCGGCTGGGACTTGACAAAAATGGCGGATTTTTCAAAATCGGCGCTGTACTTAGCGTACCTACGACATTCTCACGCGCCTACTGGTAAATGGATTGATTCGTCGAAATGTTAGACACTGCGTCTGCCTATCCTTCCACTTTTAAATTTTGCGTAGTCAACACGCAACAGCCTTACACAAACCATATCCCCCACGGGGGATAGACGTACTCCTCGAGACTTAGTCAAGTTTTTTACGCTATTGTTAACTATGGGTACTGAGTACAGTGCATGTAAAGACAATAGGGCTATTACAAAAGATGTGTGCTTAAGGGAGAAGCTAAATACGACTGAACTCTATTGACATGTGCTCTGTCTTTTAAAATGCGTATAAATAAAACAATTAATTGATTGTCTTATACTCAGTTAAGATGCTATACAACGTGTTAAGTCTGAATATGGGTGATGTGAAAAGAAAACGGAACGACCTCTCGCTATCTGATAAAGTTAAAATAATCAAAGCTAGTGATGGAAAAAAGTGCAAGAAAAATAGGCGGAGATTTTAGTTGTGGTTGTCAGATAGAACAGGACCTCGAAATTGGGGACACCCCGCCATTAGGGGCAAAATTATTCAGTTACTTTTTGTCGCTAATAGCGGGGTTTCACTGTATATGCACACAGAATATGCCAGCATAAGGAGACCTTTTGTATATGTTAAAAGACACTAAAGGTGTCACTTAAGAGAGACCATAGATAAAAATAGCAAATAGGGAGACCAAAGTACACACACAGACGAAGCTGACCCTCCAGCTTCCGATATCGAAAAGTTAACCGTCAACAACTTTTTTATTTTCAGTTTTTCTAGTAAATTTTGCATTAATAAATTTAGCTTTTGATTTTTTTAATTGTCAAAAAACTAAAAGCAGACAAATAAGTCAAATAATGACCGATTTCTGAACGAAATCAAAACCATCGTCAACTTGGAGCTCGGATTTTGCTCAAGTTATCTGCCAATACGCGACATGAGCGGAGCCTCTTTTGTTTCGCTTTGCTTCATTTATATATAAGTATAAACGTTGTAAAATGTAAACAAACGCACGTGATTAACACTGTGCTTTTGTTATTATTCCTACGCACCGTCAAGACAAGACGAGAAGATAATTGTTACGTGTAAAAAGCAGGTCCGATACATAACCTTATCAACATATATTACTCGATAAAACTTAGTCAAAGTCAAATGGCTAGCGGCGCACTTTGGTTATGATAATTAGGGTTGACCTCACCATTATAAAAGTTTTATTTCCTATTGTAAGCAAAAAATAGAAAAAAACGCCCATGTCATGGTTGATGACTTTGTTCACGCTTTCAAATGATATATGAAGAAAAAATCTACGTGTCAAATTGTAGAAATTATTGTGGCGAAACTTCGTGTGAAATACAAGAAAAACATTAAAATTGGAAAATTTGAAAAACTGTCTTATACAAATAAAAATATCGAAGAAATTAACAAACAGGTCACGTTGTGTCACAGTTTTCTTTCATCTTTCTAGTGAGATATGAATAGAATTTCTACGGGGTTAATTATAGAAAATATTGTAGCGAAACTTTGTCAGTGGTACAGTTTAAATATGACTAGTCCGCTTGTATTTATGTTTAACAGATGTTTAATAGATGAAAATGGCTTTGATAACAATTGAGCCATATCACTACAACGGAGATGATGTCTTAGTTGGGAAATCTCAAGATGATGGTCTCATTATGTTCACTCAAAATTACTTGGTCAGATATCGCAACTTGATTGGGCCGTTAGCAAAAGCTTTACGTGGTCCTGCAGTGGTAGTGAACCATCATCGCCAGCCTCAGCGCAAGCATCATGACGAGAAGAGAACTGTTACGTGTAAAAAGCAACTGACGACAAAAATGTGTGAAGTCAGAAGTCATCTGGCGACACAGTTTCTCAATCGGCGACAAAACCTTATGTCGTCAGTTACTTACGCCATCTTTTTGCATATATGTTATTGTTTATTTTGAATAATAAATTTTAAAAATAAACAAATGTGTGTAAAGCAACTATGAAACAATAAAATTACTCACAGCTTACAGTTTGTTTATTTTAGTGCACTTGTACATAGAAGCAAACAACAAGAAAATAGTACAATTAGGTACTTATTTATTAAACAAGTGTGTAAGTAGTTCAGTGAAGATAAAAAACTGCCAACTGACAACAAAAATGTGTGATAAATTTAAGTCAGAAGTCATCTGGCGACACCATTTCTCAACTGGCAACAAAACCTTATGTCGTTAGTTACTTACACCATCTTTTTGCATATAAAAATGTGATTGACTCCAGAAAGAAAAACAATTACATTAAAGCTCTCGATAGTTTTTAGCCAATTTTGGGAAAACAAATTTGGACAATAGCTCTTTGAAAATGGGGAAAAAGAATTGGACTTTATAAAAACGTCGCCATTAGCGCAATGTCGTTATACCCTGATGGACTTATAGGCGTGGTCTACTGGAATTATATGTCTCCCCCTAAGGGAGACATATATAGCATTTGGTGTGTCCGTCCGTCCGTCTGTCCGCAGTGAGTTCTTATAAAATTAATGAGTCGATTTTTCTCAAAACATACATACATATTGGAGTACATGTCTAGATGATGCCCGTGGTATTTTTTTTGTTTCCTTAAAAATTCTATTTTTGGCAAATTTTTGAACATAGGGGGGGGGGGGGGTTCGTGCATTTTTTTCACTTTGGCGGCTATCTCTCCAAAACGGTTTGTTGGATTACGCTGAAACGTGGCAAGAACAACACACATATAGTGCAAATATTTACTGTGAAGTTTTACTTCATTTCCGCTGAAAATGTATTTTTGGGGAATTTTTAAATTTTTGATTTTGAACTTTTTTTGGCCATATTGTTGCGATATCTCCAAAACGGTTTGTTGGATTAGACTGAAACTTGGCAAGAAGAACTCACAAAACGTGTAAATGTTTACTGCGAAGTTTTTTCAGTTCCGTTGAAAATGTATTTTTTGCGAATTTTTCAATTTTGGATTTTTAACTTTTTTGACCATATTGTTGCAATATCTCCAAAACAGTTTGTTGGATAAGGCTGAAACATGGCAAGAATAACCCACATATAGTGAAAATGTTTACTGCGAAGTTTCTTTTCATTTTCGTTGAAAATGTATTTTTGGCGATTTTTTTAATTTTTAAATTTTAACTTTTTGGACCATATTGTTGGCATATCTCCGAAACAGTAGGTTGGATTAGGCTGAAACTTGGCAGGAAGAACTCACAACACGTTTAAATGTTTACTGCGAAGTTTTTCTTTATTTCCGTTGAAAATGTATTTTCGGCGAATTTTTCAATTTTTGATTTTTAAAGTTTTTGGCCATAATTGTTGCGATGTCTCCGAAACAGTTTGTTGGATTAGGCTGAAACATGGCAAGAAGAACCCATATGTAGTGGAAATGTTTACTGCGAAGTATTTCCACGTGACTGATTGGGGGCGGGGGAGACATATCCGTTTTTTGTTTTAACAGAAACACTGGCCAATCTAGTTAGTTACCAAATGCACTAAATTAATTTACTGCTTGTATTACTGCCGCTAGCGAATTAAAATACAAAACCGAGCAATGAACCAAATGTGTTTTTCTGTGGTTATTTGTCGGTCTTATTACGCAATATTATATATCAATGTATAATTCTGTATTTTACCGCTTTTATAAAAACTTATACTCCCATTAGCAGCCATCTAAATATTAGCTAAGATAAATACTAATATGCTATAATAATATACTAAAAAATTTTTTTATTGAAAGCATGGTATTAAAAATCCCACATACGGAAAACAAATGGATATAGTTGCACAATATTTTTTTCTTAGATGAAATGTAATAGTATGGTATTGCAGTTCAAAATAAATATATATAAGATATATAAAATTAAGAAAATTCTCGGCATTTTAGGTATGCTTTGTATTTACTTATTAAATGGCCTGCGGCGGCGTCGCAAACAGTCGAAACACATAGGTTGCGGAAGAATTTGCGGGAATACAAATTTCTGACTGTTTCGAATAAAAAAAGCGTATAAATTTATGTATGATGCTGGATATAATATGCAGCAATATATGGATACTTACTTGCCACCACCTCTTTTCTATAATTTTTGTGTTTTAGCAGAAATGTGATGGAATATAATTCTTTTTATATGCTATAGTAACGTATTGCTTGAACATTTTGCACTATTTTATTAGTGGATGTGCATACAACGACCGTGAAGAGTCTGCTTGTAAACATGGAGGTACAGAGCTGCTAACATTTATTAGGCCCCAACCCAAATACCATGGTCTATTCTGATCAGAAAACGTCGTTGGAATTTCTTTGGATACGTCTGCAGATTACCTGAAACGACACCAGCAAGTAGAGTTCTTAAAGAAGCAATTGAAACAGTAAAAAGACCCCCAGGAAGACAAAAAACAACATACCTGTCAACAATAAAACGCGATCTACAAAATAAAGGAATCTACTTAATCTCACAAGCCAAAATATTAGCACAAAACCGTACTGGGTGGAGAGAATCTGTATAGAAACGTATAGAGCTTTGCTCTGAAAGCGTAAACCGACGACGACGACGACCAACCCTTCGGATTGGGGCCCAATAGTTTGGGGTGTCCGTCCGTCCGTCTGTCCGCCATCGCTTTATACCCCTATGAATTTGGGGGGGGGCGGTTGGGGCCTGCGTGTGTTTCACAAATACTTACTTGTTTCTTATACGTATGTATCGAGCGATTTACGAGATAATAAGCCAATTCGCACTTTTGACTTTTGCCGAAAAGTTTTTGCGTTTCGGCTGAATTCAGGTGGGATAAGGATATAAAGAAATGATAGGAAAAAAACGGCAAAATTCAACAAAATTCCATTTTGCCAGAAATATAGTCACATGTTGGTTATTAAAGGCACTGAATAATATGTAAAATAGTTTTTAAAAGATCATGTGATGGCTTTATAAATTCGAAAGTGTGTATGTTGAAAGAAAATTAGAATTTTGATATTTTTCCCTTATCATTTCTTTATAATTTATCCCCCAACATTTTCAGTCGAAACAACACCGCCACCGGAAAAATCCGAAAGTGCGAATTGGCTTATGGGGATGACGGTTAGCTCAGTCGATAGAGCCTTGGGCCTGTAATCCTAAAGTCCCTGGTTCGAAACTGGACAGGGGTGGAAAGCAGGTGATTGGCTTTCGCTCACGTTACCTCAGCTAAACAACTGCACTACCAGTAACCTACGTAGGATCGTTCGCCACTTTTGAATGGTTTTTGCGCAATAATTTTCGTGTTTTAGACGCGATCCGGATATGCTTTTGTGTGTAGCAAATACAGGATTTTACACACGTTTTCTGTTATGCGCGAAGTAAAATGTCATGATTTACGAAAATGCCAGGCCGATGCATATTTTTTCGGGCAGTATTTTCGAAGTGTAACTCGCCACTTTATTCTATCATCCCGAAATATAAATTTTAAGTGCAAACTGTAAGACTATTCAATTTGCTTTTCAAAATGATTGCTAAGAGCTATAAGGATTACACGTGAGCATAAACCTGACTCCAAATGTGTATACTAACAGTTTTCTTATAGCAGCTCAGTATTTTGCATTCGAGAACAAGTGGCAGTTGTCGGGAGGTTCTGCCAAACATTTCGTTTCCGGGATAATTGTTGTTTTCGGGAGGTGACGATGCTACAAGCACAGGCGGATTCAATCTAGGTTACTGGTAGATTATTTAGTCCCAGCGGACCCTTTCTATCTTCCTAGGACAGACAGGGTCATCGTTCCTGCAATAGGAATGGCCATTGATCTCAATTTTCGAGGCTCTGGATCTTTCGGCTCACGTTCAAAGCCACCGAGGCTGGCAGGCTCTTTCTTTAAAAGCACACTGAGAAATACCCTGGCGCATTATTTTCGACCTCAGCGAAACTCCCAAACTAGAGTAAAATGTGGTTTTGCAACTGTCGATTCACTGTTATTGTGGGCGATAATGAGGGATTCGATGTCCTGATCTCAAGAAAGCACATATTTTTCTCAGTAAAAATTGCTATCTGACCATAAAACTTGTGCGCTATAATTTATAATTGGGCCATTTATGTGATGCAACCTTTCTAAAATGACACCGTTGGCCCCAGTCGTGCGCCGAGATTTGAAAATTTACATCAATGGCATTTCCTATTATAGGAACTATGACTCTTGCTGTCGTAGGAAGACTGCAAGAGTCATCTAGGACTATAGATTATTCACCGCCACGGAATTCAAAATTAGCACAAATGAGTATTGCGGCCGTCCCTTAAAAAAAGGCCTCACCAATAAAGCAGTCATACGTACAGCGAAACTCGTAGCTTCAACTAGGAACTCAAGAAAAACACACAAACACGCTTTTACACATCTCCAAGTAAGAACTGACATCTATGAACATACCAGTAACCTAAGTCAAATCCGCCTGTACCCGTACCGTCGCCACCTCCCGAAAACAACAATTATCCCGGAAATGATTTTTTGCCGAACTTCCCGGCAACTAACACTGTTTCTCGAATGCAAAATACAGAGCTGCTATAAGTAAACCGTCAGTATACGCATGTCAAGTAAGATTTGTGTTCATGTGTAACCATTATAGCTCTTAGCAGTCATTTTGAAAAGCGAGTTGATAGTCTTACAGTTTGCACTTAAAATTTATATTTCGGGATGATAGAATAAAGTGGCGAGTTACAGCTGGAAAATCATGCCCAAAAAAATGCACCGGCCTTGCATTTTCGTAAATCATGACATTTTACTTCACAAAACTTGTGGAAAATTCTGAATTTGCTACATATAACAGCATCTCCGGATCGCGTCCAAAAGATGAGAGTTATTGCGCTAAAACCATTGAAAAGTGGCAAACGGTCCTAGGTTACTGGTAGTTTTATTGCGACCACAACAGGAGATTGGAATAGCGTATTCCAGTAGCGTATTCCAAAAACATAGCCCAGCTTCAGAGCACGTTGAGGAATTTAACAATTACATTAGAAGTTCAGTCGTCTAGGATCCTTGGCGCGTGTGCGGTGTAGTAACGCCGTGAGATGTCACACCTTCAATATTGCGAAGATTGCAAATCTGAAACCTATAAAAAATCTTGTGCTGAAACGGTAGATAAACAGTAAAACAGCAATATATTTCGTTCTTTTTTGCCGGAAAAGCCTGGAAGAACCTGTGTTGCTAGCCCAAGCTTTGCCATTGACTGAAAGTATGTCATTTTCTGCCGCATATTGTTATAATCTCCTAGGTACAAAGCCAGGATTGCCATGATGTTGACAGGGTTGCAGCGATGCGCCAATTGCAAGGAGCCATGTTCAAATGCGGATTGCTCCTTTATCAACTTTAGAAGGTAAATAAAATTGCGATTCGGCGATAGATATTAAAGTTTTTATTCATGGAAATACTGATCCCTGGCAGGGTTTAGATGTCGTAGAACCTGGTGACTGACTAGTACTACTACTTGAGTTATAAAATAGAGCACAAAAGTTTTGAATAAACCAATTCGTACTTTCATACTTTTTAAAATCCTCGCGGTGAGGAAGAATCCATGAGAGGAAGAAAAGAAGTGAATGTGACCCAGATAGGCCAAAAGCCAACTTCAGTTGCTGCATGCAAATTTACGTTCACGGTGCACTATCAGCAACTTGTTTTTCATAATATTCCAAATTGATATTGCCCATATCCATTAACTAGAAGATTGGAACTACAGAGCATATGTTTTTGTTATTGTTGATATTAGTTAATTTCCCTACATGTTACAGATATAACGCTGTGGCCCACTCAAATGTAGGAGAAATAGTACTCGCACTGATTAAAAGGTTGTCACTCGCTTCATTTAATATGTTTAAAATTATCGAACGTTTATTGGATATATTTTTTGCAGGATAACCTGTCGAACCTGGCATATACGCGACCCGAGGATTTACAAGAATAAAAACCAGACTCCGCAGAATACAAGTGACAAGAAAGCTTCAATAGATGGTGTCATGTCCTCAGGAGAAGCTACAGATGTAGTTTCCCATTTGCTTGTGCTAGTATTGAATGTTGTTAACAGGTGTGGGATTTTATATTTTTGTCTAGGTTAAAGTGTTCAAAATGTTAGAATTAATGATTGACACGAGTCCTTATTTCAGTATACCTAATAGGAATTTAAATTGTGACGAAGAATATGGACTTGACGTGGCTTGTCATGTAATATTTTATTTTTGAAGCATATAGAGATGTATGGTATTGTACTTTCATTTGTTTTAGAATTACTTTAAAAGCGGTACGATAATGAAGTACATGAATTGATATATAAGAGATTTAAATGAGCATATTTCGTAATTTCAGTGATGGCTTCTTCCTAAAGCACAAGAAAGCAAATGATGGCGTCATTGCCAGACTAGAAACGCCAGAAAATACCGATGTCTGCGACAAGTGCGACTTGGGCATCTTCAATGCACACCAACTGTGTACCCAATGTGGAAGAAGCCTCCATTCAAACTGCTGCATTTTTCGAAGGTATCTGAAGTGACAAAATACTGAGAAGAGTGCGTGAACAAAACAGGTCTTTTCTGACTTCTTTATTAAAATACTACATTATGCGGATGCATCAGATCAATGGTGAGCAGATCGGGCGTGTTTATTAAAGAAGAACTACTTGAGAGCTGAGCAAAGCGCCCCCTCCAGCAAAACGAAATAAACAAATGATTGCGACGGAGGTGCAGGAAGTAAAACAATAGCCAGTGCTAGAAGATATGTTGAGAAAGCGATCTAGCGGCTCAAATGTTTTATTGAGGAGTGAGGGGTAGTGATCGGATAGTCATATATTTTATCACTATATTACTAAAGTTTGATGTGCCACCACCGGAGAGCGCAGTAACTGCGCATAAAAAGTCGTTATGCCTGCACCCCGAAGGAGTTGATCCTACAATGACACTAACAAAACAGTTTATAATATATACACACATTTGATAATATATGCACACAGAATAAGCCAACAATGGAAGACCTTTTGAACATGTTAAAAGACACTAAAGGTGTCACTTAGAGAGACCATAGATAAAAAATAGTATATAGGGAGACCAAGGTATGGTCTCCCAAAGTTGTATTTTTGGGTTATATGTCATTGATTATTATATATGATGCGCATTTGGTCCCCCTATTTACAATATTACTAAAGTTTGGTGTGCCACCACCGGAGAGCGCAGTAACTCCGCATAAGAAATCGTTATGCGTGCACCCTGTAGGAGTTGAATCTACAATGACATTAAAAATATCATATGATAATATATGCACACATTTGATAATATATGCACACAGAATATGCCAACATAGGGAGACCTTTTGTATATGCTAAAAGACACTAAAGGTGTCACTTAGAGAGACCATAGATAAAAATAGTAAATAGGGAGACCAAAGCATGGTCTCCCAAAGTTGTATTTTTGGGTTATATATCATTGATTATTATATATGATGCACACTTGGTCCCTCTATTTACTATTTTCATGCATGCTCTCTGTGAAATAATAATTTAAAATCCTTTACTATTATCTCACTTACACTTACTTACTGGTAGTAAAAGAAAAATAATAATAGAAATAAAACAAAAACAACAAAACGCGATTTTAGTTCTAAAAATGTAAAGATTTAAAAAAAATTATTTTGATACAATAAAGTTTGTCATTTTTTAGTAGTTCTTCAAAGAAATAGTCGTGTAGTAATCTCAAAGTAAATTTACATTGAGAAATGAAATGACGCGATGGATCTCCCATTGTTTTCCTGTGTATGTGCCCGTACATTTTGTTATTTGTTATGTGATGCTTGGGCGGAAAACGATTTAAATAAGCTATATGGCATCAACTTGATGTTTAATCAATAAAGATTGAAAAGCCAAAAAAAATGCTTGTTTGTATTTATTTTCCCCTTCTCCCCTTCCCCGTTCCTTGGGTGCAGAAAATATATTCAAGCTCCCCCATTTCCCTCCCTCCCAAAAAGGGTGGCAAATTGTAGTTACTTCGAAATTAAGATTTCCAAGTCTGGCCTTCAATGCGGCCGTAGGTGATATACATTCATAAGTTACTATAACGTTTCATGTGTAAACATCCGGTGGCCTTGAGGGGTCATCTGGGGTAGTATCTCGGAAAAATATTAGAAACGGAAAAATGAACCATCACTGTTTAATATGGTATGATCGCCTGTCTCAAAAACCAGGTTCACATGCTGTTGTGGCATAGTTCGATACTTGTCTTGCTGTGCTTCGCCCGGAGATTGCCAGTTCATTGCATAAAATTATTAGGCAAGCAACTTGTGGCAGTCGAACCCAAAAAAGCATACATGCAAAGAAAAATTCTCATCTCTGCCCTTGGTCTTATTCTGTGTTAATAAGTGTTTGAGTAAACACTTAAGGAAATGTTTTATTTTGTAAAATAGATGTTTTGATACGGGATGAAATTAACTTTTCGGGAGTGGCGGTCGTGAGGTACAGTTGACGACAGTTACATTCTCTTGTATCTGTGGCCGTATTCACGAACATCTGAGTTTATTTACTTAGATATTAAACTTAGATCTCAAGATTAAACTAAGGTAAGTTTACTTACTTACGCCATATTCGTCGCGTAAGTTTATCAACTTACATTCTAAGTCAATATTGCAAAATTTTCATAAAGAGTGCGACTAATCGTAATCGTATAAACTGGTTGTCAATGTAAATATCGGAGGCCTTTAGATGTTTCGGAGCGTTAAAGCTTCTTCTTGTTTCCTACTCCAAATTTTCGAGATTTTCCACCAAAAAATGAATATCTTCTCTTGAAAATCCATATCGAGTTAAAAGTTCACCGTCATTGTAAACTTCAAACGGATTACTCTTATCTCGAAACACTTTCCCTCATAAAAACCCTTTCATATTCTTCATTTAATCTCAATAAATTGATTGTTGCCAAGGTAAGCAAAGCACTCCAGGTATTTAAATATCGCGTGGGATTGAACTGAGAAATCTAAGTGTAGTCCGAAGTAAACTTAGAATTTTGAACTGATACTTGAGTGGAAGCTTAAACTTACATTTTGTGAATACCGCTAAGTTAAACCAACGAGAAAGTTAACTCTTACATTTTTGCCCTTAGATTGACTCTAAGTTTAAACTTACACTTTCGCGAATGCCACCACTGGTTTACGGGTGAATATACCAGTTTGGCTATGGTTACGGCCTGTCCCGAAACAATAAGTATTGCCAATATCTACAGGCAATAACCGAATTGTGTCAGTGTAATTACGGACAATTTGGTGCCATGATTATTGGTTTTAACTTAGTCCTAGATGACTCTTGCGGTCTTCCTATGACAGCAAGAGCGAGAGTTCCTATAATAGACCGTGTCGTTGATGTCAATTTTGCTAATCTCGGCGCATGACTCAGGCCACTGGCGTTATTTTAGAAAGAGTGCATCACACAAATGACCCAATCATAAATACAACGCACAATTTCTATGGTTAAACAACAATTTTGTACTGCGAAAAATGTTTTCTTGGGATCAGGATATAAAATCTCCCATTATCTCCAACAGCAACAATAAGTCAATTCGCACTTTGTCTTTTGCCGCAACGTTTTTGCGTTTCGGCTGAATTAATTGGGATAAGGATATAAAGAAATGATAGAAAAAAACGGCAAAAATAAAAAAATTCCATTTTGTCAGCAAGATGTTCTCATATTGGTTATTAAAGGGACTGAATAATATGTAAAATACTTTTTAGAAGATCATATGATGGCTTTATAAATTTGAAAGTGTGCATGTTGAGAGAAAATTAGAATTTTGATATTGTCCCTTATCATTTCTTTATAATTTATCTCCCAACATTTGCAGTCAAAACAACACCTTCACCGGAAAGGTCCAAAAATGCGAATTGGCTTATGGCTCTACAATAAGCCAATTCGCACTTTGACTTTTTCAGAAAAGTTTTTACGTTTCAGCTGAATTCAGGTGGGATAAGTATATAAAGAAATGATAGAAAACAAAACGAAAAAAAATCAACAAAATTCCATTTTGACAGAAACATATTCACATGTTGGTTATTAAAGGGACTGAATAATATGTAAAATAGCTTTTAAAAGATCACGTGATGGCTTCATAAATTTGAAAGCGTGCATGTTGAAAGAAAATTAGAAACATGATGTTTTTTCCTTATCATTTCTTTATAATTTACCCCAAAAATATTTGCAGCCGAAACAACACCTCCACCGGAAAGACCCGAAAATGCGAACTGGCTTATTACAGGAACTGTGACCATTTCTGTCCTAGGAAGATTGATCAAGTCATCTCGCAGACACCTTCATGCAATGAGCCAAGTCACACTTTGGGTGTTTCGAATAATTTGCGAAAGAAATTTGATTTTCGACTGCGATGGAACCAAAAAAATGAAAGAAACGACAGAGAAATATTGAAGAAATATAAAAAAAACAGCTTATACTCGAAACATAAAAGAAATTGAAACTTATAATACATTTTTAAATAGCACAGAAGTTGTTAAAAACCTCACTGCTCTTTGGTGCAAGGGAAATTTGACATTTAGGTGAAATCTCTCTATCATTTCTTTCATTTTTTACCGGGTTACTTTTATTCGAAACGCAGAACTTTGCACATATTATTAGGAGCACCCTAAGTGTGATTTGGCTTGTGAGTAACTGGGGGCATAATGAGCGATATTTGGAGTTTATAGCAGTTTTATACCAATAAAAATTCTTCGATATTTAAGCTAAGTAGTAAAACTTTTCTAAACGGTAAAAATTATACAAATAGCTAGCTTTCTAGCATGTGACAAATAGGCCAAAATGTATGCAATCGGCCTACAACAAGAAAAATACTGTTATATTTGCTATTAAAACAACGAGAAACTGCGTTTTGCCCCCACGCAAACACTGGCACTTTTTGATCACGTGACGAAAATGTTAATTCTTATTCGTAGATGCAAGGTTGTGACGTGAACTTGTTGTCAAGAATAGAAAGGGTCCACTGGGACTAGTTTTACCATTCGTAACTGTAAAGAAGTGGGCGATAAGATAGGTTTTGTGCTAAAACATAAGATAAGAGCTTACTTTGCACGACAATAATATGTCAAGTAGTCTTCAGGCTGCATGTAATAGTTTCAAGTATTTTGTTATTTGGTTTAACTCCTTTCTTTCAAGTTATTTTCATTAGTTACTTCTCTTCGTCTCTGGCGGGTAGATGTAAACAATACAAACAAATTACCTGAAGTTTGTAACCACATCTCTCGCGGAAATAGACGAAACTGTGAAATTGTTTTTATTCCGAATAACTCCCCTCTAAAACTTGTATAAAGTGCCAGTAAATTATTAAATTACAAAATTTAAAAAAGAGAGATTTAGCGAGTCCACTGACTCTGCTAAAAGTGATCATTTGGAGAACCGGGTTCATATACAAAATTAAGGAGACGGTCTCTTTTAGTGGGTGTGTTTCTGGCAAAAAAGTTGGTCGAATAAAGGAGACCTCGAATTTTTGTTTAATCGTTATTGTTGTGTTTTTTTTTCAAAACACAGATAATAATAATAATATTATTTTAAGATATATATGCGATAACAAAAGAAAAAATGCGGAAGAGAAAGGATATACATTTGGTCTCCCCATCTATTATTTATAAGCATGGTCTCCCCAGGTCGCAAGGTAGGTGTATATATATATATATATATATATATATATATATATATATATATATATATATATATATATATTATATATATATATATATATATATATATATATATATATATATATATATATATATATATATATATATATATATATATATATATATATATATATATACACCTACCTTGCGACCTGGGGAGACCATGCTACATGGTCACTTGAAAGATTATATGTAATGTTTATATGTCACACACAGGCAAAGTGTGAAATCAGGCAGTGGCCGTCGAGATCGACTGAATTTTGAATAATATTTTTATCACTTTTTTGAGAGACAGAGTTGATTTTGGCTTTTAGACTTATTTAGACTTCCTAAAATGACATTGTAATAAAGGGGCGGTTTCAGTTTGGTGTTTGCTTCTCCCATAGATTTTTTACGAATTTACTGGAAATCTTTGTATGGAGGTAGTCGGGGTCTGGGGTGAAAAAAGTACTTTGCCTAGCTTTGATATTTGGCGAATTGCTTGACTTTAGATCATATGTGCGAAAGCAAGCAATTAGTTACACACACATATATATATTCTGGATTTCACCTGTTCTTTGACCATTTGGCAGCCGTTGACCAAATACTTGTTGTAACACGACTTAGTAGATAGACTGAATTAGGACTATAAACTACGAAAGTAAAGAATTAGTTGTTTGTTATTCTATTTTGTCAGTTTTTTCTAGTGTTTTAGTAACGGAACAGTAAGTAACCAGAAAATGAAGAATGTCTACCGCTTCTTAGCTCCATCTCAGAACCATAATCGGTCCTTGCCCAGGCTTGTGAGCCAGCGGCGCAGTCAGCAACTACAAGTACGGAAGCGTGGTTATATGCACCTTCTATGTTATCAGCATACCCTCTGACATACGAAGCGCTGTCTATTTTGAATTGCGCAGCCATTAATTTACCTGGCGTATTCAGTATTTCAATTGAAAACAGATAAACTCCATCGACTGGACATATGAAGATGCTGTTGTCTGCTTGGTAATGGCCGCCTAAATTTGTGAGCGCTGTGTCGAACAAGACAAGCTCCCCTTCACTGTATGTTCTGTCCGCGGATGGGCAAGCAGTGAAACCCACGGGGCCGTCTGTGTTTTCTGAAACAACCGAGATATTAGGCCAGTGTTTTAACCAAGAAAGCATGGGTATATCCCACCACCCCACTCCACGCTGCCCAATGGTTACCTGTGGAATGAGTGTATTCGCTAGCATTGTTGGACTGAGGTTTGCTCGTTTAAGTAACGCTAGGGTTTTAGCCCAGCTTACGTTATGCGTAAGCTGGGGTTTCCCTGTCGGTCTGCAGACGGCGTCCGTTAGTTAGTTAGTGAGTTATTTAATTAGAAAAGCATTTTTCAAATTGTATCTCCTCCTACAGTTCTGATCCGACGTCATGTATTTTTTGCTTGAGGAATTCCTAGGAGATCATGCGTACGGCTTGTGCTTTTTTTAGTCGATTAGGATATTTTTTGAATTTTTGGCAAATTTTTGAAAAAAAATTTTTTTTAAATGTTTCTCCTCCTACATTTTTGATCTGATGTCGTTCATTTTTGGTATGAGGTACCCCTAAGAGGTCGAGCATAAGGCTTTTGCTTTTTTTTTTGATCGAACAATTTTTGTATTTTTGGTGAATTTTTGAAGAAAAAATTTCAAAAATAATTCAAATGCATCTCCCCTTACATTGTTGAACCGATATCATTTATTTTCGGTATGGGTTTTCCCTAAGGGATCTGGCGTACGGCTTGTACTTTTCTAGTCGATCGGGTAATTTTTGAATTTTTGGGGAATTGTTGAAGAAAAACTTTTGAAATGTATTTTCACCTATATTTTTTATCCAATATCGGTCATTTTTGGTATGAAGCGCACCTAAGGGGTCCTGCATACGATTCATGCTTTCTTAGTCTGTCGGACAATTTTTGTATTTTTGGTGAATTTTCGAGGAAAAAACTTTAAAATGCATTTCCCCCTGCAGTTTTTATCAGATTTCATTTATTTTTGGTAAGAGGCACCCTAGTTGGGTCTTACCTACAGCTTTTGCTTTTTAGTGCAATGGTCAATTTTTGTATTTTGGGGGAATTTTTGAAGAAGAAATGCCCTTCCTCCTGTAGTTTTTATCCGATTTCGTTTATTTGTGGTATGAGGCATTCTAGGTTGGTCGTGCATACGGCTTGTGCTTTTTAAGTCGATCGAACAATTTTTGTATTGCTGGGGGAATTTTTAAAGAAAAAACTTCAAAATGCATTTACCCCTCCTGTTTTATCCGATTTTATTTATTTTTAGTGTGGGGCATCCCCAGAGGGGTCGAGCATGCGGCTAGTGCTTTTTGACTCGATTTGTAAATGTTAAATTTTTGGTCGAATTTTTTAAGAAAATACCTCAAAATGCATCTTCTCCTACAGTTTTGAACCACTATCATTTATTTTGGGTGTGAGGTATGCTTTAGGCGTTTGTGAATACGGCTTGTGCTTTTTGAGTCGATCAGGGAATTTTTGAAGAAAAAGAACCGAGATGCATACGTCCTACAGTTTTTATCAGATGCCATTTATTTTTGGTATGAAACGTCTCTGAGTAGATATGCCCACTGGTCCAAAATGCGAACCGACCATCGACGCAAGATAAATAAACATGTGCACTGGTCCGAAATGCATATCGTGCATCAACGCACACTGATAAAACATGCGCACTTGTCCGAACTTCGAACCAGGCATCAACGTAAGTTGAATAAACATCCGCACTGGTCCATAAAAGAACCGCACATCATCGCAAGTTAAACTAGAACCGCATTTTGCTAGCGAAATGATAAACACTTGACAAAAATTAAAGCACAAAAATACTTCCTTCAATGGGTTATTTCTTGAATAAGATAAAGTATTTTACAACATGCAACATGTGTGATATACAACTATGTACAGAGCTTATGGCACAGCATGTTAACGGCCTATAATATTCTAAAACATCGGGCCGCTGTCAAGAAAAAAACTCCATAAGTTGATAACTTAATACCAGCTAAATATATTAACAAACAACATAGCTTGAATACGTCTTATAAGCGGAGTAGTGTTTGGTTTTTGTTGACTGACTGATCAGGCATAGGCCGTGTTATCTGTTTACGCAGTCCAAAAAGCTGAGCAACTGCGTGGTGTTCTGTGCTGTACGTGAAACGCTCCGCATTTTGTTTGCAAAAATACACTCTTTTTACATGGCGTTTTTAACAAAGAAAACGAAATCGAGGACGAAAATAAAAAGTGACATGCAAACGTTCAGATCAAGATCTTTATAAGTTCCAAGTTTCATGGTCCTAGGGCCCATAGTGTCAGAGAAGAAGACACGAAAAAATCGGAAAACTGTCAAGAAGAAAAAAGGGCGAACGGCTGCTCACACAAATTTCTATAACCCTTGCAAGCTTACGGCTTGTCAAGTGTTAATAAACATGCGCACTGGTCTGAGTAAGAACCACGCATCGAGGGAAGTTACATAAATATGCGCACTTTTCTTAAATGCGAACCGCACAATAGTTGTGTATGTCCGACCAACAGTACACGTGTGTGGATACAATTTCGATACGTTGCTCGAAGGTATCTCTGGTAAACTATCTACTCTACCAGAGATACACAAGATTTGTTTACCAGTTTTCTTAGAAACAAATCTTATGTATGTATTTATCATGAGCTTATTTTTAGAAACGTTTTCAGTAGCAACGTTTTTTTCTAAGGGAGGAACAGAAAATACTACCTGGTAAACATATATAAAATATTCTCATATAGTCCGCAGTGTAGTCCTCATCGCAATCGTTTATAATCGTCCCAAGATACTTGTATTCGCACGACGTTTGGTTGTCACAAATCTCCTTTAGGCCAAGCCACTCGCTTAGCCTAGTTTCCTCCACGTCTTGGCTGCAGTCATCGGTTGGGTGTGGGGAGCAGCAGGAGTCCGCACAAGGATAGTTGTACTTGCCGTATACGCCGTTTACGACAAAGATCTCACGCTCGCTGGTGCACGAGAGAGTTATGACTTCCGATAAGCAACCAAACGAACTAAACTGAGCTGAAAAACAACGAATTAACGTAACATAGTAGGAAAAAATAAACTGAAAAAACATAACAGCTATTTATTGATATTTTTGTATTTTTGTAGGGGTAGATGAATATGCGGAGGATCAAGTTAAAAAATAAGAAAACTGCTATACAAATAAAGCGAAGCATAGATTTTGACGTAAAAACAAGTGCAGAATTTTTATCAAAAATTCAACGTGACTGCTGATCTTGCAGTTACCAGAAACGGCACAGGGAATGCATGATTTCTTTGAAAATTAACAACTTATTTTGAAAAAAGTTAAATATAAAAAAGGAAAGGCCAAAAAATATTACTAATAATATATAATAAAAATAATAATAATAATAATAATAATAATAATAATAATAATAATAATAATAATAATAATAATAACAATAATAATAATAATAATAATAAATAAATAAATGAATAAATAAAGTAAAGGCAAAAAAATAGATAGAAACAGAGTAAAAATGCATCATGTATATGGCTCTCATTTACATACATGTGGTAGTCGCTCTTTCAGCAGCGTTGGCTTTTCTATCTTCAAGCGTATCTTTAGCGTCTGTTTGAACGGCTCTTTCTCTCTGTAAAGACAGCAAAGGTCGAGTCACTGCCTTTGTTCCAGTTATATTATCTTTGAGGCGTCCCTTGTTTGTCAGAAGAGTCTGTTCTAAGATTTTCTAGGTTGTCCCTCTCCTCCCTTAATGAAAGGAATGTTCGGAATGGAAATCTGCGCAGGAGTTCACGTGTAGGGTACTCTTCATGACTATGTTTTACTGCAGGTATCTGAACAACGTGTGATTTTTTCTTTAATTGATAGCACAAGAAGGGCTTACCTCCACCCGAGTCAACCGATCATCAACTTCAGCCCAATGCCTCTCAATGTGTTCAAAGCGTTGAGCCATCAGTTCTAACTGGTTATTCATGGATTTTGTCCTTTCTTCAAACCGCCCAATCATCGCTTCCAGTTTGCTATTCATTCTTTCTTCAAAAGTTCTCTGAAGAATTTTAACGTCAGTTTCGTGGCCGCCCTAAAGAATAAATAAAGTAGTTTTTATAATAACCCTAAAATCTAAAGTTTCATAGAATTGGAAGGACTAATTTCACACTCACTTCAAAGACTCGTGCATCCGACCCATGGACAGATGGTCTCGGAAATTGTGTGCAGAATACGAGTGGATATACAGCTTTCATAAACACTTTCGGCAGTTTTTGGCACGAGTTTAATGAGACCCCAGGCTACTTCTTGGTATTTTTGGGTAATATAAGGGAGTAAAAGCCACAATTTTTACTCCAAAAGGGTATGAGGGTTAGCTCAGTTGGTTAGAGCGTTGGTCCAGTAAACACCAGGACCCTGGATCGATTCCAGCCAGGGATGGTAAGCAGGGCATTGACCTTTGCTGACATTTCCTCGGCTAGGCAAATGCAATGGGTCAGATTACCTATCGCGGAATTCAGAATTCAGAGTCTTACCACCATCCGTTAAAAACAAGTAAGCATTTTCTTAAATCACAAATCACTAATACGTTGTACAACATATTTTCAAACCTGTTTCCATGAGGCGGCCATGCTTGTAAGAGAAAGCAGCCATAAAGGCAGCCATCTTATTGGTATTTTCATTTTCTGGGACATGGTCTGTTTCCTCGCAAAGGTGTGAAGTAATTAGGTTCGCGATAAAGTGAGCTATTATTTATGATGCATTGTTATCTGCAGTGCTTTTGTACATGTTGCGCAATATTAATTTATCGGAAATGCACTTTGATAATTACATTGATAAAATTATCCCAAAAAAGCAGTTCTTAGAACCAGCGGAAAAATCGAAATGAATTAGAATATCAGTGCACACCAGCATCAGTGTAGCCGTAGCATATTTAACACTTTTAAATTTTAAAGAATGCTTTGTTTGTTTTTGCCTCCACCAATACAAGTACGTTATGTTGTAATAACATGTCAGAGGTCGAGTTTGAGGAGGGATGGAGTGAGTAAGGAGGGTCACTTGGCAGCATATGTGTTACCATGCGCAACCAAAAAACACATCAAATGATGGTTAAGTTTGAGATCAGACGCAGTCCGCGTTGTGTGCCAGTTTCGTTTAAAAAGAAGGAATCTTTCATTCACTATCCAGACCAGCGCGTGGGTGGGGGTTAAAACTGCACTCTGCATCTAACAAAAGAGGGACCAAGAAATTGAAACAGTTAAAACCGTTTTGTTGTATGTCAATGTAAAAATAAGAAAGTTTTTTACATTTCTAAGTGTATCATTTCTTTTAGAAGAAGTGATACACTTAGCCATTTCATGAAATGGGGAATATCCAACATTGACTGTAACATACACATACAGGTAAGTACAGAATACAAAAAATCAAGCATATACAGTGCATAAAAACAGTATTGTCTTTTTCACGTGCACAAGTAAGGTGGGAGCAGAAAAAAGCTGGCGTTTTGAGCGTTGTAGGAAGCCTGTTACGCCGAACACTTGTATTGTATTAAATAGAACATGTGATCACGTGATGATCACGTGGCGTTCCACATAGCAGAGGTGGCAGAGCTCACGTGCTATGTGTGCCGCAAGGCTCCAACGGCACCGACTTGTTGCGTCATCTCAAGGTGTATATCCCCATCTATTTTTAGCCTTTTCTCTTAATAACAGCTGATTTAAGAGAGAGTGAATAAACATGCAAACATAAGCGCACACAAAACCGTGCGTCTTGAACATTTGACAGTACCAACCTTGACCAGTACCAGCCAGATTCGAGCCGTACACTGTAGTTAAAGGGAAATGCGGGTATCTCACCTACAATTGACATTTCCTTCATACTTTCACAATTTAATGCTTGGAGGGTATATATTCAAAAATTGAAAGGAAAAAGGGGGTCACAGATATTATAAGAGAAATAAAGACACTGAAAGGTCGCGTACATTTACTATAGAAACCATTGGAAAAACCAAGAAATTTCAATCAAAATGCAAAATTCACACATAATCATAATTGACAATTGCCTCATTTTTTCCTGTTTGAAGAACACGTCATACGAAATGTTTTAAGCAAATAAAAAATATATGTCACCGTATCAATAAGAGAATTATGCAATCGTTTTGACAAAATCCCATTAACCCAATGGATAAATGGTGAAAACAGTGTAATATGATTTTAATGGACAATATATCAACACAGGACCTTCTAGGAACAAAATATCTATACAGACCATTTCTGCACACGACCCTATTTGTCTTTGAAAAGAATTTTTCGATTTAGACGGATTTATTAGTTATTTGTACTGTGTAAACATGGATTCAAACCCAGCGATATGCAATTTAATGCGCATTTCGGCCGTTAGATGGCGCAGAGATACCTGCATTTCCCTTTAATAGTTACAATAACGATACTGCTGAATGTCGCCACGTTATGCTAATTCTCTTCCACGATGGTACTGTGACTGTACGAACTTATATTTTCGCCGAAAGAACAGCGAGTTATCTCGTACATTGGTGGAAAAAAATTGTGTTTTAAAAATTAGAGATAATAATTTATTATATTAATTATGTATAATAAATTGTGTATAATAAAATTTATAAAATTTTTTAAAGAAGGATTTACCCTGGAAAGTTTTAGAAAGAGACAGAGAGACAGAGAGACTTTACTTCTTATTGTAAAAGTATGGCCAATAGAAGAGTGCATTGGGGTATTCTGGGTATTGATGCAGGTACACGCAGGTTCTCACGCGGTCAAGACGGAATCCGACAAGACACACGAGTGTCACTTTTGCCACAAGAAATTCTTCACGAAGAAAGATATGGAGCGACACCTGGTGACGCATACGAAAAACCGCAAGTACATGTGCTATCACTGCCCCGCCAGATTTGGCAGGCAATACTATCTGTCCCGCCACATGAAAAGTGCTCACTCCTAACTCAGTAAAAAGAAGAGATCGAGGAGGAGTGGACTGGATGCACCGAAAGTAACCGAATCACGGGTACTCCAGCCGAAGAAGACGCAGAAATCTACATAGGCGCTTAGGCAAGTGACGGAAGACGTGGAGAAGAAAACACCTGTGGGGAATCTCAAGCTAGTTAAGAACTACTAGAACATTATTTTGTACGAATATGATGGTTCTCAAATACGAGTGAAAGACAGTGCAGTACAGAATACTGGAAGTACTTTCAGTATTACAACGGTAGCTAATTCAGATAACATCCTGGCTGTTCTGCAGAACCAACTGCAACAGGCTGCAGGTCACGTGACAACGCTGACCAATCAGAAAACAGTTCAGATTCCGTCCTTAGTGGCCCGTGAAACTGATTTAACTTTTCTTCAAAATCCAAGCCACACATTGGCGACTGATTCTGACGTGTCTAATTTCTTCGAGTTTTTAAATAGTAACCAAACGAATATGAAGAGCAACATAGGAAATGAGCTGCCAGTCAAGCCAATGAAAAGACAGCGCGTTGCTAAGATACCAGTAACACCCCGTGGCCCCAAAAGGCGAAGGTCGTCGACCCGCTCGTCTATGACATCACAGCCTACTATAAGTGTCGACCACTTGTCGGGAACTAGTCATTTAATCGGCTCACCACCGCAAGCCAAACCGGCAAGTGCCAACACGGCAGTTCGTACCAAACGCCAGGCTACCAATCAAATACCGATCAATATTTCGTACATTGATAAGATTAACCTGGAACAGTTATTTGGTAATAAAGCCAAGAGCATGCAAAAGAATTTTAGTTACAACTACAGAAGGATTTACTGTCCGTCAGCGAGAAAAATATGCTGGCAATGCCTGGTCAAACGTCACAATTCCCGGGACAAGTGATTGGACAAGTGATTTCAGTCAATGCGTCGGTGGTGCCATCTGTCCACAGTAGTCAGCAACCAGCCGCTCAAGCAGCAACCATCCAGCCGCCCCCACTGACAACCATAGACACGCAGGGACTCATTCAGCAGCTCATTGATATAGAACCCATTGTTGTGTCATCGTCTGAAACGGAGACGACGGCAACAGTTCCATTGCCGCCGAATGTTCTGCTACAGTTGGTCGAGCCAAATGTGAATCCGAGTCCCGGTCTACAGCATCGGAGTCTGCAGGCTCCCAGCAAACAACTGAACTCCCTAACTGTGGCCTCAAAAACGGAGGCAAATTTGGGTAGTGGCATGGAAAATGCGAATCAACCCCTTGTTTTGACTTTGCCAGAAGCTTTGAAATTTCTTTTTCACAATGAAACAGCTACTCAGGGACATCAGTAGCTATTCACGGAGAGACTCCTAAAGTGGGGGATCGGTGAGAACCGCACAGACACTGTTAATGAGGGCTATCTTTTGTGAAAGCAATTTTCTTTTTTATTTAGTTATCGTTTTATACTGTTATTCTGTACGGAAGTATCATTGACTATTACTGGAGTGTTTTCTTAAATATATAATATGTAATTGAATACGAACTGAATATTCCCGGTGTTGACATTAAACACTATAGATTTTTAGCAAGGAATTAAAACCAAGTTCCAAGCTTTGAGTCCTTGGAAATGATTTTAGTCGCTCGTAAAAATCCACTGGTTTTAAATGATATTTCAGTGACGTCATCTCAAGTTTAATGTTTGTTATTATTTAATGTAGAGTTCGAATTGAAAATTGTATGCATCATGTTCGAAATTTTGTTGATGGCGAAGCCCTGATTTGGAGGTAAAATTGATTGAAGTTGTGGTCATATCCTCAAACATCAACAGAACATGCAAACCTAGTAAGAGAGAATCTGCTTTAACTCATAGAATAAGAGCATTGTTTGATATCTTTGCAGATGATTGAGTCAGGATATAGTTTTGATAAATCAGACCTAACCTTTGTGTCTAAGAATGCCAGTTCGCGAAAATTTCCACTCGCGGAAATCCCCACTTGTAGAGTAGCCCTTTGGTGATAACTAAATATCGTTATCAAGACAATCCTAAAATAAATACAAATATAAATACACATTTTGAATGAAAGATTAGTGTAGCTGGCTTATATTATGTTATAGAATTCGTTGAAGAGAGAGCGTGAAGGGGCGGGTAGGGTGGGGGAGCGGTGAACTAGTTAGCTTATATACTTAATTCTTGGACAGATAACACGTCTTTCAAATCGCTAGACCGATGATAACCAGATTTCTCAGGTACAGGGTAAAAGTCTCGTTTGATCTCATTCTTTGGAGCGAAAATATTCAAAGTTGCTGCCAGTCGCCATGTTGGATTTGGGCAGAAGGTTACCAGGAGACAGCACTTTTTTAATATTACTGGGACGGTCTTCGTAAACGCACAGACCCTGGGAAATTTTTACCCCGAAATAATTTTGATTCCGATACAACAATTTAAAATGTCCGATAGATGCCGTTTTTGATTTCGACAGGCACTTCATATGAACGTCACGTGTCAAAAAGTAAAAAAAACGCTGTTGGCTTTCAACAAAAGCCATACACACATTGCTAAATTAAAAAAACCCAGCTCGAGATTTATTTTAAGCTAAACGTAAACAATTATTTTTGCTATTTAGTTCGGAAGAGTAGCTTATTGCATGGCGGCCATTGTTTTACACACTGAAGACGTTACATTTACTGGCTGTACCACTCCGCTAGAGCTTTGCTCAAGGATAAAACAAAGCGTAGCAATTGAACAGCACCTTGCCCTGTTTCGGGGGGTTGATCTTGATTAATTTTGATACGACCAACTTATTTGGGTACAACTTGTTCAGTTTGAGTGGAACTTGATAAATGAACAAGATCCTATGTGCGCTGTTTAGTCATGTAATTTATTTACGCACGGTAAGGTGTCTGAGGAGGTTTAACTGTAAAGAAATGCTGTGAAAATGAGCTTCAATTTTTTTTCTTGATTGCCAGTGCGCGAACAAAGGAAACAATAGCATTTTGGTTGGTAGGTACGCACAGCTGTACTCCCCAATCTGCCTGTGTCGATAACGTCATGCTACGCACTCAAAGAAGTTTGTACTTAACATCACAATAACATCATAACTGCCTGACAGAAAGCATCGTAGAGGAGGGCAGAAGCATTTAATTTGTAACATAATATTTTTGTACCAAAAATCGTGAAATAAACTAAAACCGCATTCGCTTTTCAACTGATCACAAGCGTCTCCCTTAGCTTTGTACACAGTTCGCAGTCGACTTTCAGGCTCGTGCTAACAGTGCTACAGGCTGCGGGAGAGCTTTCTAGGATCAATTCACCTGCTCGTGTGGTTGTATCAATATACTGTGGTAGAGGCGATGATAGTAGGTTGGAAATGAATTTAAAATTTTGTCTACACATTTAAACCCGTTTTTACCATCGCCTCCACTCTTGCCATCCTCATTAAAAATCTTCCAACCCAATCCCGAAGATGTCGCGAACAGTTTTCTATTTTGCTTTGTGTTTGCTCCAAGATTATTTTCATTTGGGATCACATTGGAGCGACAGCTTTTGCTGATAGTTTTTAGAGTATTATTATTTATCCGGAGAAGTGCAGTTTTATGCTTTATTCTGACTTGAAGCTGGTTGGTTACGTTTCGAGGAAAGATATATTTGTTTGTTTGAAGAAAAAATAAAAAATAAATAGCAGAAAATATTTAATGGTCTTCTTCATTTAAATTATTTTTATTTATCGTTTTGGTTTGTTTGAATATGCTGTTTATCCACTGCCAGTGCAAAGCATATGGAACTAATGTCTTTTTCCTGGTCAGCCTTGTTCGATCAGCTGGGTCATTGTCATTGGATAAGATAAATGTGTAAGTATTAAAATCCTCTACCCCATACATCTGCACGTTTGTATACTGATATAAAGCTAAATTGGCACGGTTTAGATAGTAGTACCAGTAGAAATTGTGTGCAGTATTAGTTCGCATTTAAACAGACTTAATCTGTGGAATTGTAGCAACAATTTTCCATTGGTTTTGTTAGAAAAATACAAGTCCTTTGGATGTCACACAATCGCGCCTTGTAATCAGTGAACTATTTTAGTTATTTCACGATTACAGTGTTTTGTAGTGAAAAATCTAGCGCTTACTTCATAAAGACCGTGTAATTATAAATGAGTCAATTACAGAGATACATGTTGCAAGAATCAGTGCAGTGAATAGTGTTACATTGTGACGCCCGCTCATTCATGAAACAATAAGCGTCGTCTGCTTCATAATTAAGAATGTGTATTAGACCTACGCCTCACTAAGCCTACACGGTGCTTTTTTGTGTGACCTATGCCGCACATATATAGTGGGACACAGTGTTCGTTTCCAATGTCTGGTGGGCATCATAGGGACCCTCCGCCCTCACTACACCCCCTCCCACTCAAACACACACAGATTAAACAAATAGTGGCAATTTGGTGGCATTCTATAAAAGGATATATCAGAATATATCAGTGTGTGGTTGTGATTTGGTATTGTTTGTGATAATTTTGTCCTCCTATTTAATAATGTGGTTCTTAATTATCTGCAAGTACATGTGATTTTGATGAAATGCACAAATTGCCACCCCGACTCCCCTGCCCCAGCCGCATCTGGGATTCAGCAATTTCTAAATTGTTTTCGGTTACACTTTGTGCCCCAACGTGCAGATAGCTTTGTCTTGGTAAGGGTTACATACATAAATGTAATAGAGAGAGCCTGTGCACTTTGAGAGAGCCAAGATGTGGTTGCACTGTATCAATTTTCCTAACATGCAATTATTTTGTGCCCACTCGTACGAAATGTCTGTACAAAGGCGTATGAGATCTTGCATGCTTTTGTACGAAATTTTCGTATAAAATCGTATACCCTCGCATACGATCTTATGCGAAATTTGTATGCAAATTAGGTAAAGTGCAAACTATTGCGTACTATTGCATGAAAGGAAGCTTGTTTTTCTATGGTCTATTTTGCTTTTATGCGCTTTTAAACATTTTTGTCTGTTCAAACTTACATTGAAAGCAAGCTTAAACATATAAAAACATACAAAAGTATACTTAACCACAACACGTCTTCCATGATTTCAAATGTGAACGACTGTATACAGGTGAATTTTCCTCCTAAAATCTCACTTTCTGTCTGATATTTTAGTGCAGATGTGGTCTATGCCGTAACGTAAATACTTTGACCCTACTTCTTACAAACAAACCCGTTCTATTCTTCTCCATTTATCACTTTTATGGATATTCACTTGCTGTCACAACGGCGGCTTGGCATGTAGTGAAGTTTTGAATTTTGTTGATGAGACGTGATTAGCTCATTCTTAATTGCTATGTAACTGCAGACTTGCACTTGGTTCAGTGAGATAAAGCAGATGAAAGCATACTAAAGCTTATAAAGCATATTTTGGAAAAGCCGGAAAGACCACCACAGTCGCCAACTTGCACAAATACAAAGATAAGCATACTAATGAATATCAAAGCGTACTCATTCCAAACTCATAACATGTAAGATCGTACAAGATTTAGTATGCTTTAGTTTGCTTATGTGCGAACGTTTCGTGCGGTTGGTGGTGGTTACATACATCAATATCACTGATTGTTTTCCTAACAGAGATAGAGATGCATTGTGAGAGATATTCAAGAGGTTACACTGTATGAATTTTCCTACAGCTCTCCCATGTATATAAAAGGCGTGCTCATTGCAGGTGATGTTTTGTCATCAACTTTCACACTTGTTATCAGTAGAAAATATCATGCTTATTGGTATTTGAAATTTGAGTTTTATTTATATGTTGCGGCGAATCTGTTGAATCAATGAATCTGTAAAATTGGGACAATTTCTGGGAAATCAAACATGTTGAGGTACACTTTGAGAAATTTTGTATATCATAAACAAAAATAAACCTGAGTACACTGACCTCACCAGTGAATCAGCACCTGTAGACCTTATGTCTGCGCCGCAAGACCAATGGGACATGATTGACGCCGGCATTGAAGCCCTTGTGACTTTAGCCGCGTTCATATTCCTGCTCGGGGTCGGCGGAAATGCTCGTATTTTTTGCCTAAGTCAAGACGCAATCCGGGCGTTATTTACTTAATCATTTTAGCCTTGGACAGAGCGTCGGCTGCGTTTGAACGTTATTCAAACAAGCCTGCCACCCGCAGGACATGGGCCTCAGTTTTCTGATTACAGGCTGCGACCGTATCAACAGCTGGGATTCTGTTACTGATTTCCTCTCTAGCTGCATAAGCTCTCTAACGCTTCTCGTAATATATGTGAGCATCACCGTTAGGTTATTTACCAAACGCATCAGAATAACACCTCAGCAAGTCCACAATCCAAAAACCGGAACTGGAGCTGTTATTTCAGATTTAACTAGCGTGAAAATGTAAACAAATGAACCCTCAGCATAAGAGAATGAGGGGCAAGTGAGGAATTACAGCTGAATGAGCTGGGAAGAGAACGTATGGAATGCCATTTTCACATTAATTAGGGAATTAATGATATCAAGAATTAATTTTTGTTCTCAAAAATGATTTTTGATCTCATGAAATTTATTATTTTATATCAAGAATTTATATTTGTTTCTGTAATTATATTTTTGCAATCTCTAAATGTATTCTTGATCTCAAAAAATAATTCTTGACATCACTTAATATTTAGAGATATCAAGAAATATTTATTGATATCAATAAATATCAATCAATCGATATCATCTCAAAAATTAATTTTTGACATCAAAATATCAGTCTGTTTTTAGATATCAGAAGCACACATCCGTGAATAAAATAAAACTGATCCTTGGATATAGAATCTTTCTTTTAATTTATCTCTGTACAAAAAAGAATCAACTCTGGAGCTCAAAAATTATGTTGTTATTATTGATATCAGTGATTCAAGTTTTCATCTCCAAAATTTGACTGACGATTCGTTAAATTTTATAAAAATATGTGTCTCCCTTAAGATTTTTTACGTTTGTATTATTGATATTTTGATTTCAAAAATAAATCTTTGCCATCTAAAATTCAATTGTTGATAGCAAAATATAAATTAATGAGATCTACATTGATTTATTGAGATCTTTAATTATATTTTGATATCAAAAATAAACGTTAAACGTTAAAACGGCATTCCATAAGAAAGATACATGTGAGTACCTCAGGAAATTGAATCAGAAATGGTCAAGAAATTCAATAAAATGGAAGTGGATGTGAACAAACCTGACACGTAGACAATTGAAGAAAACCTGGAAACCAAGGACACCTGCGTGTTCCCACACTCGCGATACTACCCCCTCCTGCCAGAAGCACAAACATTAGTGACCACAGTGAAGATTTTCATTGGAGCAACAGTCCTGGTAGGAAAATGACAGTTCTACCACAGGAAGTGACGTCATAATGACGTCATTAAGTCACGTGATCACCCCCCTAGGCAGCTGACGGCCTAACCCTAGGACATAGTATGTGTCGAACCCAGGCGTAACCATGGTGAATAAGTGAGGACCTCTCCCCCAGGACATACTATGTGCCGACCCCCCCCCCCCCCCCCCACCCAGGACATACTGTGTGCCGACCCCTCTAGGACATACTATGTGCCGACCACCCCCCCCCCCCCAGGAGAGTAAAATTCAGCCAAATCACACCATTTTGACGAAGTCTAAGTGGTATAAAGGGATGGGCGAGACCCCACTCATATTAACGATTGATGCAACAACAACGGCAGCAAGTTCAGTAAGTGGTTATAGACTATTTACATAGGTGGTTATAAGCATAATTGAAACTTTAAAAAAAGTGAAAAAGTTAGATAACTTTCGTTATTTTTTCTTATTTATTTATTATTGAAAAGGAAGACAATGTACGTCACATCAATTACTCGCACATTTACACAAAAAACCTTTCAGCAACCTTTTGCAGACACACAGTTTACACATCGCTAGGTGTCGCAGCACCCAGACAATACTGCAATTATTTTAACAATTGTCTATAAATTCACTCGCATCTATGATGTAGTAAACATTTGTTAGAAAAAGCAGACCTGAAATACAAGGAGTGTGCAGAAGTGTCATAGGGTTTTTGGGACGTATATATGGTTTGACTTATGTAGGTATGCATTAATGAGATAAGAAGAAAAAAAGAAAAGAAAAGAAAGCAAGATCCGTTTTTCAATTGTCCTTGATGGACCACGATCCCCATTTCCTATGGTAATTGCGGAATTGGGCATCCCATATTCGGTATTTTAAAATAAGAAAAATAAGGTTTTCAGCGTTGTTACAAGATCCTAACAGAAACTCAGTAGCGTGAAAGCCTTTAAGACCAAGGAGTTGCCACGCTTTTCTTATTATTGCCACTATTTTAGGACAATTTATGAACAGGTGGAAATTTTCTTCTCCTACATTACATTCAGAGCAATTTTTGTATAATTTAATTCCCCATTTTTCCAGATTTTTGTTGTTGGCTACTATGTTGTTTAATATCTTGAACTGGAAGGAAAGTAGTTTGTTATCGCGACATGAATCTCTTGATATTTTGATACTTTTATTTACTAGGGTAAGATCTATCCCCTTGTTTTTCCACATTTTTAAGCTGATCGGGGGTTGACTTATTTGTTTCACTAGTTCTTTATAAAAATCCCTTGACTTACAATTTGTTATATTTAAACGCTGACCACTTCTAGTTCTAAATATGCAACTTCCTAAAGCACAGGATTGATTAGGTAAAATTTGTTGTTTAATTGCTTGTTGAATGCTAGTTCAAAGCTTGTAAGATATCTTGATAAAAGGGAGGCAAATAAGGGAGTTTTTTACGTCAAAGTTGCAGTGCATTAACAAACTTAGGCCACCAACCTTATCTAAGTAATAATTTACTACTTTTGACCACTTTTTTCGTTGCATTTTCGTTGGTAAGCAAGCAAGTTTGAGAGCCATATTCTGTGATTGGATGTCAATTGCTTTTAGTCCACCCGCATCATAGTTCCTTGTTATAGTGGTATGTTTAACTTTTGGTGTAGAATAACCCCATAACAATGATGAAGTTTCTTTTTGTGCTTGCTTTATGTAGCCTGCGTCACACCTATGCAAATATTCTATAATCACTGTAAACTAGACATAAAACTAAATCAAACGGTGAAATTTTCATTCAGATCGGTTAACCATGACGACTTCTACTTTTTCACTTTTTTAAGTTAAAACTTTAAGGTGAAACAATTATGCATACAGCCCACTGTGCAAATAGCCTGTGACTGCTTTATGTCAAAACTAGATATAAAACTGAATCAAACAGTAAAGTTTTCATTCAATTCGATGAACCATGACGAAAGTTATCGATTTTTTTCACTTTTTTAAAAGTTAAATTTTTAAGGTGAAACAATTATACATACAGCCACCTGTGCAAATAGCCTGTGACTACTTTATGTCAAAACTAGATATAAAACTGAATCAAACGGGAAAATTTTCATTCAATTCCATCAACCATAACGAAAGTTATCTAACTTTTTAAAAGTTAAAATGGCGACATGCCAAAATTATGCATACAGCCACCTGTGCAAATAGCCTGTGACCACTTCATGTCAAAACTAGATTTAAACCTGAATCAAACGGTAAAATTTTCATACAAATCGATCAACCATAACGAAAGTTAACTAACTTTTTTGAAAGTTAAAATGGCGACATGTCAAAATTATGCATACAGCCACCTGTGCAAATAGCCTGTGACCACTTTATGTCAAAACTAGATATAAAACTGAATCAAACGATAAAATTTTCATTTAAATCGATCGGGGTCTCGCCCATCCTTTTATACCACTTAGACTTCATCAAAATGGTGTGTAACTCGCCAAAAGACACTTTTTTTGCTGATTTGGCTAAATTTTACTCTCCTGGGTGGGGGGGAGAGGGGGTCGGCACAAAGTATGTCCTGGGGGGGGGGGGGCGGTCGGCAAATAGTATGTCCTGGGGGATTCCTCACTTCCTTACCATGGTTACGCCTGGGTTCCACACACTATGTCCTAGGGTTATGCCGTCTGCTGCCTGGGGGGAGGGTTGGTCACGTGCCTTCATGACGTCATTATGACGTCACTTCCTGCGGTAGAACTGTCGTTTTCCTACTACTAGTCCTGTATTTTGTATCCTTTTTCCCACCCCTCCCGCACCCTCATGTCTGGGTCGGTCTCTTTGCATACGCCTTTAAAGCACAGTAACATGTTTACGTGAACATGATGTGAGGGTTTCGTATTGTTGCACTAACTTGGCACTAACTTGTGTTGAGTCAATATCAAGTTTTTTATATAATAGTGACAAAATGCTTATTTGCAGATGAACATTTTCGTAACAAGCCAATAAAAACATTCCTGTTGACTCGAAATAAGTCAATATATGATTTGTTACATTCGCTTCGTGATTGCAATTAAATGAAATATCTATCGAAATAAGTCAATATATGATTTGTTACATTCGCTTCGTGATTGCAATTAAATGAAATATCTATCGACGTTTGCGTTTCGGCCACTATTGTGAAAAAAACATGGCACTAATCTATGAAACAGTCCGGAAAGGTCATCCTGACGCCATTGATGTATTTCACTTCTCCTACTGGCATAGTTATGTCACTTGGTAAAAAATGTGACATGTTTGATTGAAACAGAAATTACTGAATAAAAGGAATCTGATCAGCTTACATGAACATAATGTACAAGTATCCACCTTGACATGATAGTTTTACTGGGATCTGCGCACACAGGGAAAATGGCAGATAAGAGTGGATAAATTTGCGGAATTGTATTAATGTTGCTTTTATTATTGTCTTCACATAAAACACTGCCAAATCGAGCGGAGCATGTTTGCCCGGGCCAAATCGAGCGGCGCATGCTTGTCGGGGCCAAATCGACAGGCGCATGCTTACCAGGGTAAAATCGACCGGCGCATGCTTGCGCGGGCCAAATCGAGCGGCGCATGCTTGCCCGGGCCAAATCGAGCTGCGCATGCTTGCCCGGGCCAAATCGAGCTGCGCATGCTTGCCCATCCATATAGTTCTTTAAATATAAAGGTGCATTTAGATGTGCGTTCTTCAATAAATAAAAACGAAGAACTACACTGACGTTTTCTTTATTTATTTTCCTATAGACGGCAGAAACCTATTTATAACAATCCATCAACATACAATAATGTACAACTAACTTTTTTCCATAAATAACCAATCTCTGCAATAAAACATTCAATTTAACAACAATTTCTGTCTAACATCGAAATTTCAAACTTATGTGACTGAAGTGAACATGCATACTGAACTATAGCGAATACAAAATGTAAAGACATACCAACGGTGGATGGGAGTTCTCAAGAACCCAATCATACCGCTGTAATTTTCCGTAATTTCCCGAGCATACCGAGTACACATTACGTGTACTCTATCGCGGGTCCTAACTTGAAGATAAACATCTTTCAAAGGCTGAACGAAAGACTCAATTTTGAATGTAACAGGTAAGGTAACCATTCGCCCAGCTCAAGCAGTTGGGACGAACGCCAACCACCTGCTTACCATCCCGAGACGGAATTCGCCCGGGGGATGAGGGGGGGGGGGGGGGGGGGGGTACCTTGGGATTCTCAGGCCAAAACTCTGCTCACCGCCAAAAGGTCCTAAAACAGGGCGGTTAATACCACGGGCAGGAGGCAAGGATGTGGCCTGAACACTTCACAATGGGACGTATTTACTTTTTCATTTCTTTTTTTTTTTTTTCTTGCCCCGCTCATGTTCGATACCTTTCCCTACGAATCATCTGTTAATCAGTTTGGAAATACTACATCAATGTACTGCATAAATTTTACCCCTTCGTCGAAAACAACAAAAATACTGATTTGCGTAACCTACTACACGATACATATCAAATCCCGTAAGAAACAGAAAGTACACGGAATATTACGAATAAACAACCTACTTTTAGAATACTTATACATACTCCGGATAAACTTAAGTCTTCGAAATCATCTTTAGACTCGCACAATGTATTACATTCTCTTTCCAAAAAAAAAAAAAAAAAACACAACTATTCAGACCTAATGCGCCTCTGTTAGAAGAATGGTTTGTTTGTATCTACAGCCGTAACACACCCAGGGACAACATCAATATCATCACGTTCCCACATACATAATCTCTGTTCCAACGAGGACTCTTAACACTCCCTGCTCAACAGGCCTGCCAGAGCCACTACACTCGACCTTACAACACGTTTAATGCCTTTCAATATCAAACTGAATTTTTACTTTGAATCACAATACCTTTACAATTTAAAATTGTTAGAGATCACTTCAGTGATGAACAGTAACATAAATTTCTACTTAATAACAAACTTTATTCAAAATATTGTTTTACAAAAAACACGAAACGGCTCAAGAATGCTTATGCAACGGCCAACTGCACTGTACTGCACACGATTAGAGCACGGTGTTAGAGAACGCATGCCCGATGCCAAACTATTCCGTCATCATTATCACGTCATAAACCCGCTGCTTGCTCCAAATTGACATGATTATATTACTATCTACATCTACATTCAAGAAACTGTTAGCCCCAAGCATAATACAGCCAGATCCACCACCTCTGGCATGGCACAAGCGTGTGACCTTGACACTGACGTATAAGATACAGATCCTGATACTGAGATGGCACGGGCTTGCTCACGAAACGCTTTCAGTTTAAATTTCCTTTTTTTTTCTTTTTTTTTTTTTTGCTAAAATTTCAACTTGACCATGGAAAATAATTAGTGCCAAATTATATAAATGCATAAAACTTGGAAATTTACTACTTGCAGTGACGTTTTCTGGATTTAAAAAAAAAAACTATGAAATTCTGTGTATAAAAACTTTTTCCATATCACCAGAGTCAGAAATCCCAAGGCAGGCGGAAGTCACTGAACTAAAAATGCCAAGATGACACGATCGTGAGTGCAGACAAGAATCTCGTCACATCATTATGACTAGCTTATTGTGAGTAACGGAATGTCAACATAACTGCATTGTTGTGTATATTAGAGCAATGTTCTAACTTAAGACGCCACATTACAACTATTTAATAAATAAACATACAAACATACAGACGACACGTAACCGAATCGAAACTTTCAGAATTAAGACATAACTGTTAATGCGAAACTTAATTTCAAAATTTAATCTAATCTCAGTTAGCTATATTTTCATCCAAAAATGTTTCCCAGTGATGAGAGTGTGTTAAATAATCTGAGCTCTGACACGTTTATTGCAGTTTTTTGTTTATACACAAAAAAGACATGCATACACAATCCAAGAATTACTTATTTAATTTTCACGCACAAACATTGACACCGCAGTCATCACGCTAGCACCTGATGTGCTTACAAGCCAATCCGATCTGCGCCAATAAACTGAATCTTCGCCAAAAAACAAGGCCAGCACATAAATACTCTACGATTAACACACAATGGCTTGAATATTTATTGACCATGTGCGGGTCGTATCACAAAGCGCATAACTCAGTGAAACAATTGGTTTCCAGAAAACAATATACATCTTCTTGGGTAAACAATTGAAACAAACTGAAATTTAATAATACCAAATTCATTGATAGTTTATTTGTGTTAGTTAAGTCATTCATGCATTGTTATTATTGTTTACTATTTACTATTTATTATTATTATTATTATTATTATTATTTAGTTATTTCTTAAAAATCGACAGCCTGTCCTAGAGCTGATATATTGAGGTACTTTTCCTGCTCCGCTTGATTTTCAATTGGGAAACGCATTTGGAATTAACAATGGTTTGATCTCCAGTAAGCTTTCGCTAAATCAGGATACACATCCTCAAAGGCTCGGGACATGCAAAGCCCAACGCCGTCTACCGCCCTTCTGACCTCACCTACGGCTCATCATTAACTATGGAACGAAGCTTGCATTATAAAATCCTGATCAAATAGGAAAACAAACTACAAGTACTACCAATCCATTTGTTTCAAAGAGCGCGCGAGGAGGGGGAGGGGGGGGGGGCGGCGGCGGGGATTGAGCAGGAGAGGGGGATATAATTAATTAATATGCGCTGTGCCATTTTGTGTTTATTATTGTATTGGTTTATTGCCTTCGCGTTCCATTTGCTTCGTAATCTTGTTTTACTTGCAATTTTCCACAACAGCTTATAGCGGCTGCACATATTTGACTGGAGAACATATCGAGAATTCATTTAAATTGTTCCATATTTTCACATTTATTCCAACTCTTTTCAGATGCCTTTGAGAATTCATTCTGTTTCGCCAGCGAAAAAAAAAAAGGTCAGTGTTAAAACGGACGCACGCATCAATCCGGAGAAAATCTACGCACTATATTTTGTTTCACTTCAGTGCGGCGTGGTCTTTGGAGTTCTTCGGCACACCGAAGCAATGAAGACACATTCCCAGAAACAAGTCATCCCGCTTTGCAATATGTTATTTTGCCCCATTACAGCACGTCCAACGAATGTCCCCTGCCTCTCCCAACCCCCCACCCCGCCCCCGCAAAAACAAAATAAACACACAAAAAAACGCCAAAATACAAACGTCGCATCCGAAGTTGTCCATAACAATCCCAAAAACCTCCTAACAAAACGCTGTTCATACTATAATTTCTCTTGTTTTTTTTTTTTAAATTACTGCCCCCCCCCCCCCCCCCATCCCCATAAAAATGTGTTTTTCTACCCTGCAAACTTAACCTGAAGTACTTATGCAGAATTTTCATTCAATCAAATAACCACAGTTCCACTCGTGTCTTCCCCCATCATAGAGCATAGGACGCGACACATGGCGCCGGGACTGATAATCTCCTATACAACTGAAATCTTCTTATAGCCATTAT
Source organism: Protula sp. h YS-2021 (assembly GCA_949752745.1). Classification (NCBI taxonomy): domain Eukaryota; kingdom Metazoa; phylum Annelida; class Polychaeta; order Sabellida; family Serpulidae; genus Protula; species Protula sp. h YS-2021. Next base: position 19,934,282 of record OX457026.1, read on the forward strand.
TAGTATTATTTTACTTTTTAAATGTCATCAAATATCCCTCGCGGTGGCCCCCGTGTATTACGGGCCACCCCTCTACCGGAAGTGTTCAGCGATGTGGGCCTGGCGGCGGCGCGCGTCTGATAACCACTTCCGGCATGCACCGCTACGTCATCAGCCTCGAAAGGGTCATCGGCAAAGGGGTCGTGCTGAACGGCCGACGAGTAAGCCATAGGCTCGGCCTCGCGCAGCAGCTCCGAGCGGTCGTTCTCCTGCGGACTGCGAGCCACTGTAGTCTTACCTGCAACACAACACGTTCCAAACAGAACCATTTTTAAGACTGAAAACACGAATAGCTATCTTTAACTGTCCCCAGGCATTATTTACGACAAAATTTAACAACTGGAATAAAGCAATATTTTAGACAAATTATAATTTCTATTAAAAGTAAACAGATTAAGCATTCCGATACGGGGAATGGCGGAACAGGAGAATATATTATTCGGGTTTTTTGGACTTAAAATCTCCAAGCAAAGCTCTTCATAATTCGCTCACTTCGCTCTCTCCACTGTATGGACATCCTGGCCCATTAGGCTCAAAATAGCACGCGCAAAAAAAAAAAAAGAAAAGGAAAATTCCCTTTCTCAGGTAATACAGCAATATCACATAATTTATCAGCAAAATGATAAGATCTCAATATAACTAACGATAAAATTAAATAATATGCAAAATTATGCATAAATCAAGGAACTTATCAGTACGAAAGCATTGAAAAAAGTTGAATATATACAGAAACGGCAGTATCTTCCATCTGTCCTCTCTCAGGTGTAAGCCGCTTATTTCGTCTAGACAATCCCATTACGAAATACGTGACTTGCGTCTGAGAGGAAACACATGTGGGATCTTGAAAAACAACTACACATCTAACAGAACATGCGGTTAATCTCGGGTCAATGTGACCTTGGAAAAGTACAAAATGTCGCCCCTACAGTTAGTAAAGAGACATCAGGGCTTTACAGCAGTTCCGCAGTCAGGTGTATGTAATATTGCATTAATAAACACATCAAAGCTTAACACACCGTCGCCACTCATGCCATCGGTACAAGGGCATAAAAGATTAGAACTTTTATTCAATGGATTTTAGTGGGGGTTTCTGTACGGGTTTCAAGAGCTCCCGTCGTATCATAAAAAAAAAAAAAATAAACAGAGCCAAATAAACTATCTGGGAGTATGTGGTCCTTAAAATTAGGAGTACCCAAACATATCTAGCTGTTTCTCTCTCGACCTTAACCAGAAGTTAAGGCCTGCATCATTAAATTACATCTCACGTTAGCTCAAAGAAAAAGATCGCTGGGTGCGGCATCTCGTCTTGGGAGTGCATATTGTGGATAACACAATTTCTCGCAATAGGGGTTGACCACTTGTAGCAGTATTAGTTCTAATAAATTCTTTATACGGAAATTCAAAAAAGCGAAGAAAAGACTTCAGGAAGCCGTGGTTAAAAACAGTGTTGTATGTACAGTGTCCGGTAATCAGCTGACGCAACTACTAGGCAATGTTAACTGTAAATAAAAATAAGAGACCAGGTAATGAAGATCTATATTAATACTAGATGCTCGAGAAGCATGAATCCGCCGGGTTCGCGCAAATTGTATACCTGATAATGATGTTCCTGTGAACAACTGTTCCAAAGAACACCATACAGCCTTGTGGTCAGTGAAGTAGAGGTTTGTAGAGCCAGTGGTACATGGTTGATTTGGTGTGAAGATAATCAATCCACCCACTAATGCGGCCTGTAGGCGCGTGAGACCGATATGTGTTATGCTCATTCCTAATTCATTTCTTCCATTTTTTAAAGTTTTGTCATTTTGACAATTTTAGTCGGATCCGGTCGAATCCTTGTCACTGCACTGCGGGACGCTTAGGAGCAGCCCTGGGTAAAATCTTAAATCAATCCACCCACTAATGCGGGCTGTAGGCGCGTGAGACTGATGTGTGTTATGCAAAGTCCTTATTCAGTTTCTGCAATTTTTTAAAATTTTGCCATTTTGGCAATTTTGCTCGGATCCGGTCGAATCCTGGTCACTGCACTGCGGGATGCTTAGGAGCAGCCATGGGTAAAATCTTAAATCAATCCACCCACTAATGCGGGCTGTAGGCGCGTGAGACTGATGTATGTTATGCAAAGTCCTTATTCAGTGTCTGCAATTTTTTAAAGTTTTGCCATTTTGGCAATTTTGCTCGGATCCGGCCGAATCCTGGTCACTGCACTGCGGGATGCTAAGGAGCACCCCTGGGTAAAATCTGAAAACAATCCACCCAGTAATGCGGCCTGTAGGCGCGTGAGACCGATATGTGTTATGCTCATTCCTAATTCATTTCTTCCATTTTTTAAAGTTTTGCCATTTTGACAATTTTAGTCGGATCCGGTCGAATCCTGGTCATTGCACTGCGGGATGCTTAGGAGCAGCCCTGGGTAAAATCTGAAATCAATCCACCCACTAATGCGGCCTGTAGGCGCGTGAGACTGATGTGTGTTATGCAAAGTCCTTATTCAGTTTCTGCAATTTTTTAAAGTTTTGCCATTTTGGCAATTTTGCTCGGATCCGGTCGAATCCTGGTCACTGCACTGCGGGATGCTTAGGAGCAGCCCTGGGTAAAATCTGAAATCAATCCACCCACTAATGCGGGCTGTAGGCGCGTGAGACTGATGTGTGTTATGCAAAGTCCTTATTCAGTGTCTGCAATTTTTTAAAGTTTTGCCATTTTGGCAATTTTGTTCGGATCCGGTCGAATCCTGGTCACTGCACTGCGGGATGCTTAGGAGCACCCCTGGGTAAAATCTTAAATCAATCCACCCACAAATGCGGGCTGTAGGCGCGTGAGACTGATGTGTGTTATGCAAAGTCCTTATTTAGTTTCTGCAATTTTTTAAAGTTTTGCCATTTTGGCAATTTTGCTCGGATCCGGTCGAATCCTGGTCACTGCACTGCGGGATGCTTAGGAGCAGCCATGGGTAAAATGTGAAATCAATGCACCCACTAATGCGGGCTGTAGGCGCGTGAGACTGATGTGTGTTATGCAAAGTCCTTATTCAGTGTCTGCAATTTTTTAAAGTTTTGCCATTTTGGCAATTTTGCTCGGATCCGGTCGAATCCTGGTCACTGCACTGCGGGATGCTTAGGAGCACCCCTGGGTAAAATCTGAAATCAATCCACCCACTAATGCGGGCTGTAGGCGCGTGAGACTGATGTGTGTTATGCAAAGTCCTTATTCAGTGTCTGCAATTTTTTAAAGTTTTGCCATTTTGGCAATTTTGCTCGGATCCGGTCGAATCCTGGTCACTGCACTGCGGGATGCTTAGGAGCAGCCCTGGGTAAAAAAATCTGAAATCAATCCACCCACTAATGCGGCCTGTAGGCGCGTGAGACTGAAATTGCACAGACGGACAGACGGACAGAATGAAAACTATATCCGTCCGGTTCCCGGCGGATAATCATATCAACAGTGAAATCTAAGACTAAATTAGTTAGTTCGGTACATTAGATAGAGGCGTTTACTAAACCAAAAGTAATCTACAAACCTTAAAAAGGATACAACAACAAAAAAATAATACCATCCGTAACACTGTACACCGAATTTCCATCGTCCTTTTTCACCACACCCTTTTCTTCACTTTCGTCTTTCTCTTTGCGTTTGTTGCCGCCAAAGAATCGGCGCAAACCTTTCCTCGGCGGAGCGGATGTGGAGGAATTATGGGTAGCGGAAGTGGCGCCCGACGTCGGTGTTTTGACAACAACTTGATTCTCGCTAGACTGCTGATTTGCGCGGTTTCTAGCATGCAAAGTGTCGCTAGTTTCGCGATTCGAGCCATACTCACTGGGCCGAGGACGAGCGCTTAAATCGGAGGAAGGATCGGAAAGTTCCGTACCACGGTTGCCGCGACTCGCGTAACGTTCATTCCAGTCCCGACGCCTGGCTGCGCTTTCTTCCATTCTCTCCTGCTTACGCCTCTCTGCAAACAATCATCACACGTGCTATGATCCCAAGGTAACACAGGCGCCTTCACCCAATCGTCGTCTCCGAAAATAAAGGCATCCCTTAAGAAATAATTTTCAAAACAAGTTCTTTCTGCCGGAATTTTTTTTTTCAAAATGGCCCATGATTTATAGCTCAATAGCATCGAGCAAACACTGCGCCTTTCGTTGTTTACAGCAAGAAAACGGCACTGACCGCTAATGACAGCAAATGTCTTTGTTTTCTAGCAAGAAGCGGGGACAGTCCATTGAGCATGTGTTTTTGCAAACGACCTGATGCATTGCGAAAATTGAAGTTGGGCGTAATATCAATGAGTTACTGTACAAACGAGTTTTTTATGCAGTTTTAACTTCCTAGGTGCATTTTGATACATTACGGTACGTGTCTCAGGTCGTTATGTGCCTCAGGTCGTTTTCTGAAAACATCTCCGGTTCTCTGATGACAGCATTTTTTAATATTTATTATCCTTTTATTTTACAAATTTATTTTTATTATCTTCTCTGTTTATTATTGTGATTTTTTTTTTTTTTTGCAAAGAAAAAGGGGGAGGGGAGGGAAACAGACCTCTGGTGACTAGATTCTTGCCCTCATCACAGAGCTCTGTCGTCATCTCGTCGTCACCGATGAACTGCTGGAAGCCGAGGCAGTGCAGAGCCCGCGTGCACAGATTGAAGAAGGTGGCGATACACAGAAGTACGATGGCGATCGGAAAGTAGATGTTAAAACCGCTGCTGATGAACTTCACCACGTCCATATGACCCATTATCTGCAAGCCATAGTCAACTTCCTCATCCACGCAGTCAACATCCTCAGCCTAAAGTCAATCCCCTCATCCACGCAGTCAACATTCTCAGCCTAAAGTCAATCCCCTCATCCACGCAGCCAACATTCTCATCCACGCAGTCAACATCCTCATCCACGCAGTCAACATCCTCAACCACGCAGTCAACATCCTCATCCACGCATTCAATATCCTCAGCCTTAAGTCAATCCCCTCATCCACGCAGTCAACATCCTCATCCCCGCAGTCAACATCCTCATCCACGCAGTCAACATCCTCAACCACGCAGTCAACATCCTCATCCATGCAGTCAACATTCTTATCCTGAAGTCAACATCCTCATTCACGCAGTCAACCTCCTATCTCCAAATGTTCAACCTCAGCCAGTCGATCTATTCAGCCATACAGTCAGCCTCCTCAACCATACTGCCAGTCAACCTCGTCAGCTAGAAGTAAACCTCGTCAGCCATAGTCATCCTCGTCACTCAAGCAGTCAACCTCCTAAGCCACTCACCCTCCTCAGCCACTCAGTCATAGTAACCCTCCTCAGTCGTATAGTCACTCTCGTCACCCACAGTCACCCTCCTCAGCCATATAGTCAAACTCCTCAGCCACTCAGCCATAGTCACCCTCCTCAGCCATATAGTCAAACTCCTCAGCCACTCAGCCATAGTCACCCTCCTCAGCGTCGCTCCATCAACGTGTACATTGACTTAGTTCGCGGTTCATATCAGTACGTTTGCCTAAGACCAACTCTGTTTTTTTTTTTTTTTTTGCTATATTAATTTTGAAGCTACAGACCCACTTCATGGTCTTAAACAATAACCCCGCTACAGATCAACTCTTTTCGTTTTATTCACGCTTCTTTTTCCTTATTTATTCTCTTCTAATTTTCTTCTATTTTTTCTGTATTTGTGATAGGCCAGCAGAACGCGTGATAACGAGGGGGGGGGGGGGGGGGAGGGGGGTGGAGTACCTCCGTGAAGTCTGTCTGTTCGCGGTCATACTGTTGCGTGATGTGGCTGTCCAGGTGGATGAGGCCCAGAAAGTTCAGGCACAGCGGGGGAGTTAAACGGCACATCATCCTGACCAAAAGACAACCACCATTCAATTAGACCAGCGAGAGACATACAGCTCCCTCTTGCTTGTTTCAGAACACAGACTTATTAGTGTAATTTGTTTTACTCAGTCATTTTGAGATGTACAAAAAGCATTGTTTGTTAAACTTCGACTCAAAACTTACTGCAAAAATTGTTCTAAAAGGACACGTTACAGCTTCAGAATACTGCAAATTGTCCCCCCCCCCCCTTTTTTTTTTTTATACTATAGAAGTATAGAAACAGTACTGACATGCCGCAGAAGAGCAGGCTGTACTCGTTGGTCTGGTGATGGCCGGCCAGGTAGTAGTAGTTGAAGAAGCGCACTTTGAAGACAGTGAAGTATGCGCATAGACTCAGGTAGGCCATCGTGCCGAATGATATGAACTGAAACAACAATGCCGCAGTGACAAGGAGCTTATGGGGAAGGGGGAGGGGGGAGGGTGCGGGTGTAGGATGGGAGGCACACTGAACACGATGAAGTATGCGCACAGGCTCTGGTAGGCCATTGTGCGGAATGTTATCAACTGAGGCAACCATGTGACACGCAGCGCAAAATAACTTACTCTGCATCGCACGTCTACATTTATCTACTTTACGGTTGGCTCTTAGTTCAAGTATTTTTGACATTCCCAGAGCCTGCTGTGAAATTACAGACAGTAACAGACTCAAGCAGGCCACCGCTCACCTCGATAGCGAAGTAGTTCTGTGCCTCGGCCGCCATGTTGACGAAAATGGCGAATACAGAAAGGACCGGGGAGGTGATGAAGAAGAGACACTCGGACCAGACGACCATGAGTGACATCAGGATCACAAGGATCGCCAGGATCCACATTCCCCACGGGTAGATGAGACACTTCCAGTACCACTCTACAAAAACGTCACACAATATCTGGCTATATAGTTGCCTCAGTTCCCTCATTCCTTCACCAAATAAGCGGATTACGTGTGAGAGAGGACAGAGGGAAGCTGTAACCAAATAAATCAATAAAATACGATTGTTATAATTCAGTTGGTACGAAAACGTGAAAGAATTTTTCTCGTATTGTTTTCAAAAAAACCCTCGGCCACCCCACCCCCTATTTCCACCCCCGCAAACTGCGACCACGCACCTAGCTTAGCGCTGTAGCAGCTCTGACAGCGCCCCCTATAGGGCTGAGACCTGCGGAACTCCCTCCTCGCGCTGACGTCACTCATGGCGACCTCTTCCAGCTCCAATGCCCTCTCCACAAACCTGCAGACACCGAATCAACACAACAGTTGTTGACTGCTCACTAAAACGCTCTATTTGTGCCTCGACAATATGTACAGCATCAGACTTGGCAACAAGGACAGCGTCATTGTTGTTTCTTATTTGATTAATCAATGAACACATGTCAATCTCACTTGCTTTCGACACATCTCTTCTGTACCCTGACACCCTTGTACTACAGGTACCGTTCTTCCACTGACACACAGGCACAACCGACCACATGTTCCACGAACACTTCTGTTCCACTGACACCAGCATCCATGTTCCACATCCGCCCATGTTCCACTGACACGTCCGTTCCACAAATATATCCCGTACCACCGACCTGTTCCATCAATACACATATTCCACTGACATTGCCGTTCTACCATTACGCCTGTACCACTAACACCTCAGTACCACGGAGACACCTGCTCCTCTGACACACCTGAACCCCTGACACCCCTGCAATTCAGACACATCATTTCCACTGAAACCACGATACCACCGACACACCTCTTCCTGTCGACACCTGTTCCTCTGACACATGTTCCATTGACACACGTGTTCCACCGACAAACGTGTTCCACTGACACACATGTTTCACTGATACACCAGTTCCCCTGACACGCTTACTCCACCGACACACATGTTCCACTGACACCTCTGTTCCACCGACACACACCTGTTCCCCTGACACGCCTGTTCCACTGACCCACACCTATTCTACTGACCCACCTGTTCCACCGACACACACCCATTCCCCTGACACGCCTGTTCCACCGACACACACCTGTTCCACTGACACCCCTGTTCCACCGACACACACCCATTCCCCTGACACGCCTGTTCCACCGACACACACCTGTTCCCCTGACACCCCTGTTCCACCGACACACACCCATTCTCCTGACCCGCCTGTTACACCGACACACACCAATTCCCCTGACACCCCTGTTCCACCGACACACACCTGTTCCACTGACACTGCGTCCGCTGGTGTACTTGCATCGTGTCTATGACTTTCTTGTGCAGCCTTATCAGCGACTTCTCCGTCGGCGTGTTGGTGGGGTTGTTGAAGTCCTGGTAATCCTCCCTCGTCGTCCTCATCACTTGATCCCGCGTCGCTTCCGGGCACTAAACAAAACAACAAATACGGACTATTTTCTCACACTTAATAAATTTAAACATCTTTAATTCTGTGCACTGACTGCAAAAATGGGACTAGAGGATTCCCTCCTTTCCGTACATTTTTAAACTAGAGTAGTGTGCATAGCCCACATATTCCCCACAGGCTCCCCCCCCCCCCCCTCAATTAAACACGGCCATCAATAGTCAATCAAGAGCTGATATTTTCCAAATCCAGCTGGTCCATTTTCCTTGGGCGAACCTGGCCCATTTACAATACCGATCTGTGTCTATTCCCATAGAAGCTACATACCAAGCTTCATTAAAGTCCTTGCAGGAGTTTTTAAGTTATCGTGTTAACAAGCTCTTGATGACAGACCGACCGACAGACCGACACGCGGTCGATCGCATATATGTGGGGAATAAAAGATGCAGATTACTTCAAAGTACACACAATAAATGAAGCCAATGAACCCCACCTTAGCTATGACAAACCTGTGTGCGTAAAAACATTCTCAGTTGACTGACCTTTTCTAGAATAGTCTCCACGTGTTTCCTCAATGGATTGTTGTACTTGATTGTTTCAGCTGCTCTTTTGACATCCTGTGTAAGAAGTAGACGTACAGCATTCGTTCCGTTAATCTTTATTTCCTTATGGTAAATACGCGAGATTATTCAGCAGGAACTGCATCCCGCATAGCTCACAGAACCATTAATTACAAACCCCACAGACCAAGTAAACCAAACCTTTGCTTTGTTGAAAATCTCTTTCTGTGTCATAAACTTTCAATGAAAACTAAATTTACCTTCATTCACTCTATCTCACAAACGATTTTTCTTTGCAAATATCGCATATTACTCAAATCTATTTCACAAATCTTTTGCCTTTTACATCAACTTACATCTAAGACATCTTCCAAGTTTTCTTCAGCTTCAGTTTTCTCGACGCTTAACTTAGCTATTTTGAAGTAGGTATAGGAGAGCATGCGCCCCCTGTAGGCGCTGTTCCAGAGCTTGCGGGGTACCTCGACCAGGCCGTAGCCCCACATAAGCACAAGCAGCGTGAGACCCCACGTGTTGCTCGCGGTGATGGCAAGCACCTTTAGCGAAGGCCTGCAACAAGGTCACAGTACGTTGTGCCACACTGATGGTGCCCTTCTGAATCATTGCATGACAGCTACATGTTTCTAGTACATCCTTATTTTCATAATGTGTGTGTGTGTTTGCCAGTGCAATATCTATTAAAAATAATCTTTATATCAGTTAATTTTATACGGAGTATGGACAACTCGCCATAATGCCAACTCTCCATACTCCCCTTTGCCAACTCGCCATAAACCAAGTCGCCATAACTTCCGAAATGCTTACCAACTCGCCACAGGTCTCGCCAGCTCGCCATACTTCTCAAATGCCCTTTCGGCCTTGTATATATATTGGTTACAACCGAAAAATGGTGTGTAAAATCCAAGAACTAAACAGAGTGTGCGTGTATAAGGAAATTGTATACTATCGAAAAGGGGTTTTAAAAAGTAAGAAATAGAAGGAAAAACAAATTTATTTATCCAGATTTGTTGAACTGATTTCAAGACCAAAAATTTACCCCTTTTATACAGGAAAATTGCACTGTGTCGTAGTGTGATAAGTCTATCGGGTTACCCAGTGACAGAGCTCTCTCTTCATTTTGCTGGTCTCATTGGTCAACTTTGACTGTGAACAATTGCATCTCTCCCATTAACACTCAATTACAATTTAACTTAAAAAATACTTGAAATCTCTCCCATTAACACTCAACTGCAATTTCATTTCAAAAATAATTGCAATCTCTCCCGCTTATAGTGGGATTGTAATTTCATGTCAAGAACATTCACAATATCTCCCACTTTACTCCAGTGTATTTCCAACTAATTGCTTCTCTACCGGTTTTACTGAATTACTTTCCTGTATTGCAATTAAGGAATTGCGATCCATTGTTGCTAAACTTAAAATGGTGTGTAAAACTGAAGCAAAAAAAAAAAAAAAAAAAAAAAAAAACAAGAAAAAAACCAAAAACATTCAGTTAAACATGCAAAAAAAGGCAAGTATGAAATTAGACTTTTAAATTAGTAAAAGAGGACATTCTCATGAAAATGGTGTGTAAAATGTAATAAAAAAAAGTATGGCGAGTTGGTACAAAAGTATGGCGAGTTGGATTTATGGCGAGATGTCCTGACCCCATTTTATACAACTGAATAACTGCTGTTTAAACGATGAACTTACCAGGATAGCTTTATGTCAGGTTTTACTGCAATATAAATAAGACAAATGCCAAAAATAAGCAAGTAAGTGCCATAAAATATGGCATTCTCAATGAGCGCTGTCTTCAGTTTGCCAATCACCGTGAAATCTCCAGCCCGTGCGTAAACCTGCATTGCTGGGATTAATATCCTGAAACACACAGTACATCCCGGTGTATTAAACTCTTTTCGAATCACTGATCGCTGTTCTTATAATTACACGTTACTTTTACTGGCTAGTCATTAAAATGAACCTCATAATCCATAGTGAAAACCAATTGGGTATGGGGTGTCATACAGAAACAGTCATGATGTCACATTCGGAGAGTGCCTGAACCTACCATGTGAGGAACTGTGACGTCCAGTAGACGACATGCCAGAGCGTAGGGAGGACGTTATCGGGGACATAGCTCCATGGCTTCTTGCACTCTGGTATTTCCGCCGCAGAGTGGCGGTTCCCTTTCAGCGCCATGGCGCTCCCACCTGCGCCATTTGTTATGTTGGCAGTCGTCACGTCTGAACCATTAGTTGGCGTGGTTATCGGGAGCATTGTTGTCGTTGTGTTAAACGACCCAGTGACGTTGTAAGGAATGGTGGTGGTCTCTTTGGCATGGTCTGCAATACACTGCCGGTAGTAGGTCTACAACACAAGGCATTCCCTCCCTAGCGATCAATACTACCGATCAATAGTGTTTTGCAAGCGTAGATATAACCCCAGTCAAACAAGAAAGACAAGGTAAAAATAGATAAAAAGTAATGTCTCTCACCATTTGTTTTTCGAGCCGAATCAAGTTTTTTGTCTCACCACCTCCACACACTAACATTTAGTCAGTGTTTTTTTTTGTTGTTGTTGTTGTTAGAACTTCGGTTACTGCTTAATTGCTGTTACTCAATCACTCGTGCTTATTGCTTAATTGCTGTTACTCAATCACTCGTGCTTATTTGTAAGTTCACACCTCTTGCACAAAAACACTGAACACTTGAATAAAAGCGGTCTCACGGAGTAACTCACATTTGAGACATCTATAGGCAGCGTGAATATGATGAGGAGTGAGAAGTACCAGGAAACAAAGGCGGCCACAGTGACCATGATGTGCTGCTTCTTCCAGTTGCCATAGTAATGCAGCAGGTAACCCGCAAGGCAGCACACACTGGTTACTTCCACAGCTAACGGCACTACTGTCATTTTTAGTGTGTTATAATCTGAAATTTATCAAAAAAGAAATGCCAATCCAGGCCATACTCGTTACTTCCACACCGTTACAGCAAATTTAACGGATATTAAACTGTTCGTTTTCAAAAATATTTGTCACACACTCACGCCAAAAGATACGGATGATATTTACAACTTGTTATATCATTCCTCCAAGGTTTTCTTGTAAAACTCATGTAAATAAATAGGCTGAGTGATTACATAAAAAGCCCATCTTCAATACGGCTCAAAACAAGTCTACCACCTTGGAATTTTGTGCTTTACAGGTATAATTGTGGTTTTCCGACCTGACGCCTGAGCGTTTTTACAATTTCAATGAATAACACACAAACGTATATCAGGGTTATTCATTGTTTATTAACTATGTTGCAAAGGGCACTTGCATGTGCTGTTTTGTGAGTCAAGTTTACTTATTAAAGAAGCTTAGTTGTCAAGTCTATTTCAACAGATGCATTTAACCAAGGACGCCATAAAAGAGTCGGGTTGGTCTGTAAATAAAAGTTTGAAACTCAGATGGGGGCTTAATAAATAATAATAAAGGCCGTACATTCAAACAAAATTGTACTTAAAATCTTACGTTACCAGGATTTAATGGTCACAATTTAGATTCTGTTCTTTGTCATTTCTTTATAATTTAGCGTAAGACATTTGCAGCCGAAACAACCCACCCATCAGAAAGGTTTGAAGGTACAATTAGCTTACTGCTTTGTGAACTTCTTCACAAAATGGGCTGTGTTTGTGACAAAGTAATTCGATTCACCACAACTGGCCATCAGTCATAAAAATAAATAGGCAACAAAAAATTAATTAGCAGTTTAAAAAAAGGCTTAATAGGTCCTTTTCGCAAAAAACGGTCCATTAAAAAAAAAAAAAACAGGTTTAATAGGTTCCCCTGGAAGGCCTGCTTCTATCCTAGGAAGATAAAGGGTCCGCTGGAACTACGAGTACTCGTAGTCCCAGCGGACCCTTTCTATCTTCCTAGGACAGAAAGGGTCACAGTTCCTGCAATAGAAATGACCATTGATCTCAATTTTCGAGGCTCTGAATCTTTCGGCGATCGTTCGAGGACACCGAGGCTCGAACTTGCAGGCCTTTTCTTTAAAAGCACACTGAGAAGTACCGTGGCGCATTATTTTCGACCTCAGCGAAACTCCCAAACTAGAGTAAAGCGTGGTTTGGCAACTGTGGATTCACTGGTGTTGTGGGCGATAATAAGGGATTCCATATCCTGATCTCAAGAAAAAAACATATTTTTTCAGTAAATAATTGTTATCTGACCATAAAACTTGTGCGCCATAATTTATAATTGGGCCATTTATTGATGCACCCTTTCTAAAATGACGCCGATGACCCCAGTCGTGCACCGAGATTTGAAAATTGACATCAATGGCATTTCCTATTATAGGAACTATGACTCTTGCTGCCATAGGAAGACCGCAAGAGTCATCTAGGACCAAGTAGGAAAGCGCTTCTTGAAACCAGCAGGACAAGGTATAGTCCTAGATGACTCTTGCGGTCTTCCTATGACAGCAAGAGTCATAGTTCCTGTAATAGGAAATGTCATTGATGTCAATTTTCAAATCTCGGAGCACGACTGGGGCGAACGGCGTTATTTTAGAAAGGGTGCATCATATAAATGGCCCAATTATAAATTATGGCGCACAAGTTCTATGGTCAGGTAACAATTTTTTACTGAGAAAAATATGTGTTTTCTTGTGGTCAGGATATCGAATCCCTCATTATCGCCCACAACAACAGTGAATCCGCAGTTGCAAAACCACGCTTTACTCTCGTCTGGGAGTTTCGCTAAGGTCGAAATTAATGCGCCAGGGTACTTCTCAGTGTGCTTTTAAAGAAAAAGCCTGCCAGTTCGAGCCTCAGTGTCCTTGAACGTGCGCCGAAAGCTACAGAGCCTCGAAAATTGAGATCAATGGCCGTTTCTATTGCAGGAACTGTGACCCTTTCTATCCTCGGAAGAGAGAAAGGGCCCGCTGGGACTAGACAAGGTAAGGAATAACACTCCAAAGCACCTTTCCTCTCTCAGAATTGAAGTTACAAACACCAAGAAGCTTACACACTGTCTGGGTTACTGCCAGAAAAGTCCGTTCTGAGCGAGGGGAACTTATAGCAGATATTTGATTAACAGCAGCAAGCAGTTTGACGTAACCAGTCTTACCTGGTTTAGAAACGAGGCTGTCAAAACATAAACGATTGATCACACCATATCTATATTTTATTCTTCCCGAAAGTAAATGGGAATAAACTGCAGCAGCAATTTTTTTAAATTGTTGTTTGATCAGAAATCTACTTTAGCATTTACATGTCAAAAAATTGCTTTCTAAGAATCATGTTTTGATAATGGACTGCAAAGCCGTCAACTACATGTACACATCCGTGTCAAAAAGAGTCCTTTTCAGTAAGTATCCTGCAGCAGTTTTAACTAAATTTTTGAAAAGAAAAAAATAGGGCACATGTACATGTGGGATGGGATGAAAAGCAATCCAGCAATAAATTAATTCGTTTTTTAAACAAATAAATCGAATGACCGAAAAGCTTTCTCGAACTGATTGCTTGTTCTACCACTCAAAGTTGTCATGTGAATATTTGATTGCTTGAAAATCAGTGGCAGTAGGGGAGAAGTGGGGTTCCGAAAACAGGAAGTGACGTTATAATGACGTCAGGAGGTGTTTTCGGAGCCCCATGGGGTTCCGAAAACAGTGACGTCATATTGACGTCATATTGACGTCATATGGTTGACATATGGTTGTCATATGGTTGTCATATGGTTATCATATGGTTGCCATATGAACGTCATAATGACGTCATGAGGTGTTTTCGGAGCCCCATGGGGTTCCGAAAACAGTGACGTCATATTGACGTCATATGGACGTCATATGGACGTGTTATTGACGTGATATGGAGATCATATGGAGATCATATGGAGATCATATGAAAGTCATGTGGAGGTCATATGAACGTCATACGAACGTCATAATGACGTAATATGGAGAGTGGGCGGCCATTCAAACGGGCGGCCATTCAAACGGCATTCAAACGGGCGGCCATTCAAACGACCATTCAAACAACTATTCAACGGCAGACGGACAGATGAGACACCTCCCCAAACGTACAAGTTCTCCATTTTATAAATAGAGAACTCATAGCTACATGGTTAGAGCTCACCTATAAAGCCCCCTTAAAGTCAAAAAGGGGGTATAAAAAAGGGGTAAAAAAAAATCACCCTTTTTTTTTTTTTTTTTTTTTTTTTTTTGGCGCCCGAACAAGATGGCACCCAAGCACTCGAGCACCCGAGCACCCGGGCACCCGAGCACTCGAGCACTTCCCCCCCCTCCATTACCACCACCACCACCACCACCAGTCAACTTTCAGACCTACCGTTGCCAGCCGCACCGCAGGCCACTCTATATATACAAGCAATGGCCACTCTTTTTTTCAGCTTTCTCTCTCGAAACACACGCCAGACCAGACTGGTAATGGGTCAGTCGGACAAATGGACACCCGGACAAACGGTCTACCCGGACAAACGGATAGTCGGACAAACGGACAGTCTTTTTTTTTGTTTTTTTTTTTTGCCTTTATCCCCACACGGTAGCTGGAGGCAAACAAGCAGTCTTTTTCTGGCTTTCTCACTCTCTAACCAAGCCATTGCAGCAGCAATTAAAAAAAATGAGCACTCTTTTCCTTAAGGGATGCTGTGTTTTAACCACAGAGAGGTCTCGATGCATTGCGGCCACATACAAGCACCAATCCTTTCTTTAAAGCTTTCTCACTCTTCTAACACCTATGACAACCAAACCAACGGACACCCAGACACACGGACACCTAGACACGGACACCCAGACACACGGACACCCAGACAGTCATGTTTTTTTTAAATTTTTGTCTCTCTCTCTCTCCATCACACCACGGCGTCTGAGGGGCAAAGAAACAGTCTTTTTTCGGCTTTCTCACTCTCTAAACCCACATACCTTCACTAATGGATTGTCGTAGAAGCAATTAAAAGAAATGAGCACTCTTTTCCTTAAGGGATGCTGTGTTTTAACCACAGAGAGGTCTCCATGCATTGTGGCCATATACAAGCAACAATCCTTTCTTTAAAGCTTTCTCACTCTTCTAACACCTACGGCAACCGAACAAACGGACACCCAGACACACGGACACTCAGACACGGACACCCAGAGACATGGACACCCAGACAGTCATGTTTTTTTTTAATTTTTGTCTCTCTCTCTATCACACCACGGCGTCTGAGGGGCAAAGAAACAGTCTTTTTTTTTTTTGGCTTTCTCACTCCACACCTTCACTAATCGATTGCCGTAGCAGCAATTAGAAGTGACCTAAATAAGAGACCCTATTTTCAACCGTGAGAACTCTCTCTCTCTCCCACGCATATAAAGGCAACAGCAACTTTTTTTTCGGCTTTCCCACACTCTAAACAGTCTTTTTCTGGCTTTCTCACGCTAAAGAGACACCATTTTTAACCGTGACAGCCCTCTCTCTCCCACGCATATACAAGCAACAATCCTTTCTTTAAAGCTTTCTCACTCTTCTAACACCTACGGCAACCGGATAAAAGGGCATCCGGATAAAAGGGCACCCGGATAAAAGGACATCCGGATAAAAGGACGGTCTTTTTTTTAATTTTTGTATCTCTCTCTCTCCAAACACACATAGCACCACATCAGACGGTCAGACGGACAGATTTAGCGTTTATTTCTCAAGCCTGTGTATTTTTAACCCAGGCAGCAATTTGTTTAGCTTTTTCAGACGGTCAGACAGGCAATCATTTTTTTTATTTTTAAATCTCTCTCTCCACACACACATAACACACCAGGCGGTCAGACGGACAGATTAAGCGTTTATTTCTCAAGCCTGTGTATTTTTAACCCAGGCAGCAATTTGCTTAGCTTTTTCAGACGGTCAGACAGGCAATCATTTTTTTTATTTTTTTAATCTCACTCTTCTCACACACATAACATATCAGACGGTCAGACGGACAGATTTAGCGTTTATTTCTCAAGCCTGTGTATTTTTAACCCAGGCAGCAATTTGTTTACCTTTTTCAGACGGTCAGACAGGCAATCTTTTTTTTTTTATTTTTTTTAATCTCACTCTTCTCACACACATAACACATCAGACGGTCAGACGGACAGATTTAGCGTTTATTTCTCAAGCCTGTGTATTTTTAACCCAGGCAGCAATTTGTTTAGCTTTTTCAGACGGTCAGACAGGCAATCTTTTTTTTTATTTTTTTAATCTCTCTCTCCACACACACATAACACATCAGACGGTCAGACGGACAGATTTAGCGTTTATTTCTCAAGCCTGTGTATTTTTAACCCAGGCAGCAATTTGTTAAGCTTTTTCAGACGGTCAGACAGGCAATCTTTTTTTATTTTTTTAATCTCTCTCTCCACACACACATAACACATCAGACGGTCAGACGGACAGATTTAGCGTTTCATTTCTCAAGCCTGAGTATTTTTAACCCAGACAGCAATTTGTTTTGCTATTTCAGACGGGCAGACGGACAGATTTAGCGTTTCATTTCTCATGCCAGGGTATTTTTAACCTAGGCAGCAATTTGTTTAGCTTTTTCAGACGGTCAGACGGACAGATGGGGGTATAAATCAATGATTTATAGACCCCTTTTTTTAGCATTTCCCACACTCTCATGCATACACATACATACTAACAACATGACACGATTCGCGCTCATTTCGTAATAATGGGTGGCCGCTAAAAAGCGGCCGTGGAGGTATTTTCTGCTTTCTCCGCCGGTCCACTTCCTGTCGCTTCCCCTGCCGCCGCTTCCCCTACCATTTCGCCTTGGCGTCGTCGCCGTCTCCGCCTCTGCCGCTGCCGTCATCCTCCCTACAGCCAGCCCTCCTCCTATGCGCTGCTACCGCGGCCCTGTGTGTCCTGAAACCTCTACCCAGAACGTTACAATAATGGTACTCCGGCTTTAACGCATCTGGGCATGTCTGTTCGTGGACTCGTAGAGAGCTTCCTGCTGGTAATCCAAAATGGCAGAAGCTGCAAAACTGCACATTATCCGCCGTATCCAAAAACTCTACGATATCCTGGAGGGTTGACTTTTTGGAAGAGCCATCCTCCTGTTTCACGTCAACCAGTTCCACGGTGCAGTCATTATCGGAGGGCGACTGCATGAGGCTGAAGTCCACCTGCGTGAGGTCCGTTATACTGGCGACAGCGGTTGCTAGCTCTTCCTCAGGAGCTGGTGTCACTGTCTCCGGCTTGGTAACTGTGGCGCTAGGAAGATTTCGCCGTTTGACTACAACTTCTTCCGCCGGAACCTTCAAGACAGTGACATCAGCTGCCGTTGGAATCGCTATCGGCGGAGTCATCAGCGCCGACGTCGTGGCTGCAGCAGGAGTTGCCTTGGCAGGGGTCGCCGTCGTCGTGGTTGTCGCTGCTGTGGTTCTGGCTGGCCTTTCTTCCTGGCAGGGCGGTGGGTCCTGGCTCCTGTCGAGCAAGCTCTCCCTCCGGCGCTTGTATCGTTCCTCCGCCGCCCTGCCAAACCGGTTGAACTGTTCTTCAGGTCTGTTCCTGAGAAAATTCCTCCACTGTCGAAATAGAAATGTTTGATATTCTATATAGATATCTCCCAGAGATCTACATCCTTCTGCGACAAGAAGTAGCGAGCCCTAAGCTCTGGCGAGAAAAATTCATCTTTGTGTTGCATTTTTAGCTGTTACTCCTTCAATGATCAAAGGCAGACTGACTGCATACAGTGCGAGGCTGCTATTATATAGGACCTCCCCCCCCCTGGTCAGTCAACCTGAAGCAAGGACCCCCCCCCCTAGTCGACCTGGTCAGTCGACCTGAAGCAAGGACCCCCCCCCCCCCAGTCAGTCAACCTGAAGCAAGGACCCCCCTGGCTCACCAACTATTTAGCCGCTGGGCTCACGGCTCAGTAGTATAAAAACGTCGGGTCGACACCACTATGGCCATTGCATTGCCAAACCATCATGGAGACGTCTCGAAAAGCAGCAACGGCTAGCAACATGGAAATTGATAGCCTGTTCAGCAATGAAACAATGGCTTTTACAGATGCAGTTTTAACTGCAGAGGAGACTGCTGCCTTCCTAAGTACACTAGCAGAAGCTGAAAAAGCCTTGGAGGAAGCATTAGAGGCTCCGTCAGACGTGTCTACAGTACAGCAAACTAGGCCTGAAGAAGTACAGCCAGTACAGCAAGCAATGCCCGATCCCGAGGGATCTGACTATCCGTTCTGGGTTGCCAATGCGCTTGTAAATGGTAGCGCCAAGCCACTTAGTAAAAAGTTACAGGCTCATCTAGAGCATCTTGAGGAGGAAGAAGTGGTCATGTCAAGCGATGACGACGGTGACGACGACAATGACGACAATGACGACAACGACGATGACGACAATGACGACAACGACGATGACGACAGCGGCAGCTCAAATCTAAATTCGAATTGAGCAAAACTATTCCTGTTACTGAGGAAGACGTCACGCTGTTGAAACGAAACTTTCAAGCAGTGATTCCTCTGATTGATTGCAACATTTTATGGTGTTTATGTGAAGAAGGCTTTTTCGATCAGCACACATACATATACCTAACGGAAGAAGTGAACACTGTCATTCAGCTTATCTACATGCTAGAAGGAAACATAGAGCATGTTCCCGATTCAGAGCCGCAGTTCTCCGAAGCCATGACCCGACGTTTCGTTCAACTTATTCGAAGTCTTCATGAGGAACTTTTTAAGACTTTATCTCTACCGACGCCAAAGTGTGTTGATGAGGATCGCGATTCCAAATGTGCAAAGGTCATGCTACATGGCTTCAAGTACCTTGAAGAACGTATTAAGGTGTATGATATGATGGCTTACCTCTATGAAAAAGGACATTTCACCATGCCAATGCTCTTTCAATGGATAATTGGAAGTCGCAAACGAGGAGACTTTTTAGTGATTGTTATGAGACAATCTTTGACAGACGGTTTGCCAACAGCCTTTCTGGATGGTTTCAACGAGATTACTCCGCGATTTTGCAAGCATCTCATGAAAACATACATGTAATGTCCATATAAAAGGAGTGAGGTGTCAAGTGCAGTCATCATTCAACGCGCAGCCATGGAGAAGACAAGCAGCTTTAAAATTAGTGCAAACTTAACCATTACTGTGGAGCATGGACAATTTGGATTATTTATTCGAATCAAACGTGGAGAGAGATGGCTTGCTTTATCACCATCCTTGTGGAAGATTGTGTGTCTGAACTTAGCAAGATTACGCGACATTGGCTTCAAACTATACTTAACGCAAACGAAGTGGCTTGAAGTCATTTCATACTTGGATATGCGCTATGTGAGTTTTGTGCAAGCATCACTGTTTGAAGGGAAAGAATACAAGTATTACATCAACATGAATGATGGTGAATGGGAGACATTGCTTCAGGAGATGGATAGCATTACCTCAACCTTATTGCCATGTACGGAATGTCATGGCAAGAAAACTCCTATCAAGCTGCAAAAGGACAATCGGATGAAAGTGTCAAAGTTATCTAAGAAAAGACTGGCTGAAGTTCAATTGGAGAATATGGATGTGCAAAATCAACTTGGACTTACCTGTGAATATTGCGGTGCTTACGGATATGCTGAGGATTATGATTGTCACTGCCACAAGTACAATTGCAAGTTGTGTGAACCAGACAACTTCTGCAACAAGTGCGGCTTACTAACTGTTTCTGTGGAGTAAGACTGAGAGTCATTTGCTTACCAGCCGCCACAGTGTGCAGACGTGTTATATGGACATGTGAAAAGATGGATGTAGAAACGTGTTTTAAGGAAAAGTATGTGGACTACATGATAAGTGAACTGGCACGTTTTGGATCTATTCAACAACAACTGCAGCACTTTGACATTTATTGGGAACTTGCTCATTCCACGTTGAACGTACCAAACTTACGCGAGGATTTCATCAAAGAGTGTATGTTTTCAAACATTGGTGGAGCTGAGGAGTTTGATGTGGAAGCAGCATATCACTTCGCTCGATTTGATCCAGGACTGTTTGATGAAGTGAGAGAGTGGTTAATCTACATTGCAGTATAATGGTGGACATTACATTGAGACAATATATTGTGCAAAAAACATATTGTGAAGAAATGTTATTAGCTGTAAAAAAGTTCGCATGTTTAGTATGTCCTGCTTGTCAAAATGAAGAGTGTTCAGAACATATGTGTCATTCTACATGTGTCTATACATATTGGAATGAAGCTAAATATTACATTCATTTAGATAAAGTGTTAGATAATGCAAATCAACGTTGTGAAAAATATGGCGTAGATGCTATCACATTTGATGAATTAAGTAGCTGGTTAATATACATTGAAGATCAATGGACTTCAATTATTCACACCATTATATCAATACTCGATTTGTAAGACATGTTGATAAAAATAAAATTTAAGATGTGTTGATAAAATGCATGATATGTTGATAAAATGTTAGATGCGTTGATAAAATAAAATGCAAGATATGTTAACAAGTGTTGATCATTTAGTGTTAACATGTCGACGTGGAAAGACTACTTAACCAATATTTACTTTAAACCTGGTCAACCCGGGGCATTTGCTTGTCCTTACAAACTTTATCACATATTAAAATAACATGATCAGCCAGTCACTCATTCACAAGTGAAGAAATGGTTACAGGATCAAGATGCCTTCAGTTTACTACAACCTGTAAAATATAGGTTTAAAAGGCAACGTGTCATTACACGTGGAATTGATGACATGTGGGATATTGATTTAGCTGACATGGGAAACATAGCTTCCTATAATGATGATACCCACTTTTTATTGGTTGTCATTGATGTGTTTTCCAAATATTTATGGGTGCAGCCAATCCCTAATAAATCACATTCCAGCGTCATAGAAGCCTTTCAAAAGATTTTTCAAGAAACACAACGAAGACCACGTACTCTAAGGTCAGATAAAGGAACTGAATTTAAAAACAGATGGGTAAAAGCATTTTTGAAGAAGGAGGGAATACATGCCTATACGACAAAGAATGAAACCAAAGCCAACTTTGCTGAGAGAGTCATTCGTACTCTAAAGGGAATGATGTATCGATATTTCCTTCATAATCAAACGTATCGATATATGGACATCCTTCCAAACTTAGTGTATAATTATAACCATAGACCTCATGGCTCCCTCCCTAATAAGTATGCTCCTGCAGATATTCGTAAAGACATAGAATCGAAAGTGTGGAAGTATATGTATGTAGACAAATTGAAATTAAAACCAAAGAAGAAAAAACCCTACAAATTTAAAATTGGTGATCAGGTTCGCATTTCTCACATGAAATATGTATTTCAACGGGATTATCATATAAAGTGGACGCAAGAAGTGTTCATTATCACACATCGTTGTAAGAAGCAAGGAATACACTTGTATCGTGTGAAAGACTTTTTGGATGAAGATATTGACGGTCATTTTTATGAAGAAGAACTGCAGAAAGTGACAAAAGATATTGAATCAGTCTACAGAATTGAAAAGGTCTTGAAAACACGAAAAAGACGAGGTGTTAAAGAATTATTTGTGAAGTGGTTAGGTTGGCCAAAGAAGTTTAACAGTTGGGTGAAAGAAACAGATATTCGAAAATGAAGCATCCATTCACGTGTTTGGTCTCTGGACCTACAGGCAGTGGTAAAACTTCTCTAGTTAGAGAAATTCTAGAACAAAAGTTAATTAAACCCTCTCCAAAAACCATTTTATGGCTCTATGCAGCAGATCAGCCTTTGTATAAGGGAATGAAAGGTGTGGAATTTTACCAAGGCATTCCAGATAACATTGAAGAGCGTTTTAACCCGAAAAAACCAAACTTACTCATCATTGATGACTTAATGACTAAATGTCATAGTGATGAGCGCATGACACGTCTCTTTAGTGTTGGCAGCAGTCATCAAAATCTAAGCATTATTTTTATTGTGCATAATTTGTTTCATCATGGTAGAGAAATGCGTAATATTAGTTTGAATACACATTACATCATTCTGTTTAAAAATCCTAGAGACAGTCAACAAATAAGTACATTAGCGCGACAAATGTATCCTGGAAAATCTCAATTTCTCATAGAAGCCTATCAAGATGCTACCAGCAAACCTCACGGCTATTTATTCATTGATTTGAAGCCAAAGACAAATGATCAACTACGTATTCGTACAGGCATTTTACCAAAAGATACACATTATGTATATGTTGATAAGGTGGCGTATGAACAAGAACCAAGTCATTTAACCATTCGCAGTCAAGATGTCTAAACGTATTCAAGCGAATCAACCTTTCCTTCACTTGCTCGCACGCAGCGGGCCTAAACGACGTAAATCCTTACTACAACAAGCTACTAAGGAGGAATTAACTAGCTTGTTTGAAATTTGTTTGAATACATTGCGGGGACATTTACCCTTAAGCTCAAAAAGGTATAAGTTATTCAAGCGTGAACGTCATACCCTACGTACACTGGCTAATAAGAAGATATCACTTCGAAGAAAAAAGAAGTTGGTTAATCAGAAAGGAGGATTTATTGGAGCTATTGCTAAATTTGCATTACCCTTGTTAGCTTAGTTGCTGTTAAAATGAAACATACTTTGAAAATGGTTCTCATTCCTGAATATGAATATAAAATGTTGTTAGAAAAGAAGGGAAAAGATGTTGAAATCAAAACGAAAGTGAATAAACTTTTACGTGGGAAACGAACTCGTGAAAAAGCAATAGAAATGTCTCAAGTGCTTGGACGTCATTTACGAACAATTCAATCACAACAACAACGACAAAAGTCTGTTGCAGCATCTAATGCAGAAAAATCAGAAAAGTCCCAACAGTTTCTAAACCATTTTCAACCTATTTATCATGTAAAACTAACACAACTTCTGGCAGAACTTAAGAAATATGGTACGAGATGGACAGATAAAAATGAACTTGTTTTAAAAACAGGTACTGTCATTACAAATTCTAACATTATTGATTTGTTGAAAGAAGCATTGGTTGCTACAAAAAGAAAAGAACGACGAGAACCACCGCGTGGTTGGAAGCAGTTTATTGAGGAAATTGTAGACGCTAATATTCCAAAAACTGCTTTTGGCAAAAAGACAACTCGTGAAGATATTACAAAAGAGCAACAGCAGCGTCAACAAAGATTGTTTCCAGAAGGATGGGAAACTTTTTAACATGGATTAAAGAGCTATGGTGTTGTTGTTGTAAAGAAAATGGAAATAAAAATACTATTCCTGTAAAAATTAGGTGTGTTAGTGCTTGTTGTCAGGGAGAAGTAGTAGATACTAATTTAGATCATGTAGATAGCAATTTAGACAATAATGTAGACAGCAATGTAGATGAAGAGTGTCAAACATGAAGTAATGTATATACACATCTAGTCTACATCACATAAACGATTTAGCTGCCATGGAGTCAACAAGTTTTTACATTACTTTACCCAGCAATGCTAGTATGAACTATTATCCCAACAACAAGACTTCGAATTATCAAATTCGTATGCCTCGAACCATCTATCTGAACGGAAAATATGAAGTGGCTTCAGCTGAAATTCAATATCCACATACATGGACAACCATGAGACATGGAATGGACTATTCTATTCAGTATCGACAACAACCACTGAATAATGTTGTTCTTGACACAATCAATATTCCTTATGGTTACTACAGATCCATACAAGAGATATGTCAGGCAGTCAATAAAGAAGCAACTAATTCTATGAAAGATGACCTTAAAGAAGCTATTCAGATAAAGTATGATAAAATTAGACGACGTGTTTTTCTATTTCTAAAATACGGCTTTGAAGTGTTATTCTCCACTGGATTAGCTGAGATTTTAGGATTTATTCCAGATCAATGGTATACTGAAACGTGCACAGCTGAACATAAAGCTGATGTGAAACAGGGATTTTATACACTTTATGTATACTGTAGTATTTGTGAGCCACAAATTGTTGGTGATTATTATGTCCCTTTGCTACGTTCTGTTGGAATACAAGGACATGATGGAGACATTATCATGAAAACTTATGGAGAACCTCATTATGTTCCTGTAAACACATCCAAATTTGACGTGATAGAAATGAATATTAAGGACGACACAGGCTATAATGTTCCATTTCAAACTGGAAAGGTGATCTGTAAACTTCATTTTCGACCAAAAGCATTATGAAAGCATACACACACAATCCATCTATATATCGCGACCATTTTCTTCGCCAAGTGGGTGGAGAATTACCAGGATTTAAAGGAGCGCGAATACAATATGGAGATGGTATTGGTTCAATACTGGGATCATTGGCTCGAAAAGCTATTCCACTGCTTAAGACAGGGGCTAAAATCGTTGCACCACACCTTAAAAGGGCTGCAAAAGATATTGCGAAAGATGTTACAGGTCGAGTAGCACAACGTATGTTTGGTGGTGGGTTACGAGGACAAAAGAGACCGAAACGAGCAAAAGGTGTCAGAAGGCGAAAGGCAGCTAAACGGATAACATCAAAAAACATAAGAAAGATATTTTTTAATCATGTCTTTAATTCATAATCATTCTTGTGAATGTAGCCTTTCTCCATTAGAATGGTTTCACATACCACCAACGCAAACTGCTGTAGAAAAAAGTTATAATGTAGACTATCAACCAATGACTACCATTAGAGAGGGTGCTCCAATAGAATTCTACATTCCTGCGAGTACAGAAGAATATCTAGATTTAAAGAACAGTAAACTCCATATTGTATGTCGCATTGTCAAGGCTGATGGAACACTGTGTGGTGTAGATGATAACGTGTCATGTATCAATGATTTGTTTAATGGGTTATGGTCCAATATTGAATTATTTCTAAATGATCGTTTGATATCACATAGTAACAATACCCATGGTTATACCAGCATCATATCTCATCTCATTCATGACTCGGAAGAAAGTCTCAATTCTGAGCGCTCTATGCGTCTCATCTATGAAGATACTGCCGGGTCAATGAATACTCATGAGGTGAAAAGACCTAATCATGAAAGATATGTATCAGGTTTTCATGTAAATATTGAAGGTGGTGATATAGCTGAAACAGGAAATAATGGTTTACATAATCGCTATTTGTATACACGTCTAAGCCGTGAGTTTATGCTTACAGGCGGTTTAAGGGTAGATTTGTATGAGCAGGAGCGTTATCTTCCCAATGGTGTTAGTATGAAATTACGTTTACATAGACAAAAAGATGGATATGTATTAATGGCTGCAAATAATGGTTTTAAAGTAGAAGTGAGAGAAGCGTGTAATTATAACCATAGACCTCATGGCTCCCTCCCTAATAAGTATGCTCCTGCAGATATTCGTAAAGACATAGAATCGAAAGTGTGGAAGTATATGTATGTAGACAAATTGAAATTAAAACCAAAGAAGAAAAAACCCTACAAATTTAAAATTGGTGATCAGGTTCGCATATCTCACATGAAATATGTATTTCAACGGGATTATCATATAAAGTGGACGCAAGAAGTGTTCATTATCACACATCGTTGTAAGAAGCAAGGAATACACTTGTATCGTGTGAAAGACTTTTTGGATGAAGATATTGACGGTCATTTTTATGAAGAAGAACTGCAGAAAGTGACAAAAGATATTGAATCAGTCTACAGAATTGAAAAGGTCTTGAAAACACGAAAAAGACGAGGTGTTAAAGAATTATTTGTGAAGTAGTTAGGTTGGCCAAAGAAGTTTAACAGTTGGGTGAAAGAAACAGATATTCGAAAATGAAGCATCCATTCACGTGTTTGGTCTCTGGACCTACAGGCAGTGGTAAAACTTCTCTAGTTAGAGAAATTCTAGAACAAAAGTTAATTAAACCCTCTCCAAAAACCATTTTATGGCTCTATGCAGCAGATCAGCCTTTGTATAAGGGAATGAAAGGTGTGGAATTTTACCAAGGCATTCCAGATAACATTGAAGAGCGTTTTAACCCGAAAAAACCAAACTTACTCATCATTGATGACTTAATGACTAAATGTCATAGTGATGAGCGCATGACACGTCTCTTTAGTGTTGGCAGCAGTCATCAAAATCTAAGCATTATTTTTATTGTGCATAATTTGTTTCATCATGGTAGAGAAATGCGTAATATTAGTTTGAATACACATTACATCATTCTGTTTAAAAATCCTAGAGACAGTCAACAAATAAGTACATTAGCGCGACAAATGTATCCTGGAAAATCTCAATTTCTCATAGAAGCCTATCAAGATGCTACCAGCAAACCTCACGGCTATTTATTCATTGATTTGAAGCCAAAGACAAATGATCAACTACGTATTCGTACAGGCATTTTACCAAAAGATACACATTATGTATATGTTGATAAGGTAGCGTATGAACAAGAACCAAGTCATTTAACCATTCGCAGTCAAGATGTCTAAACGTATTCAAGCGAATCAACCTTTCCTTCACTTGCTCGCACGCAGCGGGCCTAAACGACGTAAATCCTTACTACAACAAGCTACTAAGGAGGAATTAACTAGCTTGTTTGAAATTTGTTTGAATACATTGCGGGGACATTTACCCTTAAGCTCAAAAAGGTATAAGTTATTCAAGCGTGAACGTCATACCCTACGTACACTGGCTAATAAGAAGATATCACTTCGAAGAAAAAAGAAGTTGGTTAATCAGAAAGGAGGATTTATTGGAGCTATTGCTAAATTTGCATTACCCTTGTTAGCTCAGTTGCTGTTAAAATGAAACATACTTTGAAAATGGTTCTCATTCCTGAATATGAATATAAAATGTTGTTAGAAAAGAAGGGAAAAGATGTTGAAATCAAAACGAAAGTGAATAAACTTTTACGTGGGAAACGAACTCGTGAAAAAGCAATAGAAATGTCTCAAGTGCTTGGACGTCATTTACGAACAATTCAATCACAACAACAACGACAAAAGTCTGTTGCAGCATCTAATGCAGAAAAATCAGAAAAGTCCCAACAGTTTCTAAACCATTTTCAACCTATTTATCATGTAAAACTAACACAACTTCTGGCAGAACTTAAGAAATATGGTACGAGATGGACAGATAAAAATGAACTTGTTTTAAAAACAGGTACTGTCATTACAAATTCTAACATTATTGATTTGTTGAAAGAAGCATTGGTTGCTACAAAAAGAAAAGAACGACGAGAACCACCGCGTGGTTGGAAGCAGTTTATTGAGGAAATTGTAGACGCTAATATTCCAAAAACTGTTTTTGGCAAAAAGACAACTCGTGAAGATATTACAAAAGAGCAACAGCAGCGTCAACAAAGATTGTTTCCAGAAGGATGGGAAACTTTTTAACATGGATTAAAGAGCTATGGTGTTGTTGTTGTAAAGAAAATGGAAATAAAAATACTATTCCTGTAAAAATTAGGTGTGTTAGTGCTTGTTGTCAGGGAGAAGTAGTAGATACTAATTTAGATCATGTAGATAGCAATTTAGACAATAATGTAGACAGCAATGTAGATGAAGAGTGTCAAACATGAAGTAATGTATATACACATCTAGTCTACATCACATAAACGATTTAGCTGCCATGGAGTCAACAAGTTTTTACATTACTTTACCCAGCAATGCTAGTATGAACTATTATCCCAACAACAAGACTTCGAATTATCAAATTCGTATGCCTCGAACCATCTATCTGAACGGAAAATATGAAGTGGCTTCAGCTGAAATTCAATATCCACATACATGGACAACCATGAGACATGGAATGGACTATTCTATTCAGTATCGACAACAACCACTGAATAATGTTGTTCTTGACACAATCAATATTCCTTATGGTTACTACAGATCCATACAAGAGATATGTCAGGCAGTCAATAAAGAAGCAACTAATTCTATGAAAGATGACCTTAAAGAAGCTATTCAGATAAAGTATGATAAAATTAGACGACGTGTTTTTCTATTTCTAAAATACGGCTTTGAAGTGTTATTCTCCACTGGATTAGCTGAGATTTTAGGATTTATTCCAGATCAATGGTATACTGAAACGTGCACAGCTGAACATAAAGCTGATGTGAAACAGGGATTTTATACACTTTATGTATACTGTAGTATTTGTGAGCCACAAGTTGTTGGTGATTATTATGTCCCTTTGCTACGTTCTGTTGGAATACAAGGACATGATGGAGACATTATCATGAAAACTTATGGAGAACCTCATTATGTTCCTGTAAACACATCCAAATTTGACGTGATAGAAATGAATATTAAGGACGACACAGGCTATAATGTTCCATTTCAAACTGGAAAGGTGATCTGTAAACTTCATTTTCGACCAAAAGCATTATGAAAGCATACACACACAATCCATCTATATATCGCGACCATTTTCTTCGCCAAGTGGGTGGAGAATTACCAGGATTTAAAGGAGCGCGAATACAATATGGAGATGGTATTGGTTCAATACTGGGATCATTGGCTCGAAAAGCTATTCCACTGCTTAAGACAGGGGCTAAAATCGTTGCACCACACCTTAAAAGGGCTGCAAAAGATATTGCGAAAGATGTTACAGGTCGAGTAGCACAACGTATGTTTGGTGGTGGGTTACGAGGACAAAAGAGACCGAAACGAGCAAAAGGTGTCAGAAGGCGAAAGGCAGCTAAACGGATAACATCAAAAAAACATAAGAAAGATATTTTTTAATCATGTCTTTAATTCATAATCATTCTTGTGAATGTAGCCTTTCTCCATTAGAATGGTTTCACATACCACCAACGCAAACTGCTGTAGAAAAAAGTTATAATGTAGACTATCAACCAATGACTACCATTAGAGAGGGTGCTCCAATAGAATTCTACATTCCTGCGAGTACAGAAGAATATCTAGATTTAAAGAACAGTAAACTCCATATTGTATGTCGCATTGTCAAGGCTGATGGAACACTGTGTGGTGTAGATGATAACGTGTCATGTATCAATGATTTGTTTAATGGGTTATGGTCCAATATTGAATTATTTCTAAATGATCGTTTGATATCACATAGTAACAATACCCATGGTTATACCAGCATCATATCTCATCTCATTCATGACTCGGAAGAAAGTCTCAATTCTGAGCGCTCTATGCGTCTCATCTATAAAGATACTGCCGGGTCAATGAATACTCATGAGGTGAAAAGACCTAATCATGAAAGATATGTATCAGGTTTTCATGTAAATATTGAAGGTGGTGATATAGCTGAAACAGGAAATAATGGTTTACATAATCGCTATTTGTATACACGTCTAAGCCGTGAGTTTATGCTTACAGGCGGTTTAAGGGTAGATTTGTATGAGCAGGATCGTTATCTTCCCAATGGTGTTAGTATGAAATTACGTTTACATAGACAAAAAGATGGATATGTATTAATGGCTGCAAATAATGGTTTTAAAGTAGAAGTGAGAGAAGCGTTTTTAACCATTCGCAAAGTGAGGGTTAGTCCAGGTATTCAGTTGGGACATGCAGATGCATTGATGAAAAGTCCTGCTAAGTTTATTGTTAATAGAAAAGAATGTAAAGTTTTAGCTATTCCAACTGGATTTCAATCTTTTGTGAAAGATAGCATCTTTTTAGGCCAATTACCAAAGCGTATTGTCATTGGAATGGTCCATAATGAATCCTTTGCTTGAACAGTATTGAGAAATCCATACAATTTTGAACATTTTAATCTTAACTTTATGCAGCTTTACTCTGATGGTGAACCAGTCCTATCCAAACCTCTCAAGCTTGATATAAATCAAGGCAAATATCTTGATGCTTTTGAAACTCTTTACAAATCTTTTGATAGATTGGATGGTGAGAAAAGTTCCATTATAAAACGGGAAGATTGGCCTAGAGGTTATTCTTTGTTTTCTTTCGACTTAACACCTGATTATGATGGTGCTGATCATTATGCCCTTATCAAACATGGGAATTTGAGACTAGAAATGAATTTTGCTGGTGCCTTGCAAAATACAGTTAATGTTATAGTGTATGCTGAATTTGATACATTGTTGAAATAAGTGCAAATCGTAGCATTCAATTCGACTACCAGTCATGAACACGAAGCAGATAGAAGCCATCCTATCCCATGATGCCACGACAAAAGACTTGTTTCAAGGTGTGTTTGCCATGGACCAGTTACCATCTTTTTAACGTGGTGCCTATGTCATCAACACAGACGATCATGATGATCCAGGAGAGCATTGGGTGGCAGTATATTATGATGAAGACCCTGCAGAATATTTTGACTCTTATGGACTTTTACCTATAGACAGTCGTTTGAACAAGTTTTTAAAGTTTAATTTCATTTATAACTCAGTTCCATTACAAACACCGATATCCTCTACATGTGGATTTTATTGTGTGTATTATATAATTCAAAGAGCTCGAGGACATAGTCCTTTTGAAATCATTGATGCATTAAGAAGAAGTGATGGTGATTTTGTTGTAAAGGATTTTGTATATAGACATTATAAACCATAATTTTATTGATGTTGTATTAGTTAAGTTGCATTAGTTAAGTTGTTGGTAATTGTGAATTGTATTATGAATATTGTAAATAAACAAGACAGTTTTATACAACATTCTTTTTTATTGTGTTATACATTATTTACATTTCACAATTATTTTACATTGAATTTTTATTTTACAAATACATTCAATACATCAATAAACACATGCCATTCATACCAATCTAAATTAATATATGTATCATAGACATTACATCCACGTTTGTAAATGCTATGAAAACTAGCATAACACTGTCCACTACCAAACTTTATTATTTTAACATCTTCATGTTCAGACAGTTTCAGTTCATATCCATGATCATTCATATCAATGTTCATCACCATAACACACATGGGATGCGTCAGTTCAATGGACTTGGTGCCTCGCATGAGTTGCACTCCTTCCTCTTTGAATTCAAGCGTTAGGTTCTTTCCAATCCAATGCTTGTAACAGAGCGTACCATTCCACTGTGTTGAGGGTGATGTAGTCGTAGCATTCTGTAAGCTCGTCATATTGACGAAATTGTACAAACACGTCTAAGCAGTTCTCAGTCACACGCACTTCTAATTCATTTGAGACTGTCAGGAGAAAGCCAGGTATCCTGAACTTCTCTAGATGGTCTTTCAACACAGATTGTTCGTCAGTTGATAGAATGATATACTTTCCAAAATGTCTTAGCACAATGTCATCATATTCGTTTCTCAGATATGAGAATCCATGCGTAATTGGTTTATATTCCGATAAAAAGTCTTCCATCTCGTTCAACAGTCAGATGAACTATGAGCTGTCTCCTTGTCTGCAAAGACGTTTTTATGCTCGCAAGATGGTGAAGAGTGGATGTTGTATAGCTTCTAGGAATCGTAAGACTGCGCGCCAGTTCTTGATATCAAATCTGTATATGGTGTATCTGGCACAACTCCCTTATAATCCTTTGGATAATCCTGTAAAAGGTTTCTACAGATTTCTACACGTATGTTAGAATCATATTCAGCTACCGTCACTTCCACTTTATTTTCAAGTCTACGTTTAAACCCAGGTTCAAGTGGTATGTTTTTAAAGTCTTTCCACACTTCAGGTTTAAACCGATGATAACTTGTCTTAGAATCTAGTATCACTTCATTCCTCTCATTTACAGTAAGGTAAACACCACCGTTCAGCATGAGTGCATTCATGTTTTTACCTTGTTATGAGCCACCTTCTTGTCTACGAAGCCTTTTATCCACTTCTTTCACTTGCTTCTTCAGCATTTTCCATTCAGGTATTGTCAGCAAAATTCCCTTTTTCGTTGGACGGTTTTTTCCAGTCCCCTCATCTCTCAGGTACTTGCGAATGTTTACCACTCCTTCATTGCTTTGTTTCATAATCTTGATATACTTTCCATTTCCTAGAGAAAGCATTCCATCCCACGACTGTGGTGTTGGCACCGTCTCCACTTTCAATTTCTTGATGGTAGTGGTAGGATTTTTCACTTTTAAGTCTTTAACTGTATCTGCAAGAGTATCCATATCAATTGTAGATCTCTTACGACTTTCACGTTCCATGTTGACGCTTCAATGTTCACACCTCAAATAACTCTTCCGTTGGAGAACCTCCCTCTTTTATGCTATTGCTTTGTAATGTCCATGCGCTAAAGTGGAATAGCCATCATCCAATACATATCGCTTGTCGTCAAATGGGGAGAGGGCTATTTTCTTCAACTTCTCCGAGAAAAGCTGATGACTATGACTTCGAATAATGTGTTCTGTAGCCATCGTTTGAGTTTTCTTGAACAAACTGTCTCTATACTGCGCATGTTTAATGCGTCTTTGACAAGCTTGAGTGATGCCTTTAGCTGTATGTTTTCTTTCCCACCGCACAATAAACTGTACATTTTCGGTCTGAGTCCAACAAACTCTTCAATGGGGATGCCTGCCGTCTCATCCTTCATTTTCCCAAGCACTTTTTTGTTCACGTTGGAATGTAGGAAGTGATCTGGCGGATAGTCACTTGTGTCGAACAGGTCAGCATCTTGCTGCATATCCTTGTAGATATCTTCCGTTTCTATGTCGTAACATAGACTGTCGGTGTCGCTGAACAACAACTTGGCATTGGGATACTTGACCATGATGTAGTTGTAATGAAAGTTGAACATGAGCACTTTGCTGAGGTCGAGAATGGCGAAGCCAACTTGAATGGGTTTATCCAGAAGCAAGTCCACTTTGCGTAAATGTACCGCGGTCAAATCTTCGTTGAAAATTTTGAATTTGTGGAAAGAAGGTTTGGCTACAAGTTTCTTGAACCGCTTTTCCTTGTGAACAAGTTCAACATTGATTCGCTTTCTCACATTTTCCATGGTTTTGCCAAACACCGAGTTGTTCATCAGTTTGAAGAAGTCTTTCTCAAATGGGTTCTTGGCCAATTTTCTCTTTTCCGTGTTCAAGGTAATGTATTTCGCCAACCATTTGCTCTGTTCAAACATGATGGCGCGATGAACTTTAGTGACTTTCAACCCCAGTGAGACGTACTGTTGTAAATTCCTGTAATGAAGTACATATTTCTTCTTGTCAGACAAGTTAGGAATGAGCTTTTCACTGGGTTTCTCTTTCATGTTTAGATCTTCCCGCAGCTTCTGACTGTACTCTGACAATTCTCCAACTTTGACACATTTCCGTTCTGGAGCCAGTGGGTAGTGATTATAAAGATCATGGATTGAATTTGGATATTCTAAATCCACTTCCAAAATGAATCCAATGTCATCATCTTCAGCTACATCCATGAAATCGAGGGATTCTGGCTCGCTCACCCACATAAATCCTCTTTGCGGCATGCTTTGTGACATGGCCCAGCCATACAAGTTGTTTGCGCCGAGGTACATCAGATAGTTGCTTGGTATCTCAGAATTGTAATCTGCTACGTAGGGATTATTCGCTTTCGCATACTTGTGTGTGATCACAGATATTCCTCCACGTATGCCTTGCTCAACCATTTGATACATGTCAATGTCATTGATCAATTCCAACTTCACCTTTGTCGCTTTCAACATTGCATCCCACGACAGTCCTGGTGCTGTATAGTAGTGAGCAGGATCCAATTCATACGTGTTGAGGCATACTTGACGAAAATTTTCAAACACGTCAGCTAGTAATAACACATCTGATTTCAGGTACAGGTCGTGGTATTCACCAAATGTGGTACAGTTGAATGTATCCCACACCTTCTGTGCATGCGCATAATCCTCGTCGCTAATGTCCTCTTCGCTAAGCTGACTATAAAACTTGTCCTTTGATGGCAGCTGTGTTTCAGCAAACTTGGATGGTTCGTCCACATAATCATAGGGGTACACTCCCTTTCTCAACAACAAATCTTGTTGGTCACTATCGTGAATGTGAGAGGTCATGTTGTAGAAGTTATCTTTCCCTTCTGCTGCAAGGTTGGATACCAACTTCTGTAGAGAGGTACACATGAACTGAAAGCTGTCTGTAAATTTCAGATTGCTCATGGTGAATGCAATATATTTTTCAATGGTGTTGGGAATGACTGTAATCGTTTCACCTTTGAATTTCCCAATTTCCTCCATGATCAGGTGACTGTCATAGCCTCGCAAATTGTGGAAAAACACGGAAATGATAAAAGAATCTTTATCCCCTTGCTGATCCTTTCTAAGTCGGAATTGTAAGTTGCATTCATTGTGCGCTGCTCCACGATATTTGCCATTGATATGGTCATGATCTCTCACACGATCTGCTCCTAGAGGTTCATGACAAATGTAGCAATCAACAGCGTTCTTGAAATTCCTTTTGTCTTCACGAGTCATCACCATTTCCTTTGGCCGCTCTAAACCACGTACAATACGATCACGTTCATTCACCATATGGTCTAAAAAGACTTTCACAGCATTGTCTCCTCGATACACAACTGGTGCACGTGTGTCGTACTGGCTTACAACCACATAGGCAAAGCTGTTTGGACGATGATGTTGATACTTGTCTCCTTCTTCATGCTTTTGCGTGAAACATTCAAAGTCGGCATAAATCACAAAAGGTGCTCGCTGTTGTTTAGCCACATTCTTGAACTTGATGAAGGGTTCCTTGGGAAATGATAAACGTTGTGCTCCATTCTTGTCACACACTTCACGATGTTTATCTAAAAGATCTTGTCGTACAAACCCGTGAAGACAGTTGAAACAATAAAAATATGCAGCCTTATGCTTTGATCGATAAGACATAAGTCTGCTAAAATTCTTGATGAGGCAGTAATGCCTCGTCTTGTCATTGCTAATCAGAAGTAAGTTGATTTCTCTCACACTGACGTTTCAACTAAGTTGTATTGGAACAACTACATCTTGTTCATATCCAAACACGTTGATGGCTACATCGTTCTCCTTTTCAAACTTTGAAATGTCAGTAATTGGTGTCGGAAATGTCATACCCTCTACCTTTAATTCCTTCTCAAATGGCTTGTAATGATTCACGCGATTCGGGTTGTTGTCATGAGGGTGAAGGTAAGCCAATACTGACCATAAGAAACACTTGTTATCATCATTCTTAATGTTTATCACACCTTCTGTTTTCTTCACTTTCTTCGGTAGTGGAACATAACTACTCGCTTCTAGAGGAACCAACGTAGCTGTATGTACTTCAATGTACAGTATGTTATCCAATACCCAGCCAGAGCCTTGTCGCTCATGTTCGTCAAACTTGGTAAATAATTCTTTATAGGCTTCTGGCAGGTCCTGCTCAATATCTGCTGGATTGTATGCTGCATATGTTGGACTGCTGATAAATGCATTATCCACTTGTTCTACCATAACACCTTCATCATTTGCTGTCAGTTTCTTGAAACGTGCATGTACGACAATGTACCATTTCATTCCATGGTTTAAGGTCTCCAACAAATGTGTCTTGATACGGTTCTCTTGCTGTCGCATTTCAAGCAGTAAATCTGATCCATCCTCAGATTCAAACCGTTTTTCCTGCGCGTTTTCACCAAGACTAAGCCTTCTACCTCTCCCTACTTGTCCTGTCTTTTGTTTCTTTGAAACATGTTCTTCATGAGGTACATTGTCCATCTCAGCTGGTATGCATGCATGTGCCTCATAAGTATCCATAGATGGAAATTTCACATTGCATTCCATACACTGAACTTGACCGTATGGCCAAATGTCATCTTCTTCCATCTTTTGTCTCTTTGCTCCTTTCATCTCAGCTTTACTGCATGTATGTGTCTCATAAGTATCCATAGATGGAAATTTCACATTGCATTCCATACACTGAACTTGACCGTATGGCCAAATGTCATCTTCTCCCATCCTTTGTCTCTTTACTCCTTTCCCATGCTCTTCACTTTTCATCATAGCTTGTTGTGGTTCCGTCAACTGCTGAAACTAAAATGCTGAAATGTAATCTCAGACATACCCCTTTTATACACACTCATACATAGACAGAATTTGCGTTTTCATTTCATAGCAGAGGATGGCCCTTAGAAGGGCCGAAAGATGTTAGTGAGTTGGCTCTTCACCAACAAGTCGGATTTCCACAATCACACTGATATCTGTAAAATTGTTCCATGGAGAACGGTCTTCGTGCACACTTGAACGGATGGAAGTTATAGTAGCCAAAGTTTTTCAGCGTCGCACCGCACCACCAGCAGTCCGTGCATGGCTGCGGTCCTGGCAATCTCGCAGTAAACTTGTACCAGAGCAGTCCACCACAAGTTTTGCAGCAGTAATGTCGTGGTGCATTGTGGTGCACCGGGCAGTTGTGTGGTTGACCTGGGTACTCCAACCATACCCAACACTTATAACACTCAGTCGTTAGCGTCACTGCCTTGCCGTTTCGCATCACTGTGATTTTACGACTTGTCGACATCTTGCTGCCTGTGTTCGATAATGTAGCTGTAACCCACCTTTATATACTACTAGCAACCATCCTCGAATTATATGCTGAATGGGGGGGTCCTTGCTTCATATCCGCTGCCCAGGGGGGGTCCTTGCTTCGTATTCGCTGCCCAGGGGGGGTTCTTGCTTCGTATTCGCTGCCCAGGGGGGGGTCCTTGCTTCATATCTGCTGCCTAGGGGGGGGGGGTCCTTGCTTCATATCTGCTGCCGGGGGGGGGGGTCCTTACTTCAAGTGGTATATAAGTGGTAGCCATTTCAGTTCAGGCTCACAACCGCTTTCATCACTCACGGCTATGGAGCTCTTCTATACGTTAAACGATGTTCTCTTGGTGAGGGAAGTCAGGGAGGTGCAAGTGCCGGTGGTGCCGCCAGCGTTCCAGCCTGAGAGATTTTTTTTCTACCAGATGCTGCCGAACCCTGCCAACGCCAAGGTCCTCTGTGTTCCGGTCCTTTTTAACCGGAGGGTGACGCTGGGAAAGCGGTTGGAAAATATTGAGCAGGGACATTACGTCGAGGCTTACTTCCGATGCACCATGCTGGGGGAATTGGTGCCATCAAGACTTGAGGAGGAAGAGTATCCAGCATGGGGAAGATTCTTCCTCCAGCAAGACCTCAACATATGTATCTCATGCGGCTGCATGCTCAGTCCTGATCGCGTAATTGCTGTGGATTGCGGCCATCAATCATGTATTTACTGCGCTGCAATTTGGACTCACATGACGGCGCTTGCTGATGAATACACGACTGCATGCTTCACCTGCGGACTGAAAACGGATCATTACGTTTTCAACAGCCAGCAATTAACACACTGCGCAAGGCCAATCCAAGACATTGTCGAATTCTTCTAAGTCTGACAGCAAAAACCTTCCGGCCCTTCTAAGGGCCATCCACTAATACGAAATAAGCGCTAATCGTGTCATGGTGTTAGTATGTATGTGTATGCATGAGAGTGTGGGAAATGCTTTAAAAAAAAAAAAAAAAAAAAAAAAGGGGTGATTTTTTTTACCCCTTTTTTATACCCCCTTTTTGACTTTAAGGGGGCTTTATAGGTGAGCTCTAACCATGTAGCTATGAGTTCTCTATTTATAAAATGGAGAACTTGTACGTTTGGGGAGGTGTCTCATCTGTCCGTCTGCCGTTGGATAGTTGTTTGAATGGTCGTTTGAATGGCCGCCCGTTCGAATGCCGTTTGAATGGCCGCCCGTTTGAATGGTCGCCCACTCTCCACATTACGTCATTATGACGTTCATATGACGTTCATATGACCTCCATATGACTTCCATATGATCTCCATATGATCTCCATATGATCTCCATATCACGTCAATAACACGTCCATATGACGTCAATATGACGTCACTGTTTTCGGAACCCCATGGGGCTCCGAAAACACCTCATGACGTCATTATGACGTTCATATGGCAACCATATGATAACCATATGACAACCATATGACAACCATATGTCAACCATATGACGTCAATATGACGTCAATATGACGTCACTGTTTTCGGAACCCCATGGGGCTCCGAAAACACCTCCTGACGTCATTATAACGTCACTTCCTGTTTTCGGAACCCCACTTCTCCCCTACTAGTGGCATTAAAACAATGAAAAGACAAGCTGTCTTTCAATGTCTCCACCAAACACCAAACATAACATGGTGTGAGATGTTTGAAGAGAAGAATTCAGTAGAAAATGAAAGTTTTATCCGCTAGAATCATTCAATTTCACTCAACCACACACCAGGCCTGAGTAAAACATTAGGGGAAAACGGGGATTCCAGCCCACCTGTGACGTCATGGTGACATCACAAAGGTGGGCCAGAATCCCCAGGGGGATTCCAGCCCAGATGGTGATTTATAGGGCTGAGCGCGCACCCGTGCAAATATTAATAACTCAGTAATCGCCTCTGCCAATAGGACAACATCAAAAAAGGAGTGTTTTCAAAATATCATGACAGTTCTAAAACATCTTATCACGTGATTCATGATGTCATTATCACGTGAGCCATGACTTCAATTGTTGCTTCAGAACTGTTGTGACAGTTCTAGAACACCCTATCACGTCATTATGACATCACCTACTGGTCCAGAACTGTCATTTACCCCGACGGCCTTCCTTCACACTTGAATGGGTGGCTGTTGCAATAAGTCTTGCTTTTAAGTGTCGCGCCACATCACCAACAGTCTGTTCACTCCGACCCAGGAAATGTACCACAGGAGGCCGCCACAGGTCTTACAGCAGAATCGATGAGGTGCGTTGTGGTGTATGGGACAGTTGTGAGGCTGTTCCGCATATTCTAAAGACACAACACTTGTAACATTCCGTTGTTAGTGTTACTGGACGACCGTTCCTCATCACTGTGATTGTCTTGTTAGTTGAAGTCATATTCGTTATAAATATTGTTATGAAAACAAAAGCCAAAACGGCACTTATATACCACTTTTTTGCGCTGAGTTGCCTAAATTTCCCTCTCCACGGGGAGTGGGGAGGGAGGGAGGGATCGGCACATAGTATGTCCTGGGGGAGGGGGGGAGTCAGCACATAGTACGTCCTAAGGGGGATCTGAGAAACCTTATAACGCATATATTTATAACGTACTCATTCATAACGCACTCATTCATAATACACATTCATAACGCACTCTATGGCCTAGGGTTATGCCGCTTAGGAGAATAAGCTCTTGCTTAGCCCTAGAAATCACCATCTGGGCTGAAATCCCCATGGGGATTCTGGCCCACCTTTGTGACGCCATTATAGGTGGGCTGGAATCTCCGTTTTCCCCTACTTAAAACCACACATGGTCTAGATTTTGTAAGTAAGGGTAGGGTGTCTTATACCCATGGTCTGTTCTGGATGGTGCATACAGAACAGATGTGTAGGTTTTGGATACCCTTGGTATAAATTATAGAAAAGCTGACCGAAAGTGACGTCATGATGCGCGCCCCCTAGATTTGAAAGGAAGGGTCTGGATTAGTATTCAGAACAGACAGTCTGTTTCGGATACGGAATTGACATCATCTGTTTTGACCGGAAGTAACGTGATAAAGTGACGTCATCTGTTTTTGATACTGTATATTCCGGATACGTATCCTGAACATAGAGCCTGTTTTGGAAAGGGTTGGTATAAATGAAAGAAAAAGAAGTCGTTGTGTTTTTGTTGTTGTTGTGTTGTTGTTACGTTGTTATTGTTGCGTTGTTGTTGCGTTGTTGTTGTTGCATTGCTGCTGTTGTTGTCATATATATATATATATATATATATATATATATATATATATATATATATATATATATATATATATATATATATATATATATATCGACACTCAAAGACTATTTTATCATTTGACAACTCGATGTGGAACCGAAAGGATTATCAATGCAACATTTGCTCGGGATCTTATCATTGGTCACAAAGTCTTAAAAGACATTTAAAGCATGCCCACACTTTAGAAGGTGAATTGGAGATAGATATGGAAAACCCTATAAAAACGCCGATCACGGACACTTTAGATGAGTCTTCTATACACAGTCAAAACGTCAACTTGACTGAAAAGAATGCACATGCCTGTACAGAATGTACTGCGCTATACAACAGTGAAGAAGCTTTATTCAAACATATGGAACATTGCGTCGAGGGTGATGATGACAGAAGCTATGTAAGTGAGTCAGAAACAGATTATGTTTGGTATGATGTCGTCCAAGAAGTCTACGACGACCATTATGGCAAATTTCAAGAAAAGATTTCAGAATATGAAGAACAAGGGCTTGAGGATTCACGTAAAAGAGCAAGTGATGACTATCGACCAATTTTTAAGCGTGGACTAAAACAGCTGTTGATGAGACTCTTCAAATATACCCAACGTCTAGAACAAAGCGAACATAATAAAACCATTTTGGAAGACTTTAATTACTTTGCTGATGAAAAACATTACAAGTATTCAAAGGCACTAAAGACGGCTATAAGAAGAAACGATGCATTCCTTGAAGACCTTCTAGATGAGGTGGAGAATGATGAAAGATGAAAGTGCTGTTTATGAGGACAGTGAGGTGGTAAAGAGTAAAACAGAGGAAGAACAATAGACTTATTTGACTAAACTTTATAATAAAGACTGTAAATCAACAAATGTTTTAATATTGTTATTGATTTAACAGCTGTGTATTTAAGCGTATTAATAAAACTATTCAATATATGTCTTGCTTTTTGATGTGTAAACACAGTTCCAACATTCTGCACATATTCAACGTTCAGTTATGCGACATTAATAACAAAGCTGAACAGTTTGGTAAAAAATGGTTGAAATCGATCCAATAGTTTTAAAATTATGCTCGTTTAAAATTTTTTAGTAAATGCCATCACTAATAAAAAACTTAAAGTTAGATACTTTGCTGAAAACATGGTTAAAATCGGTCCAGTAGTTTTGAAGTAATGCGCTGTTGAATGAATATCTCTTACCATCTCTGACGTCATCGATTACGTGGCGGGAGGACAGGGAGGGGTGAACGATCATAATAGGTTTGATTGGAGAGGATATCATTAATAAAAAATTAAAGTCTTACTGATTACTTTGCTGAAAACATGCTTAGATCGACCGAATAGTTTTATAGTTATAGTTATACTTGTTTGACTTTTTTTAGTCAGTACCATCATCGAAAAAAACTTAAGGTCAGATAGTTTGCAGAAAACGCTTTGAAGTTATGTGCTGTTGAATATCTCTTACCATCTATGACGTCATCGATTACGTGAGGGGGGAGTGAATAATATCAGGTTTTACGGGGGGGAAGGGGGGCTTCAAGATGAGTAACTTGTATATGCGTCAAGAATCACAACCAAATAAGGGCATGTTTTGAGTCAGGTTTGCACGCATGTTCTCGTCAAGAATCATAACCAAATATGGGCATGTTTCGGGACTTCTCGATGAGTAACAGGTGTACGGGATTGAGCGGGGGTGGTCGGACGATAATACCAGGTTTGAGGGGGGAGGTCGGACTACAATAATAGGTTTGAGAAACTGTACACTTACCTGAATGAAATTCTATGATGTTTTTGTTTTTTTTTCATACAGTGGACATAATGATGATAAAAAACAGAACTTATGCTTTGTTTTTTTTTTCCCAGTGAAGCTCTGCGATGTGTTTTTATTTTCAAATCATACACATAACGGTGATAAAACAGTGCTCATGTTTTGGTTATTTTTCACAATAAAACTCCATGATGTGTTTTCACACCGTGCCCATAACGGTGATAAAACAGTACTTATCTTTTTGTTTTTTTTTTCACAATGAAACTATATATATATATATATATATACATATATATATATATATATATATATATATATATATATATATATATATATATATATATATATATATATATATATATATATATATATATATATATACATATACATATACATATATATATATATATATATATATATATATATATATATATATATATATATATATAACCAGTCATAGGGAGACCATGCCTAAAAACAGAACTTATGCTTTGTTTTTTTTCCCAGTGAAGCTCTGCGATGTGTTTTTATTTTCAAATCATACACATAACGGTGATAAAACAGTGCTCATGTTTTGGTTATTTTTCACAATAAAACTCCATGATGTGTTTTCACACCGTGCCCATAACGGTGATAAATCAGTACTTATCTTTTTGTTTTTTTTTTACAATGAAACTATATATATATATATATATATATATATATATATATATATATATATATATATATATATATATATATATATATATATATATATATATATATATATATATATATATATATATATATATATATATATATATATATATATATATATATATATAACCAGTCATAGGGAGACCATGCCTTATATTTAGCACTTAGGGAGACCATTTAAATATTTTTTACCGTTGAGTTTAGAAAGACAAAAATTACCAAAAAAATGTTCCTATACGTCGTAGAAAATGAGTGTGATTTTTCTTCTTGTCACAATAAGTAGAAAAATAAACAAAAAAGTTGGTCTACGGTTTTTTTCTATATTTTCCATGGCTTCTTAGGCGACTTGGCTAAAACCACGCAATTTTCCTGGTCTCCTTAAGTGTATCGTTTAATGCTCTGTATATTTGGTCTCCCAAAGTAGCATATTTTGCTACTAGTTGGGTGCTTTTAAAGATTTATTTTAAACCTATGTTTATTGTTATCATTATTATTTGTTATGTATGTGCATTGTTTAGAAGTTATACGCATGTGCGACAGCCTTGAGAGATGACACTATGCATATATTACCAATGACCGAGTCATTTGGTTCTACTTTGCATGCAAATATGCTTCATGTTTATAGGTTAAAATATTGTTACGTCACATTTAAACTCTGCAAAACTACTTTAGAAAGCAAGGAATTGAAGTAGTAATCAATGATAAACAAAATGTCTCTTCAAGTTGTATATATGGTCGCCTTAAGTCGGTTTTTACATCTAGAAATATACAACCAGCAATAAGGAGATCATATATTTTTCATGAATATGTGCAAGATGTTTATATTATTAAGACAAAATAGTGCTAAATGTTATTTAAACTCCTAAAAATTACTTTGGTAGGCAAAAAAAAGTAATGAATACAAAATAAAATGCCCTTGAGGTGTTTTTGAAGTGTTTTATATAAGTGTGAAGCATAGTACCCTTAAGTCGGTTTGCACACTATATATATATATAGTACAATAATATATACACAACGGTATTAGGGAGACCAAAAATTTAGGGAGACCAAAAGTAGGTGTCCTTAATTCTTAGCGTGCTTAAACGCTATGAAACTACACAGTAAACAAAAACGAATGATTCTATAGCATAGTGAATATAATATATTTGTTTTAAAATTAAATTTGTGTGTTGCCACTTGATAATAAGCTAAAAAGCATACATTATTTTTTCCAGATGGTCTCCCTAAGCGCTATTTATATAAGGCATTGTCCCCCTATGAATGGTTGCAGATATATATATATATATAGGAATGCGTTTTATTACGTCATAATGTTTATTACGTCCAT
Source organism: Protula sp. h YS-2021 (assembly GCA_949752745.1). Classification (NCBI taxonomy): domain Eukaryota; kingdom Metazoa; phylum Annelida; class Polychaeta; order Sabellida; family Serpulidae; genus Protula; species Protula sp. h YS-2021. Next base: position 19,978,501 of record OX457026.1, read on the forward strand.
AACATACTCACCTTCACCGTCATGGCCCAGAGAAATAACTACAATGTAACTATGGAGAAATTTGGCGCGTATTTTGTTCCGGCAGCTAACAAAATCAAAGACAATGCAAAGGTATATGGAGGCAACCGGCAAAATGGTGAAGATGTGGGGACGTATATCAGAGACCTGTATAACCTTACTGAGACATATGGGTTACAGAACGGGATCAAAAACCAGTCATACGAGACAAGCTACTGTAGGGCATGGCACAGAAGTGCTCAGAAAAGTTGCCATTCTAAGAAGTTTAAAGCTAGCTTAAACAACAAAGATCTGCAGAACATCAGAATAGTAGGGGAGAAACATTTGGTTCTGCTGCAGTCAATCATCGTGACGTCATCAATCACGTGATCAATTAAACCAATCAATTAAGCCAATTAAGCCCCACCCACTTTCACCTGTCAATCACTGTGACGTCAGAAGTCATAATGACGTGCCCTAGGCGGCATAACTCTAACCCTAGACCATGAATGAGTGCAGTATAAATGAGTACGTTATAAATGAGTGCGTTATGAATGTATGCGTGATAAATGTGTGCGTTATGAATGTGTATGTTATGAATGAGTGTGTGATGAATGTGTGCGTTATGAATGTGTGTGTTATGAATGTAGGGGAAGCAAGGATTCTGAGCCACCTATGACGTCATAATGGTGATGGTGATTGATAGAGCGAGCGCCCGTTCTAATGATGTCATAATGACATCATAATGACGTGATAATGACGTCATGTGAGTAATCATGTGATTTGGTCACATAGTCACATAGTATAGTCTAGGGTTAGGTCGCCCATATGTGGGCTCGAAACAAGCACCCTCCGGCCATGAGTCCTACGCTTTACCGACTAAGCTGTTCCAGATTTAACCAAGATATTCGTGAAAACATGCTATATGAAGTCATAATGCACACATTCATAACAAACATTCATAACACACATTCATAACGCATTCATATCTGTTCCAAAACTGTCATGACAGTCCCAGAGCATCCTATCACGTCATTATGACGTCATCATGAACCCCTCCCAAGACGTACTATGTGTCATGCTATTTACACATGTGACTGAAAGCATAGCGTTTGTTTTAATAACTTTTAAAAAAGTAGATAACTTTCGTCATGTTCAACCGATTTGAATGAAAATTTTACCGTTTGATCCAGTTTTATTTCTAGTTTTAACATAAAGTAGACACAGGCTATTTGCGCATGTGGCTGCAAGTACTTTGTGGGTGAGAAGAGCACGCCATTCAAAGATGTGTTCGAATGGTAAGCTCATTCAAAGACGTGTTCGAATTATTTTTGGAACATATTACGTCATGGTGTTGTTCAACAAGTTTTTTCAACAAGTTCAACCAGTTTAACATGTTCAACATGTTGTTCAACATGTTCAACATGTTGCTCAACAGGTTGCTCAACATGTTCAGCTTGTTGTTCAACATGTTGTCGAACATGTTCAACAGGTTGTTAAATAAGTTGTTACTCAACAAATTGTTGCATATAAAGTTATGTTTAAAGACTTTCTCATCACTTGAAAAGTGTATGTTGTATAAATGCAACATTTGTTTGAAATCTTACAATTGGCCACAAAGTCTTAAAAGGCACTTACAGGATGCTCACACGTCAGAAGGAGAATTGGAGATAGATATGGAAAACCCTGTAAAAACACCTTTCACTGAAGCTTTAGATGAGTCTTCTATGGAAAGTCAAAGCGTCAACATGGCTGAAAAGAATGCATATGCTTGCACAGAATGCGGTGCATTATACAACAGCTTTGTTCAAACACATGGAGCAGTGTGGTGAGGGTGTTGATGACAGGAGCTCTGAAAGTGAGTCAGAAACAGACTCAGAAAGTGAGTCAGAAATAGACGATGACTATGATGCCAAATTTCAAGAAAAGGGTTTAGAACGTGAAGAACAAGGGCTTGAAGACGCGCGTGAAATACCAAGTGATGACCTTTGACCCATTTATAATCATGGACTAAAGCAACTGTTTATGAGACTATACAAATATACCCAACGTCTAGAACAAAGTGAACATTATCAAGCCATTTTAAAGGACTTTAATTACTTTGTTGATGAAAAACATTACAAGTATTCAAAGGCACTAAAGGCGACTATGAGAAGAAACGATGCATTCTTTGAAGAGCCACTAGATAAGGAGAAGGAGGAGGAGGATGACAGCAGTGATGAAGAAAGTGGCATGGACAGTGAGTTGCAACAGAGTGAAACAGATGAAGAAAAATAGACTTATTTGATTAAACTTTATAATAAAGACTTTATAAATGTTGTAATATTTTATTAACTTAAGCGTTTTGTATTGATATATGTCTTGCTTTGAAACATATGAAGCCGTAAGAGGCTAAGGTTCCTGGCGCTGTGCTAATTCACCCGTAAAACATATATTATACTGAAGTATTGTATTATATATTGTAACAGAAAAATAAAAAGTTGAAAGGCATCATATGTGTTTTATTGAATATTACAAATATGCACAATTATCATAAAATTAATATTTCAAATACGTATTATGTTAATACATGTGCCCACTCACAAGAGCTTGATATAAGTTTGCAAATGTTATAAAAACAACTTCACATCAACATAGATAATGTTTACTCATTTCATAGTCTACATATTAAGCATGAAGACAATTTTATTGAACTACATATCAAATGTATATGTCCATTTAGGTCAAAGCTAAGTTTCAAGTTCTTGTCAAGCTTCAAAAACTTCGCTCCAATCTTCTGCACTGAGGGTGATGAAATCATAGCATCCGCTAAGCTCGTCATACTGTTAAAACTGTATACAGTCGTCTCGCTCAATGATTTTCTACTCAACCATCTTCTGATAGTCAGTGCATTTATACACATCCATTTTCTGAAGCATGAGATCCACTGACGTCATTTGCTTCTTCAGCATTTGCCAATCTTTCAATGACAAGAAAATTCCCTTCTTGGTAGGATGTAACCTCCCAGATGTATGATTCGTAATATATTCACGAATGTTAACCATCACTTTATGTTGATATTTCGCCAATTTAATATATATTTCTGCATTAATGGGTATCATAACCGGTAAATCATCTACACTCATCTTCTTCATGGACTTTGTAGTGGCAGCTTTATGCTCCGGTTGTGGCTTCATTTTAGGTTTTGTCTTAATTTTTCGCTTTTTACACTGCGACGTCGTAGCTGGTAACTCATCTCTTTTCATCTTTCTAAGATGTGGTCGCCTTTGACGCTGCTGACGTGACGTCACCTTAAACTTTACCATGTGCATTGCCTTAGACGTTGCTGTAGGTATTGTCTCAGGCTTTGCTGTAAAATTTTCTCCAGGCATTGTCTCAGATTTTTCTACAGACATTGCCATAGATGGTAGCTGTTATTTACTCTTCAGTATCTTGATACTTGAGAGCGGTTGCCTTTTATACTATATAAGGAGATATATATCCCTAGATTATACTATGTGACTATGTGACCAAATCACATGACTAATCACATGATGTCATTATCACGTCATTATGATGTCATTAAGACGTCACTAGAACGGGCGCTCGCTCTATCAATCACCATCAGGCGTAGAAAACCCATGACAGTTCTACACCACCTGTCACGTAATTATGATATCATAGGTGGCTCAGAATCCTTGCTTCCCCTACATTCATTACGCACACAGTTATAACGTACACATTCATAACACACATTCATAACGCACACAATCATCACACACTCATTCATAACATACACTTTCATAACGCACACATTTATCACGCATACATCTATAACGCACTCATTCATAACGTACTCATTTATAACGCACTCATTCATGGTCTAGGGTTAGAGTTATGCCTCCTAGGGAAAGCTGACGTCATTATGACGTCATCATGACTTCTGACGTCACAGTGATTGACAGGTGAAAGTGGGTGGGGCTTAATTGGCTTAATTGATTAATTGGCTCAATTGATCATGTGATTGATTACGTCACGATAATTGACTGCAGCAGAACCAATGTTTCTCCCCTTCTCAGACTGATGGTGGCATATGTCACAAAGTTGCCAGCAAGTAATATATATGCTTGCACAGTAGTATGATAATGGGGGGAATCCAAGGCCCCCCTCCTTCCTTCCTCCCTCCCCCCCCCCCCTAGGCGAACAACATTCTATCAAGTCAGCATGCTAAGTTACACACAACAATTTGATCACATGCAAAAATCGGTTTGCTACAGGACAGGTGGTAAAAATCAAGAAATGACAAAGTTCACAGCGTGAGAAACAATTCCACTAAAACAGGTGGCAAAAATCAAGAGATGAAAGAGCTAACAGCGTGAGAAAGAATTAAACCGTGAGAGAGAGAGAGAGAAAGGCAGCAGGCATAGAGTAAGTCGACCTTACCCTCCCTAATGGAACCATTGAAATATGACTAATTAAATATTATCAGTGAAAATAGACATAGAAATGTAGTTACTATGTAAAAAAAAAAAAAAAGTCATAGAGTCCCATTATGTCACAGAGTCACATGATGTCACAGTCACATGTTGTCACATAATGTTACAGGGTCACAAAAGTGAACAAAAACCAACAATGTGTAGAATTGTCTGAAACGGATAAATATGCAAAAATCACAACTTCGACCCCGGGGGGGGGGGGGGGGGGAGGTCGACCCAAAAAACCAAAAATGTTTAGAATTGTCTGAAACGGATAAATATGCAAAAATCGCAAATTCGACCCCCGGGGGGAGGGGGGTGGGGGAGGTCGACCCAAAAAACCAAAATGTTTAGAATTGTCTGAAACCGATAAATATGCAAAAATCGAAAATTCGACCCCCGGGGGGGGGGGGAGGGGGGTAAGGTCGACTTACTCTTTGCCTGCTGCCTCTCTCTCTCATGGTTTGCCTCTTACTTTAATTCTTTCTCACGCTGTTAGCTCTTTCATCTCTTGATTTTTGCCACCTGTTTTAGTGGAATTGTTTCTCACGCTGTGAACTTTGTCATTTCTTGATTTTTACCACCTGTCCTGTAGCAAACCGATTTTGCATGTGATCAAATTGCTGTGTGTAACTTAGCATGCTGACTTGATAGAATGTTGCTCGCCTGGGGGGGGGGGGGGGGAGGAGGGAGGAGGGAGGGAGGGAGGGAGGGAGGGGGCCTGGGCTGGAATCCCCATTATCATACTACTTTGCACGTTTCGACGTGATTAGGCCTACGTCCTTTACAGCTGATGCAAGCTCAAATCGTCTAAGAGGGAGGGTGAGGAAATTATGCCCCAGTGATCTCGAGTGGGTATTCCAACCAGAAAATGACACACTAAATTGCAAAATGGTGACAAAGAAATGACAGGCCAAGCATCGAAACACGAAACGATTTTTCTAGCTTTTCTTAAAATCATTGCCTAAAAGAGGCACAGATCTGAGTTTATTGGAAGCACTGAGAGCATGTTGGCAGCTTTGAGAGCAGGAGATTAATTTCAATGCTGTCAAGCAAATAGGTCGCATTTGTCCAAGGCTGTATCCAAATAGCTAGCCTGTTGGGCTATGTATTATGAAAACCTTACAATATTTACTCAAAATTGATAAATGAAAGAAGTGAACAATCTGTTGTGTTTGGTGGTTAGCAAGAGAGAGAAAAGCAATGCTAACAGTTCGGGTGTATTTATTCAAACCTCCTCAAAATGGCGATAATGTGGTCATGTGGTATTTGGTGGTTTTGGGTTATTCACATTAAGTTATGAATGATGATCAATACCAAACACAGATAATAAATACCAAACACAATCCCAATGTTCTCACTATACATTTTAAGCAATCGAATGGATGTTTTATGCAACAACAACAAATAACACACGGCAAGATTAAAGTGTTTATAATTGGTAAGAATTATCATTGGTTGTTAGTGTTGAAACTGATGGATGTTATTTTTTCCAAGACTGTATTAAAATTTTGATTTGACAAGTCATGGGGCGAGATTGGTTTGTATGGGCGATAATAGAACATAGGAAAGCTTGTGACGACAGAAACGAGAATTCGAGTATGTTCACTGGGGTTCTACCAGTTACACACACTTGAGACCCTCATGAGCTCCTTAGGGATCTTGGCCAAAAAATCTCTAACAACGTATTTATTATCCAAGTATTTCATTTTTATACTTTTTACATTGTTTTGTTTCGATCAGTCGAAAGGTGAAATAAGGTACAAGGGGGAGGAGAACGAATGGCTACAGTAGATCCAAATTGGTGAAATTGAAAAGACCATCTTCCGTGGCTGAAAACAATTTTTATTTGTCACATATCGCAAAATAAGGAAGATTTGAGCATAAAAGGTCGCCAAATTTGCATCTGGCTAATTAAGTTTAGTCGGAATTGAACATTTTGTTGTCACCAATTACGATCTACTGTAACCATTTCTATCTCCGCTCCCTCGTACTCGTACGAGTAAGCCACACTTTGGGTGTTCCGAATAAAATGCGCAAAAATATAAACTAACCGGGTAAAAATCAAGGCTGGTATGATTTAAATCATGATTCAAATCGTGATTTAAATCAACGTAAAAAATCACGAGTTTTGATTTTTTTAAATTTAAAATATGTGTCATTCATACTGTGTTCACTGAAGGCACTTGGAGACGCCTTTTTCAGGCCCTAACCCTTCGGATTGGGGCCTATAGGTTTGGGGTGTCTGTCCATCTGTCCGTCATCGCTTTATACCCCTGTGAATTTGGGGGGCGGTTGGGGCCTGCTTTGGTTTAACAAATACTTACTTGTCCAACAAGGCATTTCATAAAATACAAGGAGGAGGAGAACGAATGGCTACAGTAGATCCAAATTAGTGAAATTGAAAAGACCATCTTTCGTGACTAAAAACAATTTTTGTTTGTCAAATATCGCAAAATAAGGAATATTTGAGTATAAAAGTTCGCCAAATTTGCATCTGGCTAATTAAGTTTAGTCAGAATTGAACATTTTGTTGTCACCAATTACGATCTCCTTCGTACGCTTATTAGTGCACATGAGCCTGCGAGGGGGGGGGGGGGGGGGGGGGGAGAACGGCTTTAGCTAGGGGCAGCACGCTTTAAGCAGGTAAGTGCCTCTGGTGTTTGAAAAGAAACCCTTGAGTCTCATAGTATTATGACTGTTTGAGCAAGTAGTCTGGAGTGAGTATGTAATCGCACAACCGCTCTTCAGAAACTCCCGGTAGCATCGGTATCTGCCACGTACTCTGGCCTTTCTCTCAACCGCATGTACTTGTAAACAAAGTATTAGTGTTGCGCGTCGAGCGAGGCTATTTAAATCGCCCCCCCCCCCCCGCCCATATCACTGCTTTTTCGATTGTTAATTGAAAAAACCTCGGGAGTGGAAAAGGCTGGAAACTGGCGTTTTGCTACCGATCGCTCAATAATGAAAAACTGAACTTGAAGACAGATATTTGAACATTTGAAAATTGAGGACAGTTGTCACAGTGAAATATAAATGTTTTTGTATTACAAGAGAGTGTCGCGAGGCTTCAGTTAACTGTTAAAGGTGGTGCTTTTGGATATTTTGTCAGTTTTTTAGTTTGATATAAATCAAAAACATCCAAAAAAATCAGATTAAAATTTAAAAAATTAATGATTTTCTTTTTTAAAGCGGATTTTTTTCCTGCCCTGGTAAAAATGAAATAAATGATAGACAGATTTCGCCTAAATATCAAATCTCGCTTGCACCAAAGAGCATGCAAGTTTTTTAAAACTCCATTAAGTGTTTTAACAAGTAGTTTTATGTCCAATGTCTTTTATATTCCGAGTCTGAGCCGTTTTGCTATATTTCCTTATTTTTTTCTATCAGGTCTTTCATTTTTTACCCGGTTCCCTTGCAGTCGAAATTCAAAGTTCTTGCGCATTTTATTCGAAACACCCAAATTGTGATTAGGCTTAGCAGATTCACAGTTTCGTCTATCATTGCGAGATTTACGTAAAATAGGACTCCAGTCTTTTTGGGGATAAACATAGAAGCAAAGAAACATAGGAATCAAATGGACAACATATACGAATCGATTGGAAATAGATATAGCGCTCTTTTTGTGTTAGATAACCTTAGGGGTCCACTTGGTATCTTATCTGTTAACATGCCGCAAAGATGTCCGAAAAAAGCGCCAAGAAAGGGGGTGATCATCAGGCCAGGGGGTATTTTTCTTCCAGTACTCCGCTTTTCCTACCAAAAGGGCATTTTTTCGGAATTTCATTCCGTGTTTGGTTAAAAAGGGGGTAGTATGTCAAAATTAGCATTCCGCGTTTAGGGGTTTTTAAAAAGTCGTGGACATGCATGGTAACCAGCTGGTAAGTGAGTCCGCCCTCTCTCGTCCTTCCAGGGTAAAGACCCATTATAATAATGTCATAAATAAATTTCCCCACATTCCAATAAAGTTTTGATACGCAATGGTAAAGAAAATCAATAGCGTATTTTACTTCTTTGTTTCTTTATGTTTTTCCACACTGGAATCGGGCGAGTTTCCTCCACCGAGGACGCCGTGAACTGGCTTATTTATCCTTTGGGCGATAAGACCGTGGCCTACAATTAATTTTACTTTGATGTTCTGCTGAACACTCTCAAATTTGGAACTTTCCAGGAGATTGCTCTGCCTGAAACGAACATGAAATCACATAGTTTGGTCCTTATAAAATGTGGGGTCTTTCGATTCGATTTTAGCTTTTTTCGCCTAATAATAGCACCCTTAGAATTCACCAGCGTCCCCGGATTTTTATGCCGATTTCTCTCTTATTCACAAACTCATAACCACGGCACTAATAAACATATGGCAGTCATTTTTTCAGCAAATATAATCTATACCTATGTGTTTTGTACCATTTCTTTCTCGGTTCAGTTTCAAAAATACTTGTTATAAACATAGTTACTGCGGTACCACCTTTCCGTAACTCCTTGCTTGTTTATATTCTGCTTGAGGTCCATGGCCTATTAGAGGCGCTAATTCTCTGATATAAAAATAATGTTTACATTAAAAAAAAACATTGTTGTGTGTTTAAAATGCGCCCTAATAATGAAGAAAATTGGTGAAGAAATAACACAATGATAGCCAGTCAAAAACACCCACCCAAATGCGTGTAAATCGTAAAATAAAAAAAAAATTGAAGTGCAAAAATGAAAATTTCAAAGGTAAATATTTTTCTTTTTTCTTCACATAGATAAATTCTGTAGACAGTTTTGTACAAAGGGGCATATTATTCAACAATAAATGCGCATTTGCAATATTGGCATTTCATAAGTGCATCATGATTTTAAAAAAAAGTAAAAAGAAAAAAAAGGAAATAATTTTATTTAAATAATTTGAGGGACCAAGAGGCTGTCAAAAACTATACATATAAATGGACAAGTATGTCCCCCATAAATCTTAAACGAATGGTTACTTGCCATCATACGGTTATCTGGCACCAGGAAATTGGCTACATGGCCTAGAACGCCGTGTTTTTATCTCACGCTCAATGTTCACCAGAGTGCGATGAAGTCATTATCCAACTTAGGATTTTTTTGCCGTGGCCCGCCGGGCCACGAGCCTAAAAAACTTGGTGGCCCGAGCCAAAATCTGGTGGCCCGGATTATTTTTGCAAATAAAACGATAAAACAAAATAAAATAGAATAAAAACCCTCAAAATACTTTTTTGACATTAATATTCACTCATGTGACAATCTTAAATTTTTCATTCAATGTTTTCCGCCAATCCAAGTGTAAGCCATGCTGCCTTCTCTTCACATGCGGTGGATTCTGTGTCAACCGTTTTCGTGATTTCAAAGTCTCGAGCGCATAATGACTAAAAAAATTATTTAAAAAAATTATCCCTCTCTTTCAAATGTTTCGTGGCCCGCCGGGCCACCAGCCCCCAAATTCTGGTGGCCCGAGTCAAAATCTGGTGGCCACGGGCCACCGGGCCACCGTAATTTTCAACCCTGAACTGTAAAAGAAACAAAGTGGAGTATTTGTTTGAGATTTATCATAAGATGCGCCAAGAGCAAGTTTGTTGGAGCAGAAACAAATTTTTATGAGGAGGTTACAACTGAAAACGTGGACCGAACCCTTCTGGGCCTAATTTAGGCTTAGCAGTTGACCTTCAAGACACACCCATTAGCCCAAGGCGCGCGTGCTTCCTGGGGGCCATTATGGATATTCCACCACCTTCCCAGTCGTCCATACAAAGCATATCAAATACAGTTTCTGATGCCATAACTTACTTAAATAAAAGAGACTTGGAGGAAAATGTGCAGCGTATAAGAACTGTGAAAAAGTGGAGGAGAGAGACGACGTATCTAATTAATATTGCCGTGGATGCCAAGTTTAACTCTACAACATCTGTAAGTAGAAAAAAGCCAGGTCATACTGCTGCCAAGCAGTTGGGTTAGCACTCGTAACTGTTACGGGTAAGAAGTATATTGTCACGATATCTATCCAAAACAAGCTGCCTTGGCTGAAAAATCAAGGAATGGATGTGAAACGTCCCGGGGGCTATAAAGACTGCACTGCAAGTCGTTCGAAATTTTTCCCACTTGTTGAGTAGAATTAGCTACTATAGATGGGGATGCACGGTCTGCCGTAGGAATTCCCTGACGCCATAAGAATGTTTCACCCAGGGTGGGAAATTAAACGGCAGGCCAAAATAATGGATCTCGTTCAAACACAATTCCGACGGTGCTACAAGACAAACTTCAGCGCCGGTATTTTCCCGGAGTGCTCAACAAGAGAGAACAAGACTCCCGAACAAATTGTACTTAACCAAGACGTAAAGGCACGCTGTAATTTGTAATTTGCTGCTCGGGGGGCTGCTCCAAATGCAAGCGCAATGCTGTTGTGCGCAGCGGTGGTGAAGAAAAAATAGTTGGTGGTCACGCTCTTATTATCAGGTGCCAGACACAAACTAACTACTATAGACATAACAGACAATGGCAAGTAGTTCTTCTCGAGATTCTCAAAGTCTACCATTGCTACCCTGGAGAAGATGAAACTCCAAACAGATACCCAAAATGTGAAGTAGCCAATCGTTCTTTAAGTGTTTCTTTGCCAAAAAAATAAATGTCAATTTTTCGATAAATGTCTTTGGGCGTGGTACATAGACAATTCACCGTCGGAATAATGATGATGGCCAATCCAGTGTTCAAAAATGCGAAGCAGCTGGATTTTGAATTGTAACGAAAACCACGCAGGACATTGCGCTCCATGAATGTCTGTGGAGAAGGGAAGGGGGAATGAATCCCCAAAACGACCTTCAACTTTAACAAGACGCCTTCAGTCCAAAGATTATGCCTAAGCACAAGCTGGCAACACCGAGCATGACGCATACAAGATAAATCGACTTTTATCTTAATCGATTTTTAAAAAATCTTTGGACAAAGTCAAAATATAAATACATGTATATTGGTTTCCCAATCTGAATATGTATTGTTATTATTCTTTCGCTGGTAAATTTTGTTATCAACGTGGAAGATTTCTGTATAAAATAGCAGGAAAAAGTTGAGGTCAGCAGTGTGTCCACGGGTATGGAATGGTAGATTTGGACAAAGTAAAAAAATTCGCAAGGCAATGGACAAATTAACTAGAACCTCTTTTCGCTAGCGAAATGTTAAACACTTGACAAAAATTAAAACGCAAAAGTACTTCCTTCAATGGGTTATTTCTTGAATAATATATTGCAAACAACACAGCTTGAATACGTCTTATAAGCCGAGTAGTGTTTGGTTTTTGTTGATTAAGCTTTTATTGGCTGATCAGGAATCCGCCGTGTTGTCTATTTACGCAGTGAGAGCTCGCACAAAGCTGGAGCAACTGTGTATTCTATGATGTCGTTAAATACTACGCATTTACTTGCAAAAAATACTCTTTTCACATGGCGTTTTAACAAAGAAAACGAAATCAAAGACTAAAATAAAAAGTGACGTGCACACGTTCAGATCAAGCTCTCCGTAAGTTCCAAGTTTCATGGTCCTAGGGCCCATAGTGTCAGAGAAGTAGACACAAAAAAATCGGAAAACTGTCAAGAAGAAAAAAAAGGACGAACGGCTGCTCGCACAAATTCATGTAACCCTTGCAAGCCAAAGGCTTGTCAGGTGTTAAATATACGTGTCCCATAAGTAATGCTTGGAAGAACACTACAGCTCAAAGACTAACTCTCATAGCTTACTCCAGCGACTTCACCGACAATGAGTTTGATATAAGTCACTTAGATATGCTACACCTTATGTGTCTTGTACGAGCACTTTTTGCCGAACCTCATGATATCAACATTGCACGAGGCCGTTGTGTCGTGCAGGGGCAGTACATGCGCCACTGCATGTACAAAGAATGATTGGTACAACTGAAAATGTAATTGTAAGTTCTGTGCATAAAGACTTGTAATATTTATGTATTTACCCCGTCCCGCTACTATCCAGCCACTGTCCGTCCATACTGCTTCCCCCCCTCACCCACCACCATCACAACTCAGCAGAAGGAGAGTATGTCCAGTTACCACATTTTAGACGAATTTATTTTTCCTACATAACGCATAAGTTTTATTGTCATGTCTGTTTAATAATGCTTTTAATGTCTATATGGTATTTCTGGGATGTAAGACTATTTTAGCTCAAACAATGTGTCAAATAAAAGGTTACGGTGCATAAAGTTCAAAAGGCAATTATTCATGAGTGTGTGAAGTTTCAGGTTCGATTGTTAGCTATTTTTGTAACTCTTTGCTTATGTTCTACCAGGAAGTAAAGATGCTGTTGGTTCAAAAGGGATATTATATATGAATGTGTGAAATTTCGGATTCGGTTGTTGGCTATTTGTAACTCCTTGCTCAAGTTCTACCAGGAAGTGTAATTGCGGTTCATAGCCATAAGATAGAGCAAACACTATGTTATGAAACATGTTGTACCTGTCGTAATTGACAAGTTTGTATACTTACTAGGACATCCTTGACATTGTTCATATTAAAAACACAAGAGGTTTTTATCTGTTTTATTGTTATAAATTATGCATAAAGAAATGCGTAATCAGTTGTTTGTTCCGCTCTGGTTGTTCGTACTCGTTTAACATGTGTCAGCATTTACGTTCTCTCAGTCGCTATATCAGTGTAGAAAAAACATAAAATTGTGTCCGTTAGTAATCGGAGAAAGTTCAAACTTGGTGGGTTAAATTACTTGGTAGGTTCGAAAAAGTCTGTCAAATTTTGTCGAGAGTAGAACGAATGAAAGCGGCCTATGACGTCATCACGTGAGATATGTATTTAATGTGAATAAGATCTTGTAATGGACTGGCAGTTATATGTGGTTATCCTTACACCCCTCGTTATGTGAAATATATATAATTCCAAGTTGAAGTTGTTTGTGGTAACCTTACATCCCTCGTTATATGAACTCGCCCTACCCACGTCATTTGTTGGTGGTCAGTTCCCTTACATTTGTGCCTTGTCATTCCAAAGGAATCTGTTCTGTTTAGCATGTGACAATAGGACTTAAAAAGTGTTGGTGGTACTAATGCCGGTAAGTTTATTTTTTATAGATAAATATTAACATTGAAATATTATCATGGGATCTATATGAGTATTTAGTTTTAATTTGTATTTAAATTCATAGCTTTTTGGTTTAGGAACTCATATTAGTGTTTGTTCATTTCAGTGAACCTTTCAATAAAGAAGTACACGACTGCCACCCGCCTTTTTTTATTAGCCCTCGGCCACAGGCCGTTACAGTTCACGGCAACATCATGAGCCTTGTCATGTGGTAAACACCCGGAGCCGAGTCGACCAGAGCCACCCCAGAGCCGCGCCGCAACCCGGGGCTGTTTTATGGAGGATGTCATAGAATTCATGTACTCGAGTACAGGCATTTTCGCTCCAGTGGCACCGACAGAATGGAGATCAGTGCAGTGTCGTGTGCATCATGTGCATTACAGGCACAGTTCCCGCATTCATGCTGGGTCGCGATCAGTTTTCGGGTTTCCGCTACAAAACCCTCTAACTATATGGAAACATGGACAGTAGCCAGGGTAGAAGGAACAGTCTGCGCCCATTTAGTTTTCGGGTTTCCGCTACAAAACTCTCCAACTACACGGAAACAGGGACAATAGCCAGGTCAAAAGGAACAGGTTGAGCTTCGTAAAGTTTGTGGCCTGTACAGGCAACATGGCCAACAACAAGGAGCTTTCTGCATCGTGTTTGTTCAAGGAATCTGATTCAATAATGTTCAATATTGGTTTGACACCTTTCAACCATATATATTTTTTTTTAATAAACGTGAACCTTGGTGACTTTTCCACTGGTCCGGCATAGCTCATGTGGTAGAGCGAGGGACTTTAGCAATGTGTATGATTTTTATTGATGCGAAGGTTGTGGGTTCAAATCCCTTGGGGAACTGGGTTTTCAGGTATTGTGTACAGCTTGTGTGCGTTGTTGAAACAGTGCGTCGTGAAAAGGGGTTGAATACTTTTGGGAAACTGATGTACCTTGTGGATCTTACGTGTTTGCTGTAAGGGTGCGTTTGAAAAATCTGAAATTGAAAAAATCTGAAATTGGGACGTTATGATCGATATGAAATATAAGTTAATTTGTGCGCAGAATGTGAATGTAGTCTCCGTGGCCGTGTGGTCAGAGGAGCTGGTTTAGTAATCATGAGGTCCCGAGTTCGACTCCCGCTTGTGGTGCAAATTTTGTTGTGATGTTTAGCTTCCCATCAAAGTTCAAGCTTATTTCACAACCATTTGAGAAAATTATGGGATTAAAACTACTTATGGTCTAAAACTTTGTTGGTTTAATTGGTTTAAAACTTTTCATGAACTGTATTTCATAACGGACTTGTTATGTTGGTTAATAAATTATGAAAATGCGTGGTACCCGGTGTGGTGCAGGGGTTTGCACTCTGCGCTTTAACGCAAAGGTTCCCGGTTCAACTCCCACTTGCTCTGTTTAGTAATTATATTTTATTTTATTTTTTATACCTTTGTAACTTGTAAAACAAATCATATGTTTGTACTTTTAAAATGCGTTATGGGTATTGGTGTATTGTCATGTCATCAGTAGTCCTGAATTTACTTTAACATAAAATTATGTTTAGAATGTGAAACTTTAGGATGAAACATCTTGTTCAGGATTTTTTGAAACTGTCTATTTTTGAACACAATAGGACACTCCTTCTATCCAGATGGACAGAAATTGTTGATTTTAGCTCAACAATGCTTCCTCTGGTTTAAAATAAACAAACAAAAACTTATCTTTTATCAGATGATCTTTGAATTGTTAGCTATAACACTTAACAATTCAGTTATCTGGTTTATAATAAACAAACAAAAATCTTCTTCATCAGATGGATTTTGAATTGTTGGTTGCGTCACTTAACAATTCAGTCCTCTGGTTTCATAAATATACACACTTTCCGGTTGGATTTTGGTTGATTCTGTGTCTTGCTAGTTGTTGAATCTTGTTCCTTTCTATTAGTTAATCCATTTATACCTGGCTTGGTTCGTATTTAAGCGGTTTATTTTGGAATATTTTGTTGCCTCTTGTTTTGTGGTTTTGCCTAGCAAAGGTTCTCACCTTTCTCTCCTTGGTCTACCAGCTCTTCTATAGGTTTAGGATTTCAGTTCAACTCAAGGGCTTTCTGGGGTGATTATTGGTTGGCTCCGGCGTTTTTTATAGTTTGATCACAGCACATTTGTGTGTTTAGTTGCACATTAGCTGGTGCACACAGTAGTTACGATTTAGTAGCTCTTTTTTGGTAGTTTGCTAGCTTAGTGACTTAGTCTTGAGTAACATTGACAGTGTAGTGCAATCTTCTTAGTTCAGTTTTATTCGTCAGTGTGTTACCTTGTGCGTCAAAGACACAAGCTTCTAGACTTGTTATGGAACCTGCAAAGGCAAGTTCAATTGATGTAGACCCAGACGCCAGTCGGGATCTGGAGTCGGATAGAGGTTCTGGGGACACAAAGGCCGATGTTCGGGCAAGTACTCGCAGGCGTGTCCAGACTGAAAAGGGTCATCTTTACGACGTTTCTGTGCAAACAAGGAATCTCATGTCACACTCGCGCATGTTGAAAAGGTCAATGCGCAATGTCGACGATGCGTTGTCAGAGGATATGGAGATATCCAAACTGAAATTGGTGCGAAACGAGTTTCGCGAGGAATTCGAAAAATTCGTGGATAACTTTGCCAGGCTGGTAGAGTTTGCAGGTGACGATCTGGAGGATTCACGAGTTGAATATTTTGAAAATATTGAGTCGTCTGGTGATTCAATTTTGATGAGCGTTAATAGCACGATCCGCGGTCTTGGCAAAGCTGCTGTTCCAGAAAAGGAGAGACACAGTAGCGATGTTAAGCGTCCAGAGAGAGATACACAGGCCTTGATCGACACGCTGTGTACTCAATTGTCTCTGTCTCGACTCCCGACACCAGAGCCATCTGTATTTACGGGCGATGTGCTATCGTACCCTAGCTGGAAAATGTCTTTTGAGACATTGATTTCCCACAGAGGCATTCCTGAAGAGGAGCGACTTCACTACTTGAAGCGTTATGTCGATGGTGAAGCTAAGGAGTGTATTGACTGCTACTTCATAATTGGAACTGCAAGTGCATATGCAGAAGCAGTTCGCGATCTTGACCAGAGATTTGGCAACAGTTTTGTCATAGGCGAGAGAATGAGGGATAAACTAGACGAGTTTCCTCGCATATCGTCTAAGGATTACGGTGGACTCCGAAAACTGGTTGACTATCTCAAGCAGTGCCAGTCTGGTATGACCTCTATTCCAGGTTTAGAGTTCCTCGATGATCCCAGAGAGATGCGACGTATCTTGCAGAAGCTTCCAGATTGGCTCGTTCAAAGGTGGAGGCGTGTTGTGGCAGAAATACAGTCAACAAAAATGAAGCTCCCAAAGTTCTCCGATTTTGTGCACTTCTTGACGAAGGAGTCGGAAATAGCGAATGAGCCGTTCACTCTGTTTTCTGTGGAGAGCAAGACTGCATCACACAAGTCTTCAAGGCAGTCTACTTCTCATTTGTCTCACAACAAAGGGTCTTCTACTTCTGGTGTTTGCTCCTTTTGCAAGAAGACTCACTTGACCTCCTCGTGCAAGGCGTTTGCCTCGAAGTCCGTCAAAGAAAAGAAAGCTCATGTGCTAGAGCACAAACTCTGCTGGGGCTGTCTGCAACCTGGTCACATTAAGAAAAAATGTGGCCATTCATCACAGTGTGACATGTAAGAAACGTCATCCCACCTGTGTTCACGACTGTTGGGACAATTACTCCAAGTCAAAAGGTGCTACCAAGGAAAATGTGGAACGACAAAATACTGATCTAAAGGTAGATGCTCCGACCTTTGTCCCACAGTGTGCTACGTCGATGCAGAATGTTCCCCAGGGAGGCACTGCTGTCCGTTGGGACAATGCACAAATTGCTGCTCATACTGGTGCTACATCTAGTGAAGCTGGTGGTCTAAGTAGCATGATAGTGCCAGTTTATATTTCGCATATAGATAGACCTCACAAGGAACGCTTGGTGTACGCCCTTTTAGACACACAGTCGGACACGAACTTTATCTTAGAAGATACCAGAAAGGCTTTGGGAGTTCGTGGTCCAAGGGTTAGCTTGTCCTTATCGACAATGCTTGCCGAGCACAGGACAGTTTACAGCAACAAAATCACAGGTCTTATGTTTAGACCATTTGATAGTGATAAAAGACAGAAGTTGCCCCCACTCTACAGTCGCAGTATCATACCAGCAAATCGGGGTCATATTCCTACAGCAGAAATGACCCAGAAATGGCCTCATCTGCAACATTTGGGACACAAACTCATGCCAGTTTGTGACAATGCCGAAATAGGCTTACTAATAGGCTATAACTCAGATGGCCTTCTTACCCCACGAGAGATTGTTACAGCAAAACGTGGTCCGTATGCTCAGAGAACAGATCTCGGGTGGGGCATAGTCGGTGGACTACAACGCAGTGGCTGATGGGTTTGGTTGCAGTCATCGAGTGTTTGCATATGAAGTTGGCAACAAAGTGAATCACATTGCTTTCCAGTCTAGGACAAAGGAAGAGTTATTCCCCAGAGAAGTCTTAAAGGTGCTGGAAAGGAACTTCAAAGACTTAGAGCAAGGAACGGGTCTATCGGTCGATGATCGCACGTTCATGAACCTGATGGCAGATAACGTCAGACAAGATCAAGATGGACACTATGTTTTGCCTCTACCCTTTAGGGAGCAAGATCCCAAGCTACCAGATAACCGTGCCCTAGCTCATAGAAGATTGATGGGTCTAAAAGCTAGACTGCAGAAAAATGCAGATTACAAGAAACAGTACGTTTCGTTTCTTAACGAAATGATAGACAATGGTTTCGCCGAGTTAGTTGAAAACCCGAACGCTGGTGATATAGCGTGGTATATTCCACATCATGGGGTTTTCAACTCGCGAAAGGGAAACTTGAGGGTAGTCTTCGACTGCAGCTTCCGGTTCGAAGGGAAATCATTGAATGACTGCCTGCTCAGCGGACCCGATTTGACAAACTCACTTGTGGGCGTGCTGCTTCGTTTCAGAAGAGAGAGAGTTGCATTTTCTTGTGACGTCAAGAAAATGTTCTACCAATTTAGAGTGCCTGCTCACCAACGCGACTTCCTTCGCTTTTTATGGTGGCAAGATGGTGACTTGTCAAGGGAGCCATGTATTTATAGAATGTGTGTACACATATTTGGGGCTTCTTCATCCCCTGCATGCTCCAGTTACGGACTCAAACAAACCGCCAAGGATTATGAGGACGTTTATGGAACTGATGTTGGAGACTTTCTCAGATCACAGTTTTATGTGGATGACGGTCTCACATCGCTGGGCAATGAAGCATCAGCAATTAGCCTCATCCAAAGGACAATGCAGCTATGCGCAAGGGCAAACTTGCAACTTCATAAATTCGTCTCAAATTCACCAGAAGTCATGCAAAGCATTGCTGATGACGACAGTAGTTCTGACACGAAAGTAGATCTGCATTTTGAGCAAACGCCATCAGAAAGTGCGCTAGGCGTTGAATGGAATGTTCGTTCAGACGTGTTTAAATTTAGAATTGTAGCCAAAGAAAAGCCCATGACGAGACGAGAGATGTTATCGATAGTCTCCTCGATATACGACCCCTTGGGGTTTATATCGCCATATACCCTGATTGGAAAGGGGATTCTTCAGGACCTTTGCACGAGTGGCGCCGGATGGGATGACAACGTTTCTGAAGATTTGGCATTGAGATGGCAAAACTGGACTGACAGTATGTCGGATTTGCCAAAGGTGGAAATCACAAGATGCATCAAACCCCGAAACTTTATAGTGGAGGAGACGCAGTTCCATCACTTCTGTGATGCCTCTTCCTTGGGATATGGATGCGCTAGTTACATTCGTCTGCTGAACAAAACCGGAAATCCCCATGTGTCATTGGTGTTTGGAAAGTCACGCGTTTCTCCTATAAAGTCTGTCACCATACCTCGTTTGGAACTGACAGCGGCTGTTTTAGCTGTCAAAACAGCCCAGCTATTAGAGCGAGAACTTGAATTGCCAAATGCACGGCACTTCTTCTACACAGATAGCAGAGTCGTATTGGGATATATAACAAACACCTCTAGGCGCTTTCACGTATTTGTGGCCAATCGCATAGGTTATATCCTTTCACACTCTGACAGGAAACAATGGCAGCATGTGCCTGGGACACAGAATGTTGCTGACTTGGCCTCTAGAGGCAGTCTAGTGAACGAGCTCCTTCAGTCCAGGTGGTTTAGCGGTCCTTCATTTCTGTGGGAGCGCACATTGCCACAGACACAGGAAGTTTATGAATGCTGCACCTCAGATCCAGAAGTTAAGGAAGTAATTGCTTTGGCTAGTACAGCCTCAGCAAAATTCGATGTTAGCCGTTTTAGTCATATTTCAGATTGGCTTCGGTTACAGAAGGCAGTGGCCTTGATATTGGCCTGGAAATCGTCACTGACGTCAAAGCACAAGCCTAAAACTATTCTTGTTGATTCAACACAGGCCTCTGACTTAGCTTCAGCAGAGGCACAAGTGTTGAAATTAGTGCAACGGAGCGAATTTCCTATGGAATATGCTGCGCTATCTGCTGGTCATTCCGTCCATTTATCAAGTCCTTTGAGCAAACTGGATTGCTTCTTGCAAGATGGTCTCATCAGAGTAGGTGGTCGTCTCCGACACAGCAGCATGCCTGACGAAACGATGCATCCAGTAGTCATTCCTAAGAAATCTCACTTGGCTAAGCTCATAGTAGCGTACTGCCATTCCAAGACTCTGCATCAGGGGAGGGGCACAACACTAAATGAAATCAGGGCATCTGGATATTGGATTATCGGTTGCAGAGATCTAGTGCATCGCTACATTCAGAGTTGCTTCACGTGTAGACGCCTACGTGCTGCCCCCGAGAGTCAGAAAATGGCAGATTTACCACGTGATCGTGTACAGCCAAGTCCAGTGTTTACCTTTTGTGGGGTAGACTTTTTTGGACCGTTCGTTGTTCGAGAGGGCAGAAAGGAGCTCAAACAGATGGGGATGTTTATTTACCTGTCTTTCTTCTCGCGCTGTCCATTTAGAAATTGCAAATGCTTTGACCACAGGCTCTTTTATAAACGCCCTACGACGGTTCACTGCTCTCCGTGGTCCAATCTCCTTGCTGAGATGTGACCAAGGAACCAATTTCGTCGGAGCCAGTCGTGAACTAAAAGAGGCTCTTCGTGAAATCGAAGATGAGAAAGTAAAGGCTTTTCTGCTAAAGAATAGTTGTCTTTGTGAGTTAAGATTTAATCCGCCAACCGCCAGTCACATGGGAGGAGTCTGGGAAAGACTCGTACGCTCAGTGAAGAGCATTCTTTCTACGCTGTTGTTTCAGCAAGGTACTCAATTAGACGATGAGTCATTGAGAACATTCATAACAGAGGTAGCTGCTATTATAAATGGCAAACCATTGACTTCGGACCCTTTTTCCGATCCGAATTTCCCAGAGCCCCTTACACCAAACCACTTGTTAACCATGAAGAGCAAAGTTATTGTCTCCCCACCTGGCGAGTTCCAACGTGAAGATTTGTACTCCATTAAACGTTGGAGAAGAGTTCAATTTTTGGTTAATCAATTTTGGTTACGGTGGCGTCTGGAATTTGTACATATTTTGCAGTCTAGAAACAAATGGCGGCGTCCGAAACGCAGCATTCAGGTTGACGATGTTGTTCTGGTTAAGGATGAGGAATCCTCGAGAAACAAGTGGAGGTTAGCTAGAGTTTCAAAGGTCAATCTTTCGGCGGATAAACGTGTTCGTAGCGTCCGGATAGTCCTAGGAGACCGAAATCTGACCAAATCTGGCAAGCGATTACACAACCTCACAGAACTAGAAAGACCAGTGCATAACCTAGTTCTTCTTGTAGAAGCAGTGTAACAGGTGTATATTTCTGAACAGCAGAAATGTAACGAGTCAATTGATATCGTAATTTATATTGTTTAGAAGTCTGTTCAATACTGAACACCATTATAACTTTTTTTGTTCTGTTATTAATATTAGAATGTATAATCAATATCGGTTCAATAGTTATAAAAATTAAAGTAATTTTTGGGGAGCCATGTAATGGACTGGCAGTTATATGTGGTTATCCTTACACCCCTCGTTATGTGAAATATATATAATTCCAAGTTGAAGTTGTTTGTGGTAACCTTACATCCCTCGTTATATGAACTCGCCCTACCCACGTCATTTGTTGGTGGTCAGTTCCCTTACATTTGTGCCTTGTCATTCCAAAGGAATCTGTTCTGTTTAGCATGTGACAATAGGACTTAAAAAGTGTTGGTGGTACTAATGCCGGTAAGTTTATTTTTTATAGATAAATATTAACATTGAAATATTATCATGGGATCTATATGAGTATTTAGTTTTAATTTGTATTTAAATTCATAGCTTTTTGGTTTAGGAACTCATATTAGTGTTTGTTCATTTCAGTGAACCTTTCAATAAAGAAGTACACGACTGCCACCCGCCTTTTTTTGATTAGCCCTCGGCCACAGGCCGTTACAGATCTTGTGTGCAAGCTATTTCGTTAGGTAACAAAGTTAGGTAAGAAATCGCTCGATAGCGGAAAGTAGGATGACTTCAAACTTGGTGTAGTTATTGCTTGGGTAAGTCGCAGTTTTTGTTAATCATTAAAATTATATAGAATTTTCAGAAAGGCGCCTTGCGTAAAAATTATAACATGATATGTATTTTGCAGTCGCTGAATCTAATACCACCACTCCTGCCCCTCGCCTTCCTCGTTTTGTTGGCTGTTTTGTTAACTAAGCAAAGTTGCTAACTACGCCTTGGATTTCAGTGTTTTCCAGAAGACTCTCGAATGTTTCCGCATTGTTTGGAAATACAGGTGCCCCTCGTTAATTCGTACTCCTCGGGACCAAGGGAAAAAGTACGAATTAACCGAGGGTACCAATTAACCGGGGGTCAAATTTTCGTATGGGCAAAAAACAACAATGAACCTTCAAGCCTTGCGCGCTTTCGAGCAGGCTTAAATTGGCTGGTTTCAACACCATTGATTATTTTATCTTTATTATTTATCCATGAAGCAAGGGTATTTTTAGGTACCCCGTACTCCGTCATTATTTCAGTTCTTGTTTTTGAGCCACTCGTTATTTGCTTTAACACTTTGAACTTAAGTTTCAATGTGTAATCATTGTGTTTTCGTTTTGATGCCATTTTGCAATTTGAAATGCTTGACCACTCTTCACAATTTATATACACACTCCGGAGCGCGAAGTGTCCACAGAAGACAAACGGCATCTAAAGCTGTTGCATAGTGCGTGACAGACGATGCTCCTGATTAGTGGCCAGTGAAAACACGGTGCACACTAAGACACTCGGTGTATTGATTAGACGATGTCAACCATAATCCCTAAAGCCCCATCATTACTGCCCTGCAATGCGTATTATGCAACCCCTTCACCTCGCTACACATGATGCCTGAGTAACGTGTTGTTTTAACTGTGTGGCATGTCTGATCTGTATGATTGTGCATTGATGAAAGACCGGAATAGAAAACAACTGAGGGTAAATTTTGGGACGAATTATCCGAGTCCTCGTTAATTCGTACTTTTACATAGAAGTGAACGGGTCCCAAAATCGAGACCGGCGGAATTGGTACGAATTAGCCGAGGGGCCGAATTAACCGAGGACGAATTAACGAGGGGCCCCTGTATTTAAAATATTGAGAATACAGCTATGGATCCATGGCTTTTCTTGCCTGTTATTGACCTTTTTGTGCGTTACTGACCTAGAGCTATTACGTAACATGTCTCTCAGTCAGGGGTCAGTGTCAGTTGTGGTGCATTGTGATGTCTTTTGTGCTGCAACAGACGGGAATGTGGAAGAGTCAAACACCTGAATTGTATGTTTATTTATTCTAAGAAATAGGACACGTTTGAGATATTTGTGAAAACATCCCCTCCTCTCTCCCCCCCCCCCCCCCCCGCGTACTCACTCGTCCCAGTTACGTTTTTTCAGACACGTGACAGGATTTGTGAACATGCGGAAGAGAAACGAGTATGGTCGTTTTTACAGCAGGAGGTGTAGCTATTTTTTTTCATTGAGTCATTATGTGATGGTTAAGAATGTATGCAGTGCCTGGAAGTATGTTTCACTGTTAAAGTTGGTTATCTGATATCTTGTGTTATGTTGTTGGTGAGCTCTGGTCGCTCTAGTTTGTTTTTTTTTTTGAATTTTTGACAATGACTTATGATTATGTTTGCAGAAATAAATCTTTTATTTCAGTGAAAAAAAGGGAAGTGGTTATTTTAGAATTACGGGTTTAATCGGGGTAAATAGTTGCCCATTGAAAGTGTGTGATTATAAGTCGGTACTGCTATTTTTTGTGTGCATGTGCATTGACCGCTCTACTTTTTTTTCCTTTCATGATTTCGTAAGTTGCTAGAGCTTGTAGAAACTTAGTAGGTGAGTGTTATAATCGGTTTCATCTGTTCTTTTACGTGTTGCTAGGTGACGTTGCGCTCCGGCACAAACACACACACTTAAAAATAAACATAAAATGTCGCCCAATCTGCCTCTTCTAACTCGTAATACTGTTGCATGTTTTGGTCAATCTCTAGTGTATCTCAGTGGTTGGCAAAAAGCTCCCCCCCCCCCCCCAATATACATAACCGGTAAAACATGCATAAAAAGTGAGCGTAAACCTAGAGAATGGGGAGAAGCACCTCCAAAACTGACATTTTCTATACTCCCGTAGCCAGCGGTAAGATTTTTCGTGTCGGATTGAGTAGCCAATGAAGTATGGGCTAAAATCACTCAGATTGAGGCGCGTTGAAATAGAAATTTTCAACTTGCAGGAACACGATGTATGTGTTAACGAGTTCGAAAGAAAATCCAGTTGAAACAACCTTTTAGAAAATGAAAAAAATTGTGATTAAGAAACAGCTAAGGAAGATGTAAAATCGTCATAAGCTGTTTGAAGCCCTTAAAACACTTAAATGCAGGGAGAGAGGGGAGCTTTTTACATGGTATGCAAAACTGCGGGCTTTAAACCCGGGGTGGGTGTTTTTTATCGTTTACAGGTGGACAGTATTGTAAACCATTTTTCACCATAATTGGAGTTTAAATTTCACCATTGATTTGACTGAAGTATGTTTATTTCTGTCGCAGAGAAGGGTACTAATGCCACAAAACTTGGGTTGAATAAAAGAAGAAATACGTGTGGCAGACCCAGAAAGATCAAAAACCTACTTGACCAATCTTTCTGCATGTCTACTTTGGAATATATAGAAATATATAATTGTGTGTGTACCTTAGACAGTCATCGTGGAAAATTCGGGGGGTGGGGGGGGGGAGACAAGGAGGGAGAATAGATATGGACGGCGGAGGGGGCTGCCGATTTTTCTTGGTCAGGATCCGCCTCATTGCCTTTGGTCCATCACGTTCTATTTTTTTTTTGTGTGTGGAGAACTGAAGATAACCGAAAATCATGAAATGAAACCAATCTCCCGTTCGGAGAGGTCCGAACCCCCCCCCCCTCCCCCCCTCCCCCCTCCCCCCCCCCTCCTAGCCTTGAGCACGGTTCTCACCCGCCTTTCAGCTTCGTACTATCAGTGCGACAGGATGCGGGAGAATTTTTTTCTCAGTCTTTTATTAGTTTTATAATTTTACCCCTTTTGCGTTAGGCAGCATAGTGCTATTTTGTAGTCTGAAAGAAGGATATAAACAATTTGCGAGTCCCAGATTTTGACCCGAACCATGACTAGTAGGCACATGTGTGTGCGATTTGGTGTGTATCGATCGGTAGCTGTTCGTGCTCTGCAGAAAATCCCATAAACGGCTGTTAAAAAATAGCAGGGCTGCTCTTGCGAAATGTCCAATAAATTGCCCTTTTCTACTGGAAACGTGACATTTATTTTCGTTCTGTGGTATTCTGCGACAGATTCCAAAACATACGACAGACAACACCAGGGAAATTACCATAAACATTTACCATTTGAAATAAAGAAGTGTCATGTTCGAGAAACCAGACAAAACCCCGCTCCTGCTACCCTCCTGCTGCCCCGCATTCGACAGTTAAGACGCAATAAAACCTCCACTTTGTGCCTGTATAAAACAGAAGAGAAGGCTCTGTGCTATTGAATTTATTTCGGTATCATGGACCACCAACAGGATGTTGTGTAATTCGTGACTTGCGAAATGCGGAGTGGCTTATCGATGCGTGACACGTTTTCTTTCTTTGCCAAAAACAGAACCAGTTTTGAACACTCAGTACAGATCGTATAGATTTAAGAGTAGCTGGGAATTGTAGATTTTGCTTGTGGATTCATATGTAAATTAGTGCTCAGTAATTACACAGTGCTGCCTTGTTATAACGACATAGCTGGAATCATAACCGATCTGTCGCTATAACAGATCTGTCGTTATAGCCACCAGTTTTAAACAAGGTAAAGTTTTTATATTTCTGAGTAATTAGGTCGTTATTATGTCGTTATAAAGGGTATGTGTTTGTTTCCGGTGTCGTTGTATCGACCGTCTGCTTCATTACAAGTGAGAACTAGTAAATCTACCCTTGTCTGTGTGGGTACGGCAAAATAATGTACATATTAAGGATTCCAGCCATGGAACGATATAATGTTAGCACTAAGAGTTAAGCATTGAGTGGAGCAAGAAGGTTTACCAAAGCCCGATTGATGCACTATGTTTAAGCAGGCTACTGCAGAGAAAGTGAAACCAAAGCCTGTCTTCGGTTTAGGATATTAAGAAAACATGGAGTATAAAAATCTCATGAAAACAGTGGATCAAGGACCGGTAATTGTCAATATCCCGACAAGGGTAGCGGTAGATCGTGGAGAGGTCTTTTATAAGGTCAAGGATAAACAAGAATGGGGGAGATTCCGCGCCTAGAACAGTGGCCTGTCCGGCTTTCGTTTGGCCAGTGATAGTGGCCTCAAACTCGTCCAACCTGTGGATATTGTTTCTTATATGCATTGAAGTGTTACATTGGGTTTTGGGGTGACTGGCTTTTCGGTGTATAACAGCTTTATCACAGCTAAAGTGTTGTCTTATATTCGTGATGATTAACACTGCAGAGGATCGGAAACGAGTTATTCGCTCTGAAAAACAACCGGCAAACAGAATTTTATCGGGATTGTGTCTCGGCCTTCTGTATGAACCAACAGGCTTGGTATAGCTGTTGGTCAGTGTATTTGTGCCCCATACCCCCCCCCCCCCAACCAGCACCACTCGCTTCCTGTGGCTGTTTTTTTTTTTTTTTTTTTTTTGTGGTTATTGATCCAGAAGTGGTCTTCTAAATGCCATTGTTTCACTCTTAAGGAAACCTTCCAGTGTTGTGGTTGCATATTCTGTGCACGGTCCTTCCCGAGAATGATTTCGTTGCTTGATACAGCGAAATCATTGTACGTGAGCTGGTGGCAGTGTCCTGGGGCATTCAAGTTAATGCTTAAGTAGTGGTGCTCCAAAAGCAGTACACTCCTAAATCCCAATAAAGACCTCAGCTGTTGATGTTATGTTAATTTAGTTGTAAAATTAATCTGCAGACGAAACAACTTAATCGCACACGGCTAAATACATGAATCGATAAAATGGATAAAAATCTCATTTCCGAAGTCTCCCATTCTAACTGACGTCATTGTCAACGGCGTAATTGCATGCTACTAATATTGTTTAAGTGACTGCATTGAAAATATACGGGTTTAGTAACATTTAAAAACTTGAAGGAAAAAATAATCCTCGGAAATGAGGAATGTTTATTTTTCCCGGAACATAACACCCGCACTGTGATTGTTGTGTACGCGTATATGCGAGAATACACAGGTTGTCATCTGTGGTAGAAATGTAAGCATGACAGTAAGTACTCAGGATATTCACATATATCGAGTAAACGCACAATATCCCGTGAAAAACTAGCTACGCTGGTAATTAATTGTTTTTTTTTTTTATTTGTAGCTATTTTTAGAGCGACCGATGTGACTGGTAAAATTGTGTGGATTAAAACCTTACCACGAGGGGCGTACAGCAACCGCTGATATAGGGCAGAGTGGGCGGGCCCATAACGCTCAGTACCGCGTGATTGACATGGGCGAGAAACTGAAATTCAGGACACAGCTGCTGCTGCTCCTATGGAAGAACTACAGCCTGCGGAAAAGGCAGCCGGTAAGTGTGACATGTTAAGACATCGCCACTTTTTCGCGTTCTGCCTTACTGGACTTTTCCTTAATGGCTTTTGATTTTTGGCACGTTGTTGTTCCGTTTTATGACTTGATATTGAACAGTTGCTTCGTCCTAGTGTCATCTCAGGCTTTTAAATTTGCTACTAATAATGTATATACAGCTGTAGCAAGAAATGAGAGATATACCAAACACCCAGGGTAGTGATTAGAAGAATTTAAGCTGTTGTGAAAAGTGAGATATGATCAGTCAATCCCAATGTGGTTGTTTCACTCGTGGAATGCAGGCTTGAGATTATGTAAAATTTTCTGGTTGCCCTGCGGGCTACATCTTTGGTAAGTTAGTCGTCAGACACAAATGTTGATCGCCCAACGCATGTTATTTACATTAAAGTATTAAGAAAAGTTAGTTGCCACCTGGTGGATAACTCTAAAAACGTCGGTCGCACGAACCAAAAGGTGGTCGCTACGGACCGATCAGGCGAGCGCGGAATCCTATCCTTGCATTGGTTAAGTTTTATGTTAGCTTATCCTTTGGATAAACAGGGGAACCATTATGTGTTTCAGTTGAGGGTCTTGGTGGAGATCACTTTACCACTGGCGCTGTTCATCATTTTGGCCTGGGTCAAGCATGACCATGGACTGCAGAAGTTCAAGCACGAGTGTAAGCTGACTAAAAATTTCTTGTTCCCCTGACGTTCGAGTTTTCTAAAGTAATGGGTTACCCGCAGACCTGCAGACTGTTTTTTTCATGAAATGCCGTAAGCATCGCTGTCGTTGGGGGCTTTACATCTCTGATGTCTATGTTTTTCATTTATTCCACATTGACCAGCTGATCTGTACATGTGTGACGATAAGACCCGCTGGTCTGTGCATGTGTGACGATAAGACCCGCTGGTCTGTACATGTGTAACGATAAGACCCGCTGGTCTGTACATGTGTAACGATAAGACCCGCTGGTCTGCGCATGTGTAACGATGACCCGTTGGTCTGTACATGTGTAACGATAAGACCCGCTGGTCTGTACATGTGTAACGATAAGACCCGCTGGTCTGCGCATGTGTAACGATGACCCGTTCGTCTGTACATGTGTAACGATAAGACCCGCTGGTCTGCGCATGTGTAACGATAAGACCCGCTGGTCTGTGCATGTGTAACGATAAGACTCGCTGGTCTGTGCATGTGTGACGATAAGATCCGCTGGTCGGTGCATGTGTGACGATAAGACCCACTGGTCTGTACATGTGTAACGATAAGACCTACTGGTCTGTACATGTGTAACGATGAGACCTGCTGGTCTGTGCATGTGTAACGATAAGACCCGCTGGTCTGTGCATGTGTGACGATAAGACCCGCTGGTCTGTGCATGTGTGATGATAAGACCCGCTGGTCTGTACATGTGTGACGATAAGACCCGCTGGTCTGTACATGTGTAACGAGAAGACCCGCTGGTCTGTACATGTGTAGCGATAAGACCCGGTGGTCTATACATGTGTAGCGATAAGACCCGCTGGTTTGTGCATGTGTAACGATAAGACCCGCTGGTCTTTGCATGTGTAACGATAAGACCCGCTGGTCTGTGCATGTCTGACGATAAGACCCGCTCGTCTGTGCATGTGTGACGAGACGACCCGCTCGTCTGTGCTTGTGTGACGATAAGACCCGCTGGTCTGCGCATGTGTGACGATAAGACCCGCTGGTCTGTGCATGTCTGACGATAAGACCCGCTCGTCTGTGCATGTCTGACGATAAGACCCGCTCGTCTGTGCATGTGTGACGATAAGACCCGCTGGTCTGTGCATGTGTGGCGATAAGACCCGCTGGTCTGTGCATGTGTGATGATAAGACCCGCTGGTCTGTGCATGTGTGACGATAGGACCCGCTGGTCTGTGCATGTAACCAGTTTTTGACTTTCCTTGTCTAGACAGGATGGAGTCAGTGAATCACTAAGTTAATCGTCTTACGGTTGCACTCGTTGTTTGTTTACAGGTCACTTTGACGGTAAAATGATGCCCTCGGCAGGGACAGTCCCATTCTTCCAAAGCTACCTGTGTGGGCTACAAAACAAGTGTCATAAGAATCCTGTCAGTTCAGAGCTTCCGGGGGTTGTTGAGAATTTTAATGCCTCACTGTAAGTAAAGATTCAGTTAAACACTAAGGATGAACGTATTTTCTCGGGTCTGTGTCGCCACAAAAATGTAAGCATTGCAACAGAAAAAATAACTGTTATTTTGTTGCAATATGTGATACTGGATTTTAGCTCTGGTGTTTTTGCTCAAGAAACAGTTTACTTTATGAAATCTTCGCTCGAATTTTGCTTCCGTTTATTTCCATCTTGTGTATTATGAGAGAGTTGTATTTTCGTGTATCCTTGAATCAAGTCTGTTCTGTGCGTCTCAGGATATCTCAGTTTGTGTATGAGCTAGAGGAGCTGTTGAGTAACAAGACCGAGGTCAATGCCATCGTGGACATTCTGGATGACGTCAGCACGCTCGGTCACCTGGTCGACAGGGCCGCGAATTCGTCTCTCAACTGTAAGTGCGCCCAGTGGCTCCGTCCATGGGCCCAAGCACCCGGATGCTTGAAGGTCCCGGATGTTTCAACGTCCCGGATATTTCAACGTCCCGGATGTTTGAAGGACTCGGATGCTTAATAATAATAAAACAATAATAATTATAATAATAATAATAATAATAATAATAATAATAATAATAATAATAATAATAATAATACATCAGTTGTAACAACAACGCACACACCCTCAAATAGAATGAAGCTAAATGGTCGACGGCGGCAGAATGACACCCTTCTTTGTCACAGGTACATTCCGCTTTCGCGACGCCATAGTGAACACACAAGAGCTACAAGAACAGATCCGGAGCCAGAACATTAGCCTGGATGACCTGGCTATTCAAGAGCTACTCAACTCCTCTCTCAACGCCTCAGAGGTGACGTTTTTTTTTTGCTCTATTTTTACTCTATTTTTTTTCTCGTGCTTAACGATATAGAGATGTGAGTGTTTCATGCTGAAACTTAAACAAAAATTCAGAATTCACGAGTTGAGAACTGAGCGGATTTTTAATCTGAATTTACAGTTGAGGTTTGCATGTAAATAATAATAATAATAATAATAATAATAATAATAATAATGATAATAACGGTGTATTTTTTCCTTGTTTGTAGGTGCTTATGATATACAATGAAATGTTGTCATTGCTAACGGATTCTGAGGCGTATCAGAACAGACTGCAAGAGCTGCTCAACGAAATGTACCCCGGCATGTTTAACCTAAGCGATTCGAATTTAAATAATCTGGGTTCAGCCAGCCTCGGCTTAGCCGAAGCAGCCATGGCCTGGTTCGAAGAAAACGACCCGACGAACGAAGAGTTCTTTGGCTTCGGTCCTTCTCAGGTCGTCACCCTGGCAACAGCGGAAGTGCGGGATCGGCTATGTACGGATAAGCAGCACGAGTATCTGATCATATTTGACAACCCTGCGCTTGGAGAGAGGGTTCTGGATGAGCTGTGCAATTTGACTTTGTTTGAGTTTCAGGAACTTGTGAGCGATGTTAT
This sequence comes from Protula sp. h YS-2021, assembly GCA_949752745.1. NCBI lineage: Eukaryota > Metazoa > Annelida > Polychaeta > Sabellida > Serpulidae > Protula > Protula sp. h YS-2021. The sequence goes on from OX457026.1 coordinate 20,009,777, forward strand.
GGCCGATTCAGACAATGGATTTCTATTTTTGGAGCAGGTTTATTTCATTTTTGTTATTATTTGCGTAGAATGAAAAATGAACCAATTTTAACCAGTTGTAACGCCATTAGCAGGCATCAAAGAAAACCATCCTTCCTCCCCCCTCCCAAAAATAAGTAAAGTAATAAAAACAGTCATTAGAAGAACCCAGAAAATACAGTCAGTTGTGCCTGAAAATTAACTTCAATTTACAGATAAACAAAAGAAATAAATGAACACAGCCACCCCTCCCCCCCCCTCCCCTCCCACCCCCCCCCCCTCCCCACACCCCCACCCCGAGAGAAGTAAAAGACAGTACGCTGGGCTCACATACAAAATCTACTGTCAAGGAGCGGACCATAACGATACAACGGTGGCGTGACAGATTCTGTAAAATTGCCCAATGTTTTTATTTGCAGCTGAATGAATGTTCAAATCAATATGGACGTGATATTGTATTCAACAATGCCTCGTACAACAGAAATGTCAAAATTTTGGAAGACGTAAGTAGTTTTGATACATTTCAAGATATCCGAAGTCTTTGATAGTATCAGCTGTGAAAAGAAATGCTGCAAAAATCAATCATTACCAGGTATTTGCAATACTATAGGGTTGGACAGATTGTCTGTCTAGTACATCTGATTCACAGATAATTTTTGTAATGCGTTTTGATTGACAGATGATGTTTGTAGCGCGTTTTTTTTGATTGCCAGAGGATGTATGTAGCGTTTTGATTGACAGATGATGTTTATAATGCGTTTTGATTGGCTGATGATACATGTACCGTGTTTTGACTGACGCATATTACGCGCCTGGTGATTGGTAGGTGATGTTTTGGCGCGTATTGACAAATGACACGTTTTGATTGATAAATAATGTGTGTGTTTCGGCTGACAGTTGATGCGTGCGTTTTGATTAGCCGGTAATTTTGATTGACAGTTTATGTGTGGCAAGGATATGTCCCTTGCGATTAACAGAGAGATTATATACATAGCGCGTGCGTTTTGAATAACATGATGGGTGTGTTTGGAATCGTGCATGATGCGTACTTTTTGAGGGTTAGACGATGTATGCGTTTTCGTTAGCGTGTGATTCGTGCGGTTTGATTGCAGATGATGTTTGTGGAGCGTATGATGCGTGCGATGTAATTGGCAGATGATGTTTGTGGAGCGTATGATGCATGCGGTGTGATTGGCGGGTGATGTTTGTGGAGAGTATGATGCATGCGGTGTTTTGCTTCGCGCATCGTACGCGCGTGTTGATTGGCAGATCATGCTGTGACGTATTTTGATGCGTGCGTGCATGATTTGATTGACAGATGATGTGTCCGTTTTGGTTGTCGTGTGGTGTGTGCGTTTGGATTGGCGCATGTAGCGATTTCTTGATTGACACGTGCGTACATTTTCGCTGGTAGATGCTGGAGTTGGAGAGCTTGTACAACCTGCTACAGCAGTTCAACGCCACCATGGAGGAGGGCATGGTGGCTGTGCGGGAGCTCGACAACCCCGAGAATGCCGCCAAGGGAGCCGGCCTGTTGTTTTGCGGCAGGGAGAATAGCTTTCTTCAGGTAAATTATCACGTGTCTTTGCTTTTTTAAATTGATCTTGAAGAAAAAAAAATCGTCATTTGAAATGTACTTAATCATTTTCTCTGCCCAATAAAGGGGGTTTTCTTCTGCCTGTGCCAAAATATCGAATGAAATACATGAAATGGATAAGCTTCGTTGAGGCAATTTACGTCACGAATAGATGTTCATGATTCATATAATTGCAATTTTTGTGGTTTCTTCATCCACACATGGACTATTAAGTTTTGTTAGCAAGTTTTTGCACAATTTTTTTGCAAAAGTTTTTGGTAAAAATTACCTCTAAAGGTCAACTGTACTGGTTGTTAAGGGTTTATGTAGGGTTATCGTACTTTAATAAAAGGCTCAGAGGTTTTTCTTGCTCTGTTAACCAATGCTTCCGTGGACGCAGTAACGATCGAAGCATTGCTTCCACGAGACTTTCAATGTGTCCATGACGTAATCAATGCGTCCGGTAGCAAAGTTCACGTATACAGTAATTCTCGAACTATAACCATGTTTTATAATCCGATTTTACATACAAAACCCCTCGTGCGGCTTATAGTCCGGTAGGGTTAATTAGGGTCCAGACACTGTTGATAAAATCTTTAAGAAGCCATATTTACAATAGCAAAAATAAACAAACTATTTTTAGTGCTTTTATTTATCATTTTCCTTCGTCCTTTACAAACATAAATGCAGGAGTATATCAGTTGATCTAACTGAGAGTTTATATCTGTCCAATGTACTAAATGATCAAGACTTTCATAGTTTAAATTCGACCAGGGTGCGGTTTATAGTCCGGTCAACGAAACATTTTTTGGATGGGTTATTTTGGATGAGTGCTGCTAATTGTCCCGGGCGGCTTATATTGAGGGAATAACGGTATTTAGAATATTAAGATAGGCTACAGTTAAATTCAAACACTGTACACAAATTTCAGTTCAACCTTTGTAATGCGACTAGTAAATATTCCACCAAAAACACTGATATGCTTATCGAAAATTCATTTTATAATTTTGTAATTGGACGCAACATATAAAAAAATGATGCGTCCAAGCGGACGCATTCATGCTAAAAGCAATGCTTCTGGGCTAAATCAATGCTTCCTGGAAGCAGGAAGCAGAGCAAAAAAATCCCTGAAAAGGCTATTTTATTTAAAGCTATTGAGGTGGAATTTACTGATGGTAACCCAACTCCGTGGATGTGGGTGTTTATAGTAACTGGTGGGGTCAGGGGGCACTGGCCATGGTAACAGCTCCGCGTAGATGAGTTTGTATCAGGTATGGTAATAGGAGTCCTTGTAGATAGCGTTTATGTTCCCTAGGTGTGACCAGGGTGGCCACAGGCCAGGGAAAACCTGAAAAGCAAGAAAAAATAATTGAGCCAGGAAATGTCAGGAGAAACGCTGAAAAGGGGACCAAAAAGTCAGGAAAAACGCTGAAAAGGGGGCCAAAAAGTCAGAAAAAACGCTGAAAAGGGGGCCAAAAAGTCAGAAAAAACGCTGAAAGGGGGGCCAAAAAGTCGGGACAAACGCTGAAAAGGGCCAGGAAAAAGTCAGGAAAAACGCTGAAAAGGGGGCCAAAAAGTCAGGACAAACGCTGAAAAGGGGACCAAAAAGTCAGGAAAAACGCTGAAAAGGGGACCAAAAAGTCAGGACAATCGTTGAAAAGGGGCAGGAAAAAGTCAGGAAGAACGCTGAAAAGGGGCAGGAAAAAGTCGGGAAAAACTATTTCAAAATTTCTGTAGTCACCATACGGTGTGGGTGCACGAGCTTTTGTCATGCATCACGCGTGTCTACAATGTGTTCTAGGAAGACACCAAAGATGTGGAAAGGGGATTCAGGGCCGTCCAAAAGGAGGCGGAGTCCAGTGTGGACGATGAACCCCTGGACGAAGACGGATACGAGTACGACGATTCAACAAGTATGGTTTTTCTTTCTTTCTTTCTTTTATTTTTTTATTTTTATTTTTTTTTTTTTTGAGTCCCACGTATAAGTACGGCAATTCGAAGTGATTAAGGAGAATAATGTGAGTATTGAGATTGTTTAATTTTTGTAGTACATGTTTCAAAGATAATATTGTCATTATTATTGTTGTTTCTTTTTTGTTGTTTTTTTTTTTAGCGCCGTTTTGTAATGGAGTGTTTCGACAGCTTGAAAAAAGTACAGACAGTAGAATCTTGTGGAAACAACTGAAGCCGATAATTCGCGGAAAAATACCTTACACTCCCGATACACCGGCCGTCCGCCGGATCGTGAAGGAGGTGAGGGGTGGTGACGTGGGGATGGCGATTGGGGAGGGGGGGAGGGAGGTTGGAACGATGCTCCAGCCGTCCGCAGGAGTGTGAAGGAGGTAAGGGGCTGTGATGTGGGGATCGGGGGGGGGGGGGCGATACACCGCAGGATCGTGGAGGTGAGGGGTGGTGATGTGGGTGGGGTGGGGGGATGGCAGGTATTATCATCACAATGCTCCGCTCATTTTAACGATTTTATCGAGGAATGGCAAAAGACTTTTAAATGGTATTGAATTGAACGATTACGCGAGTAACGCACTTCATTTGTACTCGGATTCGCATTTCGTAGTTACGGTGATGGGTATGCTGAGTAAACTACCCTGTGTTTACTTCACGCTCCATGTCTTCCAAATGTAACAGCTCTTCAGTTTAATTTGTTTGATTGTAAGCTTTCAGAAATAAATACATGAAAGCAAAGACCTGTAAGGTATGGTTGTGTCACCTCCCGGGTCTGCATGTGTTCCTGATTGACATTGCAGGCAAACGGGACATTTGAATACCTTGCATTGATTAAGAAGCTAGCTCGTGATTGGCTCGACGTGTCACCGGAAGTCTATGATGCCCTTGAGAACGACCGCCGAGTAGAAGCCTTCAGGGTTTGTGTCTCTTTTTTTATTTTTTTATTTTTTATTTTGGGGGGAGGGGGGGGGGGGTATGGATTGTGACTTCATTTTCTTAGTCATCGTGGCAAGTTACTTCACTGATGATTGAATAAAACTCTCCATTGTTTAATACATTTTTCTTTAAAAGAAATACCTGTACATGGCCTTTCTCAAATTGTTGCGTCGCGAGATTTAGCACATTTAAGGCTGTATATTTATTTCGGCTTCGTCTTATTTCGGCTAAATACTAATCTAATACCCTACATACATGTAAGTAACATCGTAATTTTTTACAAGGTTTTAGGTCTTTAACTACATTAATTGTCCTCTGACGTCCTGCTTTCACAGACGCTATTGGTGTGGTCGGAGACGTACGTCACGCACGGCCTTCTCCGTATCCGGAATAATGAGAGCTTACCCCAGGATGTGAGGGATATCATAGAGGAGGTCCAGGACAGACTGGGCTACGAGGAACACATCTCCGACGAGCAGTTCCTCATGGAGGCCGCTGATACGGTAAGTGATAAAAAAGAAAACCCCGTAATCTTTTTGTTCCGGTTGTGCGCAGGTGGGCAGTGGTCGTTCCTCTTTATTCTTGTGATATTTGTGCAACTTGCAGTACAGTTATTGTCCAGTTGGTGAAAACACTGTCAATATTTCAGATCAACTTCATATGATGCGAAACATCCATGTTAGCTGGCGGCATGTCGTATTCTGCATTTCCACACTGATAAGTCGTGCCGTCGCCGGATTGGAAATATTTTAGGGTGGTTCCAAGTAGTGCGGATTAACGCTGTGTTCTGTTTTGAGGGTGTTCGGCTGTTTTTTTTTTTTTTATGTCAAAATACTTTTAAAAACCCCCGTAAATTTGAACTATTTTATTGTGTTTTCTTGCTTAGTCGTATCAGTCTTTTATTATAACACTTCATGGCAGGGGGGAGGGAGGGGGGGGGGGGGCAAACCGTGGTTTCACATTTTACAACGGGAAGTGCTTGAGGGCGGAGCGTAAAACTCACGTGGAGTGACTTGATATAATCACTGAAATTCTCAATGAGTGAATCTGTCAAATGTGTGAAATATGAGATGCAAACCTGTTGTTTGCAGTTTATAAAATCCATTTAAATTTGATGTGACAGAGTGGTAATTTAAAAATTGATGGTGGTGGTGGGGGGGGGGGGTGTGATGATGGTGGTGGGGGTGTGATGGTGGTGGTGGTGGGGGTGTGATGGTGGTGGTGGTGGGGGGTGTGATGGTGGTGGGGGGTGTGATGGTGGTGGTGGGGGGGGTGTGATGGTGGTGGGGGGTGTGATGGTGGTGGTGGTGGGGGTGGGTGGAGCTGACTGTTTTGGGGGACAGTTGCGTATTGCTTGGTGCCCTTTTAAGTGTGAACTGTGTGTTTTAGATAAGCAGCCTAAGGCAGTGGCTAAGCAACGATGGCCCTGGACATACTTGGAGGACTACATTGAATTACACGAATGAGTTCTTCGACGTGGCGAAGAAATATCTCGAGGCAAGTCTCTGATTTATTTCACAGTTTCTTTTTATTTGCTGAAGTACGAGCAAAATATTCACACATTTTCTGCCGTTGCGCTTTGTTAGTCCTCCCCCCCCCCCCTCTCCCTTCCCTCCCCTCCGTCCCTCCTCCGCCTCGTGCATGCAGTGTGGGCTGGATCCGGCTGTGTCTATCCGTTTATATTTGTGTTTATTGTACGCGCCATATCGCAGCAACCATCCAAGAGATTCCATTCTTCTCTTACACATGGAAAGACCTTGTAGTGTAGCTGCGCGACGATGGGTTATTTTTGGGTTTTGCGAAAATTGTCTGTATGAACGAATGCACGCGCAATACCTCGGCAACTGTTTAAAGATTTCTTTTTTGCATATAGTAAAACTTTAGGTAAGGCTAGTTGACGACGGCTTGTTTTGTTTGTTTTTCTTTTTAATTTTTATTATTATTTTAGGACTACTATCGTCACAAGTTTGTGCGATATATCAGCAGCCGTTCAGAGGATTTTATTCTTTTCTTAGTTATAAAAGACCTTATAGTGCAGTGGGGCAGTGAGGGGCTATTTTTTTTATTTTTTTTATTTTTTTAACTGGCTGATACATGATAAAAAATCCTACAATTTTGAAAAATATAGAACTTCTTAATTAAAAACTTGGGGGGGGACCTCTCGTTGAGGAACAACTCAGTTAAGGGACATCTGTCGTTAAGGTACAACTTGGTAAAGGCACATCTGTCGTTAAGGAACAACATAGTTAAGGAACATCTGCCGTTAAGGAACAACTTAGTTAAGGAACATATGTTGTTGGGGAATAATCTCTAATGGTGGAACACACTTTCTGATCCCACTTCCTCTTCTTCTATAATTCCCTACAATTTAGGACACACCTCTGTTTTATGAGCATTTTTCCTGGCCTCACACCTCTGTTTTATGAGCATTTTTCCTGGTCTCACACCTCTGCTTTGTGAGCATTTTTCCTGGCCTCAAAGGTGTTCCTTGTGTGGAGGTTTTGTGACATTTATGAGCTTTTATGCACCATGTCTCGATAACCATTCAAATGTTTTGAATATTATGTTGATAAACTCGCTCACTGTTACTCACAAAGTACTTTTTAATGTGGACCAAATTACCCAAAGTTTTTATTTGAATATCTTAGAATCCCAGCTCAAGGCCCCGTTTTTGTGAGTGTTTTATTCATAAGAAAAGTAACGAAATCAAAACGATGATCTTTTGCTGTTTTTTTTTACTGCGTGAACTTGTCAAAAGGTGCTATGAACTGTTCAATATTGTAGTGTTTGGAATTGGACAAATTCGAGCCGTTTAACAGTGAAGAAAAACTGGTGGAGAAAGGATTACATTATATCGAGCATTATTTGTTATGGACAGGTAAGTTTTTAAAATATGTTTGTTCTGTGTTGTTTGAGAATACAAAAATAAATATAAATGCAATTTAGGAAAATAAAAGTCCGGATGCTAACGTTAAAATGGGAAAAATTTTGGTGAGACTGGTTGAGTTAATAGCACGCAAGAACTCGAAGTGAGCAGTGGGTACATTTGACCGCATGAATCAGCTCGGCAACTTGGTGACATTTCCAAGAAGTCAGTATTATTTGATCGGCAGTTTGGGAAATGGTTGCTTCATGCCTTAGTCATAACATTTCTCCTAAACCGTTTGTGCTGAGACGAACTAAGGAAGAATGAGATGTACTAGGTCATGCAGTGCTAATGTATTTGCGCGTGCGTACTGGCAGGTCTGGTGTTTGACTTGGACAAGCGGCAGGAGGACAGCGAGCTGCCGGACCACATCGAGTACAAGATCCGCATGAGCGTTGACATGGTTGACACCACGGCCGGCTACAAGGTCACCGATAGGTGCGCTCAGTAGTATATCTACAGTCCACGCTCACACCCCGTCTCCCCGCCCCCTTCACTTTGCACCCTACTCCCACCCTATCCTCCCCATGGTTGACACTACGGCCGGCTACAAGGTAACCGACAGGTGCGCTCAGTAGTATATGCACAGTCCTCACCTGATACCCGCACCGCCGCCCCCCCCTCCCAATCAGCACCTCAATCCCCCAACCCTTCCCATGGTTGAAACCACAGCCGGTTACAAAGTCACCGATAGGTGCGCTCAGTAGTATATGTACAGTCCACACTCACACCCCGTCTCCCCGCCCCCTTCAATTTTTACCCTACTCCCATCCCATCCTCCCCATGGTTGACACCGCGGCCGGCTACAAGGTCACCGGCATGTGCGCTGAGTAGTATAGACACAGTGCTTCCTCGCCAATCCCCGCCTTTCAAGGGCAGTCACTTGAACGAATTGGCGTTCCGCCTGACAGATCGCCCCGCTTTAGATACCTTCCAAAATGAAAAACCTCTTTAAAAATGTTGTCCTTTTGTCCTATTTACTCCATTTTCCTGACAGGAGCTACTATTAGTGTGTGGTATGCGTTGCAGGTACTGGACCCCGGGACCCCGAGCAAGGCCGCTGCCGGATATGAAGTACTTTGTGTACGGATTCGCCTACGTACAGGATATGATCGAGCATGCCATCATCCGAATACGCACGAATCTGACGGACGAGGTCGGCATCTCCATGCAGCAGTTCGCCTACCCGTGCTATATCCTCGACCAGTAAGGGCGCAAGCGCATGCATTGTTTATTCCCCACAGGGGGGCCGCGTGTCGGTCGGTCGGTCGGTCGGTCTGTCATCAAGAGCTTGTTAACACGATAACTTAAAAACTGCTGAAAGGATTTTAATGAAACTTGGTATGTAGCTTGTATGGAAACAAACACAGATCTGTATTGTAATGCGCCAGGTTCGTCCAAGGAAAATGGACCAGCTGGATTTAGAAACTTTCAGCTCTTGATTGACTATTGATGGCCTTGTTTACTAATGACGGGGGGGGGGGGGCTGTGGGGAATATGTGGGCTTTGCACACTGCACTAGTTTACATCCGCAGTAGGTTGAAATGCTTACGGTCTGTTCAAATCGGCAGACATTTAAACAAGAATGGAAAAAAAAAAACAATTGGCATTTGCTGATGGCATTAAAAGTTGTGTTGGTAATGCAGTTTTCTCTATCTCATTTGAAGGCGTAGAATGTATACCTTTTCTTATCTCAGTGTGCAAAGCTCGCATGTTAATGCTGATGGCATTATACTACACAGTTTATGCAATGGTGCCTTGTGTGGTATTGTAAGGGTTCACAATGGCCATCGTGCATAGCATGGTGTTTACATCAACGTTACCATGGTTACGTGGCGTTGTCCAGGTTCACGATGGCCATCTCGCGCAGCATGGTGGTTTAAATTAAGGTTACCATGGGTACGTGGCATTGCCCAGGTTCACGCTGGTCACCTCGCATAGCATGGTGGTTTACATTAACGTTACCATGGTTACGTGGCGTTGTCCAGGTTCACGATGGCCATCTCGCGCAGCATGGTGGTTTAAATTAACGTTACCATGGTTACATTGCATTGCCCAGGTTCACGCTGGTCACCTCGTATAGCATGGTGGTTTACATGAACGTTACCATGGTTACGTTGCGTTGTCCAGGTTCACGATGGCCATCTCTCGCAGCATGGTGGTTTAAATTAACGTTAACATGGTTACATGGCATTGCCCAGGTTCACGCTGGTCACCTCGCATAGCATGGTGGTTTACATTAACGTTACCATGGTTACGTGGCGTTGTCCAGGTTCACGATGGCCATCTCGCGCAGCATGGTGGTTTAAATTAACGTTACCATGGTTGCATGGCATTGCCCAGGTTCACGCTGGTCACCTCGCATAGCATGGTGGTTTACATTAACGTTACCATGGTTACGTGGCGTTGTCCAGGTTCACGATGGCCATCTCGCGCAGCATGGTGGTTTAAATTAACGTTACCATGGTTACATTGCATTGCCCAGGTTCACGCTGGTCACCTCGCATAGCATGGTGGTTTACATTAACGTTACCATGGTTACGTGGCGTTGTCCAGGTTCACGATGGCCATCTCGCGCAGCATGGTGGTCTAAATTAACGTTACCATGGTTACATGGCATTGCCCAGGTTCACGCTGGTCACCTCGAATAGCATGGTGGTTTACATTAACGTTACCATGGTTACGTTGCGTTGTCCAGGTTCACGATGGCCATCTCGCGCAGCATGCCCATGTTCATGGTGCTGGCCTGGATCTACTCCGTGGCCATGATCGTCAAGAGCATCGTGTACGAGAAGGAGCTGCGCCTGAAGGAGGTCATGAAGATGATGGGACTCGGCAACAGCGTGCACTGGACCGCCTGGTTCATCACCTCTTTTATCGCCATGTTCATTACCATTCTTCTCTTGGTCGCTGTTTTAAAGGTACGCACACGTCCCTAAATTATATTAAAGATTTAAAGATGCTTAAATAAGAACGTTAAAAAAAAGTACAAGAATATATGCATGTCTTTTTAAAATTCAGAGGACAGTGTGCGTTGTTGAATGTTTGAACTAATTGAAAGAAACTTTTATATTCGGACCTAGAGTTGCGTTATTTGAAATAAATAGTGTTGTTTGTGAGGAGCCAAGTAGTAGTAGTAGTAATAGTAGTTTTGGTAATAGCAGTAGTAGGGGTAGTGACAGAAGTAGTATGTACGTAAATCCCACGATCAACGAAGATATGACTTTTTTCTATTACTAGGGTTTGTGATTTTAGAACATTTCGGTTACCGAGGAATTTTTGTCGATTGGTCAACGACATTTGTCACGTGGACTCACCATGTGGGTGGTGTGTGCCAGGGATGGGGGGGGGATGGGTCTGCTCCCGGAAAATTTCGCATCAGTCATTCCCCCCCCCCCCACCCCCAACAACTTCCTGTACATGCAAGAAGAAGCAACCTTTATCCGTGGGTGGATCTATCTATGAAGGTGGCTTCTGAATGGAGTGCTCTAACCTTTACACTGTAAGGCGTCGAGCCTCTGGGGGGGGGGGGGGGGGAGGCTGTAGGAAAGGGTTCTGTCCGTCTGTCCGTGTTGGTGTCTCTGTTTGAAACCTCACACAGTGGAAGAATACATGTTGTAGTTGTGCACCTGGGTATCACTTTATTTGTTCGCCCAATAAAAACGGACCACAGATTTTGAACAAAAATGAAATATTTTTGAAATTTGACTGATGCATTCCGAGCTATTTGGGAGGGTGGATCTTTTTTGAAACTAACACTGTGAAAGACTATATATTGTAGTTATACACCGGTTGTTTTTTTCTCTGACTGACAACGGACCTACACGACTTGATCGAAAACAGAGGATTTGAACATATTGTCTATCTGTGCCGGGATAAGTTGAAACACTATTCACCGAAAAAAAAAATTATTGCGGTGTTTCACGTGGGTATTCATGTTGTCCGGCGTCTATAGACAAGCCTACAGGATTATGGACAAACTGTAGACCAAGAGCTCGTTGACAAATTTGCCTTGAGATTGTTAGCCCAGCTTACGTTACACGTAAGCTGGGGTATTCCTATCGGTTTGCGGGCGGTGTCCGTTAGTTAGTTAGTTAGTTAGTTAGTTAGTTGTTTATTTAGTAAACTTTGGTTCAAAATGCATCTCCTCCTACAATTTGGATCCGATGTCATTTATTTTTGGTGTGAGGCATCCCTAAAGGGTCGTGCATACGGCTTGTGCTTTTCTAGTCGATCGGGTGATTTTTGAATTTTTGGCGAATTTTTAAAGAAAAAAATTTAAAATGTATCTCCTCCTACATTTTTGACCGGATGTGATTTATTTTTGGTATGAGGCACCCCTAAAGGGTCGTGCATACGGCTTGTGCTTTTTTAGTCGATCGGGCAATTTTTGTATTTTTGGGGAATTTTTTAAGCAAAAATTTAGAAAATAATTCAAAATGCATCTACTCCTACAATTTTGATTCGATGTCATTTATTTTTGGTTTGAGGCATCCCTAAGGAGTCGTGCATACGGCTTGTGCTTTTTTAGTCGATCGGGTGATTTTTTTAATTTTTGGGGAATTTTTGAAGAAAAAAAAATTTAAAATGTATCTCGTCGTACATTTTTGATCCGAAACCTCTCAAAGATCCGATGACCCTAAAAGGTCGTGCATACGGCTCGTGCTTTTTAGTCGATCGGACAATTTTTGTATTTTTAGGGAGCTTTTGAAAAAAAAACTTCAAAATGTATTTTCCCCTACAGTTTTGATCTTTCTCTCTCTCTTTTTTTTTTTTTTTTTTTTTTTTTTTTTTTGGTTTGAGGCATCCCTAAGGGGTTGAGCATACGGCGTGCGCTTTTTACTCGATCCGATAATTTCTGTATTTTTAGGGAATTTTAAAAAAAAAACTTCAAATGCATTTCCTCCTACAGTTTTAATCCGATTTCATTTATTTTTGGTATGAGGCATCCTTAGGTGGGTCGGGCATACGGCTTGTGCTATTTGACTCGACTTGGGAATTCTTGATTTCGATAGGGAATTTTTGATGAAAATACCTCAAAATGCATCTTCTCCTGCAGTTTTGATCAGACATCATTTATTTTGGGGCTGAGGCATGCTTAGGGTGTCGTGAATACGGCCTGTGCTTTTAGAGTCGATCAGAATTTTTGGGGAATTTTTGAATAAAAAAACTTCAAAATGCATTTCCTCCTACTGTTTTTATCAGATTTCATTTATTTTTGATACAAGCCGACTTTAGGGGGTCATGCATACGGCTTGTGCTCTTTGAGTGAATTGGAAAACTTTTGAATTTTTTTCGGAATTAAAAAAAAATAAATAAATGAATCTTCTCCTGCAGCGCATAAACGCAAGTTAAATGAACTTGCGCAGTAGTCAGATTTAACAACCGCACATCGACGCAAGTTAAATAAACAGTCGCATTGGTCCGAAATGTGAACCATTGACGGAAGATAAACATGCAAACTGGTCCAAAATAAGCACCGCGCATCAACGCAAGTTAAATAAACATGCGCAATGGTCCGAGAAAAAGAACTACGCGTCGACGCAAATTGAATAGACATGCGCAGTGGTCCGAAATGCGGATCGAGCATCAACGCAACCTAAAGAAACATGCGCACTGGTCCGAAAAAAAGAACCGCGCATCAACGCAAGTTAAATAAATATGCACACTGGTCCGAAAAAAAGAACCGCGCATCAGCGCAACCCAAAGAAACAGGCGCACAGGTCCAAAATAAGCACCGCACATCAACGCAAGTTAAACAAACATGCGCACTTGTCCGAAAAAAGAACCACACATTGGCGAAAGTTGAATAGACAGGCGCAGTGGTCTGAAATGAGAACCTCGCATCAACGCAAGTTAAATAAACATTCGCAGTGGTCCGAAGAAAGAACCACGAATCGACGCAAGTTGAATAGACATAAGAGTCGGGCATCGACGGGACTGAAATAAACATGCGTTCTGGTCCGAAATGCAATTCGCGTGTCAACGCAAGTTAAGTGAACCTACGCATTGGTCCGAAATGCGAACCTCGCATGAACGCAACCTAAAGAAACAGGTACACTGGTCCGAATTTCGAACCGCTCCTCATCGCAAGTTAAATACACATTTGCACTGATCTAAAATAAGTACCGAGCACCAACACAAGTTAAATAAATATGCGCACTGGTCCAAAATGCGAACCACGCATCAACACAAGTTAAATAAACGTGCGCACTGTTGGAAAATGCGAAACGTTCATTAACGCAAGCTAAATAAACAAACACACTGGTCAGAAATGGGAACCGAGCATTAACGCAAGTTAAATAAACATGCGCACTGGTTAGAAATGCGAACCGAACTGCGCATTAACGCAAGTTAAATAACGTGCGCACTATTCAAAATAAAAACTGCGTATCAACGCAAGTGAAATAAACATGCGCACTGGTCCAGAATAAGAACCGCGCATCAACTCAAATTAAAGAAATATGCACATTGGCCTGAAATAAGAACCGCACATCGACACACGTTAAATAAACATGCGCAGTGGTTCGAAATGCGAACCACGCGCCAACGGAAGTTAAATAAATATTTGCACTGGTCCAAAATAAGCACCGCGCATCAACGCAAGTTAAATAAACATGCGCACTGGTCCGAAATTCGAACTGCTCATCAATGCAAGTTGAATAAACATGCGCACTGGTCCAAAATGCAAACCGCGCACCAACGCAAGTTAGATTAACATATGCACACGTCCAAAATAAGCACCGTGCATCAACGCAAGATAGATAAACATGCAAACTCTTCCGAAATGCGAACCGCGCATCAAGGCAACCTAAGGAAACTTGTACACTTATCCAAAATAAGTACCGCTCATCAACACAAGTAAAATAAACATGCGCACTGATCCGTAATAAGAACCGCACATCAACACAAGTAAATAAACATGCGCATTGATTCGAAAGAAGAACCGCACATCAACACAAGGTAAATAAACATGCGCACTGATCCGAAATAAGAACCGCACATCAACACAAGATAAAAAAACATGGGCGCTGCTCCGAAATGCCAACCGCACATCAACGCAAGTTAAATAAACATGTGAACTGGTCCAAAATAAGCACCGCGCATCAACGCAAGTTAAATAAACATGCGCACTGGTCCGAAATTCGAACCGCGCATCAACGCCACTTAAATAAACGTGTGGAGTGGTTCGAAATGTGAACCACGCTCCAACGCAAGTTAAATAAACATTTGTACTGGTCCAGAATAAGCACCGCGCATCAATGCAAGTTAAATAAACATGCGCACTGGTCCGATATTCGAACCGCGCGTCAACGCAAGTTAAATAAACATGCGCACCGTGCAAGTTAGATAAACATGCAAACTCTTCCGAAATGCGAACCGCGCATCAAGACAACCTAAGGAAAATGGTGAACTTGTCCAAAATAAGTACCGCTCATCAACGAAAGTAAAATAAACATGCGCATTGGTCTGGAATAAGAACCGCGCATTAATCTTTATTAAGTTAAATGAACATGTGCACGGTTCCAAATTTGAGAGCCGCGCATCAACGCAAATTAAATAAACATGCGTACTTGTCTGAATAAGAACCGCGCATCGAGGCAAGTTACATAAATATGCGCACTGGTCCGAAATGCGAGCGTTGTTTGAAGGTATCTATGGCAGACTATCCAGTCTACCAGAGATACAAAAAATCTGTTCCCCATTTTTCACGTAAAGAAATTTTTGTATGCATTTATCGGTCTATGTTCTGGTCCGGTGCTAAATTAATTATTGAGCTAGCTCTTTGCCGTCTCATCTTTTGAAGCCCGATATTTCAGGGAAATTCCTTCGCTCATGCACGCTGGAATGGGTCTTATTGCTTTTCGTAAGCTGGGACTTTGTCCTTGGACAAACTTGTTTTTTTTTTTTCGTCAACCACTTCGTAGAGGTTTACACCCCCGTTGGGGCCCTCTGATATCTACGATTACTTGCACCTTTTTTGTGGGAGGGGGTGGGGGGGGGGGGTGGCGTGTAATATGACTAAAAGAATACTTGATAAATTGCCCAGGTGATTTGAACGTCACGGTTATTGTTTGACGGTGGGCGGGGGTGAGAAAAGTACAGCAACATCCCTGCTCCACTACTTGCATTTGCTCTCGTTTCAGGACATCCCCTTCCTGAACTAAAACATTTATTTTGCATTTTAAAATATTATGTTCCCATCTGCCGTTGTTTAGTCAGTTTGTTTATTTGTTTGCTCAATCGTACATGCGCCTACGACAACAGATTAACATTTGACTTACTTTTATAATTCTTATAAAGTACATAATAAAGTGATATACAAAGTAAGCCAACGGTTTTGGTAATACTTGAATCAACCTTATATGGCTGCACTCACACCTACCTGTAAATATACAGCTAACCGAAGTAACCCGATGTGTCCAATTGGAGCACCGACAGCTTCGGTCGGTGACTGTTGTCCGGTCACCGATTGCGAACCCTAATTTTTACACAAACGAGCTGCATAAAAACTGAATTCACCAAGAAACACGAACAGAGCAAGCACTTGTCACTACGCTGTACGCGTTCTGTGGCAGGGCGGCAAGATCCTGCAGCATTCGGACCCATCGGTTATCATCTTCTTCCTGGTCGTCTTTACCGTGTCCACCATCGTCTTCTGCTTCATGATCAGTGTCTTCTTCACGCGCGCCAACCTGGCCGCGGTCTGCGCGGGCGTCTTCTACTTCATGAGCTACCTCCCGTACACTTTCTGTGCGCGCTGGGAGGAGTATATGACTGTGGGTCAGAAAGCCATCAGCGTGAGTAGTTACGTATTGCCACTCCCTCCCCCTGCTCCCCTCCCCCCCCCCCCCCCCCCCCCGCCGTACACGTTCTGTGCGCGCTGGGAGGAGTACCTGACAGTGGGTCATAAAGCCATTAGCGCGAGTAGTCACCTATTGCCGCCTCCCCTCCTCCCCCCACCCGCCTTCCCCCTCTTCTGCCCCCCCCCCCGCCCCCTCCCCTCTCATCTCCAGCGCCAGCCCTCTCAAGTATATCAAAATAAACTGCTTGGAGGATCGTCTTATTGAATTTAATTAATAACTGAATTTGACCAGTAAGTTCTGAAGGACCCCCTTATGAGAAATGCGTCAGGTGACATTGCGAGCGATATAATTGTCCGTTAATGACCATCAGTGCTAATGTCTGTCTGTTTGAAGTGTTATGTAAGATTACGATGTGGACCAAAAGTAATTCTTGTAAAGTAAAATGTTTGGAATAATAAGCGGAAGATAACATGGTTTCGAACGCAAAGCGTAATCGTTATCAAATACATTTCATGATGTTAATGCATACTTTTGTATTACAGAGTATTTTCAACACTGTAGCCTTCGGCTGGGGATGTAACTACTTTTCTTTGTACGAAGAGCAAGGCGTAGGGATACAATGGCACAACATAAACAGCAGCCCGATCCCAGAGGACGGCTACAGCATGCTCGGCTGTATGCTCATGCTTATGATTGACACCATTCTGTACGCCCTCATCACGTGGTATGTCGAGGCTGCCTTCCCAGGTTCGTATATGACGTCGTACAACTTTTGTCTAATTTAAAAGGGGAACTATTTGCTTCTAAGTAACGCGCATTGACGATAGAAGAAAGTGGATATGCCTCGTCTGTAGTTCGCGTGTTTGTAGTTTTCCTATGTACAATTAAACCTTTCTCAAAGTGCTAATCTAAATCGTGCAATTTGAAATTTTACATACGACGTTTATACGTCTGTTTTCTGTTGTCGACTTAAAAGCTTTTGACATTCTGGCCAATTGACTTCGTTAGGCTAGTCTGTGGTTTTATTGTCTGTGGTTATGCTGTTTGTAGTCAGTGTGTAACTTCATAAGACAACCCTTTGAAGTCACACTGTGATCCGGGTTATTTTGTGTGACAAAAGTTATCAAGTGGTTTTAGGATACTAGAATTTTTAAAATCGATGTATGTGCGTGATGCAATAAAATTTTGGTGTGTCTAAAGTGTGTTGTGTTACATTGCAGGGGAATATGGAGTACCCAAGCCTTGGTATTTCCCGTTCACAAAATCTTATTGGCTTGGCCGTAATCCAACGACTGACGGTGTGAACGCAGATGGGGTCTCAGTGGAACTGAGTCAGCAGAATCCAGGTGCGTCAGCAGGCCAGCTGTTCCTCAAGGCACGGGGTTGGTGCGAGAGAGAGAGATTAGGCACGAAAAGCCGGCAGGCTGACGTGCAGTACATGCGCGTTTGTTTCTTAATGAAAAAAAAAATAAGAAAACTAGAGTGACACGCTTGGAAACGAATAAATACTTCTACATCGTTAACATGCATGTGAAACAAACGGATCTTGTAACGGATCAATGCGATTGATAATTCTATGCACTAAATTAAAGGGTGGGGGGGGGGGGGGGTTGATGGGGGAGGGGCTGCTCTTGGTCTTCAAAGAGATGGGGATGTTCGGCTGAAGGCTGCACAGAACAAAGATGGCTCTTAAAAAACCCAAAACAAAACAAAACAAAACAAAAACGCAAAAACACTACCTAATTGAGAACACCGCTCCTGTAAATGCGATTTATTTGAATAAAACTAAAACTAGACCGTTTCCGCTATCAAAATTCCACTCGGGATCCACAATAAATAAGATTCGGAACACTTAAAAATTCAGAATTTTGAGGAAAAAAAACCTTTGTTAAAAAGTCAGGCTAAGTTGCCAGGAGCATCAAAACTAAACGCAACACACCTTTTGATCTCTTATTTCCCAGTAAACATTCTGACGCCGAGAAAACGTCGATTTGAGGTTGCGTCAGTACCAGGTCAAATGGCCACATTGAATCTGGTTGTAAAGTGGTTTTGATTGGTTGCGATCATAACCAACATTTTTGACACGTTGAATAGACGTTAGTTAGCAAAGATGTGTAGACGTTGACGTTGCCCAACGTGTAGACGTTGATTGTAACGTCTGTGACGCAACGTTGAATATATTTAAGAAAATCGACGAGTTATGTAGACGTCGGAAAATGGGCGTTGCAACGATTTCCGTTTCACAACGAAAAAAGGGTGGGTAGTGTTAACGCTCACATTTGACCTATTGGTCAAATGGTCGGTTTTTCATTTAGCTGTTGGTCATATGACCGGTAGTGATTTGGCATAGGCGGCATTTTTGCCATACACGAATTTTTGGTATGTAGATCGGCCTTGCGCTACCTAGGCATGCTACATTATGTCACTGCCAGATTTGGTCGTCCTGTCCATAACACGTGTGACAAGGTTATGACGAAAAAAAAAAGAATCGTATGGAATCGTACAAATTCAGTAAAGTGTGAGGGCTGACAGTTTGTCAAGCTTCAACCATCCGGTGTAAGTCTTGACACACGCTGCAAAAATGTCACAAATTTCCTTGTTTATACATTATTCTGAGCACTTACTTATTCACCGGTATTAGATTGAAACACTTTCATATTTTTTGAACTCTTTTTCATTCCGTACTCTTGTTCACGTAGACAAGTTTGAAGGAGAACCGAGGCATCTGAGGCCAGGGGTATCCGTGAGGAATCTCAAGAAAGTCTACAAACGAGGCAAGAAGGTGGCCGTGGACGGACTGACCATCAACTTCTACGAGAGTCAAATCACTTCTTTCTTGGGCCATAATGGCGCCGGCAAAACTACCACCATGTGAGAGCTTTGTTTTGTTTGTTTGTTTTTTTTTTCTTGTTTTTTTTTTTTTCGAACGATTTATGATAGGAGATGTCAAATACACATGTAAAGTGGGATAATTTTGGTGAAATATAAACTGTAATTCTCGTTTCCAAAATAAAACATTTTTGAAATGTGAAAGAGTTGCTAAAAGCTTCGTAGAAAATATATATATATGTTGTACTGTGTTTTGCACCGTTTTTGTTTCTTTGCTGTACATATTTTACACCATTTTTGTTCGCGCCATTTCACGCGGCTCCTGCAGGTCGATACTGACGGGGCTGTTTCCGCCCACGGAAGGCACAGCGTACGTGAATGACCTGGACATCAGGACCGAGATGAACAGCATACGCAAGAGTCTGGGCATGTGCCCGCAACACAACGTCCTCTTTGATCAGTAACCTTTTACTTCCTTGCTTTGACTCATCATTTCCAGATGCCTGGTGCGATTGGGGGGGGGGGGTGGAATTGTGGGGAGGGAGTCAACATTTGCAACCGCCCTTCTGCAGCCCGTAAAATTCTGCAAAAATTACACTGTTAAGCTTCGTGTTTTCAGAAAAGAAAAAAGACTGACTGCTCAAACTCGCTACTTCGAGTGAATTTTGGGAGTTGAAACTCCCTCCCCCCCCCCCCTCCCCAGACCACTACCTGTATCCGTCACTGCTTAAAAGTTTATTTACAGCTAAGTATGAAGATTTTATGAGAATTAGAAAACATGAATTTTGTAGCTTTATAAAATTGTACGACATTAATTCATAAAGTCAAAAAGCCCTTAGCCCTGAAAAAAAAAAAAACTTGAAGAAGAAAAAACATCACGTACGATTTTCTGGACAGTTAGACGTCACATCTGTTCAAATTCAGTTGATGTTTATCACTCCTGTTTAGAATCAGTCAGATGTGTTCACTTAAAAACGCAGCAAAAAAAAAAACGTAGACACAAATGATTATCAGAACAGTGAAGGCAAGCCGTTGAGTGATGCCGTGGGGTGTTGTTTTTTTTTTCTGTCAGCTTAACTGTGGAGGAGCACATTTGGTTTTACGGGCGGCTGAAGGGCCTGAGCCCGGAGGCTGTAAAGAAGGAGATTAGCGACATGGTGAAGGACACGGGTCTGCAGCCCAAGCAGAAGACACTGTCTAACTGCCTGTCAGGTAATGCCGTGTCTGTGGGCGTCACAAGTCGGGGGGGGGGGGGGCGCGGGGGGAGGGATCAACAGGTAATGCCGGGTGTATGGAAGGCCCAAGGGCGAGGGGCTGGCGGGGTGCGGGGGGAGGGTGTGAACAGGTAATGCCAGGTCTGTGGGAGGCCCAAGGGCGGGGGCGGGGGGAGCTGTGAACAGATAATGCTGGGTCTGTGGGAGGTGCGGGGGCGAGGGGCAGGGGGGAGGGGTGAACAGGTAATGCCGGGTGTATGGAAGGCCCAAGGGCGGGGGCTGGCGGGGTGCGGGGGAGGGGTGAACAAGTAATGCCGGGTGTATGGGAGGCCCAAGGGCTGGAGGGGAGGGGGCGGGAGAGGGGTGCACAGGTAATACCGGATCTGTGGGCTTCGCAGTGGGGGGCGGGGGTGAACAGGTAATGCCTGGTTTGTGGGAGGCCCACGTTGTTATGAAATAGTTGACCTCTGATGAGGTCTATCTGTTATGTATAAACACAGAGCGGATGGATATTTCTTTCTGTCTAGCCGTATTGTGCATCCCTCAGTGCTGAGTATTCTCTCACATTGGTGAATAAAAGGTCAATATGAGTGTCCAAGTCACTAAAATCTATATTTTAGTGATTTAAAAAAAATGATTTCTCTCCTTTATAAGTACTATTTTGCGCGGAATCCCCAGTGGGTCTGCGGAGTACAAGGGGTTATACACAACAGGCCGAACCGCCGTAGAGGTCGGCTGTTGGACAACAACGGGAGGCCCAAGGGCGGGAGCGGGCAATGGGGGGGGGGGGGGGGCGGGGGAAGGGAGCGGTGAACAGGTAATGCCGGGTCTGTGGGAGTCCCGGGGCCGGGAGGGGGGAGGCATGGCAATGAAAGGGGTGGCGATAGTAATGGCTGGAATGTGCGGTATCAAGTAGGCACTTATCCCATCGTTGCATTGAACGACTGCAGACCGGCTAGCTTTAGTGTTATTTTAAATCTACCGCAGCTATTTTAAAACATTTGGCATATGAAAAAAAATGCACCAAGCGGTACTAAGTTTTCGCACGATTAACAGTTGAATAAATACACAAGAATATCATAGAGTGATGTGAGCTGTCTGTGTTTGATCAGTCTTCTCAGAAAAATAGATCAATCCGCTAAATTTGTAGCTCGAAGGAAAGATACATTTTTTTTTCGAGTACTGTAGATGGAAAATAACCTGATTTTAGTACGAATTATAGTTCAGGGCTTAAATTTTATTCAAAGAACACTGGTCTGCGGACCAGCACTTGAATTGTTCAGCTTGCCTTGAAAAAAGTGACTGCTAGTGCTGAATTTTTAATCTGCAATTCACTGGTCTAGCCTCAAAATCCGACCGCACCAACGTCAGATTTAAGCACCACATGCTTTTAGTGTTTGATTCATCGAATTCAAGTTTTCATTTTTATTTCTTTTTTTTTTTTCAATTTTTGTTTCATTATTTTGTATTTTCTGTTATCGTTTTCCACCCATTGGAATCTTTTCGCAGGACTATACTCGTATATATGTGCATGTGACGGTGTGCGTGTGAAGACTTTTTTAAAATGCTGCTCTTCCTACATTTTTGATCCAATTGTTTTGAAATTTGACAGGAATGTTCCATGGATAATCATGGATAAAGAGTGTAATTTTTTATTATTTATTTATTTATTATTTGTTTATTTTTGGTGATGTGGGCAAAATATTGGCCAAATTTAAGAAAACAGATAATAATGGTACTCTTCCTACAAACCAGGGCCGATCGCATTGAAATTTGACAAGAATGCTCTTCTCAAACTCCTGCATCAGGTTTTTATTTGCTTGTCGATTTGGCCAGAAATGGCCAAAATATTAACCAAAAATAATGAAAGGGCAGAAAAAATCACACTGTGCTCCTACTTGAGGTATTCTCGCCAGTCAAAAGGTGAACAGCACAGTCTGGCGTTAGTGGACAGCGCGTGGGCTTTGTAATCAAGAGGCCGTGCGTTCAAACAGAGCGGTGGACACTTCTCCAGTTTCTGCCTTCTTGGGGTTTTGTAACCAGTATTTACAGCTCCGCCTCTCCTTTTTTCCTTTCATCCTGTTTTCTATACCATGCAAATTTTCCGTGGAGTAATAGCATTTTTGTTTTCAATTCGGCAAAACCTGGCCAAATAAACGGGTAGTTTTAAGAGAAAGACAAACAATACTTTGTTTCCCGATTAGGGCGATTACTTTTGTTAGCAATGTTGACCAAGAGGCTTTCTACCTAAACTCAGTTTTGTCAGAATTTCTCCTTTCACCCTTGTAATGTCTTCGCTTTAATGGCTGGGCACAGTGTCCACAGACATTCTTTTATTATTATTATTAAATTTATTTATTTATTTATTTTTGCAGGTGGACAGAAGAGAAAGTTATCGGTAGCCATAGCCTTTGTGGCCGATTCTAAAGTGGTTATCCTGGACGAGCCGACGGCCGGGGTGGACCCCTACGCCCGCCGCTCAATTTGGGAACTGCTGCTTAAGTACAAGAAAGGTTAGTGTTCGCGTCTATTAACCTTCAACTCGTGTTCTTAAACGTACCTGTATTCGCAGCCGTTCTTTCCTATTTTTAGATTTTTTTGTGGAGATAAGCATCGTCCCTCGCCTACCGAGGTTTGGCTAGAAAGGCATATAAACGGTTAAATATACTGTAGAGAAAGAGAGATAGAAATTCTTTATTGGCAATAAAGAGAAATTCCCATATGTTGTTACTCCTCTACGTGTGGCCTTTGTTCTCGTGATTTTGAAAAGAAAAATGGCAAATTTCATGTTTCGCTGCCATGGTTATTTTTTATGATATCGGTTGTTCAAAATTTCTCCGTCATAGTGTTCTTTTGCTGGGCTTCAGTGTTTTAATCTGGTGTTATGAAGTGCTTGTATTTAAATGAAGATACGGGGCTTTGATGTTGTGTTTTTGAATTGCATATTTTCTGATGGTCTCCATAAGTTGGTAATTCAAGCAGGAATATGACGGACGCCTGCATTGAGACCAGCTGTAAGATGAGGTGGGGGGTGGGGGGTTGGTGGGGGTGGGAGGGAGGGGGTATCCGATCCAGCCTCGCCATCTGTTGCACCAAGTTATTTGACCTTTACATCTGTTAGAGCACATATGCCTTTAGGATATAGTTAACGTATCTACACTGTTAGGAAACGTACTTGCCATGTGTGGTTCAAGATACAGCTTTGCTGATCTGTTGATACCAGTGAGAACGTGTGTAGCGGGTAAGGAATCGACGAAACCAGCATTTGTTTTGACCTTGATCTTGAAGTCAAACTGAAATCAAAACTTTAAAAAATGGTTAGCAATAGGGATCAAATGCCAGTTTGAACAAATATATGTTCTGAGTGGAGCTTAACCTGTCAATCTGAATCTAAACCTTTTCCGACAAGAGGTATCTTGATAACCTCGAACGCGTCGGTCAAATTAAACGTTTAAAAGGAAGTTGACGATTATTTCAAAAGCAGTCAGCAGTTTTGAGATTAGCTTCGGCCTTTTTGATTTGACAGTTGATTTTATTTTGATGATAAGATCATGTGAGCTTCGGTGGTGCCTCCGCCCCCCCCCCCCCCACCCCCGCTCCATCTCCCTCAGAATTTTTTAGCACTGGTCTCTTCTTGGTATCAGTTTGTATATAACATTGTCTGAGAACAACCAGTGGCCCAATGAGCTAATGAACCTTTTTTTATCTGTTTTTCTGTGCCTTAAAGAAGGTGTAAAGCAAGTACGGATAACGTTATTTGGAACGGGAGCATATTTACTTTTAGGCGAAAAAAAGCTGTCGTATCTAAACACCTTTTACTGATTGAGATTTATCAATAATTCCATTAGAATAAACTTTCGTTATAGATAATTATGCAACGGGGATTTTACGACATTATATGAAATCCAGTCTGTAATATTTGCAACGAATCCAGATCCTAAAAAAAGTATTTTCCGGACAGTACATCTAAGCAAATGTTTTGAAAAATCTTCCCGAAATACGCACTTGAATTAAAAATAAATTGTTTTTGTACATAGTGGCGTCAATACCCAGCACACCTTTGGCCCGTCGCATACGTCAGTTCTGCATTGTGACGTCAAAGCGACGTCATTTCTTGACGTTTTATTCATTTCACAATTCTAACACCATCAAGTGAGTACTTGCAATCTGAACAGCAATACATTTTAAGAACAACTTTTTAGTTACTTAATTTACAAGATAAAAGCCACCTGTCATTGATATATATATATATATGGGATAACAATTTAACATGCAAAATGTGACCCAATGACGTCATTTATCGTCGTTGCAATGGCGTTGTCACGACAACGTTTCTATTACATGTATATTGTTTTGTGGTAGTTTCGTCGAAACGCTTAGACAATGTCATTTTTACAGCAACGCAAACAAAATCCAATTGCAAAGAAGCGATGACATTGGGAGATTGTATCCGAACCACAAAATCTCTGCTGGGTTTTCTTTCTGCGCATTTAGGTTACGTCACACGCTTCCATACGTCTTACGTACACTGTGTAGTCGTTAGCCAGCACACATTTCTTCTCTTTACTACGACTTATTGTAGACCGTACTTAGTCATTTTAGTTGCTCAAAATAGCAGTTGACCAGGAAGTAAAATCGAGGGTGGGGGAGGGGTGGGCGAAGGGAACAGGGAGTTTATATAACAGGCTCCAATATGAAGTCACGTTTTTGAGCGATGAGACCGTACCAAGGCAAGCAATGTCCTGTTTGTAACTACACTTTGGACAACGTGTTTGAAGATATATTTCGTACTAAGTTTTTACAGCCTAACTTCAGAGGAGGGGGGGGGGGCGTTGGCAAATAAAAACAAAAATTAAAGGAGCGGATTGGTGATGTAATAATTATTTTCAAGAACCGGATAAAAAAGACGTACAGTTTGTAGGGACCATCGTGCAAATGCGTACAGTCAAAATTGTTTATAGCGACCACTTTTCAGACCCGGATAAAGAGAATGTTAAGACCACCTTTCAGACCGTGGTAAAAAAAAGAAAAGAAACCTCTACCACATTCAAGGTCTCGAAAAAAAAAGTAGTTTGTAATTCTGCTTTCTTGACCCGAACACTAAGACGTACAGTAAAACCTTCTGCAACGACCACATACAAATTGGGATGAAATGGCGTACAGTAAACTTGTTTGTGGTGACCTGTGGTATTTGATTAACTTGGTCACAATATCCCTGGGCATTTTTGTTTACATCTCCCTCCCCCCCCCCCCTGTTTGACACAGTAATTACACATACATCGTGTCGCTATTGCATTGGATGGCTGGCCGCCAGAATAAAGAAAAAGTTTCAATAGTTTATCTTCTAGTTTATTGGTATTTGACGACCCGTACAGATCCCATTTTTTACACGACTCCTCAGAGCTCTGTGTGTATTTTTTTTTTTTTTTTTTTTTTTTTTTTTTTTAAATTTCATTTTATTTATTATTCTTTTTTGGGGGGATGAGTTACTATGCACAACCAAAGTATGCTTTGGGTGGAGGGTGGGAAGGGGGCATGTATCTCAAATATTTCGAACTTTTATGCATCTTATTTATGATTTGTAACTGCAGAAAGTCTTTGGAATTTGTACTTGGAGTTTGTACTTGGAGTGTGTACTTGGAGTGTGTACTTGGAGTGTGTACTTGGAGTGTGTACTTGGAGTGTGTACTTGGAGTGTGTGCTTGATGAGTTGTTTAAGACATATACATTTGGATAGTTGGTTGTCAAAGCGAGGACAGTGCCGGAAGCGTGAGTCTAGAAACGTGGATCAGGGACCGTACACAGAGCACGTACGCGTGGGGGAAGGGGGGGGTTGGGTGTTTGGGGCTGTGCGTACAATAGTGGTATGATCAGTGGGTGACGCCAGAACTTCTACATACTGGGGGCGGGGGGGGGGGGGGGGCGGGGGGATGTCCAAGGTTTTGCGTACGTAGTTTATGGATGCCCACCCCCCCAACCACCCAAGAATACCTCATATTTATTTACAATGAAGATAAACTTTAGCTCATGTCAGTCGCAAAAGCGCACACTTCGCTGCTGTCCTTTAATTCAAATAAATTTCCTCCACAAAACCACGATCGCTGAGCTCTGGATCAGACTGGACTTGGGCGGTACGTGAAGCCTTGTCGATTGCAGCACGTCACTCCTTATTTGGTACACTACTGCTTAAAGCTCTCCCATTATTGGCGCGAGAGCTCTCCTTGTAGGCTCTAGACTGTTTTTTTTTTTTACTTCACTTATGTTTTTGCACCCCTCACAGGTCCGTGCACACAACTTTCGCAACGCCAGGTCTGTGGGCAGCCCCTTTTATTTAAAATAAAAAAGAACGAAACAAATGAAAAATAAATAAAAAGATAAATAAAAAAAAAGAAAGGAAAAAAAAAAAAACAAGCAAAGAAATAAAAACGTGCAGATTTAATGAAGATAAAAGCAATAAAATTGAAACAATTTATACAGAAGGTAACTGAATGGATTGAGGAAAGCTGTGCCATATTCTCTGTTAACGTTGCTTTATGAAGGTATGGAAAATGATGAGTTTTCAAAATATGTTTAACAGGTCATTATGTGTTCACTGTTTTGAGATTTCCAAAAAAAATGCTGTGGATTCTCGCTGCTGTATAAAGACTTGATTAAACAACATTGGTGCATGTACAGAATGTGAACAAAGACTATAAACAAAGATTATAAACTATAAAGTAGTAAACAGTCTTTGATGTGAATGAGTACTTCGATAAAATAAGTGTAACCAGAAATAGAGAAAATGTGAGATGGTAAAAGACAGCGTCTATGTGAGTACACACACAGGGACGGCTGATCACATATAACCAGGCTTACCCGGAAGCACTAGGGTATCCACACATTGATTTCTGGGATGCCATCGCGGTGAGGGCATTGATTTCTACAGCAATCTCATTGTGCTGCCATGGCGTGCAGTATCTTGAAAATAATAAAAAAAAATCGCATATGCGAGAAAAACTCATTAAA
Source organism: Protula sp. h YS-2021 (assembly GCA_949752745.1). Lineage (NCBI taxonomy): Eukaryota > Metazoa > Annelida > Polychaeta > Sabellida > Serpulidae > Protula > Protula sp. h YS-2021. The sequence goes on from OX457026.1 coordinate 20,037,050, forward strand.
GCATTATAATCTCATCATACCGCATTTAAGCCTTTCATGGGCGGTCGAAGACAGGTAACTGCATCTCTCTCTCTCTCTGTTTCACTTGCTGATTTAGTTTTTTAATATGTGAGAAATCAATCAGACATTTGCTGAAATAGCTGTAAGTTGACGTACATTTCGTGGGTCATTGCTTTTCTCCGTCTAGTTTCGCAGACGAAGGATATAGGAAGGAGTCTGTTCGTCAGTTCGTTCCGCCTGTCATCAGCTGTAATAACTGTGAATTTCATTTCTTTCATGAGTAAAAAGAGATACATTGAAATTATACAGCGTTGTTATTGAGTTTGGAAGTAATGAAGAAGTTCTAAAATTGTGATTTGTTAACAAGAATATTCCATAGATGTTTTTAATTTTTTTAATCCACTCACAGGCGTGAAGCTTGGTATTGATCAGGCCAATTTTTTGAGTCCCAGAGATCGAATTTAATTGAGTCTTGCATTTTTTACTGCAGTTTTGTTTTTAATATGGAAAAGATTCTTTTTAACTTTAAAGAACTGATCGCAGTTTAATGGCAAAGCATTCAGCGTATGACGGCGAACTTCTTGTTTCTACATTTTGTATTAGAACAATGTGTTCACAGGAGTTCTGACGATACTATTATACAACACAAATTATACTGCTGACAGATCAGGCTTGGTGTGAAGTTTTTTATTTAAAAGTTAATCTTTTACGTGGCAGTGCGAAACATGATTGCTGAGAGGCGATACACTGCGGACATAGAAATCGTGTCAACTGGCACCGGAAGTCGTTTATGGCTGAAAATAAACGTGAAAATGGCTATAAATCTTACCATTAAAAAAAAACCTAACTTTGATAAAAAAGGAAACAAACAGAGGAAAGAAAAAAAGATACACCATAAATAAAGGACATGAAAAGCATGAAGCAGAAATCTGAAACACAGATTGTTGTACAGTGTTAAAAGAGAAAGTTGTGAACTTACGAAAAGTGAAAGGCTTATTTCTTTCGGTTTTTCAAAGTTTTACCAAACAATAAAAAGTAGTTCAAAAGTGTTTTACAATATATCGAGAGTCTACATTTAGATATTACTTTTAATGAAATTCAAGCGAATTTACAAAGATTTGAACCTTCAGATTTATACAGGAAAAACTAAATGTTTTAAGGTGGCTAAATGGGCACTACTTCCAGCATAAACATTGTTGAAATAGGAGTGAATACTAAGACCTGGGAATTCCCGATTAGGAGGGAATTTGATGCATTTCGGATTAAGCACTAGCAACAGGCTTTGTTTCAGCTCATTTTGCCCGAAGGTTTCGGATAAGTAAAACAAAGAATTTCTTCACGTTTGATGCTAATTCCGAGTGGCTAAATGAACGCTTTGAATGCACAGTTGTTCAAAAATAGCTAGAGGTCAGTTACTGGCAGGAACCCAAAAACATAACCACCGTCTTTTTCCGTCTATGATTTGCAAGTTTTCCCGCCCTTCTTTTTTTTTTTTTTTTTTGCCTAAAAGATTAATTACGTGATGTAGCGTGAAAAATATACTTGTCCATTTTTATTTATTTATTTATTTCTCAGTTCTGAGCAGTTCATCTGTTATCATTTTCAAATCTTCTTCGTGGACTTGATTCGTGTTCTGGCACATTGTAACCACTCAAGACCTTTTTATATGCCATAAAATAGATTTATAGACTGTTTACACATATTTGGGCTGGTGTAAAAATGCTGCATTAACTTCACTGTGCAAAGTTAGATTGTTTGAGAAGGATACTATAAACAAATGATAGGGGGAGGGGGGAGACAGTGGGTAAGCATTGTGCACTGAAAAAGACGGTAGTTAAACCTATACATTCGAAATCAATTAGTTGCTCAGCCCATTTGCAAAGAAAGGCATGTGTTTATTCAGTTCGTGCCATTATCTGGTGTGCTTAAAGAATGGCAAGGATTTTAAAATAGTGTGCATTTGAGCAATTTATAGGATAAACCGCTGTTCAATTGACATATCACGTATTTATGAAGGAAAATAAACCTTTAAAAGATTTTGGTTTGAAATTAAATAGCGGTAATATCTTCCATCCTTCAAGAAATGAATGGATTACGTCACAGAGCGGGCAGATGAAATGTGTAGCTAATAATACAACTTTAAATGCGGTGTTGTTTGACTGAGATGCTGATCAGCGAACTGGTCCTGTCATTAAACAAAGGTGTGGACTCAGTGTCAATGACGTTTGTTTTGTGACACCTGCTGAGAAAAGTATGTCGTATTTTAGAAATTATGTTGAATGTCGCACAGCTATATTAGAAATGCTCCTTTTTGCTACCTTCTGACTTAGAACTTGAATTCAGTAAGTGAAAAGAAAAATCTAGCATTTTACGTGTATTTTTAGCATTTTAAAAATCAGTGTTACGGTTTTTTTTACAGATCTTTGATGTACTTATGTGTCATATGTTGCGAATAGAAAATGGAACTGGGCAAAAACTGATACTGGGCAAAAGGTGATAGTTTATAGAGGTAGTGTCAGATAAATTCTTCTACAAGTGAAAAAGAATGTTGAATTTAATTCTGAGATATTCTACTTTAAATGCATAAGCCGCAGGTCGGGGCGGTTTTTATCTGAAACAATTTTATTTTACTTAGATAATATGCGAAATTTAAGGTTTATTTTAGTATGGATTCTACATTGCTGCGAGGGTGTATCCTTTTGAGGGCCACCCGTAAAGTATGCACGGAGAAAAGGGGAATGCAGGGGGGGGGGGGGGGCGTCGGGGGCTGAGCATAAGGTATCCATAATCAAAGGGTGACGTGACAAATTTACGGGGCGGGGGGAAAGGTGGTACAGAGATAAAAAAAGTGGGAAATTTTTGTGTATGTATTTGATGATTACCCACTTACCGAAATTCAACCAACAGTAGCATTGAGGGTGCATTTAACAGTGCGAGAAGTTGTGGTATACAGGAGACAGCCCCCCCCCCCCCTCTCGCACAACCCCCGCCCCCCTCACCACCCCCCCCCCCCCTCCTCACCACCCCCCTTCCTCAAACACACACATATGGACCAATACACACCTGAGAATTAAAGTCAACATTATTTTCACGGATGGAATAATCCAGTTATCTGACCTCACCCGTACAAAATGTCATATTTTGTTCAGTATCAATATCATATTGTGGAATTTTAGTTCGGATTATTTAACAAATAAGTACATCTGACTTTTTCAAAGACCTGTGAAAAATCGTAACACGGATTTAAAAAATGAGAAAAATACAAATAAAATCGCAGATTTCCTTTTCATTTACTGAAGTCAAATTCTACCCATTTTGCGATAATCCGTCATAACTCTTCATTAAATCCACACGTGTTTTTCACACACACTGAGTGACACCGCATGAAGGTGTGTGAAAGAAAACCACTGTTATATTCTGTCTATATGCCTTTAAGGTTTTGAAAGCGCTTTTGATCATGAACCTTGTGATTTCAATACAGTCAGAAAGAAAGACATAAAACAGAAACAGACAAAAAGTGAGTTGGATATTGTTTGATAGAAGAGACGAATCTAGACCAGTGGGCACAGTTGTTGAACTTCAAATTTAGCAGTGATATAGTGACTGATACTGGAACAGGAACAGGAAAGACACGAACAATTTCCACAGGCGTTTGGATAAGAAACACGATTTGATCATCCCCGTCTGGTAAAGGAATGGGCGGACTGCAGAGACTAGAATGGGGAGATTTACTAGTAATAGCTGCGTATTTTCTCGTTACCATAGCGATAGGGATATGGACTATAGTGACAACAAAAGGGACTATAAATGGGGTCTTCCTAGCCGGAAGGTCGATGACGTGGTGGCCAATCGGGTTGTCGATATTTGCCAGTAACATTGGAAGCATTAATTTCATTGGAATAGCGGGAACTGCGTCTGCTTCGGGTGTAGCCGTCATCCACTTTGAATGGAACGCTGTTCCTCTGCTGTTACTCCTAGGATGGGTGTTCCTACCGATCTATATCTCGTCGGGTATTTACACGATCCCCGAGTATCTGCAGAAACGCTTCGGAGGCCAGCGCCTGAGGGTCTATCTAAGCTGTGTCGCCATAGTGACGTACTTATTTGCCATACTGTCTGTGGATCTGTACTCGGGTGCTCTGTTCATACAGCAGACGCTGGGCTGGAACCTGTACGTGGCGGTGGTCTCTCTGCTCGGCATCACCTTCCTGTTTACTGGCCTTGGTGGGTTACGCACGGTAATCCTGACTGATGCCATTGCCGTGTGTGTTATGGTGGCCGGTGGCTTCGTGCTCTGTATCGTCGGCATGGTACGCATCGGTGGATTCCACGCACTCAAGACGCGCTACATGGAAGCCGTCCCCAATGTGACGCTGCCCAACACGACGTGTGGCGAGCCTCGTGCCGATAGCTGGCACGCGTTCAGGGACATTGGCCTGGCTGACTACCCATGGCTGGGCACCATCCTACGCTCGGCCGGCGGTGGCTTGTGGTACTGGTGTGCTAACCAAGTGATCGTACAGCGCGCCCTAGCGGCCAAGAACATCACCCACGCCAAGGCCGGATGTCTGCTTGCCTGCTTCATCAAGTTCACCCCGATGCTCATCATCGTCCTGCCCGGGATGATATCCAGGGCTCTTTTCCCTGATGACGTAGCCTGCGCTACTCCTGATCGCTGCATGGCAGTTTGCGGTAATCCCGTGGGGTGCAGCAACATCGCCTACCCTAAATTAGTGACTGAACTACTGCCACATGGCTTGCGGGGATTGCTCATAGCAGCTATTATTGCAGCTGTTGTCAGCTCACTCACTTCTATATTTAACAGCTGCAGCGCCTTGTTCACCATGGATCTGTGGAACAAGATCCGCCCCAAGGCTAGCGAGCGTGAACTCTTGATCACGGGAAAATTTTTCGTAGTCTTGCTGGTGATATTTTCAATGGTATGGATCCCGACAATGGAGCAAGCTGAGGGTGGTCAGATCTATAAATACGCCATCACCGCTAACGGTTATTTCGGCGGGCCGACCTGCGCGATGTTCGTTCTGGCGGTGTTCTGTAAGCGCATCAACGAGCCCGGCGCCTTCTATGGCATGCTGGTGGGACAGGCGTGGGGAATACTGCGCTTCGCCTTGGACTTGATATACAAGCAGCCGGTCTGTGGTTCCCCGGACAATCGCCCGTTGTTTATCACTCACTTCCACCCGTTCTATCACATCGCGTCGCAGCTTCTCATAACAGCCGTCGTTTCTGCCGCAATCAGCTGCCTTACTAAGCCCCCAAGTGACAACCAACTGGCTGGGGTCACAGTCTGGACCCGGACCCAGATCCCGGATAACCTCAAAGCGTCCGTGTCTAAACCGCTACGAGACACAGTGGAGGTAGTCGGTGATGAAGTTGTCCTGAAAACGCTACCCAGCGAGCAATACAACGATGCCGAATATGTCGCCAAAACGGAACCGGAAGTGGTCGTGAAAGCGAAGCCCGTTTGGCAAGAGGTGCTGCTGAGCATGGTGGGACTGTCGGGAATGAAGTCTGGGGAGCGCGAGTACGCCCGCGTGGACACTCTGGAGGAGTATGAGAAGCGCCTGGCGAGTGTGGAGGAGAGTGGCAAGTGTAAGATCCTCCTCAATTCAGTCGCCGTCTTTACTCTGGTCGTCATGGTGGCGCTCTATATCTTCTTTCGTTGAGAAAACAAACTGACATCTTTTGACTCAATTTGATTATTTTAAAAAGTACAAACTTTTGAAAGAAAGAAATGTAAAAATTTGTTACGCTTTTGAGTTGCTATTGTTTTATTGACACGGAATATTGTAATGTATTATTGTTACTTACTGTCTGATCGCGTTGATTTTGAATTATGTTAATTTTTCTAATATTTTTCCTTTGTACAGAAGATTATTGGTTGTGCTTGATATCGAAACTGATGTATATAGAAAATTTTTAACATTTTTCTTAAAAAATGAATCTTCAAACCGCTAATTCAGTTTTTAGGTGTGCGTACGACTAAATAGACGTGAATTTAAGGAGAAATGTCAATGTCGAATTACCCGTGGTAAAAATGCAAAAAAGTAGGCAAAATGCACAACAGTAGAGTTTATTCTTCGCTTTCTGAAATCTGTGCTTAAAATCTGTTAATGTTGAAAGCGACTACGGCTAAATTTACTAATTTAAAAAGTAATTCTGCCACAAAAATGTCTCCCCCCCCCCCCGAACGTCCTCTACACACTTGCCGCAATGCGAAAAGTGATCTACATTTTAAAAATAGAATTTTATTTAAAAATATCTTTTTAACCAAGGAATTTGTTTGAAGTTCAGATTTAGTGATCCAAGATCAACAAGGCATACCACAAAGTGCTACTGGCAAAATCTGGATTTTTGTGAATGTGAAGGTGTGTGGCACTACACAACCTTTTCGAAGTTTATGTAGAAACTGCTTGTTGGAACTCAAAGCTTACGAGAAATTATCATAAGTCCATCCTTGCTTAAGTCGAGGTTGCATTTAAATAACCGAAAAAAAAAACAAGATTGTGTATAAATTGAATTGTTATTCCGATAACCTCCTCCCCCCTCCCCCCCCCCCCCACCTCTTTTTTCAAGAGTCATACATTCACTGTGATTCAGGGTTATTACTTTATTAAAAATAGTCATCCTGAATGACTTTTTTTTTTGGATTTTTCTTCTCTCAAAAATTTCCCAAAGTCTTTCTTTGTCTCTTCAGTGATTATAAAACGCAAGCCAAAAAACATTGTTCTTTATGCAAGAAGTCTTACTCCGCAGATGGTGACACCGGCACCATGAAAAGTATTAAACGTGGCCTGCCCGACGCCACAGCAACCGTAGTCCTTTCGCCTTTTCTAAAACACTGAGAGAGAAGCAGCCCAAAGCAAAGGGCTAAGTTACTTCTATTTCTGCGACATTGCAGAAACAGACTTGTTCATGTGCTCCGAGTCAGCAGCATATCCACTTTGTGACTAGTGCGCTTAGTTTGTATGTCTTATTTACTCAAGAGGTAGACGTTTTACCGTCTGATATTTATATTATGGTTTTCTAAAAATGTTTCTCAAACAAAAAAATTATAAAAAAAAAAACAAAATAAAAACACAAAACAAAACAAACAAAAAGAACAAAGAAAAAAACAATTAAAACAAAAAATACCACAGTATAAGTCGAACCACTGTATAAGTCGAGGAAGCAAAATAAAAAGTAAAATCAATGTATAAAACGCGATTTATACACCGGAAATTACAGTAACTGAATATTTGAGGTAAGCATGTTGAATATGGGAGAAAGGGACCAACATAACACTTCAAATTCGGGGTTTTTATTTTCTAATTAAGCGCGTTTATACGTGATGTGCGACATGTTCTACTATAAATGCTTGAGACAATTGGTTCAGTATTTAACAATGGTTTCTTAAGAGTTTCATTAAGTTGTAAAATGTAGTTATATATATATATATATATATATATATATATATATATATATAGAGGGTCCTTTTGAACTAAGGAATTCAGAATAGAATTTTCATTTAAATTTAATGCTGTTAAAAATCAAATGCTTACTTTTGATGTTATACTAAGAAATAAAAATGAAGGAAATGTGTCCGTAAATCGTGTGTTCTTTATTGACTTGAGCTTCACCACCAGTGCCACTTTGTTTCTGTCACAGGTTTCTACAGCTCTTATTAACATCGTGTGTCTTCTTTGAACAATCACAGGAAAAATCAATATACTTTTATTGGCGAACCAAGAACAGTAGTCGCAAAAATGTTCCTTTCCAAGAGGGTCCTACTTTTTGAGACAATACAGGAACTACATAATGTGACTAGAATCTATTAAACACTTGGCAAAAAAAAAATAACATTTTTAAAATCACTTTCTACCGACATTTCGCATTACTCTGTGCTCAGATCTGTGGCTTACTTAAATAAAGCAAACGTCATGCAGTGTGGCTGGTGGCAGGTGCGAGAGGTTTGTGCGCAAGTGCTGCTGCAGCCCTTACACATTATTGCATTTCTTGATAAAAACTCACTATTTTTTTTTTTTGGCCTCACTTTTTGATGATGAAAATGAAAGCAAAGGCGAAAATAAAAAGCTAGGTGAACAAGTTCAGATCAAATACTACATATGTACGAAATTCGGGAGTCCCAGGGCCAGTGTGGTCAGAGGAGTAGTAAAGACAAGATGGCGGACTGGTAAAAAAGGAAGAGGTCAGAAACATTTAGCCTTCCACTTGCCAGGTGTTAATAAAAATAACAGCCAAATAATTTATGACTATTTTTAACTTTGATGTAAAAAATATTCAGTATTCTAGAACACATCACATTGCATTTCATGATTCTGTTGTTTTGCGGTCAAGTAATATTTAATGAATTACAAAACACCATAGTGAACAACCTTTTCTCATTTCGCTGTAGAAACCAAAAAGCCTTATCGCTTTCAAAGCAAATTATGCAGAGCCTAAAGAAGAAGACAAATATTATCAAGTTTTCTACACAAACTCTTCGAAACTTGACAGTCAGGTATTAAAGTAACTATCTTGACCTGATTATTCAAGTCTTTGAAGACCATGCTACGAGATACACAGAATTTCTTCAGCATTGGAAGGAGCAAAGACATCACACACCGCGTGAAGAAGTCGCGTGAAGTCGATTCTATGTAAGGGCGTTAAACTGTCCTCCCTAAATATTGCTCGAGACACTTGGATTATACTGACAACCAGAGTGGGGTATAAAGTTAAATGATGAAATTTTGTTGCAGTGACTTCTTCAAAGCTTTCGTGCAGTTTATCTCAGAGCCGACTCGGAAAGCAGCTGTTTGATGAAACACAAATTTTAAAAGAAATCAACCTGTGCCAATATTTCTAGAATTTACATTTAGGGTTTTTAGAATATACAGGGTTTTACAGAAAAGAGATTTTAACTTTACTGGTACGTTGTTCTCTGGACCTAAACCTGTGATATGTCTACACAAATTAAATACCTGCATAATCAACTGATCTTTTCAGGTCAAATGTTAGTTCTTTTAAGCCCAGGTGGCCATTAGTCACGCGTGCGATACATATCGTGTGGTTCCTATGTCGTCGACCGATCTGTAATTTCTTTTTGCTACTCCTTTCTTTTATTTTCGCAATTCACCAGTTTTCGCAAATTTGGCGAACCCATCACGGCCTTTGCGAAAAAAAGCGTACTCCTACAAATTTATGTAAATTTGCTCTACATTTGGCATGAGGGTAGTCTGGATCAGGAGTCCAAAATTTGCTGGAGCCGATTTTTGATTTTCGCCGAATTAACGAATTGCAAAACTTCGTCATATTTTCGCCAAAAACATATTTTTTCTATAATTTTTGCATTCTCTATGGAATTTTTAATAATGGATTTTTTGGTGGCTGGGCAAATTTTGGTGCATTTTTCACTACTTTAAAGTTTTTTTTTTTTTTTTTTTGACCGCAAGAAAGATGGTGGCCAGAATTTAAGAAGCAATGTAATTGGCTGGAAACAGTCACGTGGTTACAATGCTGCCCAACAATGGAGTGTGGATAACTTAGAGCAAACGCCAAGAAGTATTGAGGAAATGGTGACTGCCCACTTGGCGTACGACCCAGAAGGCCTACGATTTTTTTACCCAGAAGGCCTACGATTTATGTCGGTTGATTGCATTTAGAATGTCCTATATTCGTACAATGAAATATCATTGCAATAAAATGTTTTGTGATCCTGCAATGAAAGGGCGATTGACGTATCATTTGATAGCATAAAAGAAAATAAAAGAAATTAACTGACGTCAACAACTTTTATTGATATGTAAGTTGATTACATAAAAGAAGCTCATATTGGTTAAGAAAAATACCGCGGCTTCTGGGTAAAAAAGAGTACGCCTTCTGGGTGGAAAAAGTGTAGGCCTTCTGGGCCGTAGGCCAAGTGGGTCGTAGGCCAAGTTGGTTGTTATCGAGGAAATTGCCACGCCCATATTGATGGAAAAGGCTGTGGAAGGCACTGTAAGAAAGAAATAATATGATAAATTAGGTTGACTTGATTGGAACTGTTTTTCTTTGAAATAGATAATGATAAAAAATATTGTTATCAATATCAACGCATCACGCCTCAGATAGAGTACTTTTTAATACAGCAATACAGTAATAGCAATAACAGTGAGCGGCATGTGGCCATTTTTAGGTGTGAACCACCCGCATTTCCGAAACATTTACAGACCTTGTGATATGCAATAGTGGCACTGTTTTTGGCCATTGTTGAAAAATGTGTTTTTTTAAGTGCTTCTCTTCTATAATTCTGATTCAATCGTGTTCGAAATTCACAAGAATCTGCCCAGCGTGGCAGGGAACCTTCTCGTCCTCCGATCGTGAAAAGATTTACGGCTTAATTATATCTGTTATCAACAAAAGTTTAAGCTCTATTATTTTTAGTGAGAGGAACTTTGAAAGAAAATGAAAAAAAATAAGAAGTGATAGGCTACGCAGATGAGCTGGATTAATGGCATTTTCATGTGCGCAATTAACCGGTTCTTGAGATAAACCAATTTTTTCACAAACCTATTTCGTATGTGGATGAGATGAAGTGAAAAATGGTGTATGTGTAGATGAAATCAGTTAATCGCAGAATTCCGGTTAATCGAATACTACTGACCAACCCTTATCGTTCTTCTGCATTTATAAATATCCCACATAATGACATAAATGGGCAACTGGAAAATGGCCATAAAATTTAGTGCCATAATTTTTAATGGCCATAAAATTTACTGCTGGTAGGAGTGCTTTAAAAACATATGACAAAGGTACCAGCGAATTGACTACAAAAGTCGAGCTCAATTTAGTGGGTAAAAAGCTCCATGGAGATTTCAGAGTCCTGGTTAAAAACCTTCTGCATTTGAAGATGAACCTGTACAACGGCGATACTTGAAATTCGAATAAGATATTTAAAATTCACGACACGACATAATTATTTTGTTAGTCACATAGAATTGCAAAACAAGGTCAAGTTTTTTACATATCGGCATTGTTGAAATTGGCCTTTGTACCCGCCTAGGTATGCAATAAGCTATTGAGCACACTGTTTGCATATAGTATGAGACAGGTTTCTTTTTGTCAAGTTACACAAACCTTTTTTAATATGCCGTGGAAACTTGTTTTTTTTAACGACATGCGTAAATGTGACCTGTGTCGGGACGTTGTAGGATAATTTTCGGGAAAGACCCTTATCGAAAAGGCCGTTTTGGGAAAGGCCCTTATGTCCAAGGCCCTTGTGTCCAGAGCCTTTCTGTCCCGGATTCATATATATATGGTTGTAGGACAAAATGGCAACGGACAAAATGGCAACGGACATAATGGCAAAGTGCCAGGGCGGACATAATGGCAACTGAAATAAAAAAAAAGACGATATTTCAACTGAACTTTTATTCAGCCCAATGGCATTTAATGACTTCCTAAATAAATGTAATTGAATTCCTGTGTAATGCCTCCATTTAGATAGTCACTTAGCCAATCAGTTCACAGTGCACATTTACTGCTCTGGAACATTTCCCCGAGGTTTCCACCGAATGTTGTGCCCTGCTCCCAGTAGAAACTGCTCAACAGTCTTGCTACTATCTCTGCGGTCCTCGCATAGCTGGCGAAGTCGGACTTGGAGCTGACTCACCCAGCCAGAGTGCATGAGCCATAACTTCGGATTACCGTCTGTTTGTTGTAGTCTATATTCCAGAGCGTACGGCGTCCAGACAGGGGTATACTACTCCGTAACCGGTCACAAATGTGCAGCCCGAGTGGGTGAACAGCGTAGTTTTGAATCCCCCTTTGTTTGTTTTATTCCAAATAACCAGACAGTTAGACGGCAGGCAAGATTCGAGCCGCCATCTGCCTTGACATGAGGCGGATGCACCGCAAACTAGTTGGTGCGGTTAATCGAACATTTTTATTCATTTTATTTCTTTTTCTTAAGTTGCCATTTTGTCCGCTTTGCCACTTTACCATTATGTCCGTTGCCATTATGTCCGCTTGCCATTATGTCCGTTGCCATTTTGTCCGCTGCCATTATGTCCATTGCCATTTTGTCCGTACCACATATATATATATGGTATCTTGTTTTAATACCTCGTTTTTTTTTTTTGGTTTAAATTTCTCAGTTTTTTCTCCTTCGCTCTACGTCAAGATAAACGAGCTGACACCTCCGGAAATCTGGCCTTGGAGAGCGACATTTCTGTGACAGCAGCTGCTTGATTCTATTCAACGGATGCTATTTGTTTAGACACATTTTTCGAAAAAAAAATGTCTTTGCTGTCAATTATAAGTATTTGTACCAGCTCCCCAGATAAATGCACGCATTTGCTGCACAATATCTCGAAAAGAAGGGAAAAAAGAGAAGAAGGTCATGTGTTTGAAATTTCGGAATTCGGTTCGATCTGGCAGATTTTCAAGCATAATAAATCGCTTCACAAAAAAAGAAAGAAAAACAATTTAAAACGTTCAGATATAAAGGTTGCTTTGCCATAGGACTTTACAGCCTATAAGAGGATGATTTTGTTGTTTTGTTTCAGGGCGAACAATAATTTTATCCACACATTTTATGGACGAAGCTGACATACTGGGAGACAGAATCGCAATAATTTCACAAGGCAAGCTTTGTTGCTGTGGCTCCAGCCTATTCCTGAAGGTAACAAAAAAAAATGTTAAACCAGTCTGTCAAACACAGGACTTTTTTCAAACAAATGCGATTTTGTGAGAGCGTTTTGTGGAAGTTGTGAACTTACATATGACATAATCGTCTGCATGTGAAGTCATTTCAATTATCAGACACTGGGATACGATAATATGTGACTGTTCTGCTCGTAAAGTCAATAAATCATCGTTTCAATTTTAGAGTAACTTGGGGAGCGGCTATTATTTGACGCTGGTGAAGAAAGATGAAGAAGAAGGCGCTCCCTCGGCCACGCCACAAGCTAATGGCACAGCTCAGCTGGCCGATGTCAAGGTTAGAATCGAGATGATGCATTTTTTCCCCAGTCGCCTTGCTTTATACTGTTGGAACACTTGTGACAGTGTGCATTGTGCCATAGAGGAATGTGTACTTATTTATTGTCAATGCTTCAGTTTTTTTTTTTTTTTCTCTTTTGTTTGTTTTTTTTTCCTTTTTTTTTTTTTTCCTTTTCAAAAATTTTACGTCTGAAACTGTTATATAGGAGGTATTTATGTAGCAGTTTTCCGGCAATTGCCGGAAATCCGGCAGTTTGGACCCGATCTGGGGGGTCTTCGAGGTCAGTGGAAATCTGCAGTAAATTTTTTTGGGTATTTTGGGGGGGGGGGGCGCGGATCAGGTTCGGGCATATCGAGTCATCATCGTCACTTTTAACTTGATGCATTTCCAATGCTATGATTTTTTTGCTCGCGCCATGTTATTTTTTTTTTTATTATACAAGGCCGTATGTAAAATTTGGTCGCTCACATATACATCCACGTGTAAGAAGCAAGCGTCTGGATCAAAACATACGTGAATTGTTATATTTAATATTTTGTAGAATCTTGCAAATCAGAAGGTGGTAAGCATCTAATTATAACAATTAGTTAATATTTAGTTACTATGTATTTAAGGTTTTTCATTGCCATACGGCAGTTTACAAGAATTGAAAGCTTTATTATATGTCTCCCCCTAAGGGAGACATATATAGCATTTGGTGTGTCCGTCTGTCCGTCCGTCTGTCCGCAGTGAGTTCTTATGAAATTAATGAGTCGATTTTTCTCAAAACATACATATGTATTGGGGTACATGTCTAGATGATGCCCGTGTTATTTTTTTTTTCGTTTCCTCAAAAATTCTATTTTTGGCAAATTTTTGAACATAGGGGGGGGGGGGTTTTCGTGCATTTTTTTTCACTTTGGCAGGCTATATCTCCAAAACGGTTTGTTGGATTAGGCTGAAACGTGGCAAGAACAACACACACATAGTGCAAATGTTTACTGCGAAGTTTTTCTTCATTTCCGCTGAAAATGTATTTTTGGCGAATTTTTAAATTTTTGAATTTGAACTTTTTTTGGCCATATTGTTGCGATATCTCCGAAACGGTTTGTTGGATTAGGCTGAAACATGGCAAGAACAACACACATATAGTGCAAATGTTTACTGCGAAGTTTGTCTTCATTTCCGCTGAAAATGTATTTTTGGCGAATTTTTTAATTTTTCATTTTTAACTTTTTTGGCCATATTGTTGCGATATCTCCAAAACGGTTTTTGGATTAGGCTGAAACGTGGAAAGAAGAACCCACCTATAGTGCAAATTTTCACTGCGAAGTTTTTCTTCATTTCCTTTGAAAATGTATTTTTGGCGATTTTTTAAATTTTTTAATTTTTACTTTTTGGGCCATATTGTGGCGATATCTCCGAAACAGTTTGTTCCATTAGGCTGAAACATGGCAAGAAGAACCCATATGTAGTGGAAATGTTTACTATGAAGTTTTTCTTTATTCATTTTCTGTAAAAATGTATTTTTGGCGATTTTTTTCAATTTTTTGGGCTCGCCAATGTTGTATTTTAAGCAAGGATTTTTTTCACGTGACTGATTGGGGGCGGGGGAGACATATCCGTTTTTGTTTTAACAAAAACACTGGCCAGTCTAGTTTGAAGAGGTTTTTAACCTAGTTTTAATAATTCCTGGAGAAGTTCTAGAATTTTTCGGCCAAAATTCACTGCAGTTACGGATATTGAAAAGCAAAAAATGGTGTAAAAATGCGCCCAAAACAGCTCTGAAATCACAAAATATACAAGACCCCCAGCTGGTATCTTAGTCGCGCTCCGCGCGCATGTTGTATCCTTTTCATATGTATATATAGTCCATTTTGTAATAAACTAAATTTCCGGCAATTTGGACGAGGCCCGGTATGATGCCTGATGTAGGTATTACATTGTATAAAAGAGAACACAGATCTAGTAATGGAACTAAATCACGTGATATTGGCAGTTGGAGATGGACAGAGTGGAGAAAGAGTGGGAAGACAATTCGTCTGCTGCCAAGACCGGTGCTGACGACAGCGCATCAAGTAGTGACGCAAGTGCGTGTGTGTAATACGTCACGACAATATGTTGGTTTGAAAATTGGCCATCATAAAACAAAACTAAGGCTAATTTATTTTAATAAATACGTGAGGAACTACATTGAATTACCATGAAAGTATTGAAACAGTAAAAAAAAATCAGTAGCATTCCTTTGTTTTGTTTTTCGCCAGAACGCATCGCTATGTCTGATAACATGCATGCACATAGTTTCGTTTTCTGTCCGCTGTGCACAGGTTCCTTTGACGACTCCGTGCTCACAGCCTTCATTAAGAAACACATCCCGGAAGCGACGCTGAAGGAGAACTTCGGTGCGGAGCTGACCTACCAGCTGCCCGATGACAAGCACACACTCTCCAATTTTGAGGTGTTATTTGATGACCTGGACAGCAACCTGAATCACCTGGGTATCTCCAGCTACGGGATCTCGGACACGACCCTGGAGGAGGTGGGTACTCTAACTCCTCAGTGCCGCTACGGGGCATTTCACCTCCTCACAGTTCCGTCGTTTTAGTAATACAGATGAAATCACTTAATTGCATACCGGTTAAACGCATAAATCGGTTAACTGCATATTATTCGCAAATCCTAAACCATTTCCAATGATATCTTTGGAAATTTAACCGGATAATTGCATACCGCTTAATCGCATAAACTGGATAAACGCATAGCTTTTTTCACGTTAAAATAGGAAGCACAACGGTTAATTGCATAATTCTGGTTGACTATCGAAACAGTGCCACACTTAAAGTACACTAAGGGAGTGAGCTGCCCCTCGTTTATTTATCTAATGCGTTGTTTTCTGTTTGCTTGACCCATTGTGTACATGTACCAACCCCATTCGCGGTTGTTAACAGTAAGTCTCGAACTCTTAATCACCGCACTCTCTCAGCTCTCACTAGATAATGACCTTTATCCTTAATCCCCGCACTGCCTTAGCTGACGCTAGATAATGGCCTGCAACTCCTAATCCCCACCCTGCCCGAGCTCTCACTAAATAATGGCCTGAAACCCTTAATTCCCACGTTGCCTCAGATAACCGTGAGCGCAAAGTCATCCCTTAAGTACTCAACCAAGAAGAAATTTTACCATTTATAGTTCCAAACTTTGTCGGTTTTGGTTAATTCGTCAAAATTGCAGAAAGTAAATCAAAACGAAAAGACTTAAGTCTCTCGGATAGAATACTAATAATAAAAGAACTGGATAAAAAATTTCTCAAATGCGGAGATGAGGAGGGGCGGGGTGTAAATGAAAAAAATAGGCACGGCAGGAGTACTCCGGATAAACGCATATATCGGATAAACGCATAACAGGGCTTGGCAAATTGGCTATGCGATTAACCGGTTTCGACTGTATCCCCAATGTGAAGTATCTTACAATAGAGAAACATAAAGTAAAAATAGTCCAGAAGAAGTGCACGGCAGACGTGTAAAAAAAAAAGAAAACGGCGGAATGTGTGCCAAACCACGGGGGAGTAAACTGGTCTGGTATTACGGGTATACAAAAATGACAGCGTCATAACAATAGCAATTCAATATAAATGGATGAATGTATTCAGCGCTATTTACACTGCTATCGATTGTATTTTTTTCTCCTAACCCTGTACGTATTATGGAGTACAAGAGCGGAAATCTAGATTAAACAGATTGAAGTGCCCAAGGCCAGGAAACCAGATAGTCGTGTTTTTCATCCTAATTTTATATTTTTATAAAGTGACCCAGCCGGTCAGCGATCTGTTTTTATTTTTTCTCGAAAGATGCAGATTTTCATTTTTGAAAATTTCGTGGACCTAAACTAGTGTTCCGTCTTTGTTTTTTTCTTTTCTTTTTTTTTTCTTTTAGCAAAATACCATTTAATGATTTAATCAAACTTTTACATGACGTACCATAACGTCCTAGTTGCTTCTTTCAAGCGATCGAAGTCTTTAGGTGCATGAAAATGCCAGTGCCGATTTTTTTTTTAATTACGATTTCAGTTACCCGGCTAGGATAAGAGAAACAACATTATTTTTCCTCGCATAACTTGTTAATCAAAGGCAAATACGCCTTTGGCAGATATTGCTTCGCTCACCGGCATGTTTGGCATGTGTAAGGTTACTGTAGATTTTTTTTCAAAAGTATGACAAGAATTGCGAGCAAACAGTTCCATATGTTGTCTCTGAATGCGTTTTTAACTCTCAGCCAAAACTGGCTAAGTGCTGTTGCTATCACCATATGCAGGTGCCCGTCCGTCCGCCTAGCTACCCGTCTGTTCGCCTAGCTGCCCTTCTGTTCGCCGAGATGCCCGTCCGTCAGCCTAGTTTCCCATCCGTCCGCCTAGCTGCCCGTCCGTTCGCCTAGCTACCTGCCCCTCGGCCTAGCTGCTCATCCGTCCGCCTAGCTGCCCGTCTGTTCGCCTAGCTGCCCTTCTGTTCGCCGAGATGCCCGTCCGTCAGCCTAGTTTCCCATCCGTCCGCCTAGCTGCCCGTCCGTCAGCCGAGATGTCGAGCCGTCCGCCTAGCTGCCCGCCCGTCCGCCTGGATGTCCGTCCGCAAACAATTACCTACCCTACGTTGTCCGCTCCTTTTTGACATTAAGTTTTCTCCCCTATAATTATTGCACTGACTGAGGCCTTGGCACCTCTGATTCCTATTTTTTTTTCAATAATATTAAACTGGTATCATGTAATATGTATAAAACAAGGTATGTGTGTTGCATTGCCCGGTGACTTGAAAACTGGGTACTTTGAACTCTTCAACATTGAACCCCCCCCCCCCCACCCACCCCACCTCCTGTCCATTCAGACGAGCCTCTTAGTCTCTTCTATATACTCCTTACGTTCGAGAGCCAGTCTCTCTGTCCTAGTTAGTCTGTCGACAACCCCTTTAAAAAATATGCCGCGCATAAAAAATAGGGTCCTCAATGCCTGGGCCCACTCCCACCCTAAAAACAGCGAAAAATGCACTGTAATAATGTGCCTGAAATGTCTTGATCGCTCATGGTAGCTGCGTGCGTATTGTCTTAACAAAATGCAGAAGAAAAACTGGGGCATAAAACCAGGTGGAAAAGTGGAATCATCAGAATTTAGCTTTCGTTTTTTTTTTTTTTGGGAAATGATACAATGCTTTGAATGTAGTACTCCAAATCTGACTGTTTATTCGCGCTAAAGCTGTATTAGAAAAACGACTATTTTTTGTGATTACAGGTGTTTTTGAAAGTGGCTGAGGACATGGGCGTGGATGAAGATCTACCAGAAGAGCTGAAACGCCAGAAAATAGACGAAATTACTGAAGGTTTAACTCTTTTCATATTTTAATTACCTGTTACTTATGATTAACAGGTTTTAAAATATCTGTGCAAGACTTCAGTCCAGTGTTTCCCGGGCTTCCCTCTTAATGTTAGAACAGCAATTCTGCCCAGTACCGGTTAATCCAAAATATTGACCACAGTGCCACTGACGTATCAGGTGACTTTTTTTGACTACCCGTTTCTACGCTGCAGGTGGCGCCCTCGCACGACCCGTGACGCGTATGAGCTTCCGGCGAGGGGTCAAGAGCTTCTTTGGAATTGGTAAGAAGAAGAAAGATCAGCTGTCACTCATGAGGAACTGTGATGACCCCAGCGAAACAGGTCATTTTATAGAATTAATTTTAAAATGCGAATAGAAAGAGAAACTAAAAAAAACATATTGCCATAGTGTTGTGTTGTATTTCACGAAGCTTTGCTTTGCCACTTAAGATGTTGGTAGTGAATATCTCGGTGCCGTCTCCATCTCTTGCAGGATATCTACGAGCGCTTTGGCCGCTGTATATCCCTCCGTTATGTTTTTTTTTGTTTAACCTACTCGACCAGGGCTTTCAGTTAACTTTTTGACCAGCCGACTTCTTGTGTACGTATGTAAACTTTTACGTAAATTGTTTCTTCTCCCTCAGTTTTGATCCGATTCCTTTCAGATTTTTTTGAGAAATTACTGTTTTTTGGCAATCCGCCAAAAAATTGGCCAAATGGTGGCCATTTTTTGGTTGCCATTCTTCGAAATGCTTCTTCTCCCATCGGTTGTCTTCAGATTTTACATAAATGTTCACTACAAAGTCCTCTCTTGAAGATTTTCTTTTTCTGTCGATCCACCAAACATTGATCAAATAGAAGGGGCGCATTTTTTAATTTATTGGTGGCTAGTTTTCAAAATGCTTCACAATTTTGATTGGATCAGATTTCTTTCCAATTTTTACGATTGTTCCCTTGACGGTTCTCCATTAAAGTTTTTTTTGGCGATTCTCCAAAATTTGGAAAATTGGCGGCATTTAAATCTTTTTGTTTTCCAAAATGTATTGGCTACTAGAGTTTGATTCGATTTGTTGAATTTTTAGAAAATTACTCTTCATGTGATGTTTTCTTTAAAAATTCAAAAAACAATTTGCGCACCTCCGAAAATTGAACTTTTGAAATTTAATTTTTGCGAGAGATCCGCGAGAGATTAGGGAAATGCCGGCCTTTCAAAGTTTTTCAATAACCGGTTTTTAAAATATGACAACCACTTTTTTCCGGCCAAACAAGTCTATTGATACTTGATTCACTAGATCGCGACTGGTCACAATGTCCCTGGACATTCTGGTGGTAACACCCGAGATTGTACCTGCCCAGAGAAGTCGAGCAGTTGTTAATGTAAAGCCGTGTAAGACAGAGCTTTGGTTTAATATGCATAGGTGCTCCATAGGTCCTCCAACCCTCCCCCCCCGCTCTCTCTCTCTCTCTCTCTCTGTCTCTCTCTCTCTCTCTCTCTCTCTCTCTCTCTCTCTCTCTCCTCTCTCTCTCTCTGTCTCTCTCTCTCACTCTCTCTCTCTCTCATGTGCTTCATGAATGGTCTCCTTATCAGTGTTCGTTGGTGTTGTCTATTTCATTCCGACGCCCACCAACTTCTTGTGGGGACACACGACGGATGTCTAGTTTTATTTCCGTGACTGTTCTAAATCTGTTTCTACAACTTTCTTCTGCGCTCCACAGTTTAATTAATTCATTAAATTTATTAATTAATTGTTAAAGTTGGTCTCTTACACGTAAAGTATTGTCGTCCTGTGCTGTTTTGCCAAATCATATTTCGTGAAAAAAAATGAATGGCAGACGATGTCTTCGACTCGAAATTGCATCTGTCTGATATACAAAGACGCATCTTGTTCGCGAAATTATTTTTTAAGCCAGAACTCCAATTTACTGAGCGACTAACATTTGATCTAAAGCTATTTTTCTTTTTCCCCCTCTTTTTTTTTTAAATTCTCTTCTTCTGATTTTCCTATCCTTTTCTGTTTTGTAAATTTGTTGACAGTTAATCGAACTAACCCCGCAGCTGAACATGTAAGGCTTTTAAACCGTGGAGGCGAGGCGACTATGTTACCAGGTTCAAGCTTTGTTCATTCCTATTGTATATACATCCCCTAGCTTTTAGAAAACAAACATTTTTAAAAAGGCTGAACGATATGCATGCTTCCTCCCCCGACCCCTAACGATATTCGCGCTATTTCGTCCCCACCGCCCGCAACAATATGCATGTTTCTTCACCCCCTCCCCCCCCCCCCCGACCGTCTGCGTGTTTCGTCGCTCCACGTCCACAAAACGATATGCATCCTTCTTTGCACCCCCCCCAAAAGCGATATGCATGCCTTATTCGCCCCCCCACCCTCCTCGACCTTCCCCCTGTTAAAATATACGTGTCCCCCCCCCCCGGCAACGATATGCATGTTTCTCTACCCCCCCCCCCCTCCCAATGTATGCTTACTTCTTCACCTCCTTCAAATGATATTCAGGCTCCCCTATCCCAAACGAAACGTATGCTTCTCCGCTCCCCCCCCCCCCCTTCCTCAAATGTATGCATGCGTCTTCAGCCCACCCCACCCCCCGGCCCCAAGCAATAACGTCCCCCCTCCTAAGAAAAACGATATGCATGCTTCTTCGCTCCTGCCTCAAAATTATATATAGGCATCCCCCCCCCAAACTATATGCATACCTCTTAGCTCCCCTCCCAAAAAAGAAACGATATGCATGCATCCCCCCCAACAAAAACTGTTTGCATACGTCTTAGCCCCCTCCCGCCCCCCCCCCCCAAAAATCCAGTCATCTTCTCTTGCCCCCCCAAACTATTTGCGTGCCTCTTAACCCTCTCCACCCCCCCAAAAAAATCGATATGGATGCATCTTCGCCCCCCCCCCAAACGATATGCACACCTCTTAGCCCCCCCCCCAAAAAAAAAAAAAAAAACGATATGCACGCATCTCCCCCCCCCCCCCCCCCACCAATAAAAAAAAACTATATGCATGCACATTCAGCCACCCCAAGTATATGTATACCTCTTAGCTCCCCTCCCAAAAAAGGCCCATCCCATGCATCTTCCCCGGCCCGCCCCCCCCCCCCCAAAAAAAAAAATAAAAAAAAAAAAAAACTATATATATGTTACAGTAAATCTGTGTAATCAGTAATTTCACGTAATTCCTAAAACTTTTAGTAATTACGTGAATTTACTAATTACACAGATTTACTGTAACATATATACCTCTTAGCCCCGTCCCCCCTTCCACCCCCTCCCAAAAAAAAATCCAACGATATGCAGTTAAGCTTCTCGCATGATTGGTTATTTTGTGCAAATAGCCAAGAGTGTTAGAGACAAGGCGGGGGTGGCGGGGGGGAAGGGGTAATCCAGCAGAAGGTTGCCCATCATCCTTTGTTGTGCCGCCTCTTCCGGTGTATGCTGCCATTGACGTGTATCACAGAACCTTTATTGCCCCTCTTGTTTGGCTTTTGGGCAGGCAATTAGCTGAATTATTGAACGTTCCCAGGATAACTGTAGTGGCCTTCGATATCCTTTTGCTTGATTTCGGTTATTTATTTTGCTTGAATAATGTATAAAGGCATGAAGCAGTCACTTTTACGGTTACTGTCGGTGGCAAATAAAGTACTGTTGTTTCATGGTTCCTTATATGAATGAGTAAACTCGACGCGTTAACATACTTAATATTCTGTTATATATTTGGGCACAATTCCATTTAAGATTTGAATTATGTATAAATCCTCTGTCTGAAGGTCAGGGATTCTAGAACACAGTGTTAGAACAAATATTCTGTTGCAGTCTCTGTCTCAGAACATTGTTATCCACCCGTGTAAAGGAAGGATGTAGTTAAGAGCTTGTCCGCCCGTCCGTCTGTCCGCATGCGTATCCGGGCTATATCTCCGAAACTATAGGTCGGACTGTTTTGAAATTTCACCTGCCGACAGAGCACATATTGAAGGTGTCATATTTTTTTGTTTGGATTCATGAAAAATTGTCAAAATGACTGGATTTTGAAGTTTGTAAAACTTCGAGTTGATGTAATTTTGTAGTCGTAATGAAGCGTCGTATCCCGGTTTATATCTTTGAAACTATAGGTCGGATTGTTTTTAAATCTTGCACACTAATAAAACACATATGGAATGTGTGCAACGTCCTATTTTTGTTCGGATTCATAAAAAATTCTAAAAATGACAATATTTTGAAATATGGTAAAACCGCGTTTTGATGCAATTTTTCTTTGTGTAGTTGAACGTTTTGTCCAGGTCTCCAAAACCGTTCTTCTGATTTCTTTAAAATTTGTCACACGGACAAAACAGATATTGAAAATTGCCAAAATGTCCTGTTTTAATATAAAACGTAGCTGCTGTTGAAATTTAAAAATGTAAAACTGTTAGACTTGTGAAAGACGTTTTCAAAGTGGCAGTAGTATGGCACTTTGCAGACCGACTTAAGCACCGATTTCATAGGTCATCTGTGTTACATGTGGCATCGTCTCTCTGCGACTCGAAAACCAGAGTGACAGGTCAGTGTGTCAAATCACTGACCAAAAAAATTCATACGCGAGTGGAGTTCCGGACGTGATGAGCTAGGGTACACTATACTGCACCTTCCATTTCGCTATCATTTCTTTATGTAGGGCACTCTCTAACCATATAAGATAAGCATGTTTGTTACACTTGAATGCCGGAGCTATTTTTAAGGAATTTCCTTGTCAGTATTTGTTAATATCAAGGAAGTGGCTACAAATGAGGAACGATCCGTTTGTGCTTGCTGTCATAAGGCTCTACACGTCATTAGCGGAGACGGGAATGTCTGTGTCTTGTTAGAAATCCGTATCATGAAACTCATCTATGTGGTCTATTTTTTTTTTATCCGCATAAATTATTAAGTTCGTTAGGATAAGAGGTCTGCATTGTGTATGTAATGATTTGTTTCACGTGCCGGGAAGTCTGCACATACCTTCACGTATTACCATAGCCGTTAAAAGTCGTTGCTTCGAATTTCAAGTTGTACACACAAAAAAAAAATACTTTCTTCAGGCTCAGAGGATCAGTCAAGTGTAACATATTTTTTGATGGCGGTGGATTCGTTCTTCTGGACAATCTGAAGTGTTTTGGGCACATACGAATGATTCTGCCTAAAACGTTTTGTCCAGTCGTTTTACGTACATGCGGGGTACATACGGGTAAAAAAAAAACACACATCCAATTATTCAATAAAAATATTTTAATAAAAATTCACTGAGTCGAGATGTTCACTTTTTCATCTGGATGTGACATTGCAAAGTGCCCAAATGTAATGTGTCCAGATGTAGTGTGTCCAGATGTAGTGTGTCCAGATGTAGTGTGTCCAGATGTAGTGTGTCCGGATGTAGTGTGTCCAGATGTAGTGTGTCCAGATGTAGTGTGTCCAGATGTAGTGTGTCCAGATGTAGTGTGTCCAGATGTGCTAATAGGCAGGTGTACTTTGTGGGGAAGGGGGAAGAGAGGGGGTGGGGAGAGAATGGTTTAACAACGTTACCTTGAGATAAAAGAATGTTCTTTGTGTTTGTGTTATTGTATTATGTGGTGTTGTTGTGTGTTTGCGCTGCTCGTAATGCCGCTCTCATTGGTACGCTTACAGGTAGTGTTGCTGCCATGGAAGATTTCAACGATGAAGATCTAGGTACATCAAAGTTCATTTCTCTGTATAAATAGCAACGAGAAGGTCCCTGGGAATATATTCCTTTGTGAGCATGTTTCACTTCTAAGGGAACTGGCTTTCAAAGGGGAAGGTCTTTGAGCTCAAACGCCAGATCATTTGGTACTGAACATAATTATTTATCACCGTTGTATTGAGTTGTGCGTTAACTGTAATTTTGCGCTGGATGCTTTGTCTGCTGGTATGTACTTGTGAAGAATCATTATTTTGCCTGGCTATTCTGTGAAATAAACGTGTGCTTAGATGTGTGAAAACTTGCTGTTATTCTGACCTCAACCTGAGACTTTTATCCGTTCCATTTTCATGTCTCCTTATGAGTAACTTAAACAGGAAAATCCAAAATGAGGGTCGATAGAAAGATCGAGATATTGACGATGTGCAATTCTATTTTGGTGGTCGTGCCATAGACAAGATGTCGTAGGGTTTGTCATTATTTATCTACTTTCACGTGCATTTACAGGGAACCAATTCGATTTTGACGATCTCTCAGCCGTGGAAAGTTGCAACGGTGCCGGAAGTTATAAAATCCAAGGAGCGAAACTGGTGATGCGGCAGTTCTATGCCATTGTAGTGAAGCGAATGCGCCACCTGATGCGCAGCAAGAAGAGCTTCGTGGCCCAGGTATATTTTCGGGCAGCTACGGGCAAATTTCCGATGTTTGAAAAGTTTTGACTGCGTTTCGATTGGAATTAAATTAAAGAAAAGGGTGTGAGGAAATGGCGGGGATATAAAAGCAGTGTCGAAATAGTGTCTTTCGGCAGTCAGCTGCCCGCCTGCAAAAAAACTGTGACGTAGCATCGATTTATGAACCCGTTGTGCGTTGCTTTCAGATTATTTTGCCGGCGGTGTTTATTTGCCTGGCTCAGGCTTTTGCCACTATAGTACCTGACACCCCCGTCGAGCCCGCGATGGAGGTGCACCCGTGGCTGCTCTCCCCACTCAGAATGGATGATCCCCATCTTTATACATTTTATAGGTAAGCACATTCGCTAAGAAATTCGCCCTCCTCCGGGCCATTATATGTCTTTCTGTCGGTCTGCCCTTCTATCTGTCGCCTAAGCCAACACTTTCATAATTCACAAGGGCCAATTGCCCATTAATATAAATGACTCGTTGAAATCAGCGCCATGTCGGTAGTGTCTCCAGTAAAGCTTTTAAAAAATCACACAGCTGAAGTTATCACAACGATATCGTCGATTGTGACCAATGCTTGCAGACGAAATGGAGTCCTAGACTCCACTCCTTCCCTGACCTACATTTAGCCGAGTTATTTAGGCCGTCTTCTTTGGCCGTAGGTTTAGCCGAGTTATTTAGGTCACCTTCTTTGGCCTTAGGTTTAGCCGAGTTATTTAGATCGCCTTCTTTGGCCTTAGGTTAAGCCGAGTAATTTGGCCGCCTTCTTTGGCATTAGGTTTAGCCGAGTTATTTAGATCGCCTTCTTTGGCCTTAGGTTAAGCCGAGTAATTTAGGCCGCCTTCTTTGGCCTTAGGTTTAGCCGAGTTATTTAGGCGGCCTTCTTTATCCCCCGTGAAACGGAAGGATATAGTTTTGAACTTTTCGGTCTTTCCGTCTGTCACCCTTCAGTCTCACGCGCCTACAGGCCACATTAATATATAGATTCGTTTCAAAGTTTGTACACGGCTTCTCTGGACCCTTCCGCAGTGCAGTGACCAAGAATTTTCCGGATCGGAAAAAACTGACAAAATGGCGGACTTTTGAAAATTGGCACTGGACTTAGCGTATATACGGCAGTCTCACGCGTCTACATGCCACATTAATATATAGATTCGTTTCAAATTTTGTACACGGCTTCTCTGGACCCTTCCGCAGTGCAGTGACCAAGAATTTTCCGGATGGGAAAAAAATTGACAAAATGGCGGACTTTTGAAAATTGGCACTGGACTTAGCGTATATACGGCAGTCTCACGCGACTACAGGCCACATTAATAGACAGATTCGTTTAAAATTTTGTACACGGCCTCTCTCCGTCTGTCACGCTTCAGTCTCACGCGCCTACAGGCCACATTAATACATAGATTCGTTTCAAATTTTGTACACGGCTTCTCTGGACCCTTCCGCAGTGCAGTGACCAAGAATTTTCCGAATCGGCACTGAACATTGGCACTGGACTTAGCGTATATACGGCAGTCTCACGCGTCTACAGGCCACATTAATAGACAGATTCGTTTCAAATTTTGTACACCGCTTCTCTGGAACCTTCCGCAGTGCAGTGATTAAGAATTTTCCGAATTGGGCAAAAATTGACAAAATGGCGGACTTTTGAAAATTGGCGCTTTACTTAGCGTTCCTACGACATTCTCACGCGCCTACTGGTTAATGGATTGATTCGTTTAAATATTAGACACTACGTCTACCTATCCTTCCACTTTTAAATTTTGCGTTGTCAACACGCAACAGCCTTACACACACCATATCCTCCACGGGGGATAGACGTACTCCTCGAGACGTAGTCAAGTTGGCCTTAGGTTTAGCCGAGTTATTTAGGTCGCCTTCTTTGGCCTTAGGTTTAACCGAGTAATTTAGGCCGCCTTCTTTGGTCTTAGGTTTAGCCGAGTAATTTAGGCCGCCTTCTTTGGCCTTAGGTTAAGCGGAGTTATTTAGGCCTTCTACGGCTCTTGTTTACCTGCTTTAATGTTGCATGAAACACCAGGCTTTAAATCACTTAACATGACTTTTTATAATCCACTTGGTATTATAATAATGATAATTTGAAGTTTTATTCCACTCAACGCTAGACATTTTTTATGTCTCTTCCTGCTCTTCCTGATAAATTCACGTTTCTCTGTCATAGCAACGACGACCCGCATTTAGACTGGACCCAGGAAGTGGAGATGTTGCTCCAGGACAAACCAGAGATTGGAAACCGTTGTATGGATCCGAAAACACATCAAATCAAGTAAGACTCCAGTGGCTGCGTGGCCATATGTGCATGTGAATAGCCACGTGATGAAAACTCGATTAACGACTCGTGTGATACATATATAAATGCATATCTAATAAATAAAATTCAAGAGATTTTGTGTGTGCAGCCTGGGAACCGAAATGTTGCTTTTGTCTGAATTACCATTTTTTTCTTAACTTAAAAGTATTTTTCCGAATTTGTTTTGTGCTCCCGAGAAAAATAGAAATAGAAATTAAATAATATAGCCATAAAAAGATGAACCATCAACGTCGATGTAGTGAGCGATTGATAACAATGTAGTGAGCCATTAGTAACGATGTAGTTAGCGATTGGTAGCGATTGGTGACGATATTGTGAGCTGTTGGTAACGATTAGTGACAATGTCGTGAGCTATTGTTGACGATGTAACGCTTCAGAAACCATCGGTGTGAAGAGAAGATAGATAAAGGCAAGGCCAAGTGGACGAAGCAGGAAGGAGACGGAGATGATTTCAAGCGCTGTAGCTGTGAAACAGGCGTGCAAGTGTGCCCTAAAGGTATCGCTGTTCTACCTTTTCCACCCCCGCCCCCTGGAAAAAATTGTATCTGCATGAAAAGAGGTTGAAGACCAGAACACTACCTGTGCAAATAAATAATAAATAAATAAATAACAATAATAATAATAATAATAATAATAATAATAATTATAATAATAATAATAAAGAAAAACGAAGTCCAGAAAATTTCTAAGCGGTTAAAACAAATGGGAAAGAAGTCCGACTAATTTTCTGCGTGTGTAAGCTCTGAGATCCTGCTGGTGGTTACCTGAGGCGGGGTCGTGATGTATGGTATGTGTGGTTGCTGTGTAGGTGCAGGGGGTCCGGAGCCATCCAAGCGGTACCTGCACACCACGGACTACCTGTACAACATGACGGGGCGGGACATCCGCACGTGGCTTGTCAAAACGCACGACGAGTACATCAAGAAAAGGTAGCGCGCTCACTACGCCTGCTTGTGCTTCCGCGCCTTTTCTGATTTAGAGTACCATGCTAAATCACGTCATATATATATATATATATATATATATATATATATATATATATATATATATATATATATATATATATATATATATGGGGGAGGAGTGGTCGAAAGGAATAACATAATCGCCTTCGTCTAGTTTGTATCCTTTGTGTGCTGTTGTGATATTAAAGATTCTTGGGAGCAAATTTACAACAGCAGAGTACAGTCGGCCAGATAAAAGGATGTGGAAATTTTAGAATTATTATGCGGTTCTTCACATTCAGATATGGTGGATTCAGCCTGGGGGAAAGGAATGACTTGATTCTGGCCAATGAGACTCAGATTGAGGATGCAGTTAACCGAATACTGCATGCTGCAAATGGAAATGTTGATCCAAATGTAACTGTTGATATACCGCCAGTGGTAGAGGATGTCGAAAAGCTACTTGAAAATTTCGCTACAAAGCAAAATGCTAAGGTTTGTTTTCATGAAAAAGTTACGATTTGGAAAAAAAAACGAAGTCTATTTCATTAACAAGTTCGCAAAGTGAACGTTCATAGCATCTTCATACTGTTTGGTTATTGCTTCGGAGGGTGTGAGGAAAGTGGTTACTTGCAAATACGATAATACGATAGGTCATAAACCACTTGAGCGGTCACGTTGCATTTTTTCACAGACATAAAGCTGGATATCAAATTCAACGTGGTTGCCAGGGAGCCATTCTTTTTTTTACCAGATGCCTAGATAATTCTAGGGAAAATGTATGTTTTATATTCAAAAGGCTAAAGATTGCCTCTGAATTTGCATTTGCACAAACATCTCGTTGTGAATGATTTATGGGTACACTGGCTATTCTAGTCTCTTTGGAAATCTTCACACCAAAAACTTAATTGCCATTGTCCCTAATGCAGAGCCGTCGGGTTTGGGAATCTGCAATGTCAGCTTGGTAAACTGATATTTTTCACAGTTATATTGTGACATGCTCGGCATAATTCCATAACTACGATCAAGGGTGTGCCAGCGCGTTGCTAGGGCTTTTCTGTTGTTGCTAGGTGTGGTTCAACAACAAAGGCTACGTCTCCTCGGTGGCGTACATGAACGCCATGAATAACCTGTTGCTAAGGGCGCACCTGCCAGAAGGCAGCGACCCGCGTCGCCATGGCATCACACTTGTCAATCATCCCATGAACAGAACCCGCGTGCAGCTCGCCGCGTACACGCTGTGAGTAGAACCAATCATAAGGCTTCAGTGAGTAGATCTTACACCAGTGATTTATCACAGAAAAAGTGCTGCATCCGAAACGCGTCATTTTCTGCAATTTTTTTTGTACATTCTTTTTAACATGCAGACCAAATTTTACTGTGAATAAGAATTTGGAAGAAAAGCTTTGAATAAATGACTGGGATTTATGAGCGACGCGTTTGATGTGGACAGGGAAGCGAGCTGGGTGGAGGTGCTGATAGCGATCGCGGTCATCTTCGCCATGTCGTCAATCCCCGCCTCCTTCGTGCTCTTCCTCATCACGGAGCGCGTGTCTGGCTCCAAGCACCTGCACCTCGTCAGCGGCGTCAACCCCACCACGTACTGGCTCACCAACTTCTGCTGGGACATGGTCAGTAAGCAACCCCCCCCCCACCCCCTCCCCCCTCCCATCCCTCTAAGCATCCACACCTCGTCAGCGGCGTCAACCCCACCACGTACTGGCTCACCAACTTCTGCTGGGACATGGTCAGTAAGCAACGCTCCCTCCCCTCCCCCACCCTCACCCTTATCCCCTGCACCTCATCAGCGGCGTCAACCGACCACTTAACTGCTGGGGCATGGTTAGTTTGCAGTACCCACCCTCTCCCCTCTCACCCTTACAGGATCAAGTGTTTCCCACACTGTATTATAAATGAAAATATAAATTTAAAAATGCACACAGGACATGGTAGAGAAAGTATTCAGATCTCGTGGAAGAGAGTAAATAAATCAGACAATTTACACCGAACAGCGCCCTCTGGTGTGGTAGTGACTGATCCAGCCACTTATCATGAACACTACAGTTCTCTATTCCGTTAACGTCAATGGTACGGGAGAAACACAGGCGCTGTATTCACACCATTTCCTCTCCCCTTCACCTTTTCAGCTGAACTACATCATGGCCTGCGTCTTGTGTATCCTCATATTCGTCGCCTTCCAAGTGGACGCTTACGTTGCCCCTGCCAACCTGCCGTGCCTCATCACGCTGTTGCTCTTTTACGGGTGAGTCACGTGGTGGTATTTTTACGCCGAGAAAAGCAGTCCCGAAGACTGGAGAGGCGAATTTGTGTTAAAAAAGGGCTGATCACTTTACTCAGCAGTGCGGATTTTATTATTTACACTAAAAGTTTCACATGGTTGAGAAATTTAGATAGATATAGCCGTGCCTTGTTATTAATGGGCGATAATACCGCATGTATACCGGTGTGTGTGATATGTAGCGTATCTTTTTTCAGGTGGGCGATAAAACCGCTTCTGTACCCGTGTATATCATGTGTAGCGTGTTTTTTTTTTTCAGATGGGCGATAATACCGCTCATGTACCCGGCGTCGTTCTTCTTCCGGGTGCCAAGCACGGCCTTCGTGGCGGTCATGTGCGGCAACCTCTTCGTCGGCTTCATCTCCACCATGGCCACCTTTATCCTAGAGATGCTCGCGCTCAACGGGGTATAGTAGTGATATCCATAGTCTGAGTTATAGCAACGCTAATTATGATAATAAATTGACCGTGGTCAAACGAAATCTTATTGACCTGTTTGGTTGCTTTTACTAAATCTGATACAGAAGATAATCTTTAACGTGAACCGCAGCGTCCGCAAATACGTGATTTTATTATAAATTGTTAAGTCTGAGGGATTGTTTAGTTATAATCTCAAGTTGACTTGGCTGGGATTATCGAGTATACACTTAATATTTTCATTGGTTTACACTGCATGTATTGAGACGTGCGTTTTTATCTGTACCAGGACGAAGAACTTCACAATATTAACATGATTTTACGGAAAGTTTTCCTGATTTTGCCGCAATATTGCCTCGGGCGCGGCTTAATTGACATGACTCGGAATCAAATCATCGCGGATGCCTTCAAGATATTTGGAGAAGATTATTTTGAGAACCCGTTCAGCTGGGATATTGTGGGCAAGAATCTGCTCTCCCTCTTCATGCTGGGAGTCCTCTTCCTGTTCCTTAATCTCGCCATCGAGTATGATTTCTGGAAACACAAGATGCCGTGTCTGAAAACTGAGTAAGTGTAACTTCTGATTTTTTTTCTTTTTTTTTTTTTTTTTTTGTTTCAATAACTGAATAATTCCAAATGGCTTGAGAAGCTCTTTTATGAAAAAAAGGTGAAATATCCAGATGATACTGGATGTGAAGTATTTGCGCTGAGGAAAGAGAAAATCTGTTAAAAATTAAATCGTTTGCGAACGAAGAATCATGAGGCGGTTTTCTTCTTTGTTTTAGACCTAAGAAAGAAGAGTACAGAGAAATAGAAGACGATGATGAGGATGTGGCGCGCGAGAGAAAACGCGTGATGACGGGGGAAGCGCGCGATGACGTACTCACTATTGAAGGCTTGTCAAAGGTAAAATACCACGGAAGCGCGTGATGACGGGGGAAGCGCGCTGTGACGTACTCACTGTTGAAAGTTTGTCAAAGGTGAAAGACCGCGAAAGCGGGTGATGACGGGGGAAGCGCGGCGACGTATTGACTTAAAAACTTGGGGATTAGAAGGAGGTACACTCGTCGTAATAAAAAAAAGCGCAATGATTTCAGGATTTTAAGTTAACGCAACTTGTTTTGTTGTCGAGCATTTCTAAAGGTGACACGGCTTTATGCGCGAATCTCAAGTGATGAAACAATTAAGAAATATGGCAGAAGAAGCGCGTAAAATTCCAACCATCGGTCTTATTCAATTGTAGGTCTACAAGTCACACTTTTCAACGAGTCATCGTGCGGTGGAGAACATATGCGTAGGGGTACATAAAGGGGAGTGCTTTGGCTTGCTCGGAGTGAACGGCGCGGGAAAAACTAGTACGTTCAAGATGCTGACTGGTGATGCGGAAGTGAGCGCGGGAGACGCGCACCTGGCAGGCCACAGGTACACACCTCTCATTCAACACGAATCAGGTTAACATAGTCTAAAAATAGATAGATTAAATAAAGAAGGAAAGAAAGAAACATCTGTGAGAGAGGGCGGACACGCCTTGCATGTGAAATTTACGATTCCTTGTATGAATTACAAAGCTGAGGCAAAACCTTAAAAGTGGGATGAATACTTGGTTAGTTTGTGGAATGTCTGAAAATGAATAACTTTTGTAGAACTTAGCAATAAATCACATTTATCGGGTTTCCTCCCTGGCAGCGTGTTACACGAGATGGTTAGGGTACAGCAGAACCTTGGCTACTGCCCGCAGTTTGATGCCTTGTGCGGTCTGCTGACGGGACGCGAGCACCTCGAGCTCTACGCCAGGCTCCGGGGAGTGCCCGAACGTGACGTCAAGACGGTAACGGAAATACACGAAATCTCTTGCCACTTTGAATCCTATTCGCTCTATGTTATAAATTTTCCTCCCAATCTGATTGTTAAAGTGCAGCTGCACCTAAAATCTGCAGGCTGCCAATGCTATTCAGGGCTCACGTAGGAAAGCAGATCTGTACATATAAAAAGAATGATTGCCTTTGCCCAATACTTTGCGTTCTTAATAACAATTAATAAATGCAGTCCTAATGACAAAAAGTAATCTAATTGTTTGTCGTGATGTAAGAAATCTACCAGACAGATTTTGTAGTATAGGTTCGGATCCCGACAGGTGGCATCTTGGGGCATAAGGAAACTGGGCCTTGTGAAATACGCTGGCAAAGTGTCGGAAGATTACTCCGGCGGAAACAAACGGAAGTTGTCGACTGCTATCGCCCTGGTAGGAAACCCACCCGTCGTCTTCTTGGTGAGTTTGTTTATACCCCGCTCAAAATGGCGATAAGTATGACGTATTTTTTCTGTTTACCATAAAGATTGAAATGAGAAAGCGTGTGGACGAACCTTAGCCAAACTTGACCTGTCGTTTCGTGAGAGCATAAACGTGTGCATACTAAATAGGAAAATACAAGTAACCACTTGTCACATGCCTTTAGTTGCCACTTACGCTAGCTACCGTTTTGAAAGATTTCGATGTTTTTGCACAAAATGCACTGTAATATACAACATATTGGCCGAACATTTAAGCAAAACTTCAAGCTCTTAATTTTTGTAAATGTTTCGGTTTAGGTGAAATTTCCTAAAGTTAAACTCATATTTCCCTTAATGTTGGTCATTGTTGTATGGGTTATTTACGTCAGTGGGCGCCATCTTGTGAGAAGCTATGTGTATTGAGTGTGTTATTTTCTGTGTTTCCGTGACCAGGATGAGCCCACGACCGGCATGGATCCGAAGGCGCGTCGCTTCCTGTGGAACGCCATCATGGATATCATACGCGACGGCCGCTCTGTCGTCCTGACGTCACACAGGTCGGACGTCAAATACGACAGCTCCTTACCCTGCCAGCTGCCTCTCCCCCTTCCCCCCCCCCAAAAAAAAAACGGGCATACATGGATATCATACGTTACGGCCGCTCTGTCGTCCTGACGTCACACAGGTCGGACGTCAAATACGACAGCTCCTTACCCTGCCAGCTGCCTCTCCCCCTTCCCCTCCCCCCCCCCCAAAAAAAAAACTTGCATACATGGATATCATACGTTACGGCCGCTCTGTCGTCCTGACGTCACACATGTCGGACGTCAAATACGACAGCTCCTTACCCTGCCAGCTGCCTCTCCCCCTTCCCCTCCCCCCTCCCCAAAAAAAAAAAAAAAACGGGCATACATGGATATCATACGTTACGGCCGCTCTGTCGTCCTGACGTCACACAGGTCGGACGTCAAATAGGACAGCTCCTTCCCTGCCAGCTGCCTCTCCCCCTTCCCCTCCCCCCCCCCCAAAAAAAACGGGCATACATGGATATCATACGTTACGGCCGCTCAGTCGTCCTGACGTAACACAGGTCGGACGTCAGATACGACCTCTCCTTACCCCGGCCGCCCCCCCCCCCCCAAAAAAAAACGGGCACACTTGTGTATCATACGTGACGGTCGCTCTGTCGTCCTGACGTCACACAGGTCGGACGTCAAACACGACAGCTCCTTACCCTACCAGTCACCCCTCCCCCCCCCCCCCCAAAAAAAAAACAAAAAAAAACGGGCACATGGATATCATAAGTGACGGCCGCTCTGTCGTCCTCACGTCACACAGGTCGGACGTCAAATACGACAGCTACTTACCCTACCAGCCGCCCCCCTCTCCCGCCCGAAAGAAAAAAAAGTTACTTTTCTTGCAACCTTTCAGACTAAGCTTTTTACTCATTACCCTTTTGTTCTGCGAGGTTGTGATTTAAAGGCTTGTTTTGGAGGAGATAAAGCTGCAAATAATGTTATGCATCCAATCGGGTGATATTTTGTTAGGTCCGCCAGGGATGATTGATTTCGGTGATTGATTTTATCGATTCATGCAGTGTTGTGTAAGATTAAAGTGACAAGCGGTGGTGTATTTGAATATATTTGAACGCTGGTGTAAAATTCTGACCGTTCTGGCTGTTGTGACGTTGCAGCATGGAGGAGTGCGAGGCATTGTGCGGAAGGATCGCCATCATGGTCAATGGCCGTTTCGAATGCCTCGGCAGCATCCAGCACCTTAAGAACAGGTCAGCTCTGCTCTTTATGGAATGTGTGTAACCTTAAGATTAAATTACATTAGTGAACTACAGCAGTTAACTTTTCCTGGATTTTCAATATTAATGTGGGAATTTCACAAAAAGTACACTTTGAGCACATTGTGATTTAATAAAGTTGTAAATGAAAATAAACTGAAAGCTTAATAAATAACTACAAAAGAAAAAAAGCAGCGAGGCTGCAAACGGACATAATTGTCTGCGGAAGTAAACAATAAATGGCAAAACTAAAACATATTTAAGTTGTTGTTCGTGAT
Source organism: Protula sp. h YS-2021 (assembly GCA_949752745.1). Lineage (NCBI taxonomy): Eukaryota > Metazoa > Annelida > Polychaeta > Sabellida > Serpulidae > Protula > Protula sp. h YS-2021. The sequence continues at coordinate 20,072,062 of OX457026.1, forward strand.
ATGATAAAATTTTCCCAGTTTCTCCTTTTCTCTCCTTGAAAGTGAAACGTTTTGAATGTGTTTTGGTTTGCCAGATTCGGCAATGGGTTTTGAATGTTTTTGGCTTGCCAGATTCGGCGATGGGTTTTGAATGTGTTTTGGTTTGCCAGATTCGGCAATGGGTTTTGAATGTGTTTCGGTTTGCCAGATTCGACGATGTGTTTTGAATGTGTTTTGGTTTGCCAGATTCGGCGATGTGTTTTGAATGTTTTTGGCTTGCCAGATTCGGCGATGGGTTTTGAATGTGTTTTGGTTTGCCAGATTCGGCGATGGGTTTTGAATGTGTTTTGGTTTGCCAGATTCGGCGATGGGTTTTGAATGTGTTTTGGTTTGCCAGATTCGGCGATGTGTTTTGAATGTTTTTGGCTTGACAGATTCGGCGATGTGTTTTGAATGTGTTTTGGTTTGCCAGATTCGGCGATGTGTTTTGAATGTGTTTTGGTTTGCCAGATTCGGCGATGTGTTTTGAATGTTTTTGGTTTGCCAGATTCGGCGATGGGTTTTGAATGTTTTTGGTTTGCCAGATTCGGCGATGTGTTTTGAATGTGTTTTGGTTTGCCAGATTCGGCGATGTGTTTTGAATGTGTTTTGGTTTGCCAGATTCGGCGATGTGTTTTGAATCTGTTTTGGTTTGCCAGATTCGGCGATGGGTTTTGAATGTTTTTGGCTTGCCAGATTCGGCGATGGGTTTTGAATGTGTTTTGGTTTGCCAGATTCGGCGATGTGTTTTGAATCTGTTTTGGTTTGCCAGATTCGGCGATGTGTTTTTAATGTTTTTGGTTTGCCAGATTCGGCGATGGGTTTTGAATGTGTTTTTGGTTTGCCAGATTCGGCGATGGGTTTTGAATGTTTTTGGTTTGCCAGATTCGGCGATGTGTTTTGAATGTGTTTTGGTTTGCCAGATTCGGCGATGTGTTTTGAATGTGTTTTGGTTTGCCAGATTCGGCGATGTGTTTTGAATCTGTTTTGGTTTGCCAGATTCGGCGATATGTTTTGAATGTGTTTTGGCTTGCCAGATTCGGCGATGGGTTTTGAATGTGTTTTGGTTTGCCAGATTCGGCGATGTGTTTTGAATGTGTTTCGGTTTGCCAGATTCGGCGATGTGTTTTGAATGTGTTTTGGTTTGCCAGATTCGGCGATGTGTTTTGAATGTGTTTTGGTTTGCCAGATTCGGCGATGTGTTTTGAATGTTTTTGGTTTGCCAGATTCGGCGATGTGTTTTGAATCTGTTTTGGTTTGCCAGATTCGGCGATATGTTTTGAATGTGTTTTGGCTTGCCAGATTCGGCGATGGGTTTTGAATGTGTTTTGGTTTGCCAGATTCGGCGATGTGTTTTGAATGTGTTTCGGTTTGCCAGATTCGGCGATGTGTTTTGAATGTGTTTTGGTTTGCCAGATTCGGCGATGTGTTTTGAATGTGTTTTGGTTTGCCAGATTCGGCGATGTGTTTTGAATGTTTTTGGTTTGCCAGATTCGGCGATGGGTTTTGAATGTTTTTGGTTTGCAAGATTCGGCGATGGGTTTTGAATGTTTTTGGTTTGCCAGATTCGGCGATGGGTTTTGAATGTTTTTGGTTTGCCAGATTCGGAGATGGGTTTTGAATGTTTTTGGTTTGCCAGATTCGGCGATGTGTTTTGAATGTTTTTGGCTTGACAGATTCGGCGATGGGTTTTGAATGTTTTTGGTTTGCCAGATTCGGCGATGGGTTTTGAATGTTTTTGGTTTGCCAGATTCGGCGATGGGTTTTGAATGTTTTTGGTTTGCCAGATTCGGCGATGTGTTTTGAATGTTTTTGGTTTGCCAGATTCGGCGATGGGTTTTGAATGTTTTTTGGTTTGCCAGATTCGGCGATGGGTTTTGAATGTTTTTGGTTTGCCAGATTCGGCGATGTGTTTTGAATGTTTTTGGTTTGCCAGATTCGGCGATGGGTTTTGAATGTTTCTGGTTTGCCAGATTCGGCGATGTGTTTTGAATGTTTTTGGCTTGACAGATTCGGCGATGGGTTTTGAATGTTTTTGGTTTGCCAGATTCGGCGATGGGTTTTGAATGTTTTTGGCTTGACAGATTCGGCGATGGGTTTTGAATGTTTTTGGCTTGACAGATTCGGCGATGTGTTTTGAATGTGTTTTGGTTTGCCAGATTCGGCGATGTGTTTTGAATGTTTTTGGCTTGACAGATTCGGCGATGGGTTTTGAATGTTTTTGGCTTGACAGATTCGGCGATGTGTTTTGAATGTGTTTTGGTTTGCCAGATTCGGCGATGGGTTTTGAATGTTTTTGGCTTGACAGATTCGGCGATGGGTTTTGAATCTGTTTTGGTTTGCCAGATTCGGCGATGGGTTTTGAATGTTTTTGGCTTGCCAGATTCGGCGATGGGTTTTGAATGTGTTTTGGTTTGCCAGATTCGGCGATGTGTTTTGAATCTGTTTTGGTTTGCCAGATTCGGCGATGTGTTTTGAATGTTTTTGGTTTGCCAGATTCGGCGATGGGTTTTGAATGTTTTTGGTTTGCCAGATTCGGCGATGGGTTTTGAATGTTTTTGGTTTGCCAGATTCGGCGATGGGTTTTGAATGTGTTTTGGTTTGCCAGATTCGGCGATGTGTTTTGAATGTTTTTGGTTTGCCAGATTCGGCGATGGGTTTTGAATGTTTTTGGTTTGCCAGATTCGGCGATGGGTTTTGAATGTTTTTGGTTTGCCAGATTCGGCGATGGGTTTTGAATGTGTTTTGGTTTGCCAGATTCGGCGATGGGTTTTGAATGTTTTTGGCTTGACAGATTCGGCGATGGGTTTTGAATGTTTTTGGCTTGACAGATTCGGCGATGTGTTTTGAATGTGTTTTGGTTTGCCAGATTCGGCGATGGGTTTTGAATGTTTTTGGCTTGACAGATTCGGCGATGGGTTTTGAATGTGTTTTGGCTTGACAGATTCGGCGATGGGTATACTGTGATACTGAGAGTGTCTGGGGAAACTCCCGATTTAGAATCTGTGATAAATTTCTTCTCTTCAACATTCCAAGATTGTCAGCTTAGAGAGAAACACCATAATATGGTGCAGTATCAGATCAGTAAGTGCTCAGTTAATACCAGTATCAAGTCAGTAAATGTTCAGTTAACATCAGTATCAGATCAGTAAGTGCTCAGTTAACATCAGTATCAAGTCAGTAAGTGCTCAATTAACACCAGTATCAGAAAGTACTCAATTGGTGTCAATATGAAATTAAAAAGTATTCAGTTACCTCAAGTGCAGCCGAAAGGGCTGAATTAAATTACCCATAAATATCAACTAAGTAAGTACCAGATAAGCAAAAAAATTCTGATGTTGAAACTGTAGAGGAGACTGTTGTTACAGGTTCGCGCTCGTGCTCGCTGGCTAAGATATTCGGCGAGTTGGAGGCGGTGAAGGAAGAGCTCCGCATAGAGGATTACTCCGTGTCACAGACCACGCTGGATCAAGTAAGTAAAATATGTGTGCAGTGGGGAGGGGGGGAGGTGGAGACAGGGGAAGAAGGGACGGAAGAGTGGGGAGGGGAGGGGGTGGAGAAAGAAGAAGAAGGGACGGAGGAGTGAGGAGGGGAGGGGGTGGTGAAAGAGGAAGAAGGGACGGAGGAGTGAGGAGGGGAGGGGGTGGTGAAAGAGGAAGAAGGGACGGAGGAGTGAGGAGGGGAGGGGGTGGTGAAAGAGGAAGAAGGGACGGAGGAGTGAGGAGGGGAGGGGGTGGTGAAAGAGGAAGAAGGGACGGAGGACTGAGGAGGGGAGGGGGTGGTGAAAGAGGAAGAAGGGACGGAGGAGTGAGGAGGGGAGGGGGTGGTGAAAGAGGAAGAAGGGACGGAGGAGTGAGGAGGGGAGGGGGATGGTGAAAGAGGAAGAAGGGACGGAAGAGTGAGGAGGAGAGGGGATGGTGAAAGAGGAAGAAGGGACGGAGGAGTGAGGAGGGGAGGGGGTGGTGAAAGAGGAAGAAGGGACGGAGGAGTGAGGAGGGAGGGGTGGTGAAAGAGGAAGAAGGGTCGGAGGAGTGAGGAGGAGAGGGAGTGGTGAAAGTGGAAGAAGGGACGGAGGAGGGGGGAGGTGGTTAAAGGGGAAGTAGGAAGCAGCGGGGAGGGGGGAGGCAAAGAAAGGGGAAGTAGGGGGAGGGACGTTCTAGGGCTATGCGCACGTTGTGTTGTGGGCAGTCTTGTGGGAAAGGGTTGTGGGGAGTACGAGCAATATGCGAAAAATATATGAACATGAGTAAGGAGGTGGGGGGATAGGTGTTGTTGGGCTCTCTCTTTGCACATGTGCCACGTCTTTTGTGGGAATTTTCAGGTATTTATCAACTTTGCGATGCTGCAAGACAGCGACGGAGAGAGGAGCTCGCGGACAGTAGCTCGACGTCACTGCTCGCCTTTTAGACAGAGGTCTGACTACACGCGTCTCAACAACGGCGGTCACGTGCGCGACGAGGAAATAGGTCAGTAGGTCAAACCACCAAAAAAATGGTACCACTCCCTGACAAGGACTAACATTCCAAACGCTTCAAAATTGCAACTTATCAATTGATAGTATAAGTGTTATGTCACAGACATTTTGTAAAACTATTAAAAACAGTACATTATTTAAAATAAGAATTTATGAGGCAAATAAGAAATCAGATATTTTTTGTCATGGGTGAACTAACGCATTTTACGACTACGGTAGTCTATTCCGGAATATTCTGGAATAGACTACTGAAGTTAAAAGTTCTCTGGAATAGAACGTTTTAAATTTTTCATATATATTACATTGTAGCATATATTACTTGCACAGTGTTGCCACACTATACTTTTTTTAAAAGTAAATACTTTTTTTTTTGAAAAATGGCCTTAAATACTTTTTTTTATACTTTTATACTTTTTTTTATACTTTTTTTTGCCTTCATACTTTTTTATACTTTTTTTTTGGAATCACGAAAAAAAAACTTTTTTTTATTTCTTAATTCCTTTCAGGAAAAATGTTTCTCTCTCCGAAAATAAATACGTTTTACTATTTTCCTTGTTTGATTTTTTTTTTTTTGCTTATAAAAGTATTTGCTGTTTGCTTATGTATTTTTATACTTTTTTGCCTTTATTAGTCCCCCGCCGGGGGACTATAGTTTTCGGGTTTGTCCGTCCGTCCGTCTGTCCGTCTGTCGACACCTTTTTTGTTAACACACTCAAGCCTACATTTTTCCACCGATTGTTAAGATATTGTATATATGGGTAGTACTGGAACGAACAAGGATCGGTATTGTAAATGAGCCATGTCGGCCCAAGGACATTGGCCCAGCTGAACTTCACAAATTTTCCCAATCCTTACTCATTTGAATGAGTTTGTTAACACACTCAAGCCTACATTTTTCCACCGATTGTTAAGATATTGTATATATGGGTAGTACTGGAACGAACAAGGATCGGTATTGTAAATGAGCCATGTCGGCGCAAGGACATTGGCCCAGCTGAATTTCACAAATTTTCCCAATCCTTACTCAGTCGAATGAGTTTAACACACTAAAGCCTACATTTTTCCACCGATTGTTAAGATATTGTATATATGGGTAGTACTGGAACGAACAAGGATCGGTATTGTAAATGAGCCCTATCGGCCCAAGGACATTGGCCCAGCTGAACTTCACAAATTTTCCCAATCCTTACTCAGTTGAATGAGTTTGTTAACACACTCAAGCCTACAATTCTGGATCGATTGTTGAAATATTTTAGATATAGTAAGTATTGGAACCAACAAAGGTCGGTATTGTAAATGAGCCCTGTCGGCCCAAGGACATTGGCTCAGCTGAACTTCACAAATTTTCACAACCTTTACATACTGGAATGAGTTTGTTAACACACTCAAGCCTACATTTCTGCATCGATTGACCAGATATCGTAACTATGAGTAGTATTTGAATCAACAAGGTTTGGTGTTGTAAATGAGCCATGTCGGCCCAAGGACATTGGCCCAGCTGAACTTCACAAATTTTCCCAATCCTTACTCAGTCGAATGAGTTTAACACACTAAAGCCTACAATTCTGGATCGATTGTTGAAATCTTTCAGATATAGGAAGTATTGGAACCAACAAAGGTCAGTGTTGTAAATGAGCCCTGTCGGCCCAAGGAGATTGGCCCAGCTGAACTTCAGAAATTTTCCCAATCCTTACTCATTTGAATGAGTTTGTTAACACACTCAAGCCTATATTTCTGGATCGATTGTTGAAATCTTTTAGATATAGGAAGTATTGGAACCAACAAAGGTCAGTATTGTAAATGAGCCCTGTCGGCCCAAGGACATTGGCCCAGCTGAACTTCAGAAATTTTCACAACCCTTACATACTGGAATGAGTTTGTTAACACACTCAAGCCTACATTTTTTAAAACAATTGGCAAAATGTTATACACATAGGTAGTATGGGTGGTAACAAGAATTGGTATTGTAAATGAGCCATGTTGACCCAAGAACATTGGTCCAGCTGGAATTTTAAAATTCACGAATATGATACGAAGGGTTGTAGTCCAACGTAACAAAATCAAATACTGGGATTGTACGGCGGGGGACATAGTCAGTTTCACTGACCCACTTGTTCTTTTTTTATACTTTACTGTACTTTTTTTCAATTTCTGCATTCCTTTCAGGAAAATATTTCCCTCTCCAACACTAACTACGTTTTACCATTTTCCTTGTTTCCATTTTTGTTTCCTTATAAAAGTATATACTTTTTTACTTATGTATTGGTATTGGTTATTAAAAGTAATATCAAAAGGTGACCTTTAGATCACGAGCAGATGCTCACTGGTAAAATACACGCTTGTCAGAAATTTTAAGGTAGGCTAATTTGCATTTTATTTCAAGACATTTTAAGTTATATCTATAGATTTTCAGAGAAATACCTCTAAAAATTGCCCTTTGAACATCGCTTTCCAATTTTTTAAGCTCCTTTTATTAAGTATTATATTTTTTTTAGGGTTGACCATGTAGGTATTGTTTATGACATACCAACAATCACCACTACATAAGTAATGATGGTAGAAATAAATGCGAGCGCCGAAGGCGCGAGCCGAAAAATTTTACCCTAAAAAATACTTTTTTTTATACTTTTTTTTTTTGAAATACTTTTAAAAATACTTTTTTTTTATACTTTTTTTCATGGCAAAGTGAATGGCAACACTGCTTGCAGGTTTTATAATATTTAAATTTTAAATTACACAAAAACGTTCCATTTAAAAGGATTTGAAGATCGGTAGTCTATTCCGGAATAGACTACCGAAGTCGTAAAATGCGGTAGTTCACCCATGACAAAAAATATCTGATTTCTTATTTACTTCATAAATTCTTATTTTAAATAATACACTGTTTAAACCATATTTTGCGAGCGGGGGATTAGGGGGTCACGAATTTTGGCTCATGCCCAGTCATTGAAATTTTCAAAACAAATGTTAAAAATAATATCTAGAAACAAATATAATGGATAGCAAGACTATTTTTTCTTCCTGGCCTAACTTGTGAGTCTCGAAAGCACTGAATTCTGAATAGATAGTCTCCTAGACATTAAATATGTTGCACGTGAAACGCTGAATTCTGAAGATGTTATATGCGTGTGTGGCACTGACTTCCCTTTCTTGTATGTTTGAAGCACTGACTGTGAGAATGAGTAGAAGTCACTCATATGGCACAACAACTAAGGTGACTGCACGGCATGGGTCGTGTCAGGTGTCATGGCATGTGTCATGTCATTTGTCAAGTTCTGCCTCTTGTCTGTTGCCAATGTGTTCTGTGCCAATAAACGCTTTTCTTTTAGTTTGAGTCGCGTGAAATGGACGTTTATTTTGAGTTTGCTTGCATGGATGTTTGTCATATTGAAATGATGTGAAGCCCATTTTCTTAAAGAATGCATTTATATCCATGTTTAAATCCGAAAGAAGGTGCATGTGTTGATTTGCCTGTCAAACATCCCAGAAGGGCAAATCTGTGCCATTGTGTGCAATAGAACCCTAGTCTCATTAAAATTACGTTTTATAAGCATATTGCATCGGTGTGATAAGCGATTGTCCAGCTTCTTTCTTTAGAGGAGATTTGGAGGGGGGGCGAAGGGGGCATTGTACAAGTCGTCTGTTGTTGCATGTCCAGTGCTGATTTTTCTGACTTCAGTCTTGTCCTGAATTGGGCATTGCTCTTTTATTAAAAAAAAATGCTGGTGTGCTTGCAACCCGCTAACAGCTGTACTGCCGTATGAGAAAAAAATAACAACAACGACAAAAATGTAGTGCTGAGGAAACTTCAAGCAGCGTGGGCTGGTCTGAAAGGTGCTGCCAAGTTTCAGGGAAAACAGTTTTAGGGGGGAAAAAAATCGTACTCAGGTTCTAATGCTGGTGTAGGTTTTAGCTGTCGTTAGCCGTTTTTAACATTTCTAGAGCTGCCAAGCAGTTGAAATATTCATATTGGAGGAATATATCGAGCTAAGCGGTTTGGCGGTGTGTAGTCCGTGGCCTGCTACGTAGTGCATTAGTGTTCGTTAAAGCGAAGAGCTAAAATTGTTCTGTGTGTTTTGTTTTTCTCAAAGGTGTTGGATACAGACCCGGATCAAATTCTGTAACTCTGGGGAAAATAGACGAAGAGGTGGAGAGTCCCGGAAATGACGTCAGCACTGCTTAAGGAGTGGTGTCAAAATCGACGCGCTCGTGTGTATTCTTCCGCGTTGTATTTAGAACACACACGCACTGTGCGCGTGTTGGCGGGGCTGAAGAACACTGTGAAATCGGTGCGTGTCACAAACGATGCCCGGTACTTTTTCTTAGCGAGTATTTAAGGATTCACGAAACGCTGGAAGAACGGCACGGGCTGCCAGAGATAGATTATAGTCCGCAAACGCTTGTCCGTGCTTGACACTACCGCGAGATACTGTGGGCGGTCATTTCAAGTGCGCATTTATACCACAGCACATCCAACAGAGGGACCGCCAGATATGATTTCTAACCATTCGTTTGCTATTAATACGGGCCCGTATTTTTCAGGTGTCAGGCTGCGGTTTTGTGTCGTATTATTAACTAAATATGATAAACATTTAAGACCGTATTATTTAAAATAAGAAATATGAAGCAAATAAGAAACCAGATATTTTCTGGTAGGCTATTCCGGAATAGACTACCAATAATTCGAACGGCACAGAAATCGAATTATTTTCGTTATTTCATCATTTTATGTTGCAGACTATTTAAACAACTTAAGTTCTTGCATTACAAATAGAAAATGTGAAAAAATTGAAAATAAATTTTAAAAAGTTTCAAGTTTCAATAGGTTATTCAATACCGAACTACCGACATATCAATGAAAAGCCAAATGTAAATTCAATTTTTTGTTCAATATTTTTATTTTTCTTTCGCCAAAAGATAAGAATTTACATTGTTCAACTTATCTTCCCCCTCTGGTATAAGAAAAAGGAAGCATATGTTGATTTCTATGACATTTGAATTATCGATAGTCTATTCCGCAATGGCCTACCAAAAATATCAGGTTTCTTATTTGCTTCAGAATTCTTATTTTAAATAATGTGGTGTCATTTGTTGTGTTTCCTTTAATACGGATCAGAAGGGATCTACCGAAATTATATATCTGTGCAATGTTTGAAAGGATTTTTGTTATATTAGAACTATATTGACTATATAATGGTGTGGATCTCTTGATGGTGAATCTCTCTCGTACAGAAGTACAATTGTGTGAGCTAAAAACTCCTGTCTCTCTCTGCAGTCTTTTGCTTCTGTTATCGAGTTGTAACAAACTGTTAGCCAATATGTATCCAAGAGTGGTTAGCCGGTGTGTTTGAAAAAAAATTGAGAAAAGGTATATTTTCCGTGACCTTGACCGTAACTCAAGGTGAGGTCATACGTGTGGCGTGTATTTGTGCAGCTGTTTGCTCAAGTTGACGATTCACAACAACTAAAGGGCAATTTCTCTAGAGATCTTCAATTTTTACATACTTTTTCCTCTTTCTTACATCAAACGAACAGAATAGAATGATTTTTTCTCCTTTTTTCCAATTTTATAGGAGCTTGTGGTACTCAAAGATCTGCAGTTTTGTAATGTACTCTCTTATAACTTGTCTTTCATTGTTTACTCACATTGTGTTGTATTTATTCTTTGTGTTGTTTAAGTACATGGAAGATGCCAATTAGTCACGTGATATGTGAAGGTCGTCACGTGACCGGATTGACAAGGTGGCTATTGAAAGGAGTCCCAGTCTTGTTGGGTGTCATTGAACACACTATATATATATTGTTATTGGGTGACAGCACACTGCTTGATTCCCTAGTTTGCCACCGCTGCAGTCAGTTTTCAGCTGCACACAGTTATGATTATTTGCGGTTAAACTGAGCCAAAAACGATAATTTCAAATGTTCAGTTGAAACGTATAGTGATATATTAAAAGTGGTGTTCGAAATCAGTGAGAAATTAGCGGGGCTCAAAAAATTTTTGGTTATTGTTGTTGAAGCTTTTTATTGCAAAAAGCGGGGGGGGGGGGTCGTAACTTCGCAAGACGGCCATGTGGAAACGAGGCGCTGCCCCGTCCAGACTAGTCGCTGTCTCGTGCTAACGAGGCGCCGTCTCGTGTGAGTGAGGCACAGACTGGTGCTAACGAGGCGCTGTCTCGTGCTACCGAGGTGCTGTCTCGTGGGGATGAGGCGCTATCTCGTGCTAACGAGGCGCTGGTCTGTCCAAGCGAGGTGCCGTCTCGTCCGAACGAGGCGCGAATAAGGCGCTATGTTGTGCACGCCACGTGTTTCTTTGCACTTCGTCTGTGATACCATCTTGGCTGTGTACACAAACCTTCATGGATCCGTAAAATGGCGTTAATAACGGTGATATTAATAAAAGAAACTAGGTCACAACCTTATAGAATCCTCGTGTCGTGGGCAAGGACAGTTTTCTCTGCCTGGGGCCTTATTCACAAAGGTTGACTGCACAGTTAACCGATTCCATTAACTGCTCCGTTGGTAAGCAGAATATCCGAAAGTAAATGAATAAATTTAAGCTATTTAACAAACAAAGACCGATGTTTGCACGATACAGCTAGATCAACAGATCAAAATACAGCTAGATCAAGGGATCGAAATGTAGCTGGATCAACTGATTTTGGTTACTAGGAGTACAGTCAGCTGCGTAGTACTTTTGTCAATACCGGGGCAACCGTTTCCTAGTTTCAATAACTTGCACGGGTATTTCATACCATAAGGTCTAATAGTGTGTGTACAGGGCAGACATAAGGAATTTTCCCCAAGTGGTCAGTATTATGCAGATAATGTTAAGCTATTGTGTGACTATTGTGATGAGCTTGGTTTTACCATGCACATTTTTGATATTTTCATGTGATATTTTAAAGCACATTAATAAACATTGTACGCCTATTTGTATTAATCGTATCGTGTTTCTCGTACTTGATCTGCCGCGTTACAGTTTATATCGTCCATCATTTTTTTTTGTACTTCCGGTTGGGTCGGAAAAAAATGAACGACTGACACATGACAGGGATATACTGTGTAATGATTTGATTTTTTGCTAAGTCAACAAATGTATAAACATGATAATCAAAGGTGCAAGTTCTTTCTAGATAAGATTTAGTTGATAGAGACAGTTAATAGAAGGGAAATAAGAGGAACACACTTTTGTAGGTTGGGGGTGGGGGGGGGGGGAGTGGTGGTGGATTGAGGGGGATGGTGGAGTTGTTATTGAAATACTGATCAGAATCGTGCTCCTTCTTGTGCTTCCGTGTTTAGCAAGTCACGAACAAATTAACCTCGTTCCTCATCCATCGGTGTCTAAAATTGTGGATTTAAAATCAATGGAATTAAGCACGTGGTCTGATGTGTAAATGTGAAGGCAAGACTAGCAGTAGTGAACGTTACAATGTGCAGTAAAAGCTCTACAACCTAGTCGTGACGAACATCTCCCGACTGGCTATAATGTTCATTACACAGAGGTTTTGGCTTAAGAGAGATGACTGTCAGAACGAAAGTTAAAAATTCGAAGAAAATATTGTCAATCTGCAAAGGATGCTTTAGTCACAGAAGAATTAATGGCAGGTAGGACCAACACCCAAGTAGGAACAACAGACAGGGTCAGCAGGCGTGTAGGACCAACACCCAGATGGGAACAATAGGCAGGATCAGCAGGCGGGTAGGACCAACACCCAGGTAGGAACAACAGGTAGGATCAGCAGGCGAGTAGGACCAACACCCAGGTAGGAACAACAGGCAGGATCAGCAGGCGGGTAGTACCAACACCCAGGTAGGAACAACAGACAGGATCAGCAGGCGGGTAGGACCAACACCCAGGTAGGAACAACAGACAGGATCAGCAGGCGGGTAGGACCAAGAGGCAGGATCGGCAGGCGTGTAGGACCAACACCCAGATAGGAACAACAGGCAAGATCAGCATTTGAGTAGGACCAACACCCAGGTAGGATCTTTTTCCCCGAGTATAAAAAGTAGCGATGACTGTGTTTAACGAAATAAGCGATTGAACGTAAAATAATAAACTAAGTAGTAATCAAAAATTAATAAACGGATGCTAACCGGAAACTAGAAAAAAATCACGTAAGCAGACACATCAAATAAAAAGATTTACAGTCGGTATATCACACTTTTCTGTAATTTTTGTTAGAGAAAATTAACTTGTGTCAGCTTTCCGGCCGGTGACTCACCCACTAGAGTGTTTGAGCGCATCAGTAACAGTGTGATGCACAGCACACGGCACTGCATGGGTGTATTGTAAACTGACGTCACAAACAGGCTGTTGTATGGATGCAGCACACTTCACTGCATGGGCGCATTGTAAACTGACGTCACAAACAGGCTGTTGTATGGATGCAGCACACTTCACTGCATGAGCGCATTGTAACCTGACGCCACAAACAGGCTGTTGTATGGATGCAGCACACTTCACTGCATGGGCGCATTGTAAACTGACGTCACAGGTCACTTACTGGTCAAGGTCAAATCGCGAAAAAGGTAAATCGGTTTCCAGACATCTGCAGCAAGGCCACTGAAGCAAGAAAAGCCAAACTTGGCACATATATAAAGGGCGATGTGATCTGAAGCAACCGATAACAATTTTCGACCTTGACATTGAAATCGCGAAAAACGTTATTTAAGAAAAGCAATGATTTATCTCGAAAATGGTAAGAGGTAGAGCAATTCTGACCTCATTTTCGGCCTCCACCCCCTATACGACGATACGTAACGTATAACTTCCGGTGTCCTTGACCTCCAGGTCACTTTCGAGCCCCAAACCGGAAGTTGGCCTTTATCTCGAAAACGGTAAGAGATGTAGCAAATTTTTGGCCCTGACCTTACCGGTATAGTTAGTAGTATTTAGGAGGATGTTCTGCATTCAGACATGTGCAAATTGTTAACAAACTGCAATATCATCTACCTTCCGTTTTAAGTTATCATTCAAAGTGGGGCTAATTCGCTGTGCGAATTTCGATCCAGTTAGTCCTGATTTGGTAGGCATTTTTCAAAGCACTTCTCCCTTTGTTTTGATTCGAATGCTTTCAAACATTGTATGAATATTTCTTGGATGTTTGATTCTTTAAAAAATTGCTTCTTGCATCCACGTAGAATTGGGATCCAGTTTTATAAATGCTTTTCCCCCAACAGTTTTGAAGGGAGTGCTTTTAAATTGCTCCTCAGGCTATTTTAAAACTGATCTTTTTGGCGATCCAGTAAAAATTGGCCAAGTGCCGCTGCGTGAAAAGTTTTTGAAATCGGGTCTTTTAATTTCAAATTTCATAGCAGTAGTCCAAGTAATTCTATGTTGGCGAACCCACAAGCCTCTTGATAGTTAACAGACTAGATCAGGGCTGGTCGCAATATCCCTACATTCTTAATCATATATATATAATGTGTCAAACAACTATGAAGTTAGACATTTTTTTACATCAATGAAATGATGTTTTATGGCTGACTTTATCTAGTTCTGTTGTCCTTACACTTAGTCCGTTTCTTTTAAAGAAGCACCCCATATTGGGCCAATAGTCAATATCGCGCCTCCAGGCCGAAAATAAGAATTGAACTGGCTATTTTATTACTTTTATTTCAATATCATTAACTGTGGAAACTTAACAAGATAGGCCGTTGCAATAATTCACTAGTTATCAACAGCTGCCATAATTTAAGAGTTACTGGCTATCAAACAATGTTTATGCAGCTATTGGCTACAGCCACAGTTAAATAGTTATCGGCTACTACCATAGTGAAATAGTTATCGACTCTCGTCTCTCAATATGCATAGAGGCTGAATTGTAAATCAGTACATGCAAAAGTAATAACAGTAAAAGTGTCCAAATTATACATTTAAAATCATTGATTGCTACACTTTTGATTTTGAAAATAGGTGAAGAATTTTGGCATGTAAATTCAAAAGGGAAAAGAACTGAAGCTGAGGCGGAGCTTCTGAAACGATTTCCATTACACTCGATAAATTGTTACCTTTCTCTTCCTCAACAAATTTTAATTATTTTTTTTAGTACTGACATTGAAACTGAATAAGAACCAATCTAATTGAACTCCGCCAAACCTTTCGTTACACCAGAGTATAAATGGAAAAACCTTGAGCAATAACAAAAAAAAACAACCACTCGTGAAAATAAATTGACAGCAACCACTCCCGAATAAGTACTTGTAACGCGCAACTCTGCAGACTATTGCATTAGTTTTAATCATAAAAAAATATCGTGATCAAAACAACACAGACTTATTGCAAAATAACAATACATAATAACAAAAGAAAGTCTATAGAAGCTAGAATTCTACATATAAAAATAAAAAGGGTTCGTCGGTCACAGTGCAAATTAGTTTTAATGAGATCGTCGCGTATTTCATTATTTTGAGTTACGGTACCACAAAGGTATGGGTTGTATAGAGACCGGCCATACTGATGGCTGTAATACTGATATAGTACGTAAGCCTGTTATCAAGGTGTGGGATAGACATGTCTGTACTGCTGGTCTCTGCCCATCTTAGCTCGTCACCTCCACCGCGAACTGTGCCTAAAATATACGCAATGACTATTCAATTCATTCTTGCGCACATTCTCTAATATACTGTACGAAATGCTATATAGTAAGAATGCATCAGGCAAATAAGAATCTACGTATTATTGTTGAACGCGGAATTAGGCACTGTCGACTGAGTCTATTCCGGAATAGACTAGCTTTGCTAAATTGCCTTGCTTGACAAATCACGAAAGCACATGTGAATTTTTGTTTTCTTTTTACATGCTTATTTTATATGATGGGGTGTTGGTTGTATTATGTTTTCGTCATATTCGAAATTTTTATGAAGAGGAAGAAGATACTATGATTAGAAAACATAATGGTAGCAGTTTAAGTGGCTCATTGAAGAGATTTTCCTTAACTTTGACAAACCTGCATGGATTTGAAACAAGAGGCTTGATGCACTTCGGAAACAACCCGCCCAATCAATATGTAGTGTGTCTTCACTTGGCCAGTCGTAGTTTAGATTCCTGCCTAGAAAAATTCATGTGCTGTTTTCAGAAAGTAATCTTTAAAGAACATCATAATTTTATGTATTGTGTTTTAGGTATTAAGCATTGAATGAATGTTGGCAGTTGAATTCTTGCGTTCTTATCTGTTAAAACTGTCAGAAATAATGAACTCATAATAGTCTTCGTACTGTTAACAAGAACTCTTTTAAACAAACATTTGTTGATGGGTCTGATAATGCACCTGTGGAGACCGGAACAGATGTATCGACAACAAAGGTAGTCCTCAATGCCTGGCTTCGAAATCCACCAATGTTTTCACATCGCAATTTCAGAATGTAAGTCCTTCCGCTTTGCAAGTTTAGATTTGTAATGTGAAGAAAACGTCTCTTGTCAAACCCAACCTCTTTCCACCTTACTGCGTTGCTGGTGACATTGGCAAGATTTACCTAAAGTTTCATTTTTTGCAAGTAAGTTTTATGAGCAATTTACAGTTTACATGCTTTCAAATGATGGACTTAAATTGTACCTCGACTTGCATCATATCAACAGTCAACTGTTCAGTAAACAAAATATTGATTAAAACATTCCGTGTTACCTCACAGTGATCAAGATCAACTACATCCCTAATGCCATTCCATTGCAGCCACAGTTCTTGTGTTTCTGATACATAATTGTTTCTTTCCGGATAGATTGTCTTTGGCTGGTGTATGATTGAGAGCAGCGCATCATCAACAGTTGGCGGTTGTTTCACAATGACAAAAACGTTCGATAGCAAAGACGTTGTAAGGCCTATGTTGCTTTTACAGCGTAACGTGAACTGCACTGCTTGGCCATGCGAAAGGTCATGGCTCAAATGAAGCTGTGTGTTCTGAGAAGGTAATTCTTGTATGGGTAAGACTGATGCACTTCTATCTTCCAAAGAACCTGTAATAAAAAGTGACTACTTTAATTACTGTGTTGTATTTATTGCTCTCTGTTTACCAGGTACAAGACAGTAATTATTGTAATTGCTATGAACGTAGAGAGATTTTATCACAGCGTATTAATAAAAATTAGGGTGTCTACATTATACACTTAATAATTTCCTCCATAAGATTTATTTTTAATTTTTGAATACTTCGAACTACAACATATCAATTCTAAATATAGCTATTTAAAATCTGATATCTGATTATGAAATATAAGACACGAAATGCCTAAGAGATCAACTTTTAGCAGACCTGAAATCCAACAACCCTCTATTCCACTTTCGATGTCAGTAGCTTCCCAAGCAATGCTGATAACATTAGAAGTGATTGCCGGAGACCCTTCATTAACCTAATCAATACATATAAATCGTTTCAGAAAACAAATGTTTTAAACTCGCTTGCAAATTTGCTCTTAAACAGCAACTCAAAAGTTCTGTGATAATCCGTATATGTCAAAGATTTTAATTCTTAATTCTAATATAGATCATTCTGTATCCAGGTATTGTAAATTTCAAACAGGTTTAATCCTTTAGATCCGAACACATGCATTAAACTATAAAAAGCGAAATTCATGTACACAATAAATACCACAAACATACCCTAAACATAAGGATATTGGGTGGTGTCGTATCAACAATCACAGGGCCAGCATAGAATACTGAGAATAGACCTGCGCCATTTGTTGCTTTAACAGTTGTGTAAATTGGTGTGCCATGTTCGAGGTTCAGTCCAGATTTACGAAAGAATGTCCGGTGACCAATTGAGTGAAAAGGCGTGATTTGAACTCCTCCTGTAATTTAAATTCAACTTGCACCTTTATACAAATATGTCACCTGTAGAACATATAGAACAATTGGATAACGATTGCATTTTAGATTGTTGGAGAATGGTTACTAGCAGAGGTAGAGACCGTGAGGTCTAGTTTCACACAGCACCAGATTTCCAGTTTTTTATTGTTTTTTTATATGTAATGGATAAAGCAGAAAGAGTATACCTAGTACAGTTCCTAATGCTATCATAAAATCAACAACGGTTGACTCTGCGTCCTGTATGTCCCATGTAGCCGTAAGTTCCGTATTTTGTATTGCTGTTCTGAGTTTAAAGTTGAGTGTGTTCTGGTTCGTTGCTTGGACATCGCTATTTATGTACCTTAGTTCTTGTACTTCAGTATTATCAAAACAGATGTCGGTAATGTCTTCCCCAGTTCCTAAAACAATAGCTGTTGTTTCATTATAGGAGTGAAAAAAGAGATGGTGATATGTCCATTCTTTTTGAAAAGACTCGTTATGTGAAGCGAAGTCAGTGAGAACATACAATTCTTGGGATGTTGCTGCTTTGGCATAAAATGTTGCCGGAGGCTGGATCCCTAATCTGTTCCTTCTCTGCGCAGCAAAAGACATCCTGTATTTAACCCTTGGTATAGTATTTATGGTCTGCTGTGCGTCACCGTCTCTAATGCAAAGGTATTTTAAACCGTCATGAGGAAAGTCAGTGTTAATTTGGAACTGGCCACCTGTCACTATCCACGGCGATACTGTGCCTTCCTCGAAAGACGGATTTCTTAATAAATTGGTACCGGTTTCCATTCGCAATTTTTGTTCTGGTGGCGAAATGTCGATCAATACACCATTGCTTATTACTTTCTCTGATTCTAGGCCTACTCCATTTGTAGCTGACACAACAGAATATACAATTGAATCTGAAATATAATTATGATTAAAAGATCGTATCATTGACTGCAAAATCCTTAATTATGGAAAAGAAATACGAAACAAGTTTCATTAATAATTGTTTCTATTATAATGAAACGTCAGTTAATACTAAACTTAACTAGGCTTTAGTGAATAAACTTGTGTAAATAATAATGAAATTTACTTGGTTTTAAAGCTTCTAAAGAATCTTTTGTTCTTAAAAGTTAAAAGGTGTTGAGCTGCTGGTTAGAAAAGAGGAAAGTGTTTATATTATGACAGAGCAATTTTGTTTGATGCTTTGCATTGTTCACAATTGACGGAATTGTGATTTTCTGTAAAAAGTATTACACTAGTTTACTAGACTAAAAATTATTTTACATTTATATAGCGTCTGGTTGCTTCAGTTAAAACATTTAGAGTAATTTTTCAAGCCAAAACTGAGAAGATTAACTTAAGAAGCAGTTATTTCTTTGTTTCATAGCCAAAAAATATGTTGTCTTTATATAATTGTTTACTGATTATGTTCTAATTTTTACTGAAGATTAATATTTGGTGCCAGGAATTGTCCGGCATCAGGGACATGGCAACATTTGACCTGTTTGTTTTCCTTACTGCAATTTTATAAAGTGCCTATTTTGGTACGTTTATTTTTCTTTTATTTCACTACCTCTTTCTGGTTTGAGCACTCCTAAATTTCTGAAACTTCAATGTCATTCAGCATCTTGTTCACAATAGAAAATGTATTACATTATGAACTTTTTGACAAGGTTATCGGGATGGAACTAACTCAAAATATAACAACAATGAAGGTTAAACTCTTAAAACATAAAAAGGCATACAAATGAGGGTATTAATATCAAACAAACAGTCGGATGACGGCCAGTATTTAGTTGAACACTCTTAATTATAGATTACTACACGTATTATCAAGGAAAGGTTAGTTCAACATAATACTGACTTTGAGGCAAAGGTGATTCTAAAGTAATAGTTATCCTCCTTTTCCGTGTGATCTCACATTGTAAAAATATATGCGCATCTGGGTCAAGAGTTACACAAAAATTATAGTGTTTTATAAAGCTGACGTCATCATAGAATCCTTTCCACGATGCTGACACTTGCTGCGTTTCTCTGCTATAATTGATATCGTGAAGGAGAATTCCATCATGAATATGACCAAGCGCGGGAGGGCTCAGATCAACCTGCATAATATAATTTTGTACATAAACAAAACGACAATTAACTTGCATGCTTTGGCAAAATTGGTTTACTCTTTGCATCTGTCGAAAGTACATGATCATTTTTATGATGCCAGTATTTATGAATTCTTTGTATTGTATAAAGCAACAAAGTTTGTGAATATAAAATATAAAAAAACTGAACAAGTTTGAGAAATTTGTGATAAACTGTTTTTAAAGCACAAATATATATATATGGGGAATTTGGGGAAATAATGCTTTGAATAATTACATTGATACTATCAATAAAGAACTTGAGGAAAAATAATTCTTAATATTAAATAGTCTTACCCTGAAACCATCAGAATTAACCATAGTGCAGAGGCGAACTTTGGTGCACACTTTAATTGTGGAATGATATAAAATCCCTTCAACTAACTGCAAGTTTGTAATTTCAATAATTGCGGAGGTCACATCTTCCAGTGTTTGCTTAAAAATGTCACAAGTTCCCGTATGAAATCCCAAACATACAGTCACATTATAAATATATGAAGGGTCAACCCGAATGACATTATGCCATTTTAAACATATGCGATTTACACTGGAAGACACGTCTATATCATTACTAGATTCAGAGTTTTCAACTTCGATCAATGTGTATCTGTTGGAAAGTTCCGAGTACATATTATCAATTTCTAAACCGTTGGAACTAAAAATGGCGTAGGTCGTTTCGTTGTACCATGCTTTGACATAAAATGTGTATGCTTCTGTTGGTATCAGTGAAATATCTAAAACATAAACCGTCACAAATAATGCTGAATAATAAGTGCAAAACATCAGATCAGTTAGAAAATAGTCTTTTTCATATATATATATATATATATTGCAAATAGTAAGTATAAAACAGTAAAGCAATTGGAACAATAGTCTTGTTTTCACACACACACACACACACACACATATGGGTCTAGGACAGAACCCCCCGGGACTAAACCCCCTACATACAATACATATGTTATTATATACAATCTTATATATAATATTATATATAATATATGTATAGCAGATATATAATATACATTACATATATATATATGCATATATATATATATATATATATATATATATATATATATATATATATATATATATATATATATATTTATTTATTTATTTATTTATTAACTTAATATTAGCTACTTTGCATCAATTAAAGGTTTATTATAAATAGTGTATGCGTGTATTTGAAATATAGCTTAAAAATAACTGCTTATTCGCGACAATATCCTTTGTCACTTGGAATAATACCAAATATTATGAGCCTTATTTTTGCGACAAGTATGTTTAAGATGTATACCAGTTCAAGGCGCCTAAATCCATGTAATCAATTAAAAATTGCATTGTACCGTTAAACTTGGATGCAGAAACTGTGAATATGGCATATTGTTCATGCATGTTGTCAAACCAAAGTTGTTGAGAGAGTGGATTGAGAAGACCTGAGCCAGGAGAGTTTCCTGTTATTCCTACACTCCACTCATACCATTTCGGTAGGATGCCGTTCGTCGCTGAAAAAAACTAATCATAGTTCAAATGTGTACACATATTTAATTATTTTCACTCATGGCATAATACTAACAAAAGAAGAAAACGCCACACAGACTTAATACGTTTAAGGTTCCGTAAATTTAAAAATGTTAACATATATACAAACCTATCCTCCAATTGGCGGATAAAGTATCTGTTGACACGCTGTAATCAATATCTTGACAGTTTTCTCCCAGCAAACAATTTGGCAATACGTCAAAAACGCCTAGTGTCGAATACATAGGATTACCTGAAATGTGTCAAACATCTACGAAGTTAGATATTTTTTACATCAATGAAATAATGTATTATGGAGTACTTTTGTCTTGTGCGGGATGATTTTTGTACTTACATTTAGTTCTTTTCTTTTAAAGAAACACCCCACATGGGAGAGTAGTTAATATCGCGCCTGCTCGCCGAATATAAGAATTTAACTGGCTATTTCATTACTTTTATTTCAATTTCTTAAATTATGAAAACAAGATAAGGCCGTTATCATAATTCAGTAGTGATCAAGAGCTACCATAATTTAATAGTTACCGGCTTCTAAGCACATATAATATTACATATTAATATGTATCAATACTACAATGGAAGAAACTTTCTATAACAATGAAAAGAGCAATGGTACCAGAAACATCTTGACATTGAGTCTGCTCGCCAGAGCAAGCACTCATATCCTGGGCAGAACAAGCACAGTGACTTTCACACATTGTTGTGTTACAGCGCCTCACAAGGTGCAATATACCCTCTCTGGAGTCGGTCGGTATAGCTTTGAATAAGCCCAGAAGGACCTGGCTTTTCAAACCAACCTAATATAGAACACAGCAAACAA
Organism: Protula sp. h YS-2021; assembly: GCA_949752745.1. Lineage (NCBI taxonomy): Eukaryota > Metazoa > Annelida > Polychaeta > Sabellida > Serpulidae > Protula > Protula sp. h YS-2021. Next base: position 20,093,839 of record OX457026.1, read on the forward strand.
CAATCCACATTTATCTAAATCCTCTGGAGTTAAGCTATGAGTTACCAACGGTTACCTGAAACCAACACAAAAAAACTCCAGCAGATGACATCAATTTAGGTGAGGAAAATTTTTCTCCTCTTGTCTCTTTCATCTCACTGAAACCTCAAATAAAGCAGCATTGAACTTCACGCCTCTGAACAGCTTGGAATGAAAAAATTGGTGTATCAAAATGCACAGCATAGAAAAAAATCGGGAAGGAAATATGGCAGTTTCATATCAGCTTCTGTAATTTTAAAAACTAAAGCCTTACATATAGCTTTAGTGTATCACAGCAGTAGTAATTCTTTCAATATCAGGAGGGGGTGACAGTTTTTAGGTGGCTGCTTATGAAGATTTTTATGGAGTCTTTGCTTAAGTAAGTGTATTATGGGCATCAACACTGAAGCTGCTAATCATTCATGTGTTAATTTCCTAAATTAATAGTCAAATAAAATATATTGTACTGTATTCTGTGCTTGAATTGTGATAAAAAGATCATCATAATGTTGTATATCCTCTGACACTTCGATCCTCGTGCTGTACACATATCCGTCTAATCTAGGCTCAACAGCGGTGTCTTCAACAACCAGTCCCTCTCCCTAATATGAAACAATTTGTTATTGTAGGAACAATTATTGGTGCAACTTGTTCATTTATAATAATCTAAAATTAATTTAGATAATTATTTTTGTTACTAAAATGTGCATATTTTAAGAAGTTTTAAGAGCAACCCCACTTTAAGAGGTTTTAGGAATTACCTCATGGAGATACCCCCCTCGGTAGGAGCGTCCAATTGTCACATAGTATCTTTGAATGCCGCTATGTAGATCTTCGAATCCTATCCAAGATAAAGAGATGACTGCAGGTGTAAATTGTTGCACCACGACCACCTCTGTTTCGTTAGTTGTGTCGTTAAAAACCTCAATAACTTGCTCTTCTACCAATCGAAAATAGGTAATAAAGTCGTCATCGATAAGGTATGCCCCATTTACCGCAAAATCACCATTACTGGGCATGCTGTTGTCTACCTGTACCATATAATATAACAGAAATAAAGAACCTGGTTCAGTATTAGCAGTAATCATCAATATTTTAAACACCTTTTTAAGCACATTCTTGTGTTAACCCTTTGCCATGAACAAGTCTGATATCTATTGTAGCATGGTACATTATCGTAACATATTAACATGTCAGTGATGACTGCCTTTAACCGTTATTGCTTCACAGTATCTTCTCATAGTTGTAATGTTATAACGATCAAATGGGCTCATCGTAAATTCACTCAAAACTGTGTCGACAATGTCACACGTACCCTGTATCCTGCAATTATTCGCCTTTAACATGTGGATATTTAAGTACCTGGTGGTTTCTTAACGTGTTTTCGTGATAATTCAAACTATTCTATACCTTTAAATATTACGAATATTCATTTACTCTTGTGTCATATGACCAAGTGTTCATCCCAACGTACCATCAAATAATTGTTTGATTCAAGGGAAGCATAAAACACATGGAGGGTATTGCGAAAAACAAACTACTTGTGACGATTGCCACACGTACGCAATTAATGTACTGCTACATCGCATGACGTTTAATGTCTATCGCGCAATGGCAGGTTGGTTGCTTTAGCCATTTAAGCTTTGCATTGTTCAAAACACTGATCCATTGTACATAAATCATTGTTTACGAAAAAGATGTTTATCATCAATTTGGATTTTTTTTGTTTTCTTTACAATAAAATAAAACAAGTGCTAATATTAACAATATTAAACATGCCACATTTGCCACAATGCTCTATGCAAAATTTTAGAAAGTATGTGTTTATTAGCTATTTTTACCAAAATCTCTTCGGATACTGATGAGGTACATAAATCAGCCTTATTACAAGAGGTTACGGCTACGATGATGAAGTCACCATCTTCTATGGCCAGGTTTGTGTATGTGTACATGTTGTTATCACCTGGCAACTAACATTTAATACGTTGTTATAAATACGCAGTGCATGCATTTGATGAAATAGATGAAATATATTTGAAAAGCATTAGAAATATTTAGAATCTCGGTTACTTTACGCTTAAATTAAATTATGTGTAAATTGTAATAGATGGTAAACATACATAGATGTCAGGAAAAGAGTCATTTACTCCGCCTTCGGTGTATAGCGAAAGCACTGACGAAGCAAGTGGGCTTTCTTCATCCACAATACCCCAGGTGACTACTAAAGAGCTCGACCAAACCTATTTATTATATAATTTTAGCTTTATTTATATTTTTAATTATGATATGTGGTTTATTGATATAATTTAAAGCAGATTTTACTTTTACTAACAAATTGAACATTATTAAACTGTGACGATTTCACAAGCATGGTTAAAAGTGCAAAAGATGGAATATAGTGAATACAAAATAGCTTCATTGCAGCTAATATTCTAGTATAGTTTAATATAAACAATAAAACTATACTTGAGAATTCGGGTTGATACTTCCTCCATTATAATTCACTGAAGCTCTACTCCGTTCTTGTGGTGGTGTACTGTCTACAGTGAATCCATTTGAGCTCTTTATTGAACACAAACCTATGAGGAGCGTATTACAACGTTTAGTCACGAAAGCAAAGATGTGGTATATATTCTAGTTATTACACTAAAATTTATAGATAAATACCAAAGAAATGAATGCTGTTTATTTAAATTGAAACTCACCCACGTTATTGCACAGTGAGATAAATGCAAATATGCGTTGTCCTTCCACCAATGGTGGACTGGCGTTTATTTGCACTATGTTGCTAGGGTGATATATGAATGGCTCCGTTATGTTGTCAGTTGAATTACGCAACCATACAATCATGTGTCGTAAACCAGACTCTAAATCATGGGCGTTTATAATCTGAACCGTGGCAAGGAATCTACAACAAATAAACTCAAGTCTGTAAATGACAAGCAAAACTATTTTCAATTTGCTTTATTAAATATCTATTCAGAAATAAGGCTACATGTCAGTACAAGTGACTGGGCAAAAATATTCTTACCTATTGCTACGTAATAGAAATTCAACCAAACGTTTATTCTGCATGTTTTAAAAAGGTCAGTCATAGATGACTGTGTATGATTAGACCTGGAAAATTGGTAATCAATGTCGTTTCCTTTGTTTCCGTCTAAGACAGATGCGATATGTGGCGGCGTCGTGTCCACCAGTACACCATCAGATGTGGCAGAAGTGCAAAGTTGTGTCACCGAACATGCCGTAACAGAAGAAAAATACCTCACTCCTTTCTCAAGTTCCAGGCTTTTCACGCTAAACTCTGTTCAGTTAAATACATATTTTAAATATATGCCAATAGCTTCAGCACTTGGATTTTGAACATGTTAATTCGCAAAATAATGGAAATGTAAAAAAATCATGCTAATTAATGTCATATTTTAAGTGGTGATTAGAGATGCATGTCACACACCAATAAATTATAGAATTTAAAATTATCGACGTTCTTGCATTATCTGTTCGTTTTATTTATATACTTATTTATTTATTTATTGTTTAATAATGCACATGAGCATTACTTTTTTATGTGTTTAAATCTGTCAACTGTAACACACAAAGCTTAGGTTAAGATAAAATCATTCTTCAAACAATTTACTATATTCAGATCTCAAAGGGAAAATCCTTTTCGTATATATATCCCACAATTACCTGTGTTTAGACCCAAGTCAATGTTATTTAGTACGTCTGTGCATTCTTCACATCGCCCAATACTAAGCTTGTAGCCAGATATGCGAGTATGTGGCTCATGAAATCCACTCCATTGAACATATATCGTATGACTGTACTCCTGAATTTGGAAAGCAAGTACTCATTTATGTTATTTTGGATGCTCTTTAACTGGTTAGATAATTTTGCTACACATTTCCTAATATTTAGTTCACAATTGATAATTCATAGTTAACACAATTTTAGTTATTTTCGAATACATATATAATTTAGATATCAAATAAACTTACCTGTCATAGTTTCTAAATAAAATACTATTAAAATTATTATCGTGTTTCTGAAGTAGAGAACTAATAATTTATTCAGTTATTTTATCTTTATGGAAGCTTTATTAAGTTCAAACCTGGTAGTCAATATCTTCAGAAGAACCAAACCGAGTATCTTTAACAATGCCAGCTGTTGGCGCTGAACTGTCATAAATAAACGCCACCGATGTTACTGTGGTAACCAAGCCTGCACCGTTAACTGACTGGAACAGGAGACGATGTCAAAAATTAACCAAAGAATTGGATAATTAATTGAAAGTTATTTATATGTAAAAATTAAAGGCATATGAGTCAGATACACTAAGCATATTTACATTTTCCAGTTAAATATTTCAAGTTATTCTTCGCAAGAAACATGCTTTAATAAGCTGCTTTTATGACACACTTGTAGTAAATTCTTTCTTTTTCCTATCGAAGAAAATATGGAACGGGAAAGAAATTCATATATATATATTATTTACTTGAATAGTTATGTAGTAGTGATGGCCATCATGAAGTCTAAGCTCTTGATAGGACAGCGTTACTATGGAAGACGCGGAGTATGTTCTCGGTGATTTGTCGCATAGACCTGGCTTTGTACTTACGCACCACACGAAGTTTTGAATTCCTAAAGGTAGTAAATAAGTAGTATTGTTTAACTGGAATTTTAATAAAAGTTATAGGTCAAGTAAAAGCTTAGTGAAATTAAAAGGTAGTGCACTTGCACTATTCATTGCAATTTTTTATATTCCTTAAAAATGTACGTCAAAATATATAGCCATTCCCATTTTCAAAAATTGTAATACTAACATATTTTTGTACTTCACACATTGCAAGTAACAAATATTAATAATTATTTTTTAAACATCACCGCTCTCGCTATCATAAAATGCATCCGACCAGTCCACGGTTAGGTCTTGTCTTTCAGTCAAAAACCAGTTGTCCAACTTAATCGTATTTTGAACATATACGGGCGGTGTTCTGTCAACTAATATGGCTGGTGAAGTAGTGTTCACCGAATGTCCTACGTAGTCTTCGGCTGAAATCGCATAAAGTGTTTCCAACTGGATTTGGCACATTTTATAGAAAATAATAACTTAAATAATGAACTGCTTTGTGACATATTGAGCTTGATTTGTTAGTGCTAAATAGAACAGAAATTTGAAGAAATTCAGAAATCATCAATTGTACCAGCTGTGGTGTAGTTACATATAGGTTAATATATTTATTGTAAAAACCTGTGACTGTTGCATAATAAGATTTCCCCTCTCTTAAATGAAGCTGTCTAAGATGGACAAAACTGGTTTTTCCAACATTTAATGATTCAAGAACATCTCTTCCTTCAATCTCTGACCCTGAAATCAACACATGATTATTTTACACATGTGTCAAAGAGAATTTTAGACATAGATACTTGGTACAAATTGTGACATTCTCTTGGTATTCCTCACCACTTCTGTTATTAATTTTGCAGCGTAGCACGATTTAACTTTATATTCTGATTTGTAACTGAACATTTGACTGATAATGCCAATCGAAACTTTGAAGTTTTTCACGCCTGATTCATGTAATGTGTTTCCCGTTAATTCTACGTCATAAAATCCAGACCACTGGACAACCAAGTAATCTGTATTAGTCTGAAACCAACAAAAATGCAGAGGGTCTGATGTTATATCAATCAAGGACCTCGACTTGTTTACTATGTGTATCATACAGAAATTAATTCTAATTCTCGCATTGCAATGCGAACACTCTTGTATGCAAACACTATTCTATTCGATATCTTTATGCATTCACAAAAGAGTAATTGGCAATTCTTACAGTCACGTAAAGTATCCTTATAAGTTACACAAAGTAATTTACATCACAATGCATTGCAAGTCACACACGTTAAAGTATGCATAATATTTGCTTAATACATTACTGTATAGTGTTGATGCTGCATTTCATTTCCTATCCACACCCTTCCAGCTATTGGGGTTTGAGTATCAACAACAATCCCATTGCTACATGCAGACACAGCTTCCAGCTGTTCAGTGTCCAATGTGGCTGCATTCACACAGACATAATATCGCTGTCCTTCTTCAAGTGCTAAATTATCAATGTTGATGAAAGTTTCCTGCATAAATTTTTCAAGGAAATTCAATGAATTGCTCTCAGCTGTTTAGATATCTTTTACTTTGTTCTTTGTAAGCTATGGAGAGAAACGGTACTGGAGACAAAAGTGTATCCGTTACCTTTTATATTGTAAATTTAACAAAATATAGAATCTATATAATTTAGATTTATAAGCAGCAAGCCGTTTTGCGTTACAGCTCCATGTTTAAAACTTCTAGTGTTTTACCGTAGTTTCCCCACACTCCAATACTTCAGGTGCGTCACAATCAAAATCATAATATGAAAGCTGCCCTGATTGGTGCCTATAATATGCCCATTGCATTATATTTTCATCTGAGAGAATTTTCCAGTAAAACTCTCCATGTCCAAGTTCTGGCCAAACTGCAGCAAGCTTATTAGTCGAGGGAGTAAACTCTCGGTCTGGCTCTGTCCATGGTGTTCTTGTAGAATCAAATGATATATCCCTATGCAAATAGAATTGTTTCATAGTCTAAAGTGACAATTTCTACAAACGCACCAACAAACATTAACACAAACGCACTTTTAGTGCATTTCAAATATCATTTTTAGAAGCAGCATTAAATTTAACAAAAGGCTTTCACTGAAAACGTACTAAGATTTTGAAAAAACTAAGATATTTATTTGAATGTTATTAGCTGCTGCAGTGGAAGATGTTTCACTGTGGTGAACCTTTCTACAACTTTCACACCAAGTCATAACTGTTTAGTTAACACAAACCACAGGCACGTTAATATCATAAAAAATCAATGATTCTAAACCTTAACTGATAATAAGAACAAATAAGGAACTTACGAAAGTGATCCATTATCAAGCATTTTGCCAACTGCATCAATGACTATCGATTTGTATGGATTGTTGTTTTCACAGCCAGCTAGTTGTGATCTTGACTCAGAATACAAGCCAGTTTTAGAATATCCTCTTATCGCAACCATAATGCACGAAGTCGGATAAATGGGAGCGTTTAATTCCGCTGTCATATTTATCTAATAACGAGGACACAGAGGGAAAACCTGTGGGGCTATATATCAGTTAAATTGGATGTTTCGTTTTTAGACAGATCTTTTTCAGAAATGGTTGTTTTAGAGAATATATTTTAGAAGTTTTGGATCTTTTAAGGGATAAACAATCCTTATGTTATCATACCATTTTATGAAATGTTAAAATAGTTAATGCAAACTGTAATTTTTCCTTGACTTACGGAATTATTTGTCATTAAAACATCACTTTCATCAATGTTTCTCCAGTCCTGCAAAAACTCCGAGCTGTTTATTGATTGTTGAATGACTATAGCAAAGGCGTATCTATCCATGAAATAAAATCTGTCTGTGTATATATCTGTAAAGTGTTTCCATGATGTAGTTAACAGTCTTCCATTTTCTTCAAGCAAGGTCGAGAGAATAGGCTGAGGTATGGGAGGATCCGGCAAAATGAGCACTCCATCAGAATGTACCGTCTGAAACAGATCACTTCTTCTTATATTTGTTTTATTTATTTATTTTATTTATAACTGTTTCAGAATCTGTGTCCCTATCTGATAAATTATTTCAAAATCATAATTTCACAATTAAGTAACTCAAATTAATAACACCCTTTTCAAATGTATATACACTATGAAAGCTTAATCAAATCAACAATGTCAATCAATTTGATATCACCTATTAAACAATACAGCATGAGTATTAAATGACATAATTTGATCTGTGCAGATTGTATTGTACATTACTCAGTTTTTCTACCCGAAGCCATTGAGCCCCTTACTTGGTAACATGCTATTTCATGACAGACTGTCACACAGAGCTTGTATGTAGCACCAGGCTCTAAACTCAGTCCATTTATGGAGATATAGTCATCAAAACCGAGGTCAATAGTTGGATGCGCTTGCACGAAAGACCTATTCAAATAAGCATCCAGTAATACTATGAACACCGAACTTTAGTTTCTTCAGTTTTTGATCTTTTAATTTAAAACAACAAGGATTTTTCTGGTATAAAAATACTTATTTTTCTATTAAAAGAATATCATTAATATTAATATAAAGCAGGAACCCCTCTGTTCGTTCCTCTTGTAAAGATATGTGCTGTCCTTTAACATACTTTTTGTGCTTTTTAAATACTTATTTTTCTGTTTAAATTACATCATTATTATCATTATAAAGCACGCACCCGTCTCTTCGTTCCTCTTGTAAGGATATGTGCTGCCTTTTAACATACTGTAAAATTTCTCTTGGTATGTACCAGTGGGCAAAAAAGATACTTGTATCAGCTTGATAGTCTATGTCTTCACCACACATATGATAGTTTGTACCACGGGCGTCATCGGCAAGGACACTAATTTCATCTAGAAATACAAGTACACGACTGTAATTAGAATAGGAATGCAGCATATTATAAATGATGATGATGATAATGATGATAATGAGGATTATGCTGGCGATGGTGGTGGTGATGGTGGTCGTAGTGAGTGATGGTGATAGTGACGATGATGATGATGATGATGATGATAATGATGATGATAATGATGATAATGATGATGATGATGATAATAATGATGATAATGATGATTATGATGATGTTGTTGATGATTATGATGATTATGATGATGATGATGATGATGATGATGATGATGATGATGATGATGATGATGATGATGATGATGATGATGATGATGATGATGATGATGATGATGATGATGATGATGATTATGATGATGATGATGATGATGATGATGATGATGATGATGATGATGATGATGATGATGATGATTACCTATTTCTTCTTGACATTGTTTACCATCCGTAACAACGAATTCAATTGTAGAATTATACGGGGGTAAAACAGTTACTCCGTCACTTGTCAGAGTAGCTGAAAGCCCACTTCTTCCATCAAGAACTCTGACAATCACAAAGTACTCCTGAAAAGAATTCATGAAATTTACTTAACCCATCAATATGTAAAAATTCACATGGTTTTTCAATACTTCGTTGACAACAAAATTGATGGAATTAATTTATATTTTGGAACATTACTTTGAAAGGTTTAAATTTTTAATAAGCTTATTTACTTAACGTAATCTAATAGTTTCATAGCTGTTATTAATATGCCGTTTTCCTGTTATACTTTTTAAATTAATAAAACATGTACTTGATAGTAATGAAGATCTAATCCAGAGAAGATATATGTTTCTCCTGAGGTATCCAAATTAACGTTGCTGACGATGTCTGCGTTTGTCTGGCTTGTTCCTAGGCCGGCAATAAGCGATATGCTAGAGTTTCTCGTTGGAATATGAAATCCTTTATATTTAATTTTCAGTCTTTCTTGGTCATTTTGATAATCAATATCTTCAAGTTCCTAAAATTATATTGAAAAATAAGATATATTGTTTCAACATGCATCAAATACATAATTAGTATAGGTCTCAGCTTATAATAAGATCTATTTATGCTTCGTATGCTTCGATATATCTAATTCAGTTCACATGTGTAAGGTTCTTTATTGTTTTCTTTGCAGTGGACATTTTGGAAAGAACAGAAACCTGTGCAGGTAACTTGTAGTGGGAAAACTTTGGCCCATTTTTTGGTCTTGTAAAGAGAGTTTCTAAAACCCTGCACAGGAAAGTGCAAAAACCCACAGATTAATCCATTTGTTATGCAGGGGAGAAAGCTATATGGGAGTTCATGAAAAGACAGCATGGAAAAAGTTGGATTCGCAATCAATGTAACAAAACCTGGTGGTATTGATATTTCACTGTGCAGTACTATAAAAAGACAGAAGGGCCTTGGTCAAAGGGGCCTTGGACATAAGGGCCTTTTACAAAACGACCTTTCCCGAAAAGGCCTTTCACAAAACGGCCCTAAATGAAAAGTTGGACAAAAAGGCCTTCTAGGATTTTGAGTTTTAACTAGACCGAAATTCGCACAGCGAATTAGACCCCACTTTGAATGATAAGTTAAAACAAAGGTATTTGCTATTTGTTAACAATTTTCACATACATAACAATTTTAAATACTACCAACTATACCGGTAAGATCAAGGTCAAAAAGTTTTATCAGGTGCACCACTTCAGATAACCCTCCATACAAGTCTGGTTGGTCTAGCTTCAGAGGTCTTAGAGGAGATGTCTGGAAACCGATTGCTCTATCTGTTATCGTTTTCGAGATAAAAGCCAACTTCCGTTTTGGGACTCCAAAGTGGCCTGGAGGTCAAGGACACCGGAAGTTATACCTTACGTATCATCGTATAGGGGATGGAGGTCGAAAATGAGGTCAAAATTGCTCTATTTCTTACCGATTTCGAGATAAAGGCCAACTTCCGGTCTGGTCCTCGATAGTGACCTGGAGGTCAAGGACACCGGAAGTTATACCTTACGTATCGTCGTATAGGGGGTGGAGGTCGAAAATCTATCTCTTACCATTTTCGAGATAAATCATTGTTTTTCTTGATAACATTTTCGCGATTTAACCTTGAACATCAAGGTCAAGGTCAAAAAATTTTAACAGGTTTATCAGATCACAATATATATCACTTTATATATGTGCCAAGTTTGGCTTTTCTAGCTTCAACGGCCCTGCTCTAGATGTCTAGAAACCGATTGACCTTTCTTGCGATTTGACCTTGACCATAAGGTCAAGGTCAAAAATTTTATCCGGTGCACCACTTCAGAGACCCTCCACAAATGTGCCAAGTTTGGTCTGGAAACCGATTTCGCGGAAGAAGAAAATAAAGCGAGGAAAAAAATAGGTGAAGAATTCGAGGCAATCCATCCGCATTTGGTATTTTCAATACCAAGTGGGAATTACTTCCCATAACTGTCTTTAGTTTAAACACACGCGCCACTCCGAATGATGTTGGCCTGTCAGTATCTTGCCGAAATAAAAGGAGTTTTGAATTTGGGGTCTTTATTTGAACTGTGACCAACAGCAATGGATATATAATACAAAGCAATAAAGGACAGCCACAAATTTGTCTCGATGGCTTCATTTAAGATAAATAAAAATAATTTTGAGAACCATATCCAACAAAATCTCAAGGCCCTTTTGTCCAAGTTTTCATTTAGGGCCGTTTTGAGAAAGGCCCTTTTGGAAAAGGCCGTTTTGGGGAAGGCCGTTATGTCCAAGACCTTTTTGTCCAGGGCCCTTCTGTCCCGGATTCAGTACCCTTATAGCTTCCTTGAACAGGCCTTTAAATTTGCAATCTCCAAGAGAAAAGTCATCATTTAAATATGCAGCCAATACGAAAAATGAAATGCGGGGATGACGAGGGGCGGGGGTGCACGTCTAATAACTACCGTAAATGAAAAAAATGGCACGGCAAGAGTACTCCGGATAAACGCATATATCGGATAAACGCATAACAGGGCTTGGCAAATTGGCAATGCGATTAACCGGTTTCTTCTATTTATGAAACTTACCCAGTCTTCGTCTAAAGATACTTCAAGTACCTTCCCGGACTTAGGTACCCCATAATGGTACGTGACAAAAATTTCTTGATATGTCGCAAGATTATTTGTGCCTTCTAATTTTAGAATTATGCAGTAAGATGAACCAAAGTGTAAATGATTTGTAAGTCTTGACAGCGGAATCTCAAAACAAGTTCGTGGTGCTTCAGAAATACATTGGCTATGAATGGGATAAGAGAAAGACTGGTCCAGTTCCGTAAACTGCATGTGGTTTACCAGGCAGCTTTCTTCACCTTAGAAATAATAATAAATCATACTTAATAATCATACTCAATTTTGTACTGTAAGTTGAATAATACATTTATCAGTAACTTCAGGCTCAAATCAGACAAAGAACTTCGAAATTTGAAACACAATATTTAACCTTCTTGGGGATAAAGGGCAAAAATTCGCCGCAACTGTCCTATTGATTGAAATTAGTTGTTATATATAATGTAGGCTTACCTATTCCAAAACTTGTCCTGCGTATAAAAGCCTGTTCTCTTGGAGATTACAAATTTAAAGGCAAGGACCACCTGACGTAAAGGGTTTCCTCCTCCTCTTGTCCCATAAATGTGGCAGTGAGATTATCCATTAGTCCAGGCCCAGTAATTCGTACAATAATTGGACCAAAAGCCTTAAACAAAATTCACACTTATTCAAATCGGCCAGATAAACTGTAAATTATTGTTTAAACCCTGGCATGAAACTTAAACAACTTTGTTTTACATTACACATATATATAGTCTTCTTACCTTTTACTATTAAACAATAAGTATTAAAACTTAAATTCTTTACCTGTGTCGCAGTAAGACCCGCTTTGTTTTTCCCTTTAATTTGGGCATAGAAAAGTTCTTCGTTTCTAAGATTTGGATGATAGGTGATGAAATGCGAATGGCTATGTGTATCCACCCATGCCATAATATCACACGAAGAAGATGATCTCCCGAAACAGACATCATATGTCATTGGTGAGCTTTCCGGATCATAGCCTTTCCATGTTAAGTTTACCTTAAGATACAACAGGTAAACCACACATTTTGTCCTTTGATATCAACATATCTTATACATTTATCATCTTTTAAAGTCATGCGAATTTTCTTAAAATTATGTAGCTATTTATATAGCTATAAACTATTAACAATGCATCATTCATACTTTTTCCTTAATTTTACTTATTTTTCCTTTACTTGCATATCTTTCTCACTTCAATAAATGATGAGGTGGCCAATTTGATTGCCATTAAACCTTTACCATATATTCCTCTGCAAGAAACATATACTCCCCAGCTGGTTCCGTTCTGTTGCAGTAGTGGTAAGTGTAGAAACGTTCCCCAACCACGACTCGGCTGAATATGTCTAACTTGTCAACTAATCGTGAGTCAGTTCTGTGACAGCAATAATATATATCAATATATCACCATACTTTGATAGTTTTGCCGCAGTTTTACGCAACGAGGAAATGTGAATGAAAAATTCTGTGCAGAGATTTAGGTCTATGTAATAAACAGATTCTCCTGAACAATTGGTATTTGAATCATGACTAAAACAATTATATTTCTGAATTTTAGGCACCTGCACAAATCTGTCGCTCCGAACACCTCGCATAATCTTGTGTCTGCGTTCATATATGCAACATGGCCATCTCCATCCCTTATAAATCCCGGCCTTACAGACACGTTTTCAATGAAAACGTGAAGAAGAGATGGGGGTGTCGTATCAATGGTGAGGCCATCCGAACAGACTACAGTGGAAGGCTCCATGGCATGGTTGAAGGCCACCACGCTGGTGTAATACGTCCCGGGGCTTACATTCTCCAACTCTATGTGCTGATGCTCCGTGGACTGTACCTTTGCATATAGATATAACACAGATACTACAGAACAAAATTAACATATAAACACAGATTTTAAGTGAGTGTTGATTGTTCCAGTATTCGTTTATCAGTTTTTACCTTTCATCATGTTTTTGCTAACATACGTTTTCATTGCAAAAACTTCTAACGCGCGAAACTTATCAAAAACATAATTTTATATTCCATTTTCATTAAACAAGCTAGGTACAATTCAATTTTTATTAATTTTCTTGTAAGGTATTACAGAAATTAATATTTAAGAAACTTAACACTTATTTTCCATTACCATTTCATCTGTTTGCATGTCTTGGGCAGATTTGCAGCTGCTATGAAATATATACTTATACATAAGTATTCCACTTTCTCGATCAAAAAATCCACTCCATGACACGTGGACCACTGAATTGTGTTGGAAGTCCCGATCTCGCTCTCCTGGTGCTGCATCCAGTACAAATCCCGCATGTGGAGGAGTGACGTCAATGCTTATCTAAATAGTCAATAATAAAAATTATTATTTGTATTATTTGTTTTAGAAAAACCTGAATATCAAAAATTAAAAATAATTATATTTGCAAGATCATCAAAATTAACAAAATAAGGTGTAAAAAATTAAACCAGAGAATTATAATAATGAAGAAAATCAAAATCTACTGCCTTGAAAGCTTTTGTGCATTGGAGGCACAGAAGGAACAACCTAAATAAGCTGTATTCCAGTACATAAACACCTTACTTAACGCACTAAACTTTGGAGCAGATACCTCAAAATCAGCAGTACTCATCAACATAGCGTTGTTGGTTACTATTATCCGAAGTACGTAGTCAACATCGCGCTGAGCGATAGGTATGTCAAATAGACCGGCATCCGGAACCAGTTCAAACTTGGAGCAGTAGCTTTGGTTGTCTTTAGGAATAAAATAGCATTCTCCGCCACGACATCGCTCGCACGACACCTACCGGTTACATACGATCAGTCAGTGAACTAACTTCTGATAAGCTCGGCACACTAATTTTAAGGGAATTTATTCATTATGCAGTTAAAATATATTCTAGATACTAATTAAGTTCTCAGATGACATGCGCATTAATAGATTATTTTCTTCAGTTTATTACACACACATTTACATGCTGTGTTTATGCCATATTTTAAATAAGCATTTTGATTTTTCTTTTTATTACCATTATAAGATTTAATATCATAATTTTCCATGAAGAGAACATTCTTTGCGTTTAACTTTTTCATAAGTTTAAACTTATGAACTCACAATGCGACATAGGAAAATTTCTTTGAATAGCTGTTGTAAAAGACAAACATTAGGGAATTTCAGTTTGTACTTATTTTTAAAAATGTTGAACTTTGCGACATATTAACATAACGTTTCAATATACACCGATAACATAACATAAGAAAACTGAACAAACATTTGAAGCAGCTAATTGTCCTCCCCCGTGAATATTTGACAGATTTTCCCCTTCATGTAACTGCCAGTATACTTCTCTCAGACCGGAATGATAGTCCACAGCATCAAAATGAAAACTACAAAACAATTTAAAAAATACTAACAACAATTGTTGTATGCAATGGCATTTGGGATTCAGTTTTTAAATCAAGCTTCAAAAAGTTCTTAATATAAGCAAGAGCAATTTGAGACTTGCGTCTGCTGGTTCTTTTCAAAGGAAGCGTAAATATGACAAACAAATGTGCACCTCATATTGTATAGTTCTACCGCTGCATGAACTGCCAGGAAGTGTTGGCCATTTCTGAACAAACCGTGCAAGTGAATTTCTGGGGGAGAAGAGTCGATGTGGAACAAAACACTATCAATAGCCGTGTTATTTAAAGCATCCCATGCCTTGATCTAGACTCGGACAGAGTCGCCGTCTTCGCGTGCGACTGACAGTCGTAAGCTCTCATCCTTTTAATAATTAATAATTAGTCCAAAAACATCTTGAAATTCATATTATTAGGTATTAGGATTGGGGATGTTAGTCCTAAAATACTGAAGTCCCAGTATCGTTTAACTTTCATGCCAGAAAGATCCAAAGACATGTTACATTCAGATTCTCTTTTTTTTTTTGCTGTTCTTCATTAGGCATCAGGTTATTTTTGAAAAACACTGCATAAGGTCTAGTTTACCAATATATCATATGAGGCATATAATTCAGAGCAATGAATTTAAAGCAATGGCACATAATTGCTTTTGATTTTATATAAATTGAAATTGATATAAATAACAAATGCATTGTAATTGTTCAATGAAAATTTACCATACCAAAGTAGTTTTAGTCTTTCGTCTAAGGGGTCTGCTGTACGTACACATGATCGATACCTGACTTGTTATTAGTTGAAATGGTGGCAGCTAACATCGGTATATATCGCAATGCACAATATTTATCATGTGCTACTCACTGTAAAATCTGCAATCTCAAACAAAGAAGCTTCATTTAGATGGATCAACTGCAAATGCTGTTTGGTATTTAATGGTGCCATTGACATTGGGGATATAGGCCGTTGTTCTTAGTAATGGCGGCTGTCCAGTTCTTTCCTCATAACCAGATGAAATGGAAATATGATGGTCATCAATGGCTGATAGAAATAGTCGCGATTTATGAAGTGCATTGAAAAAGTGTCCTTTCCAGGAGAGCGCGACCTGTTGTAAAAGAGGTGTAACAGCACGTTGTTTGCATTTATGGTGGACATGTCAACTAAACCTGTTTACTACCACAGTGTTTTTATTCAATATTAGACATACAGCTTGAAGTTTTGTGCTTCTAAAGTTCAACGAACTAAAAAATATTAATTGTGGTGAGGTATATATTTCATACTGAAATATCTGTTTTGTCAGCTTGTTCAAACTGTACAAAATCTTAATACTAGCCTCGTCTTGAAGATTTGTTTGCCAGAGATAAGAAGTGTTTGAAGAAGCTGAAAGAACAAAAATTTTATTTTCCGGGCGAGTACTAGTAGTTATGTCACTTTCGTTGTCATGCAAAACAAAGCGTCTACACTGTCTGCTATTTCCTGCTCTGTCGACAGCGATTAGATGAAAGGCATAAACCCCTGGAAGATACCATTAAATATATTTGTCAAAGCTAAAATACATCAAACATTTTATTAGGCAGAATCTTTCTTAGCAAGCTGTATTCTTAGACAAGTGATATCCCAGATTTTAAAGTTTGGATTTTAAAGTTGGGAACAAATACGAATATAATATATATTTCAGAGAATCATTTGTAATATATATTTCGACGAATCATGTGTTAGGGATGGTTTTGGGGTTATGGAATTGTTAAATTAGCATCGTTGATACCTGTTTCGGGAAAGCTAAAGGGACAACATCCTTCTATTTCATAGTGAATAATTTCGGTAAAAAGAGGCTCTGATGCTCCATATCCCAACATGTCATGCGAAGGATGAAGGCGATACACTTCCAATTCATATTCAATAATACCAGATAAATCATCACCCCAGCCATACCAGCTGATATTTATTGATCGCTGCAAGAATGGGCAGAATCAAACAAGCAAATGTTTTGTGGACTTATGGCAATAAAACACTTCGGTAAAATAAATAATAATAATAACACATCTAATTGTAATTCTCATATATGTTAAAATTAACCTATTCCTAAAACATAATAGGTAATTAAATACTTGTGTAAAATAATTATTTGTGTGGAAAATGTATATCTCGATGCAACATATTATTTATCATCTGAGTAGAATAATTGCATCATCATCTTAAGACAATATGTTACTATGGTTTCAGAGCACAACATTATCTGTCATTTGTACAGTATATGTTACATGTCGTGTTGAAATTGCTCGTTAAAATATCATTCTGGAAATAGTTATTACCACTTTGTATGGATGATAGGGCGGGGTTTAGTGTATAACTGTGGATAAAGACCACGTATCACCTGTCTTGTGTAGGGTGCATGCACTTCTAACATGTTCTCCCTACACCCAGCTAAACTAACTGAACAGTGATACGGTGCTTCAAAGTCCCATGTTATACTGGTGCCATGGATAGTGCTAGCACCCTCATAATACTCAGTTTCATTCCTGTTTGTATCAAAGTTGGTTGTTTCTAAGAAGCCTCCATTCTTCGCTTTGAAATTTATCTCAAATCTGATAATATAAGAAATATATTCAATTTTATCATCATCTTAATTACGTTGTTCCAGTTTATCAAACATTATTCAGAGAAATGGCTATACTAAACACTGCAAAACTGTTCAAACATTATGCTTAAAGGGTCACAAAGAACATAAGAGATAATAAGCAGTAACACGAACAACTATTGTGCAATATTGTGTAAATCACGTGTTTTCAGCTTTTAGTGAATATATTAACACATTCGTAACAAACTTAACGACAGATCTTAAAGTTAGTTTCTACAATAATAATGTGGAACAAATATGAACTTGTCTCCATGTTGCCAAGAGAAGGGCAAAGAAGTATTATCTTCACAATGGTTGAGTGCTCGGTTAGGGTTATTACGGGAACAACCATTGCTGCAATCAATTTCTCCAGATTCCATGACTACCATTTCTAAAATATAATGATGTTGTGAGCGTTTATAACCTGTGTCACTATTAATTGCGCTTCTCTGTAGAAAATTAGCATTGTGTTTTGATTTACAAATTCTAAATAGAGATACTTGAAATGTATAAACTAAATAAACAGAAAGCAAAAATTCAAAGTTTTTCACAAAAAAGAGTCATATCTGCAATGGATAAGAAAACAACAGGGATGCTTTCATGAAGTTTAAGCATTTATTTATTTTGTTTATTTGTTTGTTTGTTTTCTTTTCTTTTTTTGATAAATGAAATAATAAAGTTACTTAAAAGATGTTATTTTCTTTATTCTTACCTCGAATTAGTGACCATTTCACCCTGGCCTTAACAATACGTACTTTAAAATCTGCTACGTAATAAGGTGTTTCATTGAGATTTACTCTGAAAGTACTGGTCCAGTCAATCTAAAATGATAATTAATAATTATATTTTGGCATAATTCAAAATGTTTGCCACATGTCTTTGTTTTAAACGTGAAATGGAATGAAAATTTTGCACTTCTGCTCGAAATGCTTTTTCACAAAAAAATCTGAAATAAATTTTTTTTTAGAAAAGTACATTTCATCCTAAATATTTTGTATGAAAGAAAAGACAATGCATTTTATGAAGATTTTGCATAATAATAGTGCAAACTCCTTCATGGAAGTGTACATTTTAGTGAAATAATCCTGTACAAAATCTTTGATAGATTTACTGACATATCAGTGGGATGTCATGGAACTGTGTCAGATAAAGAACAAGAATAAAGTAAAATGAAGATTAAGGTAACGATAAATCTGAGCGGTCAGAAAGAAAATATTTAAGTGATAGGATATAAATGTTTTTAATCTCGCTACTCCTGGTGCATATTGAATATTAAAAATATAATAATGATTAACCTCGTTAGTATATTTGCTACTAAAATTAACTTAAACAGGGTAATGAGTATTTATAATTTAATACTACTTTTTTAATATCAAAATGCTGACTTTAACATTGTTGATCGTATGTGAGTTCGTGTAAAGAGGAACGTTAGTTTCGTTGTCGCACTGTATATCAGATATGGTTTCTACATCTCCGTTTTCATCCACTCTTCTAACCGAAGCAAGGCATGAAGTTATTTGTGGACCCTTTGTAACTGCAATAAAACAATTACATTAGGCCATTACTATCGCAATGTATCTCATTTGCATTACGCCGATATATATATATATATATATATATATATATATATATATATATATATATATATATAAAGCAATGAATTACGATAGACATGTTTACTTTTTATTATTTGAAATACTTATGTCCATAACTTAGCATTTGAGTGTCTTACTGGTCATGCAATCGGTGCTGGGACTGCTAAAGCTCTCGTGGCACTGGCAATTCTGTGGAATCCTCAAACCAGAATCAGACCGAGTGCATTCTCCAGGAAAACAACGCTTACTATCGTGTCTCCAAGAACAAATCTCTAAATACATTTTTTAAATCTTTAAAATACAGTGGATACATTTATCACACTTTAGTGAAATGATTAATCTCTATGCAATGATTTATTATCGGAATAATTTGCAAGACGAAATACTTTTTGTTGGATTTTTGCACACATGTAAAGCCCGTGAATTAACCACGCTGTCGCTATGACAATACAGAAACACAATTCTGCCTCAGATTACACAATACCTTCCTTTTCACTCTCAACATTTCTCTGTGCCGTGGCGCTACTAGGGTATCATATAGAAAAGCTTCATAAGCGGTAAGATAGCGCACAATGCTCATGTCTTCACAGCAGTCCGTTTGTGCTGGCTATCTATTATGATATGAACTCGGTACTTTAAAGTGTGATTATTCGATGCGTACTGAAATCATACTTGTGCAATTTCTGTCAGGGTATCCGTTCCACATGTCAAGACCATACGCTTTTCTTTCACCTCCTCTGTCATTCTTGCACATTGTGCATTTTTGATCGTTGGCGTTGGAACAAAATCCCTCTACACAATTTCTGATTTCGTCGCAAACTTCAAAAAGTAAAAAAAGTGATTATGTGAAATGTAAATATATGAAAAAGTATCTGATAAACTACTAAAGTAACGTTGACACTGATGGGCTTAAATAAAAGTACTGGTATAAATTAGTCTGATGTCGATAACCTCTTAGCTGGCATATGTAATTATACTCGTTGCTACATGCTACATCGTTCCATTTTCCACGATGATTCATGAAAGCACAGTCTTCATTTCCATTTCTGCTGTCGGGCCTCCCATTTGCCCACTCTGTGTACGGAGCGCGGCGGTTTGAAGATAGTCGCCATACATCCTCCCTTCTCTTGTCATTGAGGTCTATCCATATTTTCTCTTTAAAAAATATCACAAAGGAGTCGCTATTATTAAGTGACTATTGTCCACTTCAATTGCAGTGTTTTATGAAATTATTATTATACATTTACCAACAATACAATACCGGTGTGTAAGTATGCAAAGCAGTTTAGAAATCTTTGGTTTGATACAAAGACATTCTTTGGCTACATATCTATGTATTGGTCTCAATGCATTTATTTTCAGCTTTTCTGAAGTAGGCCTTGCAGTAAAAGCCAGCAATAGTATCACAAAAACCAGCCGCTGGAAGCTAGATATTTATGCACTTATATAGTACTTGCACTTATATGTTCACCTATCTATAATTTTCTAATTCGGTTATTGGGTTAGTATTGGGTTTAATCTAGTTCTTACATTTCTTACACATTTCCGCCATTCAATGAGCAACAGCGTACCTATATTTAGCCATTATTTAACCATTATTATTTACTAGCTATTTATTTTTGGACGCAAAGTCTTGATTGATGTCTCAGCTACACTTTCGGTCAATAACATGCTTCTCTGTGATCATCGATTTAACCAAAGACTTCAATTTTGTTATATTTCCTTTATTTTGACCAAAAAGCCTGATTTTATTCATTATATTTCCGTGTATTTTTTTTCGAAATGTAACACCAAAATGCAATGTTTTCTTGCTGTGTTTTTCCGAAGGCGGATGAATGTTATTGTGTTAAATTATATGTATTTATGTAGATTTTTGCAATCCTGCGTGGTGGCAAAAACTTTAACAGACAAAACTTTCAAAACAAGAAGAAAAAAAGCCAAGTACAACTTAACTTTAACTTCGACCTGACCTCTTTCTTTTGACTCACCTACACCTGCGGCACTTATTATTTGGGTTACCTCTTCGTTCATTCCGTTATTTTCAATTTGCAACAGATGACCACCAATTGTTTGACATTTCTGTTTTGCTTCATTCCAAGAGTTAAACTTCCCTTTTAATTTCAGGCAAGAGCGTCCATATGATGGGGAATGAATCACTGCATCGCACCGCACAACTAACCAAACAAGGAAGAGAAGTTAAACAATGTAATACACTGAACTCGAATTGGAGGCGATGGTACAAACGGCCTAAAGCGCTAACGGCAAGATCGTAACGCACGCGAGATATTGAGACGTTGGTAAATTAACTGAATAGGCAGAAGGGTAATGGTAATATTGATATTTCTAATACACCACTCATGATCATAGGAGAGGTCTCAGGCGCTGTTCTCCAATTGCCTATCGTGTCCCTATACCGAAATTTTATTGCATGTGTTACAAACGCAAAGAAATATACAGGGCTATAAACTTTCTGTATTCATAGTCTTGCAATCTAAGCTATTCTACTAGTACCATTCAAGTAGTATTAGCTACTAGCACTAGTGTTGTTTTAATTAATATTTCCCAAGAGCTTTATGGAGGTTCTTTGACAATTTTTTATCAATTTGCCCTCAAACATTTAGTTTTACTCATACATTTTTGTGTGGTAATATTTAATAATTACCATTTATTTCATAATAAAAATTAGGAAATGTTACTATAAGGCTATTTTCTCATTTAAAAATAAAAATCGTATTAAGTGGCAAAGCATCCAATTTTACCTTTTCGGCATCGCGAATTAGAGCTCCATTCCACACTGTAAAATATCATATTTATGTTTTAATGAAATATTGTCGCTATAAGAACACATTACAACATAATGTTGAACAGGTATTAATTTTAAAAAGGCAGGTATGACAAAAAGTAAATATTGAATGTTGAAAAATTAGAAATAACTAACGATGCATAACATAAGTTTTTTCAAGTGATAAAAGAAACAATAAAAAGTTAGTAAACACCATATCGTCAAAAAAATAGAGTTTTTATTTTTGTACTCAATACATACGGATATATTAACATTATCAATTTCATCGCAAAATTAAATATTCTAAACTAAATTTACTTGTTGATTATTTATTATTCCATCAAGGGAATTCAAGGCTATTTTTTGAATATTTAAGACATACACATGCTGTCCGTTAGGTCTTCTTTCACTTACGGAGTAGCATACGTTTCCATTTGAAGGTCTGAAACAACAGCGAGGTTACAATTTTTATGTACAAAAGTAGGGGGAAAAGGACAGTTCCAGCTCACTTTGTGACGTCATCAGCCCCCCCCCCTAGGACATACTATGCACCGACCCCCCCAGGACATACTATGTACCAACCCCAGCAGGACATACTATGTACCACCCCCCCAGGACATACTATGTACCAACCCCCCAGGACATACTATGTACCGACCCCCCAGGACATACCTTGTACCAACCCCCTCCCAGGACATACTATGTACCACCCTCCCCAGGACACACTATGAACCGACCCCCCCAGGACATACTATGTACCAACCCCCCCCCCCCCCCCCTAGTCGGCAGTCGGGACCGACCCGCCCCTAGTCGGCAGTCGGGACAGACCCCCCTTTACTTAAAATTGCGATAACTTTCGTTATAGTTGACCGATTTGTATAGAACTTTCACTGTTTGATTCAGTTTTATGTAAAGTTTTAGCATAGTCATGGGCTACTTGCATCGACGGCTGTATGCATTTTTGCAACAAGCCGCCATTTTAACTTAAAATTGCGATAACTTTCGTTATAGTTGACCGATTTCTATGAAAATTTCGCTGTTTCATTCAGTTTTATATCTAGTTTTAACATAGTCATGGGCTAGTTGCACCGACAGCTGTATACATTTTTGTCGCATGCCGCCATTTTAACTTAAAAGTGACCTAACTTTCGTTATACTTAACCAATTTGTATGAAAATTTCACTGTTTGATTCAGTTATTTCCTGTGTTCGCGGATGAATACCATTTGGCGGACGAATACCATTTGACTTCACCGCTAGATGTCTCTGCCGCTCTACAACTGCAGGTGAGACATTCAAGAGAGTAAAATTCTGCTGAGTCAGCAGTTCTGAACAAGTTTTAAAAGTTACACACCATATTTTGATTACATGGAAGTAGAATGAATTTCAGAGTGCACTCGTTCAGAGCGTGAAACCATCAATAAATTTAAGAAGGAATGGGATTTTCCCTACGTTAAGCCCAATGTTATGTTTTATGTTAAAGTAGTTGGAAAATGACACTTCTAAAGCACATTTAACAAATGTAGTTTTTGGAAAACATATAATGTATAAAATAAGTTTGAACATTTTACCATGGTGTAGTAGGGTAAAAATATGAGTTCTAAACCAAATTTAACAAATTTAGTTTTTGACAAGTCCCCATTCGAAACACGTGTTTGAATTTTTTTAGAACATATTACGTCATGGTATTGTTCAAAAATTTTCTTAACAAGTTCAACAATTGTTCAACAAATTATGTCTGAGGGCAGATGCCTTTTATGCTCTATAGTGAGTTGTCTTAATATGTTGAACAACAACTTGTTGAACATGTTGAACAACTGGTTGAACAACGACTTGCTGAACATGTTGAACATGTTGAACATGTTGACATATCTAGTAGCTCTTCAAAGAATGTATTGTTTTTCCTTATAGCCGCTTTTAGTGCTTTTGAATACTTATAATGTTTTTCATCAACAAAGTAATTAAACTCCTCTAAAATCTTTTGATAATGTTGGCTTTGTTCTAGACGCTTGGTATAGTTGAACAGTCTCATAAACAGTTGTTTTAGTCCATGCTTATAAATGGGTCGGAGGTCATAACTTGCTATTTCACGCGCATCTTCAAGTCCTTGTTCTTCATATTCTAAAACCTTTTCTTGAAATTTGTCATCATAGTCGTCGTAGACTTCTTGAACCATATCATGCCAAACAGAGTCTATTTCTAACTCACTTTCAGAGTCTGTTTCTGACTCACTTTCAGAACTCCTGTCATCAGCATCCTTACCGCACGTCTCCATATGTTTGAGCAAAGCTTCTTCGCTGTTGTATAATGCACCACATTCTGTACAAGCATGTCCATTCTTTTCAGCTATGTTGACGCTTTGACTTTCCATAGAAGACTCATCTAAAGTTTCCGTGAAAGGTAGTTTTACAGGGTTTTCCATATCCGATTCTCAATCCACTTCTGAAGTGTGAGCAACCTTTAAGTGTCTTCTAAGACTTTGTGGCCAATTGTAAGATTTCGAACAAATGTTGCATTTATACATCCTTTCGGTTCAACCTACACTATTCAAATGATGAGAAAGTCTTTAAACATAGCTTTACATACAACTTGTTGAACAACAACTTGTTGAACATGTTGAACAACAACATGTTGTACGTGTTGAACAACATGTTGAACATGTTGAACAACTTGTTGAACAATTTGTTGAACAATTGTTGAACTTGTTAAAAAATTATTGAACAATACCATGACGTAATATGTTCTAAAAAAAATTCAAACACGTGTTTCGAATGGGGACTTGTCAAAAACTCAATTTGTTAAATTTGGTTTAGAACTCATATTTTTACCCTACTACACCATGGTCAAATGTTCAAACTTATTTTATACATTATATGTTTTCCAAAAACTACATTTGTTAAATGTGCTTTAGAAGTGTCATTTTCCAACTACTATAACATAAAACATAACATTGGGCTTAACGTAGGGAAAGTTCCATTCCTTCTCAAATTTATTGATGGTTTCACGCTCTGAACGTGTGCACTCTGAAATTTATGCTACTTACATGTAACCAAAATATGGTGTGTAACTTTTAAAACTTGTTCAGAATTGCTGACTCAGCAGAATTTTACTCTCTTGAATGTCTCACCTGCAGTTGTAGAGCGGCAGAGACATCTAGCGGTGAAGTCAAATGGTATTCATCCGCGAACACAGGAAATAACTGAATCAAACAGTGAAATTTTCATACAAATTGGTTAAGTATAACGAAAGTTAGGTCACTTTTAAGTTAAAATGGCGGCATGCGACAAAAATGTATACAGCTGTCGGTGCAACTAGCCCATGACTATGTTAAAACTAGATATAAAACTGAATCAAACAGCGAAATTTTCATACAAATCGGTCAACTATAACGAAAGTTATCGCAATTTTAAGTTAAAATGGCGGCTTGTTGCAAAAATGCATACAGCCGTCGGTGCAAGTAGCCCATGACTATGCTAAAACTTTACATAAAACTGAATCAAACAGTGAAAGTTCCATACAAATCGGTCAACTATAACGAAAGTTATCGCAATTTTAAGTAAAGGGGGGTCTGTCCCGACTGCCGACTAGGTGGGGGGTTGGTACATAGTATATCCTGGGGGGTCGGTACATAGTATGTCCTGGGGTGGGGTTGGTACATAGTATGTCCTGGGGGGGGGGGTTTGTACATAGTATGTCCTGGGGGGGTGGTACATAGTATGTCCTGGGGGGGTAGGTACATAGTATGTTCTGGGGGGGGGGGGTCGTACAAAGTATGTCCTAAGGGGGGCTGATGACGCCACAAAGTGAGCTGGAACTGTCATTTTCCCCCTACTTACAAATCTAGCATAAATTTTCCTTTTTTAGTCTATGGGGATAGTAATACCTCTTTCGTTGAACTATAGCTACTAAATGGCTATGTATTTTCTTATAAAACCACCTTTTATTCAATATATATCATTATTTTAGTACAAATACTAAATCTTGACAATATGATAATGCACATAAATTAGATTATCAGATGACATCATATTTTTATTCTCTGCGTAATATATATATATATATATATATATATATATATATATATATATATATATATATATATATATATATATTATGTAAAATATTCTAGAACTATTTTTTCAATGTTTTCTCAACATCTTACCGAACAGCGAAATTTACACTTGGAAGGAAAAAATCACTACAATGATGGCTTTTAAGGCCAGTGCATTTCTTACTGCAGAATTAAGCCCTGTGGTATAACGTCAAAGCAACAGAAGCTGTGCATGGAACTTAAGTCCAGTATAGCTGTAAATGATTTTGCGTGATACGGGTGCTTTGTGGTATCATGTGCGAAGTGGGTTTGAATAAGGGAGCCTCTATGAATTAGGGGCTATTACTTTAAGAATTGTATTTTATTTCGCATTTGATGTACTCTCTGTGTTGACATTTAAACCATTCAAAAATAAAAAAATCGTCCTCCTGACGTCACCGGTAAAAAGCAGGCCACCAAAATATCCCTGTACAAGGTAGTTTCATGACGTATTTTTTATAAAAAAAAACCGTATACGAGACATTACACTTTTATGCTTTCGTAAGTCATAGGTCCGTCATAAACCACGTGGATCCTCTCCCCATGGTCTTTTGTTTGTGTGCCGTACTTAAATTTTCTAGCTATAAAAGTTTCGGAGGAGACAAAGCAAACGAAAAAGGAAAAGGCAAAGGGAAAGAAAAGATTTGCAATTCTAGTAAAACAATTACTGTTTGGGACTGAAAGTCCCAAGTGTAAATATATAGGAGTTGTTGTGAACCACATCCCAATTAGCAACAAATAAGGAAATAAGAGCCCATTTTTAGCTGCAGCAGCAATGTTTGTTTGAGCAGTCTTGCATGCTTCTCAGACAAATTTTTAATTAGTACACTTAACCTATGTCTGGTAGAGCTTACATTTTGTATTTGGCACCCAGTACAAAGCCAATCACAGATGTTATTCCACCAATGATGTAAATTATATGCTTAGCATCCATTGTCATCTGAAAATAAAATCTATATTTTATATTCTCACACCAGAATCAACTGCAAAATCTAAATGCTGCAAAATTTCTTAATATTAGACTAGAGCCTAAGCGTCTGTAGAGGAACTAAATGGCATGAAAAAAAAAACAAAGTTAAACAAAAAAATTTTTAAGCTGAAGATACTTGAACAACAATTTACCACATATCCTTAATTTTTAGTTTTTTTAGGAACAGCTGAATCACTTCTTTGTCTTTTGAAAATGACAGTTTTACAATAGATATTTGATTAGTCGTTCAAACGTCGTCAAAACACACGGTAATAAAGTTGCAAGTGCAACACAAGTTTAATATCGCCATTTGAAAAACACAACTTTTATAATATTCACATTTATAATAAACACATTTTATTTTCTTCTTGTAAGGTAAATTTTCATTTTTTTTTGTTTAAGCACAAAGAATCGAGGCCTAAAAAACCAAAATTAGACGACTGTAACGTAGTTATCAAGTCGGATTTCTTGCATAAATGACTTCAATAATGTTCATATTCAATAATATTATTTCAATATTTTCGGAAATATTGATTTGCTAATGTTTAGCATCAAGTGTTGTAATAAAGTGAATCTTCCCAAAAGAAGCAAGCATGTTTGGATGTCATCTATTTAGTTGTCTTATTTATAAAATGTTCACTTTTTGGGGCATTCTGCTTGAAATGGAACATAAAATTTCTCTAAATGTGTCATGACAACCGTCAACTGAATGCTCTAAATCAGAACAGGTAATGAAAATCCTGCAACAATAACTGTTTTAAGTTATTTGCACAAAAGAGTACTTTACTGGTAAAAAATGCAACAAAAATACAACACATACTAAAAGGAACGGCTCGTATTATTATATTACAGCGGCTACCTAAGACCATATTAAGGCAAAAAAATATTAAGTAACACATAATTTAAAGTTACGTGTGGCCTTAAGGCTGGTGTATGCCTGATTATTTCGGCACTTAGTGAGCTTGACTTTTTCCGATAAGCCTTTTCTTACACAATTTTAGCCGATAAGCCTTTTCTCACACAACTGTTTGCAAATGTAGAAAAACCATTCGCTTTGTATTGAAACGGCTTAATATATACAGTAAAACCTCATTCTGGAAAACTTAAAAAATCGGACAACTGCCAATAGCGGACAAGAATTCTCAGTCCCGTTTTCCCCCATTGATTTACGTGACCCCTGAAATACCGGACACCTCTATATACCGGACAAAATCCGCTAGTCCTCCGTTGTCCGATGTAGGCAGGTTTTACTGTAAATACAACATTTGCAAACAATATTCATTTGAACGGCAAGATATGACACTCAAATAGATTCAGCATCAGAAAAAAAATTTAGGACATGATCAATGTCTGATAACATTGAAAAATATTCAGCAGTATCATTTTACTGACATCACATGCAACCCAACAACACAGAACGTTCGTCCGGGGTAATTCCATCCGACTGCATCCTTCCTCCCCCAATGTCTCACCCTCTCCACTTCCACGAAAATTCCTCATCCCGCTGTGGTACACTGGATTTCGCCTTGAAATATATATGTATATATATACAGGTAGGCGTACATTTTTGCTTTCTAGGAAGAGAGAAACCGAAATAATGTCATTGTAATGTCATTCTGCACCACGATCCTTCAAAACGTAGTATGACGTAATGTGACGTAGTAGGACATACTAGTTTCTACGAGGCAAAGAGAGATGAACTTCTAAGTAAAATAACAACTTTAAATGAATATTAAGGGTGAGAAGAGTGATCCCATATTCATGTAGCTTGAAATGCCGTAGAATTTCACAGGGTATGCTTAATTTGGTAGAAAATGCAAAAAAACATTATATTTTCAAGAAAGTAAATATGAGTCAGTCGTAAGGTGTGGTTGACTTGGATGGCTTTTTAAATGCCAGTTTTGTTGTCTGATTTAAAATCTAATTTTTTCAATAAGAAACTAGGCTTTTCAATTCTGCAAAGCCAGTAAATACGTACATCAAAACACAATTAAGATGCATTGAAAAACCATTTAAGGGATAAGTCTCGCTGATCTCCTAGCGTGCAGGGTGAAAGTTAAAACTCTCTGTCAGTTACGGCTTGATTTAAATTCATCATGGATAATTCCACTAATACTTGTTGGCAAAAATGTACTGTAGACTGAGGCGTATGTAGTAGAAATTCCATACTATTTCGAAACATGTGCAACCGTTGGATTTATCGGTCACGGCTAAAAGATAATTAACAATGTATTCTGTTGTCAGAAAATTCCGAGGGGCGTGGCAACTACTTTGAATCCTTTATCTGACTTAAAAGGAGTTTTGTGAAAAAATTTTGAGCTGTAATTCCACACTATATATTTTACAAATTCACACTAAATATACTGAAAGACTAAAGATAGTTAACAGCAAAAAAATTGAATAACTTTTTTATTTTTCTTCATTTTTAATATCATGTTTGGCTCAGTAAATTGAAATCCAATGATACTCCTTCTTGCAATGTCTTGATTGTGTAGCATGAATTTCAAGGAGTTAGGGTTACATGTTGCCCAATGACATTTGGTTGGCACTGGCAGCTCCTCGTTATTGATGGGAATCTAACGGCTAGCTGGTATAGAGACACTACTCAGCCAGAAGGGGATCTCACATGTGCAACAACATCCGGGCACCATATTCAAGCCAGGCCGCACGTGGCACAAATGTGCCAGGATTGTCTGAGGGCAAACAACGTGCAAGTGATGGATTGGCCGGCGTATAGTCTCAATATGAGCCCAATTCAACACATGTGGGATCACCTGCATCGAAGAGTACGACTCAGAATCCCGCTTCCACAAACCCACGCACAACTGAGGCAGGCCTTCATACAGGAATGGCATCGATTCCCCGAGTTTTGCATAAATTGATTGGTCATGTCGATGTCTAGTCGAATCCAGTTCTGTGTCAAGCTGACGAATGACACTTTATTGACTGGAGTTTGTGAATTGAAATTCTGCGTACGAACAAAATGTGTTCTTTAGATCGTGTTTTTGTTAAGGTGTGCAATGCAGCGAAATTCTATGCGGATTCAAACTGAAGAGTTTGAAGAAATATCAAACTTAGATTCCTTAAGTTAACTTTGTTTAGTCTTTCAGTATATAATAACAGACTACTCGTGATGAATTGACTGGATAACTATTTTGTGTCACAACAAACTGGTTATGTTATGTCATTCAGTTCAAACCTAAACATCATGCGTAAACAATCTCCAGGCACATTTCTCATAATATGTCACTTGTAACGAACATCTCCTTTTTCTAACTGTGCACGAGGCACAACTAGATGCTCACAAGCCCTTAAAGATAAGGGCCTCGGAATATCAAACCACATGACCGAAGCGACGAATTTCAATTAGACAATATTAATCAATTGAAACTTCTCAATTGTTCCCTGAACACCCTCAAAAGATAAGCAGGAAATCCTCAAGTATTTTTATCCACAAATGAAAGCAGAACGACAGTGGAATCATCTGCGGTAATTTTTTAATACAAGAAATGTGAGGCCTTCGCCCTTGGAAGGGTTGGGATACACCCTTCTTGCCCACCAGCTAACTCGGTCTTTTGTGTATAACACCTTTGTTCTGACCAGATCCACTGGGGAATCCGCAAAAATAGTACTCATAAAAAAGAGGAGCTGCTTTCAAAATATCTATCG
Organism: Protula sp. h YS-2021; assembly: GCA_949752745.1. Lineage (NCBI taxonomy): Eukaryota > Metazoa > Annelida > Polychaeta > Sabellida > Serpulidae > Protula > Protula sp. h YS-2021. The sequence continues at coordinate 20,124,561 of OX457026.1, forward strand.
GTCTTTTTTATACATAACAGTCAGATATCCTAAGAGGCCATCTGTTTTATAACAACGGGGGATACACCTAAAACAGTCCACCTTACCTAAAGAACTGCCGAAACTAGTTGAGATAAAACCCAAATTTTAACTTTTAGCTTTTAAAAAGCTGTCATTCCATGTTTTAGACACTAAACTAAACCTCAGACTGTAGATAGTATACAGACGTTAAGTACTTGTTCCAGAAAACAGAACGAAATAACGCCAAAGATTTTAGCTGACGACATGATTTTTGTGATATCGTAAATGCAAATATCATATTGAAAACTAGCAATTTCAACTTTTTTGCGTCTATGTAATGTCTAATTTCCATCATCTGTCGAAATAGAGCAAAAAAACCGTCCGAACAACACTGCTCAATCGCCGAGTCTTCAAATTGCAGGCAGCATTGGCGCAAACACAAAACAATAGTAACGATTTTACAACACTGATTATTCTACGTCTTTTCAATGGCGTTATAAAGACGTCGATAAGACGTTTTAAAGGTTATTATTTGATTACAACGAAATTATAACAATGGATAGACGTGAGAAACACGAGTCAATTATTGTATGGTCATGTTTGGTGGGAAAAATGAACAGCAACAATAAAGTAGCAAACAGCTCAAAAGCAAAATTCAGTAAAAAGAAATAAAAATGATTATTTTGTATGACTCACCATCATCTTATCAGTTTAGTTATCCACGTATATAGTTGATTTACTATTTATTTTTATTTTGTATTACTACTTTGTTGTTATGTCTTAGGAAATTCTAACAGCGCACAGCTTATCAAACAAGTTAATGGATGGTAGCAGTCATTCTTATCTCATATGGGTGTATGCAAATGACACGAAAGTTAAATATGATATCATTCATTTGTTAAATATTATACTGGCTAAATTAGCATTTTTATTATCGAACTTTCCTCCAAATTTGTAGAATATTACCCGAACACAAGCTTTCAGCAAAACGCTTATTTTGCTTATCCAGTATTTAAACAAATAATGGCCTTTCCCTTTGAATACTAGATCAAAAATCTGACCTTAAATATGTCGATATCTATTGGACTAGTTCTTTCCTCTTAACACAAAAGGCCAATATTTGTAGTGAATGTCTGTGTTGACATTTAAAGACTTATGTTAATGCAATTGTACTCTGTTATTATAGAAACCGTAGATATATTTGAGTAATAGAAGCATTATCAAGAACAGGTTTATGGATATGACTTGCTTTTTTGTTTTCCAGTAGAAATGAAATAGAACTATGAAGACGAAGACGACTCCGTTGAGCTTACCAGTTCTTTGGCTGGTTTTGATCCATTTTGGCTGTATCTTTCTCCAAGCTAATGTTATCTACTTCCATCCAGGGGATGAATATCGGTTTCACTACGGTGGATACAGCCATATTGATGATGTTGGAACATTTTTTGTTGATTCAAAGGTAGGTCGTTGAATCAAGCTACAGATTTCAATTTCAATTTATACACTAAACGTACATAATTAAAGAAATGGATTTTAATGTGAATTTTTAGACCACTCCTGAGAGTGATTGTGTTAACACCATTTTAGTTGGAATTAAATCGAAGTCCATAAATGCGTGCCACTAAGAAAAGAAACGGGGCAACAGTCAACGAGTTATAAACATTTTTTAACAGAAATAATATTTTAAAAATAAAAAAAAGCTACGTGTACGCATCTACTAAAATGTTCATAAAGACTCCAGCAGAACAAAAATTCGAAACAGTAGATTATTACATCTGTTCAGCGTTTCATTTACAAATTTTAAGGGAATTGAATAACCGTGGTCGACTAAATTAAAAAAAACAGCCCATTTAGGTTAAAGTGTTAATGTATACGCTTAATGTAAAGAATACTGCTTAAAACGTATACACAACTGGAAGCCAGATTTGTACACATGCACAATATGGAGCTACTCAGCAAACATTGTGGATAGATGTTTGATAGATGTCGCACCGACGTCGGGTCAACGCCAGGTTTTGGTTGTTTAGGGAAGTCAAAACAACGTCCACCTTCCAATAAACATACGCTGATTATCCTACTCTAAATAACGTTGGAAAGGCTGCACATGGAAGTTTAATCAACTTCTATCTCCCGACGTTATGTAGACGTTGGGAAAATGTCAATCTGAAATAACCCTGTAGACAGCGACGATCGTAGCGTGGTCACCCCACTGTCACAGACATCCGGTCACACAGAGTGCATATGAATGCATCAAAGTAGATAAAAAAACTTGTAATTTTTCTTTTCACCTTTTACTTCTCACTTTGTCCTATTTTCAAAGTGACCTATCACGGTTAACCATTCTGGTGTACAAAAACACGAGAAGTTGTTTTGGTTGTGAGTTCGACGAATATGGGCAGATTTTTTGTGGTTATCCAAAGTTGATTCTCAGACGCCTTTTTAACATAACGCTAAGGACGTTGATTAGATTCTTGCTGTGTTTGGTTGCGACAAGAGGCAATGTCTAAGCAATGTCTGTTCAACGGTGTGTCAAAGACGTTGGTAAGATCTGGACCAATTACAACAAAAGTACAGCCGGAGTTAGTAATGCGGTTCTGTGGGTGTCGCAGCCTCATATCGACGTTGTATGGACGTTTCAACATTTAGTGGGTGAGAACTAGCACTAAGCCATTTTAGAGGAGTGAGGGGCACTTAATACGTCAAACTTATTTTAGAATATGAAATGTCCAAGCACAGCAGATGTCTTCATGATCGAACTCATCCATTACAAAAACTGCTAGATGCCTCGCAACGTAATCCCTGATCAGACGTTCAATTTAGTGGGTTGTTCAATTGCTTTCTCTCACCAATTCAAATACTCGCGTTACTCATCAACGTTTCGTTTGATTGACGCGTGTCACATGAATACTCGCGACACTGGATGCACCTTTCGGTGAGAAGGACGCTCGTGTTGTTTTGCCATTTGGTTTTGAGATGTAAACAACAACAAGACCAGTGAACGGAAATTTAAAGTTTAATGAATAGTAGAATTATGATGTTTCTGATACCAAAAATGTAAAAAAAGGAGCAGCGTGGGCTTTAAAATGAATTTTATAAAGCCTACGACCAGTAACAACGTTCTTCAGATGATACAGATTGAAGTATGGCTTTTCTTGTTTACATCCCTGCCTCTCCAAACCCAGTGGTGAAACCATTCTAGAAATCAATGGCAATGCACAAAAATCAACATATTTTTTGTTCGTGTATATATCTCATACTTAATTTTTCGTTTCACATGATCCTATTTTGAACGATTAAACTGTACCTTGACTAAGAATTATGACATTGTTTGAACCAGAGTCGGAATATTCGTACTTCCCAACCGTTAAAAAGGTCTGTGAATGGCTGATGGCAAGAAGTGAGTTACTTTGCTAAGACGGCGTGATCTTGGAAACTCTCAGATATCGAGATACAATTTCCCTCAAATTACTAAAATTCCAGTAATTCGTCTAAGCAAAGTACATCAACTTTGGCTTAAAACAAAGATTTTGACAATATGGGCCAAGCTTGGCTTAGCTAAACTGGTCTCTACAGAAGACTTAAGCAGGCTTAGTTAAACTGGTCTCTACAGAAGACTTAAGCAGGCTTAGTTAAACTGGATCCATTTAAGCTGTAGGAAAAATAGTTAATCAAACGTTTCGTATTTAAGAAATAATCAGACAACGAAACAAAACATGGTCAAAATCAAATCCTATATTTAGATAAAAATAAAGGCTATGTTAGATATATTGGATATTGAAGAAAATAATGACGAATAACCATTTCACAATCCCAGTCATATTCTTTTAGCTGCATTTAATCTGATTTGATATCTCCTCCTCAGGTAAGCCAAGATAGGGATATGATAACATAAGATATCATTTTATTTCGAAACTCGCAACGACTAGGGTCTAATTGCGTTCGAAAGTTGATAATTACGTAAGAATGATGATTCGTATTTGCCAGTTATGAATATTCCTCTGATAGGTAGCAGTCATTAAAAATTAAAGAGAAAGAAGGGGATGAGACAATTCTTGTATTGTGCTGCATTGACATTTTGGATTGGATATTTATTGATTGTACTGATTATTCTCTGTCGATGATTGTGTTGCCAATCTTGACAGGTTCCAGAGTGTTCTCCTGTTGAGTTTTGCTAAACATTATGGTCATTTCTTTAGTCCTTATTATGTTGATTCGCATACCGTTGTTTGTTGTCAATTGGACTATACGATCTAGTTCTGGGTTGTGCATTTCGGGTTTCGTGAGAAGATACTAAAACAAGACCTGCAGGGAAGATTTGCAAAATCTCTAAATTATGTTCGATATTTTGGTTTAATTTCGCCGTTCTGCTGCAGAATGTTACCGAATATTTGATTTCATTTTATAAATCCGCTAAACACTGCCTGTAATCCTCGTTTGTAATAATATGAAGTATGTTGATCTAACCCACTGCAGGTAAAGACATTATTTATTTTGAGAATAGTACTTTTTATATATTTATATTATTCAACTGAAATGGAAGTCTCTTATTGCTGAAGGCAACGGGATCACTTATCTAAGAAAAGATAATCGTATCTTCGGGTCGTTAATCTTTAATATCGTATACGGCCTCATATTTGTTTGTTGTGCCTCATTAATTATCAAAAGAGTAGGCTTTTCAATGAAAAGCGAAGTCACGGTAGGTTCTGCAGATTATCAATAGAACACAATACAGACACTAAGACCAGTTTTGGAATAAAATACTTGCTCTCCCCTTCCCTCTTCCCCCTGATTTGCATGCCAAGAGGTATACTCACGAACCAGTTAGTAGTTACCATGCATGTCCATAGCCCCATTTTCAAACCGAACGAATACAGTTCTGAAAAAACACCCGTTTCGAAAAAAAAGAAGTGCTGAATAACAATAACCCCTCCCCTTCTTTTTAACGATGTTGGCACTCTGAGTAGATCCCACCTGGCCGGTAAATTACACCTTCCGCCCAATTCCCTGCTTTTTTCGACACTCGTGGCAACACATATAATACCAAGCGGCCACCGAGTTTGTGCACCAATGATAAATCCAAATTAATTAACTTCTTATTTAGTAATGAAATAAAGCTAGACTGCTACTCTATAGTAATTAAGCAAATACAATCGGAACTATTCTTGTTCTACCAGATTGGCATATAATTTTGAAACAGTTCAGCTGAAAGTTTGTGGCCAGAGTAGTTCCTATTATTACTGATCCATTAGCATTTGTGTAAATATCAGCTATAGCTGAGAAATCTGACATGCGTGCTGCAACTTTTTCCCTTACCCTAATTCTTATTCCTTCACATACTAACAACTTCGCCGATAGTACTAACGATACAAATAATGCAAGTTTTTTTTAATTTACTTTCTAATTCATCCGCTTGACAACCACATTATTTTCAAAAGAAGCGTTGTGTCTTCAAGCAAAATGAAGTCTTTCATATATCTTGGTGAAGAGGTTTTTTTGTTTTTATACCAGATAGGAATAGTTCAGCTGGATGCATTGAGTAATGTGACACAGCACTGTCTTCTCACCGTTTATTTCTTCCATGTTCACGCAGTGCGGGATCCAGAAATAGGTAATTCTTTCACTGTTATATGAAGAACAACAATGTATTCTGTTGTCAGAAAATCCTGAGTTGTGCGGCTTTGCAAATTCTTTGACCGGTTTAAAACAGGGTTCTATCGGAAAATTAACTTGTTTTCTGAGTAAGGAATTCACGCTAAATATTTTATGATTCTAGGCTTAATAAAAAATAGACTGTTCATAATTATGCCATGAAACTGACGTACTTTTGTCTGCCTTAACAAAATGCTGATGTAAAGCCATCCAATTCACAAATTAATGTTGAGCTTTCGTAATCTCCTGTAACCCTTCACAGAACGTGTCACTTTCTGAGGAAAGGGTTAATAAACATTTATGTTTAGCATTTGTGTTTTGAAACCAAATTCAGATCACAAACAGTCAAATGCAAATCAAAGACAATATCACCTGTTCCAGAAATTATATTGATTACTGAAAATATATGGAATAAGATTTACAAAATGCTACATTCTGTCAGTTCACCTTGGTGATGTAGCGGTTAAGGCGTGCCTTTGGTAAGCGAAGGCTACCCGAATCAAATCATATACGTAACTAAAAATTAGCTTGGATTTGTAACTCAGAAAACACTCCAAAGACAATTGAAAATCACCATTTATGTTTTAATATCAGTTCAACGATAAAGACTAAGTATATGCTGCTGGTCGTATAAAAAAGCACAATGGTAAAGGACTCTTTGACTATATTCTTCACTAAAACGATGAAATTTAACTTTATGTAACATATATTTCTAAATGTTTACAGTTTAATACTTTATAAATATTAGACAAGAATTAGCAATAGTAAAAAGGCTAAGGTTAATTTTGTTGTGTAAAAAGTTTTATATAAATCCATAAATATGAATGAAAGCTCGTTTGCATGTTTCTTTGTTCACAGATGCGCAAGTAGATCTTCATGGTGTAAACTTCACTAACTGGTGTGTATTTAACAAACAGTCGGCTCTGTTCTGCTAGCATCATATAACAGACAAGACCACATTTACTTCCGCCTTCATTGCCCAATAACGGGAAGACTATTAGCATGACAGCTGTACTTTTTCGATGGTGTTTTGAATGTTCCAGGCAGTCAGTAATTAACTTATGATATGCTTATGTCCCCGAAGAGTTGTACTAAAGACATGATTAAATTCCTTACAATCACTTGTATTTTTTCTGAGAAATATGACATCCAAATTCAGTAAGTGATTCATGTGATCCAGACATCTCGAGACTCCCTGGGTGCTTTTTTTATGCGAAATCTAATTAGTCAATCCTCAAATATTTCTCAAGGGGTTACTTTGAGGAATTTAATAAAGCTTGATTTCTTTGAATTTCCACAAAGAAACATATAAGAAAATTAACTGTGGTCTAGTGCCTGATAATGCTACGGTGCTTGCATGAAACAAAACTGCAAAAACTGTGTAGCGGAAAAATAGAGTTACAAACATTTGGCTCTATTCTGCTGATTTCACATAATGCTGCGGTGCTTGCATGAAACAAAAGTGTACAATTATACAGCCATGTAAGGTTTGGTGTGTTTGTAGGCTTTCTTTTGAAATAGATCATCAGGGGCATATCGGCACCATCTTCTACGATTCATCCGAGCGCAACTCGCAAGTTGTAGAAATAAAGAAGAAGATTCTTGTGACACTATCAAACAGGCTTCTCACGTCAGAGCAAGCAGAAAAACAGAATACTCGCTGGGCGTACGAAACTTCCGAAATTGGACAAGAAGGTTTTTATTAAAATTTAAGGGCAGTATGAAGCATATTTTTGAAAAGGTTGCAAAGGAATGGTGGAAAGAAGTGATAGTTGCTGATTTTGGAATCTTTCAATAGTAGTTGGCATCACTGTATTTGTTTAGTTTAGAGCCCATAATATGCTCTAAGTCTGGCTGGCTCAGAATCTTGGTTGAATAGGTGGCGGGTAGAGGGGGTTTTGAAGACAGACACCGCTTTTGTCAGCTCAGCTAACCATGGTTCTGCTGTTTTCGAAAACTTTGCAAAACATAGGAAAGGGGATATGAAATTGCTGTTTCCTGAATTAAAACATTAAACATTTTGGAGATCCGCGTAATATCATCTGCAGAATTGGATTTAAAGTCACAATAAAACAAGAACAAGAAATCCAACAGTCGTTTTTACAACATTTGTTTGAAATTGCTTTTGAAATTGCATGACAGGAAATTTATTAGAACGGTAAAAACTGTCATTGATTATTGTTATGGAAATTTTAAGAGGACTCTATAATTTGTCTTATAATGCATTTCAATGTGTAAAGCAATAAAATACAAATTTAATAAAACTATGTTCATGCAATTGAATATTTAGGTATTCACAGCACAAAATATCAGGCAGAGCCAGACAACGCCACAAAGATAATACTTTACAAGAAAGAAAAGCTCTACAATTCAAAGGATGTCATTGACCAATCGTATTACAAGGTGATACATGTGAATAGTTAGCATTCAGTATATTGTATAATTACAAACAATACAAGACGGATCAAATTCAAATATGATACACACAAAAACACCACACATATATGTATCCATTGAGGATTTCGATCCTCTTTGAATTTTTCCCAAACCACAGCTCTGAAAGTGATTGTTACCAAATTCACATTCGGCACATCTAGTAAAACTATGTTTTGATTGGTATTCAGTCTAGATCTGAATCTGGTATTTTTAACATGCTTTAGGTCAATCTGAATCTGAATTTTAATACTTTCTTTTTAACTTAAATTTTATCTGAGGATTTATACACAAAAATTAATATTTGAAACATGTAACAACAACTTGGTACATCCCTTTGGTGTTTCGTATTCTTGAACCGATAAGGCAAAAGTTTTAAATAGCATAGATAATACGAAAATATTAATTAGTTTTCTCAGTTTGAGAACTTTTCACCTCACTTATTACACCGCCAAAGATTCACATTCACTGATTACTCTCGCTAAAGCTGATGTTGAGTTTAAGATTCCTATGACTTCAGAAAGTTCATTTAGACAGAAACCGCAGCATTCCTTTACGAACAGAACTTTCTGAGAGGTTTGGAACAACTGGCAAGCGAGGCTCAGGGTAATTATTTTAAAGAACATGTAAATCAGAGGATTAATGTATAATATTATGTTTATATTGTTTATTTATCAGCAAACGAAGTATTCAAAATTGCATAAATTATCCACAGAGCAATTAAGATCTCTTAAATTTAAAGTTTTTCTTTACACTATTGTGTTTCGTTTTAGGTATAAGAATATTCTGATAGAAGCAACGAAAGAAAGAAACCAGAACAATGAACGACACGGTACAAAGATTTCGCTGTACCCTTAGCATGAGTGACGTTTAAGTGGTCTCCCTTCATTTTGATCAGAGAAAATAATAAATGCCAAGTCAACATGTAACTGTGGAATACAGTGGAACATTAAAGTGACATCAAAACGTTCGCTGTTCATTGGGAAATCTGTTTCTTGTTAGCTGTCGTTATAATATCAAACCATTTCTTCTTTAGCTCTAGCAAAATCCTCATAAATCAAACTTCACAATTTAGCTTGAAGCTCTAAAAAATATCTTTCTGGCAAACATTTCGTGTTCTTCCCCAGATGTACCAGTAATAACAGGAGAAGGCAATGTGACTTTAGTGTTTGAGAGAACCGTTAAGAGCAATAGCAAGCAAGCGTTGCTCAATAATAGGCCCAAGAATCTAATTACTGATTCTCTTCAGGCAAACCAGGTAACGTGCCTACTGGAAATTAACTAAGCACAGAAATTGGGACTGCTGCGATTTGTAAGGGAATAACAAATTATTTGTAAAAATTGTGGAAGCATTTCTATTAATCAATCAATGAAATAAATCCAAGTGTGACCGTGAAATTTCAAAGCAACAAAATATAACACGCAGAATTATAGTTTACCGTGTAATGGTACGGTTTTGTTCAAATATTTTTATTCTAAGATTTATGAAGATAATTTGGATAGAAATTCTGCACTGCAGTATATCAGAGGGAATTTGACATGTATGCTCACTAAGAGAGAAGCAAATGGTAACTTTTTAAATTAAACTTCAACCCTTTTATTTAACATTTTAACACCTCAAATGAAAATGAAAATATCTTTGTGTATAGGTATTGCATAAATGACATTTGATTATTTTGAAAAGTTTTAGGCATATTATTCGTATACTTGTTTAATTCTTCTCGCAACAGTATATATTTTATAATTTCATCACTTTTTCCCTAAAAAGACCATTGCTATCTTTTTGGAACAGTGTGACTGTTTTAACATTAAACCATTGCCCTCTTATTTCTTTGTTTCGAAACTTGCAAAAGTGAGCATTTTTCTCAAGTAAAATAAAAAGTACTTTGGAAAATATGTTTAATATTTGTACCTTTACAGCTACAATCAACGAATCAAAAATGCCTTGTTTCCGCAAACTTTGTAAGACATTGTCATTGACAAAATATGTCGATCTCAAGTTTGTCATTGAGTTATACAAAAATAAGACGGCCACATGGAACCATCTTGTTAACGCGCTTGGAGCCACAAAAACCAATGACACCCTGCTAGTTCTAACGGAACACGTGCTCGCCACAAACCAGGAGTCCTTCAATATCACGATGATAGCGCTAGCACACATAATTGGAATCGAACATTGTCCTCCTCAAGTAATAACAACTATTTTAGTATTTTTTACTAAATTTTAAATTCTGATGATAACATAATATAATTTTCATTTTTTATTGAACAAGGGCATATTTGCAAGTATGTTTAATCTATATGAAACTTGTAAAAACATTTTATAGCACGTTTCTTGTCAGATGACTAAGGTATCTGTTAAAGCATTTCAGTAGCCAGTAATATGAACGGATATGGGATCTGTATTAAACAATGGTATTGTTCATATGCGTAATGTCAGTTCTCTGTGATTTATATATTGTAGTTCGCGTGTTTAGACAGTGTTTTGAAGTAAAATTATTTTAAAACCTCATCATCAATAAAATGTATTTAAACATGTGAAATAATTTTGTGGTTGGAGCAAAACGCATTCTAAAATTCACTTCATTTAAAGATAACGACTGTCACTATAGCATGCTATTTTATAAAATTTATGCTCTTTTGCTTTAGGAATTAGCTTTTACGCTACGACAACGAGTATTTGGTAACAACTGGAATTTTAGTGGTATATCGTACATTATTAAATTTATGAGAAACTTCAGTAAAATATTAAAAACTTGCTTCTATTAAGTTACAGACGCCTTGGTTAAATGTCATAAAAATTTCGAAAAAAAAAATATTTGAAAGCAACTGGTCGCGCAAAAGACGTAAATGTATGAGTAAAATAATCAGTAAATATTTTTGACTGTTTTTGGATATGTACGTGAATAATATATCTTTGTTTTATATTTTAATTCAGACAAGGACGAGACTCGGTTAGTGAATGACCGAGCCTTACTGGTATTAGGGAGTTTGACAGGCACGCTACGCTCTTGCAATGCTACATGGGCTGATGAAACAACACAAAAACTTCAGGCGATAACTGAAATCCATGGTAACTCTCAATTAGAATCTCTTAGAAAAGAAAATATTCTGTTATGTTGCGAAAGACCAGTTATCTAAAATGACAAAGCATATTGGTGTATTGTATAAAGCTATAAGAATTGTACAATATGCAAGAGATTGCCGGACAAAAAAACAAAAAAACACTAAATATGAAAATATATTTGAACACAACTAACTATAACTATAGCAACTACGCATAGGTACTACCATAGGTGCTAACCAATAACTAAAGCTAACGCTGTGCAGGGAAGGAGGGTTTCGGGGAGGCGGTCATAGTTATGAATTTACAAAGCAGATAAGTAGCAGACTACTTGTGTATCCCGTATTGAAAGCAAACAAACAGTTAAGCAACCAGAAATACCCCTTAACTCTCAGTGTAACAGTTTAAATAAATTCAGTCGAAAAACTTTGTACTGCCTATATGTATTTTATCAACAAGCCACGCTCTGTGAACTGAAAAAAAAACAAACAGCAAGCTTTTTGAGTGAGACTTAAGTGATCTTTCTCAGCAATATTTTAACGGAACATCCTTTTTAAAGACATTTCATTCGTTTGTGAGTTTAGTTTACAAAATTTTAAAATACCAGTTCCTTTAATCTGTCTCACTTCTAATGGCCAAATAGTCACTTAAAATACTATGACACATACCTGGTAACTGATCAGAAATAAAGCAACACATAAAATCCATACTTTGATATTTTCATAGTATGTCTTTGTGACATTAATTCTTTTTGGTGCCCTTTCTCAAGTACACGTTGAGCTTAGTTTTTATCCATGATTCATTATGTACACATTGAATACATTATGTATAAATTGAAATAACTGTTATGGAGCAATTTATTGCTTAAAACTTAATAAAGTTACTAGAATCGTTATTGAATTGCTTAAAAAGAGTTTGTTTTTCACAGTAGCTATTTCAGTAATTTGTTAAAATACATTTTTCGATCTGTCAAGTTAAATATGTCACATTATTTTTGATATTGTAGTTTTGTTTAATTAAAATATTAAAAGTATATGAGTATATCAGCAAAAGTGGTTTTGAAATTCCAGACCCTTATCACCATAGAATGAAAAGAAATGATATGACAAAAGAAGAATTTAAACGCCACATCAGTGATAAAACAGTTCATCTTATGTCTCTAAGCAACGATGCTCATCCATCGTCATACGTCTACTTCCTCACTTATATCAATGACACAAAAGCCGATATTCAGCTCCGCTGCAGCGCCGTCAGAGCAATAAGCAAGTACCAAACGCTTCAGGTCAGCTGCAGTGTCTGATAAGCCACAACGTTGGATTTATCCTACATCATATTTGATGGATTATCTCTTGTTGAACGAAAGAAATTTAGCAAATAAGATAAACAGAAGACACATCCTTTTTTACTGGTTGCTATTAATTAAAATAATATTACTTATTAGAAAAAAGGTGTTGAATAATTAAGATTTTTTGAACTTAAGCACAATAAATTGCGTGGAATTTTTATTTACCAAAAAGGCAGCAGCAGAGAAACAGTAAGAAAAAGAGCCCTAGATGCCTACACCAACCATACATACGGAGGCGAACTCTTGCAATTTATAAAAACAGAAACATACCGGTATGTGGGACAAAATATAATTCATACATATAAATTTTCTTAATTTATTTATTAAAATTCAATTAAATCGAAAGATTACCTGCCAATTAAGTCAAACAATATCACAAACAATAACGAATGATATATTTCTATTTTATCTTCTGTAAACACAATTAATAACATACGTAATGCCAAGATGAACGTCAGAAAACTTCTTTTGCTGTAGTGTGTTAACAAGAATATCTGGTTCTGAAAGCTTCACTGTTATCGTTTTAATGATTTTGGCTTCATTGACAGATTTAGCAATATAACAGAGAGCCATCACATCAGAAAGAGACGGTCTCTCAAAAATGTAGCGGCGGCGATTTATAAGGGCTTCAAATTTAGTCTGGAAACACCATCTTTCAACTGGCAATACGGTGTTGGAGGAAAGAAAATTGGAGCTTCCTTAGGAATTTTTGTGAAAAATAAACTTGACATTGACATAGGTGCTATTTTAATCATTTAATTTAATAATAACTAAAGCTGACCAAAGATAAAAAAATACACACGTCATAAATACTGATTTGGTCATTTGTGTCATAAACGAAAAGGTCCTTTTGGTGTGTTATTAAACTAAAGAGACTTCCAAACGTAAAAATTCCTTCATAACATTTCATGTTTTATATCTTATTATATTTTGCACCAAGCTGCTCCTGCCAAGTCATCTTTGCAAAACGTGTAAGATAAAATTAATCAGATCACAGTTCTTAGTGTTCACACTAAGACTGAAGTCCTGTTATCGAGATGCAAAAGTTTAAAGAAATAGAAAAAACCTGCAAAGTTTATACATTATTCACCACCGTTTATAACCCAAAATAAACTTTTTATTAATACTAATCCAATTTGATAGTTTGTCCAGTTGGCTCCCATACATTTTTACTTTAAAACCGTTAATATGTTTTATGGTTTATTCACAATGATCACTATAAAGCACATTTTGTTCTACGTAATTTAGATTTCTTAATAAGATCTAACTTGAAAACAACAATTTGCAGAAGCCTTGTCGGCAGAGGGCGCGATTGATATACACGACAAGGCATGGGCCAGTATTCATCTTGGTATGCTCGGTTTTGATCTACATATCTTCCTGGCTGAAGTGTGCTTCAAGGGAAGACTTCAATATGATTTCAACATTCTAGCGGTAAATAGAATTGTTTGTGTAAATAATAGGAAATTGCTGAAAAGAAAACCCGAACCCGTTTTTAAAAGCACCAAGTACGAGTTATAGCAATCAACGAACTCATTTATTTAATAATGAACTCAAAAGTTTATTAACCAACTGATTAACAACCTCTTGTATTTGTTAACGAACTCATTTATTTCTTTTCCGAGCTCATTTTATTTGTCAGCAACTATTTTTATGTTAATAGGAATACGATTTTGCCGAAGCAGCAAAGATTGCATTTAAAATGGACAAAATAATTGCCAAAGTTGTGAGAAAAATAACGACAAGTATTCGAAATTTCAAAGACATATTATCTTCTACACGTGGGATAGATTTTGGAGATATTATAGTCAATTTCATTGAAAGCATCAAGAAAATGCCGAAGAAAATACTGGACCTTCGCAAGATCTCTAAGTTGATCTTGAAACTCGTCGATGAGTACTCTGACGTTTTGCCTGTATTTAACAAAATTCGCAACTTTGTACGGAAAGTAGTGAACCTTTTCAATGACATCAAATCAGACATCATGAATATGTACAATGTAAGTAATTCTAAATATACGAATTATATTTGTTATTAGTTGATACTCACCGAAAGCAAAGTATAACCATAACCTTTTTCGTTTTAAACTTATAAAATGATTATGAGTAGCACCCCACCTTTTGCACTAAATCTATATCCTGTTCTGGATTAAATTTAGGCAATAGTCGATACCGTTCTAACAACTCTACCATGGGCGTGGCAAGAGATGAAAACGGCTTTTAATGGAATGGTTGCTGCAGTTAGAAATATTCTTCGAAATCCTATGACATCAATTCAAAGCCTTGGACAAGGTGTGGCAAGGTATGTACAACATTTCATTTTCGGAAAGCCCAATTAATAATTATGTTTGATGCGGAAAAGGAGTATTAAGAAATCTATCAACGAAACTGCATACTAAATGTTACGATTATGTGGTTAAATACAATTGGGCTTGCAAGTTGATACATTGATGGGAAAATGATATTCATATGGAAAGACTATTCCAATGTTTACCGCCAATGTTTAAATACAGAAATTAAAATAAATACAAATGTAAACATCCAACTAGCTGACAGGTCATTTTTAATGCAATAGAACAGAGAAGATCACATTAAACAAAACACAAACAAACAAAATTAAATGACGCAAATATAATTGTAAATTAATATTGATATTAAACTCAGAATTTCAGTGGCTGTTCTTGTTGTGCTTGAGGCTAAAGAAAAGATCGAAGAAGCCAACATATTTGCATCTGGTTAGTGGTAATATGTATTATGTAACTTTATAACGAGTGAAAGACACACAGAGATATGATAACGAGGGAATACTGTTTGGTACGATAATGTTACTACCTAAAGGAATGCACAATTGGTGAACTGTGTTGTGATATAGAAATAACTGACTGTATTATTGATACAGCTGTATGTAAACCAGTATCCTATAAAAGTGAAAAAGTGTTCTTTCTTAAAAATTGCAAAACTGATTGAATTACTCCATATATTCGCATGGTCGTTTCAGTAAATAAATAAAATAAATAACACAGAAATATACATTAGCGTTTCAATTTTTATATACTTGGTACACAAAAAGAGAAAACAAATATATTTATCGCGACCCGATAGAAATTGAAACAAACTGTTATATTTCCAGAAAATAGACCATATTGGTTTGATCTACCTGCTGTATTTGACGATCTGCAAGAAGACATGAGGGAAATATATAATTCTATTGAGGATACAGCCGAATGGTTGACTGACATTTCGCATTCCGAAAATGAAATGGCATTTCAATATACCGGAATATCTGCTGTGAGTACTTTAATATAATTCGAAAAACTTAACAGTAAATAGCGCTAATATTATCGTTAAAATCGTTTAAATATATTGCTATTTATTTTGGTAATCTCTTAGACGATAACATATTGTCAACATAAATTAAAATCAGTTACAGTAAAGCAATTAGGACAACTTTTCCCCAAGAGGAGTGTGGTGCTAAAAATAAACGTATGTGACTAATGCGAAATTTCTTAAATAATTTTAATATTTGTGTTTTGTCATTTTAATAAAATTCTAAATTAATATCTATCTAAATGCATCTTAGTAAATAAGATTTAAAAAGGGCAATTTTTTATTTCTCTTTCAGATCAGAATACGCAAGCAGATCCTTAAACAACTGTGGAGTGATGTTAGCGAGGAATTGCTGGCGCCATTTGAAGAATTGCAAATGCACATTGCACCTTTTATGGAGTACTACACACGAATTACCGACACCGTCAAAACTCTGAAAACAGTATGGACAATTTTAGTACGGAGGTAATTGTATAAATGACTTCTGAGTCATACGCTCTACGCAACTAAAGTATGTAGAATTGACATTGCTATAAGGCGCGGGTTGGACCAGTTTCCCTCAAAACACTACAGCACAAAAGCAAACTACATGTTACATTTAACTGTATCTTTCTTATTTGGGTAAATAATCGTGACACATCATATACAACTAATTATTAATACCAATCTAACAACCACTTTAGCCTTTAATAAGGATTCACCTTCACCCCAAACATCGAATGGTGTATAATTGACATGTTTTTCTACAACAGTTTTAATTACGGAAAAACATTTATGGAATCTATTTTTGGTGAAAAATTTCACGTGGAATTTCCGAGGCAATATTTGCTGTCTTCTCGATGTGGTGATGGATTTTGGGAAAGTGATGGAAAGGGCCACTACGAACACCCAGGGATTGACTTAGTGATATCACGCGATGAATACGTAAGTTAATGTTTTAAAAATATATACACAACATTAAATTGAAAGTATTACAAGAATCGTCTCCAGATTTGAGGAGATCTGGATAAGTTGAAAAGTTTGTCATGTCAGAATACTTCTGTAAATCTAATACAAGCATGGAGAAAGACCAGGGAGAAATATTTTGTTGTTTCTCATCTCATTCTCAACCTGGACGACAGTCAATGTTTTGCTTTTTTCTTTAAAAAAATAGACTTTACAAAGTCCTTAATTTATTTTTAAATTAGCTATTTGCAAAAGTTCTTGTTGGTCTTTTTCTTAAAATGTAGTTAAGTGGTATTATAAACACGTTCATATGATATAACACTTACATTTTTGATTTATAAGCTGCTGTTTTGAAAGGAACTTGGTTTGACATTTTCAATGTAAATGCAAGTTCAGCATTTTACAGAATATTTTAGGTAAATATTATATTTGTTTGTATTTATCAAACTGGTTAAGGTGAGGGCGCCATTTGATGGAATTGTTCGCGAAACAAGCTCCAATGAAATTACAATGGCAGTAACAGAAATGGCAGATATAGATATTATTATCAACAACATCAACTACAATTCTACACTAATTAGTGCACAGGTGATTCCAGTCAAACATGTATTGTACTAAGCCTTAGCGTGAAGAACGACAACTTGAAATGCTTAATTCTATGCTATGTCTTAAATATTAAAAAATAATAAGTTGGCAATAAGTTAAAAATATTGCAAAAAATGTTATTGTTGAACTAATTTTCATAGTTCATTATGAATATCGAACACTTAAGATCATTTAAATCGGCAAATAGATTAATTTAAGTGCGTGCTGGTGCTAGGTTGGCGCTGGCGATATTATAGGCAAAGCTACGAGAACGTGGTGTGCAGAGCCGCACTTACATGTGGCCATGATCAACAAGCGCACTGATAGTTACATAGATCCCAGCCGATTCTTACAAAAGAGGTTGACACCAAGAGTTGAGTGGAACCAACAGTGCGACAATTATGAGCTGGTTTGGTTGGTAAGAATTTAGAAAATTATTCTTTCCTCCATGATGTTTGTTATTGAGATCATAATAGTATGTACATTGACCAGCTGTATTTGACCAGAATGTATGTTGGCAAAAAATAAGAAAAACACGGTATAGATAAATAGTTTGATCTTTAAGGGAGAAACACTTGCAGCGGGTAGCATCACACGACCACCCGATCCCGAAGATAAAACACCAGTGCTAGAAAACGCCCCAGATCCAGATCAGCTTGAAATTGAAGAAGTTCCTGTAGCATCCGAGAAACGAAAGCGAAAACGTAGCTTCAACGATTTAGTTGAAACTTTCCATGGTTAGTAATAAGTTTACTCAATGCTTTGCATGGCTGATACTATAACGGTTTTTGGCATATTTTTCCGTTTGTATGAATTATATTAATGCACTAAGCCAAAGGTAGAACTCGCTTATTTCTTCAGAGAATATTAAAAAAATACCATGCATGCAATCTTGTTGAAACTCCTTCATTGTGAAGTTTGATGAGTTACTTTTAGAGAACTTTATCAAGTACTCTAAAACAGTATCGTTTTAACGACAAATATAGCAGCAAGTTTTTTAATATTTTAATAAAAACATCAAGGATAGCTGTTTGTAAATAAAGCTTTTTAGCATAAGTCTTAATCTTTTTTCAGGATTTATTCAAAGTCTTGGATTTGGGTCTATCTCTGATATAACAAACGTTTTTGATATTAAATTGAATGATTTGAGGATATCGACTCTGCTCCATTTTCTTCAAGAAAGGAACATGTTTGATTTGGAGAGAAAACTAAGGAGTGTATTAGAAGCTATTCAAGTACGTTAGTTATTTTATCACGAAATATCACTAAATAATCCCACGATCCTATTTACATGTAATAACAAAATAGCAGTATTCTTGTATAACAGCCTGCTATGGGCTAATCTGCTGTGCTACATTTAAGAGTTTGTACTGAGTTAAATCATTTTAGCTAACCTATTAGCAAAAAGTTTGAATTAATGGGTGACGATTAGCTCAGAGTTGGTCTGGTAATCACAAGCTCTCGAGTTCGAATCCAGCTAGGGAAGGTAAATGCGGATTGACTGGCGGCAATTACTTCAGTTAAAGCCAACGCAATACTCTAGCTCACCGATCCTCCGATCCTGTTATTCCAAATTAATCGCCATCTCTTAAAAAGTAACATTTGAATTAATGGAAATAAGATCATGATGCAAGGAGAGCACTGTTAGATGTATGACACTGAGAGAGCATTTATACAAACAGAGGTATTGATGCAAAGAGGACACGTTTAAAGGTTTGATCCCATGGAAAAAATAATTGTTTTAAGTAATAATGCACCACATGTATAAGACCACTACCTAGAATGGTATGACTGAGACAGGTGAGTCTTGACTATGTACTTAATGTATATTTATCTATACTTTACCTCCCTTCAGGATGTCAGTACGCCTTTGTCATGCACTCGGCCAGAGAGCATGGATGACGGAGAGTTGCGATCTCTAATAGCAGGCCGTGGCGTCGACACTTCTCGTTCACGTAGAGCACTAGAACGGCAATATAGACAACTCAACTCGGGTAGATAATATGATGGTTTTGATGCAATAGACCATAGTCTATGTTCTTACTGCGTAATTTAAACAATTAAATATGACTGAAAGTTAGATATCAAACCCGTATTTTTGCAATCAAAGGAAGGAAGCAAATAATGAAGATTCTAATATCATTATCAATGGAACAAGGTTTCAAAACTATAGAATGATCTTGTTTAGCTTTGTTCTTGTATTTTATCCATCTGTTGGCAGAATGTACCGGTTTAACACAGAATTTAGCCCGAAATTCCATCTGTTCATTTGGTGACGATTGCTTGTCTATCAGTTGCTGTGTTGATGTCTTAGTATTTTGGCAAAGACGGAATATCAACTATTTTATATCTTATGACCCATGTGGAACACTAATCGTGATTGGTGTAAATTCGTGGAGTAAAATCCTTCAAGTGTCTAACATTCAAAATTTTACAGGTGAGAAATGTTTAGTCCAACCTTATTTTTAAATTAGATTTTAACTTCTTCATTTCTGTCTTTATCCATTGGTCTACAGGTCTGTCTTAGAGATCTGAGTACAAATTCATGTCTAACAAGAAGAAAGTAGAATTCAAACAGAAGTAATATAAAAATGGCCTATATTATGTATTAGTTGATGTATTCCTTTTCAGGTGTTACGTCCATGGAACTTATTCAGACTGATTCTGAGGTGCTAAATGTTATAGATTTGTTTGTTCACTATCAAGTCACGAAGTGGCGCGGTCTAATAAAGGTTTGGTTTGCACATAATATTCGTTGAATTCAAGAAATGGATTAATTACAGACATTGGAACCGAAAGTTGAGTCAAAGAGGGGAAAACAATTTCAGTATACAAAGAAAATTTGTCAAGCATTGTCCAGTAGAATAAGATTTAATTCATTGTTTTAGTTAAGGAAATGCAAAAAGAACAAACGGTACTAAGTGACGTGGAACTTGTAAAACCTGTTATGAACTTAAGCAGTCATGAGTGCCAGTAATCAGTAATGACGAGTGATAATAAATACTAGAAATACACAAATGTAATATAAAAATATTAATTTCAATCTGCCATGACGATATTAATGAAGTCATTATGATATGAGCAATTTCATAAACTTTCAAAAGGTTTCTATGACACTATCAATGTGTTCCACATTGGAAGAACGTTGCGATGATCTATTGAATATAACAAGGGGAGCAAAAATTGAGATAAAGCACTGTATCAGTAACAACAATAACAATCGATTTCAAACAAATTCAAGTAAGTTTTGACATTATGGTATGAAGATCTATTTAGATCTTTTGTACCTCTTGTTTGATGTTTCACATCAGCCTTGCTATGAAATTAATACGAATGACATTTAGATTAAACATTGATATGTGCTCATCTTTGAGAAAGAGTCAAGTCTAATATCTAAGTTTTGTGAGTGTTAATCATGAAGAAAAATAAATAGCTTAATATATGGAATCTCTTAAAGCAGAGAACAACTGGTTCTTAAATAATAAATATAAATTATATGTCGTATATTTGAGTTTAGTTTTTATTATTGTGTTCTTGGTGTTATTTTGTAAAGCTAAAGTTAACCGAATGTGCCAATAATTAGAAGATTAAATTTAATATACACGCATCTATATTTAATATGTAACAATGTTTCGTTTACTGGGATTTTAGATGCAGATCAATTGTCAGAACAAGGATTAACAGTCAGTCAACTTTTACAAAAACTTGATTTTGCTGGGCTGAATGAGAATGAAATCTTGGAGATAACAACACAGATGCGAGATGCATTTGTTCTATTGGTGATTATTAACAATACAAAATTTATTATAGCTGACAGTTCGGAAAGTTATAGACAAAATCTTTAATAGAATTAGTCCTAAGGCAGTCTTTATGTTTCATAAGATAAAATGAAATTGTCTGATATCTATTAAGTAATTACTTAAAGACAAGAAAGATACAAAATAACGGACAAAAAATTTCACGTACAAAGGAAGACTTAAACAGCCTAAATATGTACAAGAAACTCGACAAAAACAAAAACTACGGAGGTATGTTCTATCTTCTCTCTTCCTCTTTTAAGCTTCACAGTGCTTTTTAAAAACTCGATGTTGAAGGTAGTCATTTCAAAATGCGATAGCCATTTCTTCACGTTTATAACGATATACGTTTGTAAACTAAAGCCAACGTTAATGAAACTATGGATCATACCTAATTGCTTGCATCTTGCAATATTTCAGGCGTGATATTGAGGTGTTAATAAATGGACCAAAACAAGGGAATCGATTTTGGTTTAAAACATGCTGAATAACTCTCCGATATAACAGAAATACTTAATCAAAGACGTTTTTCAGATACAAGATCAAGTACAAGAAGCAGCAAATCGTATTTATAACAACATTTTCAAGAACAAAGACATGTGCATGAGAGGATATCAGCTGAATTTTGGTCCATATGAAGTAGAAATCTACAGAACCAATCCTCCTTTAACTGTGCAGGCTGGTCCTTTCCTTGTCGTTTTTGGTAATTACATTTTCTCATCACAAAAATAAAAAAGTAGTTTATGTTTCCAATGTAACATGTTAAGACATTAAATACGTTTGGGATCTTACACGTAATACAATAAATGCAGAACAGCTACAAAACTCGAAAATTTTGATTACTTCCTTTGGAATGATTTACATGTTGTGACAGAATTATATCAAAATTTATGGTCCTCTTGTAAAAATAGCATTTTGCTTACCTTACATGGATTTGAATAATTAGATTTATTAATCTACTTTTTTTAGAATTTGGTATAAGCGGTTATTACGGAGCTAAATTTTACTGTGACCTTTGTTTCAAATCAATGAAAGCCACGGTAAATGAATTTCTCTTTAAAACATTATTGAAGTGAGAGAGGAGAACATTTTTTTATCATCGTAGTACTAAGAACAAATTATATAGCTGTATTATTGTTTTTATGCTGCAAGCAATTGACGATAAACCTCAAAAATATATCTCATACACTATTTGATTCTAATTTCATTGGTAATTTTATATAATTTATTATTGTTTAGCTTTCAAAATGATCACACTTAACAGCGTTCAGTTGCGAAGTGATAAAATGCATTCTCCAAAAAGAATTTTAAAATGTTCAGAAGTACAGCAGAGATCCAGGATACCAGCTCGCAGATATTATAATAAATAATAATAATGAGATCATTTGTATAAAGATTTTTCACGGGCTTAAAGCGGTTCACACATTTTTATCCTTGGCCCTTCAATTGCCCTTGTATACCTATTTAATGGGTCGGCTGCCTAGTAATTACAACTGGTGCTTGAACTCTTGTCTTTTGACATGCATTTTGATTGAAGCTACGCACCCAATTGTATGTGTCCACTGCTAGGTATGTTGTTGGCGGGGGTTGTTAAATGCAGTGCCCACTTCCATGCAATGAGTGCCGTCTAAGGGAGTTGAACTCACGACCTTCTTGCCACCACTTCGACGGGGCAACCACTTATCCTTCATTTATGTCTTGCTATTATTACCACGTTTTAAAAAACCGTTCTTGTCGCGTTCACTTATCAATAAAACCACAAAAAATGCAACTAGGAAATCTACAACTTTAGTCTCGAGCCGATTTTAATAAGGGTGTTAGTGTGGATATTTCATGTTATTTCAGGCTAAAGTAACGCCTTATATCGGAGCAATAGCTTGGGGATCACTTGGAATTCGCCTTGGTCCATTTGGTGTTCAGATGCTGCTTAAGGGCTATGTATTAACAACAGAGTTCCCTACAATAGCCGATATCTCTTTCTCGAAGATTCCCATTGATATTAAGTATGCTAAAAATATTTTTGTGTGATATTTTAAATTTTTCTGGGTGTACTTTTAAACAAAATATTTGCGCATTTCATTTCATTAGAAAATCCTTTGAAAATTGTGTAAAAGTATATAAAAGAGCAGAAAAACTGTTACGTTATGATTTAATGTTACAGTTTTCTATTAATTTCAACAATACATAAACGTTACCACCAATTAACAAAATAGTAATTACATTTTTAATTTTTCTCATTTCAGGGCCCGGATGGATGTACATCTAACACCTCTGAAGATTGAACTTTATCTTGAAATAATTTTTCAGATTCGCTTCACGATATTAACAAAAACAATTAAATATGAGAGAACAATATTGAGCCAAAAGCTATGGGAGTACAAAACCAAAACATTTAACATGAACCTTTTCAATTATAACGAAGCAAAAGAAGATCGATCCCCGCCTCAATTTTTACCATTTGACAAGATTGTGAAGAAGGTACATAGACATGGATTCAAAAGTGTAATTATGCTGTGCTGTTTCTCAGTGTTTTCAGTGCATTTAAATGTCACAGTTGTTTGAATACTGTATTTGTATATCTGTGAGCCCTTTTTTATTGTTTTGTTAATAATTTTAATCCTACAGCACTTACGCAATCATTTTAGGAACCAGCTCGAGTGAAAAGAGACAGTCACAGTCAATATCCTAACTGCGAAGTTTTTCAAGTTAAAGGAAA
The DNA here is from genome assembly GCA_949752745.1 of Protula sp. h YS-2021. Classification (NCBI taxonomy): domain Eukaryota; kingdom Metazoa; phylum Annelida; class Polychaeta; order Sabellida; family Serpulidae; genus Protula; species Protula sp. h YS-2021. The sequence continues at coordinate 20,148,421 of OX457026.1, forward strand.
AGACTACACAGAACCAGCTTATAATATCCAATATGACGTCACCGATGACAAGAGTGATGTCAGCACTACTTTATGCATTGGAACATACCGTAAAGGATGTGATGTTTTAAAGAATGAACCATTATCCGGATCTTCAAGCTTGCAGTCCAGAGTAAGATTGTTATTCTATATCACTTTTCAGTACGCATCATTAATTTTGCAATTTTGCTGTTTATTTATATTTTTGGGAATACACGACAAATAACTATCAAAATAAATATAGAATGTGTGGGTTTGAAAGCTTGTAGCCTGATAAAATATCTATCATTTTTATACATAATTTTCAGAATTTGCGATCTGGAATACCCCTTTACTTTACTGTGACCTCTGAAAACTCCCAAGGTTTGAAGGCAAAAACTGAATGCAGGCTTGAAACATATGATACAAGCCCTCCCACTGGAAGAGTGAATCCCGAATTCAAATCTACTAGTCATCCAAACATATTAAGATGTTCCCTTCTGACAACAGATGACACTCCGATCATCAAAAAGATGGTACTTGAAACAAATGTCGTAACGTAATTTGAAAAAAAACGCAGTCTAACTGGGTAACTTGTTTTGTAACAGTGATGTTGTATTACCAAAAGAACAAATGAGTGTTCTACATTTTAAAACTTATGTCATGTAACGTTAAATAGAAATTAATGTTCTGATAAACTATCGCAAGGTTGTAATAGTGGCAAATACTGTCATTTAAAGATTTTTATACAACAAACATATCAAAAAATAAATGTCTTCAGTCATTAAAATCTATGATTGCATCGTTAAGGCTGTATCTGCTTATTTCAAAATAGGATTATAAGAATTTGCGTTATTAATTATCTTGTACTGAAGAAGAAAAGTACACAAGCTATTGCGTAGTGCAAAGCTTAAAGTAGTTGAGTAGCAGAGTATACAGCTGGGTATGAATGGCTCCCATATGTACTGAACTTTGGATTTTTCACAATGCGCGGTATAAATAATAAAATAAAGGTAATTAATCAACTTCAGGACAATTCATTAATACGTGATTTATTTGAAATTCACAAATGTATATTATATTTTTCAAGGTGAATGCTGGATATGGACTACAAGTTCATGGTTCGCAAATAGTACCTTGGCACTCTTATGACACCATCGAGGATACGAGAACAGAAACTCGAGACCCCAATCGCCCTTTAAGCTTTTTTGGAGGTTTTTATCCCAAAAACTCATAAACATAAAACTTTTTTATTTATTCATCTATGTTTCCCATTTACCATTTCGCTTTATTTTCTTGGTTGTTGTGATGTACAGTCAAACATAATACAGAGATTCATATCAAACAGATGACTTCCAACTTTATCACCATACTTCTGTAATTCGCTAAATATGATGGAAACTGCTGTTTGTCCTGCACCTGCATCAAAATACAGAAAACATGACATGCAGATTTTTAAGTATTGTCTCAGAACATTTTTTTATATTTCTTATCGTTGCAGTGCCTAAAACTGGTCGGTTAGATTTCCGCGCATTTGAAAGCTTTAGGCTTCGGTCTCCAACACAATGTGCAGCAAAATGCCTTAAATACCCCACAAGAAGCTGCTTAGCGTTTAATTACGACTTCAGCGACGCTGGTACTTGCGAACTACTGAGTATAGTTGAAGGCCAGGCTAAAGTACATATGGCAAGTAGATATAGCGTTGTGATATGTATTGAGTATGGTGCCATATTCAGTTAATTGACATTGAACACACAATTTGCAATTGTATAAATAAGCCGTTATTACAGATTTTGTATTGTATTTTTTAATTAAACATAGCTTATAACATCTTGTTGAGGTAAAAAATAAACTAAATGTGGCATAAATTTGATGTTAAAATACAATTTTTGCATTGCGCTTATAAGATTTTTAGTTTTATTAATTCAACTGGTCTTGAATATAAATATTAAACAATTGCACATTTAGAGCGGAAGTTTTCACACTTATGAACGCCTTGGAATAGGACAAATAGGCAACCTGCGGCGCAGTGACATGAATTTTATACACAATACTATTATCTACTGCGGCATCTTTCTGCAGAACAAATTGGGTATATCTATCTGCTTTAATACGACATCAAAACTGTATTTGGTAGCAATATAATAAAAGACTGCATATCACTTGTTTATTGAAATGTAGAATTCATACAGAAGTTTTCTGTGTGTAACTGAAGCATAGTATGCACAATTTCGATATTGGTAAATAGCTATATTGGTAAATAAGAGCTATATTGGTAAATATAGGCAATATTACTACAATGCATTTTCATTTAAAGACCTTAATGTTTGCAACAATTTCCAGCTGTTGAAATAGAAAAACCATTCTAAATCGTTTAGTTTGCTTTTATTTGTTGCAATTCAATTTTTCAGGTGCATTACAGTTTTACAGATATTGTGGTGGAGTATAATTTAATAGCTTTTGCATGTTACAATGATGTCAATTAAGATAGTGTGAAGCGAAAAGGTTCAAAACTTTGAGTTTCATTGTCTTTGTGTATACTACATAACGTGTTTGATATTTGTTTAGGTTACGAATCATTCATATACTCTGAAGGGATACTGGTGGATTTCACTCCTCCTGATCCAGGCCCATATATATCCGCGACGTCCGATTTACTAAACTATGAAAGCTGCACTGAGTTTACACCGGCATATTACCAGGACAGATGTGTGGAGCAATCACCTCTTCGTAATCACAGGTATAGCAAAACGTGTGCAAAGTGTATTTACAGTATATATAAATTAAATTACTGCCAAGCTGATGAGCAGTAAGATAACAGGGGAACACGTGTAGCAAAATACAGTAAACACAACGAAAAATAACTGAAAGAAGATAATAATTTACCACATAAAAATCACAATTATGCCACTTTTCAAATCAGATTTATTATCGACGAAGCTCACACAGAATGCACTGTCTGCAACGGACACAGACCTGGAGAAGATTTACACTGGACAAGAGCAAACAGAATGGTGTCTTGTAAGTAATAAATCGGTGTTTAACTTGTAATAAACTTACTTATTAACCTATATTTTAATTTAAGAACATTTGTGGTCGTCCTTTAATACACTATGTGATGACTGTACGAGCTTTTGTAAGAGTTATTCCAAATTTTGCTTTAGTATGCAAATATGCGTATAACCTTATTTCATTTTCTCACTCAAACATGAAGAGTGAATCTTTCAAATACTGTAGAAGTTGTCTTTCTGCATTTATACCAGGTCATTGGAATCACATACATGACAACGAAACTGGAATTTTAGTGTATACATGGAGCATAGGTACCGAACCGTGTGCAAGCAATGTCCACCCTCATAGCGACCCGCATGCACATATCATGCAGCCGTCTGAGTGGACAAATGAAGGAATTGCCACTTCACTTAATCTAGAAGGTAAAAGCGAAGAGATATATAGATCAATCGCAACAAAGGATTTATTGATGCATACATTTGTTAATTTAAAAAATCACTTTGTCTTTATGCCAACCACAGTGAGATTTATAATTATCAACGAAAGTGACACACATTGACTTACGGATCTTAGCAACTTGTGTTCAGCAAACAATTCCCCACCAGCTTTGGTACTACATACAATTTTTGAAGCACAAGTTTGTCAATGACAAGAATTTGAACAAACTTCAGATGGAGTGTATCACATCACTGTTAGAGCTTTAAACAAAATCGAGTTTGGAGGGCCAATGGCTTTAACGATATGCCATTCAACTGAATACATAGTCGACACCACTGCGCCAGAAATACATTATGTGTCGCAGGCAGTTTATGATGAAGATCGGTACTTTGTCGTCATAAATGTTACCGCGAGGTGAATTTCCTTTATTGTTGATAAGTGCGATGTGTATCTGTGCGTGTATATGTGTTTTCGTTTGCTTTGTTTGATGAACACGAGTATCGAAAATAGGGCTTTATTGTTAGAGTACTTTAGAGTTTAGTGTTGAATTATTCAATATATATGTTACAGCGGATCTGCCAAATCAGTGACTTTACAAAGCCGCTGAAGTCGCTAGTTCACTTAGCGGCTTTGCAAAACCGCTGGAATTTTCAGCGGCTTTGAAAAAGGAGCTCGTTTTAGAGCTCGAAAATTTGACAATTCCGCTGAAATGATAAAATATAAAGGGCAAAGATATGTCTATGAAATAGGCTATTTACACACTTTTTTTGGTCGTTTTACCAAGATCATTAATAAATGAAAGTATGAGAGCAATTATTCATTCTTTTAATATATGACACATATTAATGCATGTCATTCGCACACCATTTGGTGGTTATTTCGACAAATTAGAACCTGTTTGTAATTGCATTAAATTATTCATTCTTCTAAGAGACAGTACATATAATTTAAAGTCAATTAAAGCCAGGGATGTCTTTGTTTCACAATGATAGGATATCAGCGAAATCATAATTGCAATTTTACCATAATACAGATTGTAATGTTTTAAGCAAACTGGATTCCCTGACATAAAATAAGTATTTGCTCTTTTGTGTAAATCGTATAAATCGGCGATTACATTTTCAGATTTATCACGAAAAACGACAATTTCAATTTTGTTGTTCCAGTAAGTTTGCAAAAAACCAGAATGGATCTGTTCTTTTGATCTTATTGTTCTGTTAAGGAAACCAACATTTCATTGGTGTTGTTTTGCCAAGAATGTTCTACTCCAAACAGAGTAAATCTGTTGGGGTCCGGATCATACCCCCGGGACAATATCCCGCTCCAATTAGGACCATACCCCCCTTGCCAATACTTCCAGCCAGAATATTTCCAATTTTCAACGTTACAACAAAATGAAAAGAAAAAGTACAGCGTCTTGTTTTATTCCTCTCCAACACTATGTTTAATACTTCCTTCGATATATCGAGTCTGCGTCTCATTCACAGTCAAACCTGCAAGTTCATAGTTCACATCTTTCAAAACTGAATATGCATTAAATTGCATTCATAAACCTTTGAACTAGATCGTAGAGGATTTTTTATGTATAAAAGCTTTTACCAATGGATCAATTGAGATGAGTTGTAAGCGTTGTGGAACTCCGTTCAACTAGATCATAGTGAAATGGCTTAGTTTTTGACAAAAGATCACAGAACTGTATTAGTTTATTGTTCGTTAATGAAAATCTTTAAAACGAAAATTGGAAAAAATAATGTTGGGGGATTGGTCCGGGGTGGTATGATCCTAGGGGGTATGGTCTGGGGGCATCGTTGTGGGGGTATCATCCGGGGGGTATTGTCTGCGGGTATTGTCTTAGACCTGTATCTTTTCAACTCAGGGTAATGGTAGTTGCATTTTTCTTACCCAACCACTTCCAGGTTATGAGAATTAACAAAAACGCCAAATTATTGGATAATAATTTCAGCAAATCAAATAAGTAACTCCGGAGCGATGTTCTATAAAAAGGCATGAAATCTACCAGAAAATCAAATAAATAACAGTTATCAGAAAATCAAAGAAATCAAACAAATCCAATATGGTGTGCAAAGTTGCATGCAATATAGAGTAAAAAAAGTAGAAAAAGTCAAGGTTTTGTAAATGAAAATTAAATTCACATTTTAATGATAAATTACAAATAGTGAAAGATATGGTATGAATCGACTGTCAAGTTTATGCACTGCGTTCAATAATAAGTGTTGAAGATAAAACAATTTAGTTGTACTTTTAAAACTAGCATCTAATTCTATAATTCCAGCCACAATAAGAGAAATATTCCTTATGTTCCTTCTACTTTATCATTTCAGCGAAATTTTCGAGCTCTAAAACCAGCGGCTTTGCAAAGCCGCTGAAGATTCCAGCGGTTTTGCAAAGCCGCTGTGTGAACCAGTGACTTTACAAAGCCGCTGAAATTTTCAGATCCGCTGTGACATATATGTATATGTCTTTATTGACGTTTAGTATTTAGCAATGTTGTGCAAGCAATATATACGAATAGTTTTCAGTTAATTTGTGCTTACTGGTATGTATATGTTGGTTTAATTGCAGTGACGAGCTTTCTGGTCTTCGAAATTATGAAATTGGATTGGGCAGATCAAGGAGAGATACATTCGTAATGCCATTTGTCAGGGTAGCTGAGATGTGTCCCATGCGTCTAAACTACACTCTGCCAAATGGAGTGCCCGTATGGGTAAAAGTGCGAGTTGAAAATAATGGTTAGTGTCAAAGAATAAACTCTTATTTCTTATTTGAAATTGATGAGACTAAGCCAATGATCTGACATAATGGTAGACATATTCCTCCTGCACAATTCTCATTATTCTACGTATTCCTAATAAAATGTTATTGGGTTGCTATCCTCTCTTCCCTCAAATATTTTATCTGGCCTGATAATCAAGATTTTAGTTCGATTTTCAGCACAAGATTAATATTCAAAGAAGGGTTTCATTTTAAGGAGTGCATTAAAGAAGGTTATCTTGTTTTTACTGTGTTTGCCTATGCATACAAAAACTTTCGATGTAAAACAATTCAGCATTGAAGGGATTAAAAATGTCTTCACTGTTCTCTATAATTAGGATTTAGACTGATTAAGTGAAATAATAAATGACGTTATTGAGTAAGGCAGCGAATATACTGGTCTTTCTTTGCCCTGGTATAGGTGGAAACTAGACTGTTGCACTCTCGATGGACAAGATTGCGGATAAAATGTGCACAAAACATTGCTTCATTTCTCTAATGCGAACGAAATCACAAACTAATATTCAAAAGAAAACGATCAAACTAGAGGAGGGTCCAATTTCAAAGTGGAATATTATGCTATAGATAGTAAAGTAGACCACTATTGTAGCTTGTAAATGGAGAATTTTTGAAGCTGAGAAATCTTTAGAACATAGATAGGCATTTATCAAAATGGAGTGTTAATACTCTCAGTAAATATGTTGTTTAAGTGAACTTAAGAACGACGGATCATTCGCCAAGAGCACTTTTCATTGATGTCACACCTCCAGTAGCAGGCAGTATTTATATGGGAATTACACACAATGTGCATCAACGATATCAGCACCAAACGGACAAACTGTGTGCCAACTGGCAGAACTTTCGTGATCCTGACAGTGGAATAAGTAACTCTTTTATTTAATTGATTTTGCTATGCTTAGTTCTTTTCATTTTATTTCTAAAAACTGTCTGCTAGACATATACCAAATACTGTTGAGTTACGGTGTTTTTTCTTGGAAAATTACTTCCGTAATTGAAACTTTAGTTCAAGATGGCTCTTTGAAATGTTGTGTATATTGTACTAGCATTGTAGGGTGCAGACGGAATGCTATAATAAAGATATAACCTACAAATGTTTATCTGTTTTCAGTATTTTATTTATATTTGTTACCACTGAATATTAAAACAATCATTACATTTTTTAACTGTCTTTGCAGGTGAATTCTACCTGGCTTTTGGAACGTCTGAAAATGAATACAGTGTTATGCCTTATGTCGTGCTTAATGATACACTCAACGAATATTGTGTAAACCAGCTCAGTCTTGAGCCTAATACTTCATACCAAGCTACGCTGGTAGCTGTAAATGGCGCCACCTACCCAAAGAACATAACATCAATCTCAGAAAAAAGTGAGTATTGTACAGCACACCAACTTATAAAGAAACGACATTTTATGTTACAAACATTTGGTTTTCTTTTAGAACTTTGATAGAACCAATAACACACAACAAATTTGGTTTCAGTTCTTGTAGATATTACACCACCTCATGTAGGAAATGTGAAGGATGGACCATACAGATCTCCAGACATACGTTTTAGCTCTTCACCTTCTACGATATCTGTTGAATGGTCGAATTTCTATGACGACGAATCACACCTCCAGAATACCTATGTTGCATTCATCAGAGAAGGTACAACAAAAGTGACAGATGTACTCTTTTTCAGTCATTTATATGCTCGACATTATACACTGTTTATATGTTTATCTGTAGTGTTGCAGAAGCATAGCAACAACTTATACTGTATATTTAGTGTTTTTTTTCTATGTAATGTAACCTATGTAATCTATGTAATCATCTACACTATTTTCTTCTTAAAATAAAGTAAAAGTAAAATATTGCTTAAAATTAATCCATAACAGGAACAGGCAATGATGCACTTGATAGCGAAATTTTACACTTAGAAGAAAACGTACCACTGATTTCAACGAATCTTGAACTGCACCACTTTCACTTACGTCACAGAGACGTCATATACGAAACAGTTAACGTCACGAATGGGGCGGGTTTATCATCGGCAAATTCCTCTGATGGCTTTCTAGTGGATTTGACTGATCCTGTAATGATGCTGCTTAGTGACGGAGATGTACCTGGACAAGATTTGCAATATTCTGTAATTTCTTTGCACATCGCTTAAATACAGCCTACAACATTACAAATAAATTAAAGATACCAAACTAACGACATCAGATAATTTAAGATATGAATGTGAAAATAGTATATAATTTTATGCATAGGACTAGGAATGTAAAGTAAAATGTCGATTTATTTACACATTTATTTGATGATGCCAAGTTTACTAGTTCTGTTATCATTTAAATTGTAGGCATCCCTGCAGTCACTTTCATCGAACTGGATATTTTCAGATCCGGAATCAAATATAGCAATGTACATGGCAGCCATATTTACAGTGGAATCTGGAGAGAAAAGAAAGATTTTCCCCAGGTGACAGCAACACTGTTCTAAATTCTACACAGTGAATATACTAAAATCGTTTACGTGTATTTTTACAATAAGAGACAACTTCCATTAACGGATCCCCCGATTTTCTGACAAATATTACTGCTACCATGGCCGATTTTCTACTTGTAACTCACTATCCGTATCATTTTAGGATGGAAAGTGACTGGAAATTCCTAGGAGCTCATGCCACATCGTGGAATACAGGAAATGTTCTCACTCTTCTCCCAAACAATTTTTATTTTACCCGAATAAGAGCAACAAATGGAGCTGGTTTGATTGCAGTGCATGACACGAATGGAGTAATCATCGATGCCACACCTCCACAGGTGAAAACGTATTTATAAATATAGAACACTTGTATGATAAATAACCTCTCGTTATACATTTTTGTTTAATTTTTTCACACCATTTTTTTTGTTACATAAATAGTGTTAACTTTGTTGCAATGTATCATCAATCACTTCATGTCATCAAAGATGTCATATGTGCGTGCCGGCGTGTTGGCTGGTGAAAGAGAAGAGCTCACTCGTGGTTATGTGTTTCACAATGATCCAAACGGTATTAAAGCATCCTGGCGTGCTTCTGATCCAGAAAGTGGCATCAAAAACTACCAAGTCGCTATTGGTCGTTCACCAGGTACACGTTCCTTAACAGATCAAACGATTTTCGCTCTCGTTAATTTATGTTACAAACAAAATAATCTCTATCGGTTATAACATAGCTGAGAGTGTCACAAATATGTAATTATGAAACCATATGATGTTTTGATACTATATGGGTTACAAATTTTGTGGCTATCACTAATATATTAACACTGTAAAAAGATACCAGAAGAATCTGATTATTAAGAACCAAGAGGTTAATTGAAAATTCAATTGCACGCGCACTTATTCACTAATTAAGTGAAAAGTCATAGCATGTAAGAAAATTTTTATTTACAATTCTTATTTTATTTTTCCTTGTTTCAGGACTTGATGACATTCGCCCCTTTCGACAGACAGAGGAAGAAGATGCTTATCTTGATGGATTATCCTTACAGATTACTGATACTACTCTGGATAGCCCGCAACCAGTGTATTACATTACTGTCAAAGCCATGAGTGGTTCTCATCAATACAGTTCGCAAATGACTTCAAGGTGTTTATAAATGATCAAATTTCTAGGAATAAATTAAGTTGCGCTTGGATTACTAGCTACAGAAATAATAACAATAATAATAATAAAATAATAATAATAATAATAAATATTTCATATTTAATTCAATTGCTGTTTTGCGTGTTGTTCATTGTTTAGTTTATCTTATCTTTATCTTCATCTTATCTTTACATTTAATGATAAACCTGTGATATAACGTTGCAGTCCAATCATAATGGTTGCTGAAGACAGAGAGGGTGTTGTGTGGGATGGTGAGAGCGCATCTCCCCATGAAGATATCGATTATCAGCTTGACGATAGTGGCATATCAGTCACATTCTCTGGCTTTTTAAGCGCACTGCATGGAATACTTCGCTATGAATGGGCGATAGGTTCTCAGCCAAGAGCTGATGACGTGATGGCGTTCACTCAGTACGGAATAGTTGTCATCGAAGATGACACTATGACAGGTACATATGCAAAAGCATCGAAAATTTCGCAGTATCGAAAAATATTGTACTTTAATAGATTTACTTTAATTTGTTTTATACAGATGTACCAACAGTCCCAGTACTTAACTGCCTTAAATGATAAGAAGAATTGTAAATGCATTGCATTTAATTTAGCACAAGAATTAAAACTTTATTAAAACTGTTGCATCTCTTTTGCGAAAGAATTTAACCCCTTAAAAGTAAAGTTTTCAAGGATTATCATATAAAATTAAGTACTGAATAAAAGAGGTATTTTTTATGAAATAAGAACACATTTTATTACGTCACATCAGTAACTGAACACAATAGCATTGATTTCTGCATATGCTCAAACAAAGGTTTGGGAAGCCGGGGCTTTGCTGAGACAATCGTACCACTCGAGCCAGGAGAGACCTACTACGCCACAGTACGGGCAATCACCGGCGCCGGCAATGTCATGGATGTGTCCACAGATGGTGTTACTATCGATGTGACTCCACCTACTGGAGAAATAAGGTTTCGGCGAGACCACATGGGAGAAGTTAACGAAGACAGTGCATATCAGAATAACGCTGAAGTATTTGAAGCCATTTGGTCCTGCAGAGAAGAAGAGAGCAGTGTTGCTGATATTTCAGTTTCTGTTGGCACTGTACCAGGTAACCTTTTTGAATCATACTTCATCAGCCAGACTAATTTAACAGCAAATCAATTTTTAAATTAATTTAAATTAATTATATTAATTTTATAATTTGGTCAGACATGATGAATAGTGCTATATTTTATGACGTGTATTGTTGTAGGTGGAGGTGACATTGTTCATAATATTCACACAAATGAAGACCACTTACTTATGAATCAACTCGATCATCCTACCAATGGACGGCCGACCTTTGTAACAATCGTAGCCAAAAATGAAGTTGGACTGCAGTTAACACTCTCGTCAAATCGTATGCGAACTGATAACACACCTCCAACTCAAGGTGCAGTAGAGTGTGAAAATTTCGCAACTAGCCAAATAATCCGATGTTTCTTGTGGAACTTTGTTGATTATGAAAGTGGTATTTCAAACTTTAAAGTCGCTCTTGGCACAAGTGAAGGGGCTAATGATATTTCTGATTTCTCAGAGATCGCTGTCAATGTGAATAAATTTTCAGTAACTCCTCAGATCGGAGACACTATTGCACCAATTCATAGATTATACGTTACACTGAAAGCAATCAACAATGTTGGCTTATTTGCATTTGCATTCAGTAATCCGATTTTTATTGATACAACTCCACCAATATCAGGATCAGTTCTAGAACTCAATGATTATGAAACAATTGATATTCAAACTGGTGTGCACAGTTATCCTCAACCGCCGTTAGTTTTGCAACCAGATGCGATTTGTCAACGTGACATTACTCGTCTACACATTGTTTGGGAGGAATTTATAGATAGTGAATCTGGAATTGATCACTATGATGTTGCCTTGGGAACCGCAGCAGGAGGAACTCAAATAACTCGCTTCACATCCATGCCATCATCGCAGACTCACTTTGTCTTCACTAATCTGAATCTTGGTGCTATTCGTACTGTCTATGCCACTGTCCGAGGTTACAATAGAGCAGGTCTTTACACAACAGTAGTGTCAAATGGAGTCCATATAAGCCGAGTGAGCGCAGGACTGGCGCCATTACGCCTCCTCAAAGTGAGTGACGGGACAGAAGATATCGACAAGTGAGTTCGCATACATAGACAGCATAAATTGCTTTACGCTATAGACTTTAAAAATATGATATAATTTGTTTTCATGTTATAAATGTAACCGCCTATTTTAATATCGTCAATCAATTTAAATGCTCAGATTACATTAATCTATGTTATTCAAGGCTTTGGTTTTCATTATAATTCTCTGTTTTGGTATCCATTTCGTTCGTCTCTCATAGGAATTTATCCCTCGTATTTTTGTTTTGCTTAGAATATTTCCTATAAACTGCTTACTACACTGTTTTACATTGTTATAGCCTTATGGAAACAAGTAAAGCATAAAACTTTTCATTAATTCTTAAAACAACTAAATACCTTTTACAAGAATGTTTATGTTAATATGCCAACCAAAAGCTAATCAGTTTGTAAAATCTTTTTATTTGCATCTTTAGAAACTACCAAGACAATGTAGATTCGCTAGCAGCAACGTGGGATCTGTGGGGAGAACCCTGCCCTATAACAGACTTATCTTGGAAAATGGTTCGATTTGATAAGCAGGAGATATCATCCATGGAAAACATTTCACCTGGTACATATTAATAATAATTATTATTTATTTTATTTTTGCTGTTTAAAGGCAAATGCGGTATCTCATCTAAAATTGACACATCCTTCATACTTTTACAGTTTAATGCTTTGAGCTTATACATTCAAAAATTGAAAAGAAAAAGGTGTTCACCGATGTTATAATAGAAAGAAAGACACTGAAAGATCGCGTACTTTTACTATAGAATAGAACCATTAGGAAAACCAAGAAATTTCAGTCAAAATGCAAAATTCACACATAATCAAAATTGACAATTGCCTATTTTTCCCTGTTTGAAGAATACGTCATATGAAATGTTTTAAGCAAATAAAAAATACATGTCACCGTATCAATAAGAGAATTATACAATCCTTGTTACAAAATCCCATTGACTCAATGGATAAATGGTAAAAACAGTTTAATATGATTTTAATAAACAATATATCAACACAGACCCTTCTCGGAACAAAATATCAATACAGACCATTTTTAGACACGACTGTATATGTCTTTGAAAAGAATTTTTCGATTTAGACGGATTAAGTAGTTATTTATACTGTGTAAAAATGAATTCAAGCTCAGCGATATCCAATGTAATGCTCATTTCGGTCCCTAGACAGAGATACCCGCATTTCCCTTTAAACGAATTTGAATTGTATATGTTTTATTGTAGTAGTTATCGACAGCTGTGCAAAATTATCATTTGATCTTGTCTCAAAGGATAGACTTTACAGGTTTTTTCTTACTTAATTCTTTTTGTGAACAGCCATAGAACTTGCCTACATAGATGAAGTGTCCGTACGCGATCGCGAGTCAGTTTACACCAAGCTGGTAGCAACCAACGCTCTAAATTATAGTCTTCATCTACACTCCGATGGAATAACAATAAAGCTTGAACCAGTTATTCCAGGAATTGTAAGAGATGGAAATATTATTGGAATTGATTTAAAATATCAAAGGTCTAATGCACCGTTTGGATGTCACTGGAGTGGTTTTGGGGAACCATTGCAAGAAACGCAAGAGAACATCATTTCTCGTACGTATAGGATACTAAGGATTGATTATTAGTCGCCTAACAATAGCATATAATTATATTGTATCAAGATATTTGAATTTCTTATATTTCATCACAAAATTAAAATTGACTATAATTGTCTCACATTTACTTGATCATATTAACATATTATAAGCATTTCAATTGAACAAAGATAGCATATGCAAATGTTCCTTAAAATAGACGCAGATCTGAAACAGTAAAAGAAAGGTTAATTTAAATAATACCTTTAATTTAAACTGACATCTTCCAGATCACCCAAATATGGAAGTGGCTGGTAATCAAGAGATTGCATTTTATGAGGTAGCAGTCGGTTCTGGCAGAAACACACTTGAAGAAAGGACTAACATTAGACCTTTTACAAATGTTGCCCGAAACACTTCTTGGATTTTTTATAATCTTTCTCTTGGAGATGAAGACGCAACATACTATTGTACAGTTAGGGCATACAGTGTGACCACAGCGTATACTGATATGACGTCAAATGGAGTGCGCGTCGCTACTGACCGCGTCATAGCTCCTGGCGAATTATCGTTAGACAGGTACTACATTTTATATTAAGCTGCCATAATACTTGATCGGAACAAAATTCGAGTATATTACAAAACTAACACTTTAAAATACTTCTTAATATGCTTTTGATGATTTAATATATATTTTAATATAAATATTAGACTGAATGTTTATTGAACATCACTGAACAGGTTCGTCTCGTCATCAACGGAATTACGTTTTTCCTGGACCGATTTTGAATTTGATATTCCTGTCCTGCGTTACTACTGGGGTATAGGCCACGGAAATGCAACACATAGAAACCACAACTGCAACGAAATGGTATGTATACCTAAAAGATTCTTTAGCTAAATAAACAAATATTAAAACAAAATAATTAATGTGTTCAAGTTGTACTAAGTTGAATAACTTATCCTTTTATATATAACTGAGATTAGTTGCTTTAATTGATTGACTTAAATACATACCGTTATCATCAACCTTATGATAAACCGTTTGTGCAGTTAACAGACCGGAGGCACTGGAGTGACATTACTGACGCATACCCATTGCATGATGTCGAGCTTGATACGTTTGCTTATCCACAAGATCTGAGTTTATATCATGAACAGCTATATACATTGTTTTTAATCGGTGTCGATGAATCGGGTACATGTAGCATAGTAAAAGATGTATTTGAAGTTGATCTCACCCCTCCAGTTGAAGGTTCTATATTACTTCAAGATAGCCTCGAACTGGTATGTACATTGTAGTCTTTTTCACAAGGGTCTAAGATTTGATAACACATGTCGAAACAACACCTGCTATGTTTATTTGATAAGTTGAGGAAAAAGTTAAGGAAAACTTTAAACTCTTGGCAGTAAATAAGAGAAAAATATTTAAACCTAAATGCTCTTTGAAGCATATTCATTTCCATTTTTCATGAAATTAGCCTTATGTAAAAAAAAAGCATTTGTTCAATGTTCAATGTTCAAAACACAGAAACACACAGGACAGATAAATATGTACCTAGCTTTCTGGTTGTAGTATTTGAAGCAGTTAAATTTATTAGCTCTATAGTTTTAAACTTTGAAAAACAACATTAATTAAATTGCTAAACCCATACAATATAACTGTTTCGTTGCGCCTCTGCAGCCTGTACTCTTCAGCAGACAGAGAGATTCCCTGACTGTTAAATGGCAAGGTATAACTGATCCTCAGAGTGGAATTGCTGGAATCAATGTTTCACTGTTTTCTTCAAGCTCGTGTTACATAGATATAGATGCTGTTCCAAACCTATCACCAATAGTGACTGAAACGTTGCCTGGCAACTTGACCAGTTACACTTTCATGGCACTTGACCTTCAGGTAAATCCTTCAAAATTAAGTAACTCAATTCTATCATCTGGTTGACAGTCTTAATATTTAACTAATTTCATGTTTATTGTGAGTGCCTACAAACTTCAGATATGACAAGCTAGGTTTTGATCATAAAGGAACATAGTAAAAACATGTCTTTTGTGTTTTGACTAACACTAGCAGCTATGAAAACTGTGACAGCCATATCAGTATGGCCTCCAATTTTTCTATAGGATGATGCTGTTTATTATGTGGTTGTAACTGCTACCAACTATGCCCGAATTGAGACACACGTATTATCTACACCAATCGTTCTGGACATAAATGGACCCACAAGAGGGAAAATTATTGATGGGTTAAACATTCATGAAGATGCAATGTTTCAGAGTTCGATCAATGACATCAGCGGTATGCAGTTTACATTTTAAAATATAAAAAAATACGCATGTCTACTTCGGGTATCTGCATGAAACATAAGCTGAAACTTTCTATTGCATTCTTTTAAGCAACGATGAATCACGCCATATCATAAAACATTGCATTAAAATACATTTATTGTTTCAGGGTCTTTCTTTTATATTTCATCAAATATAAGTTTGTGCTCTAAACAAATATACGCAAATTTTGAAGAACCCTACGACTTCTCAGAGATTGTGCACAAAGGAATGTGGAACATAGATGGTAATAAACAAACCAATGTCCATTTCCTTTCCTCACAGGTAATCAACAACATTATTCAGGGAAATATTCATATCCAGAAAAATATTACATGCAGAATTCATCAAGAGTTATACGTTAAAAAAAATGTTGGACGTGTAGATTAATGAGTTTACTAAGGTTTTCTCGTAAAAGACACATTGACCTGCTCTACAATTTCTGCAACAACACTTAGAGAAAATAGCTCACTGTGGAGCACTTGACAAGGAAATATCTTTACTAAAATTAGTTTCCTGTCATATTCAAAGGTACTTTCAGCTACTGTTAGGAAACTGATCTTCTTGTATTGTACAATGCATTACTACTATATTTGCACTTTCTATTCCAGGTTTCTTATTATTCGGACTTCTTTTCTTTAAAAATGGAGAGGAAAATAACTGCTGCAGAGGTTATATCCGGGGCCATTTTAACTGATGCTAATATCATAAATGACGGTGTTTACAAGGTGACGTGATATATGATAAGGCAAAAAAGAATGAGCTATTTTCGTAGTGGTCGTAATAAAATTAGGGAAAGTATTATTATTTCTGTTTGCATCTTTAAAGCAGTCAAATAACAAGATGGTGAATTTTTACTTTTACAGTTGCATCTCCAGTTCGGGTGATAATTAAGGATAATGTTACATTTTAGTTTGAATTAATATTGCCAAGAGAGGAATGGGCTGCGACCTGCATTACCTTTTGGGATGGAATAAAAGGAAGTGTAATTGGCTTCACTAACTTTACCATTACCACGCAAAGGAGTGGTAATGAAATAACTATTCTGGAGGAAGCTTTAGATGGTGACACGTTCCCTGAAGGATACCATGCAGACAGTATTCATGGAAATGGATTCGGCCTAAGAATAACGCTAGGTAGAAAAAGAAATTGGTAAAAATAAACAGAGTGTGCAACAATTGATTTAAATGAAAATGAGAAATACGGATACTACTTAAAAACAATTGAACAACAACACAGAAAATAACAGAAAAGAACAAATTAGCTGGGCCAGAAGTGCCGGATGTATGTTTTTAATTTTGTTACAGAAGAGGAGAATATTTATGAGCTACAGCTTTGGGGTAGGTCTGGAAATAACATCCGCGAGTCAGTCATACGGCATCTTCTTGACTCACGTCCACATATATTTGAGCTGGTCATAAATCAAGACAGAGAAGTAACAGATATGGTACTTTTCAAATTCATTTTCTTACATTAAAAAGTGAAAATATAGTGGTTGTTGCTCTACATTCATGCATATTGCATGATATTTCTATTTTCTAAAAGATTTTAATGGCTGTATCTCTGTTTGTCATATATACTCTTAAGCTATTCTGGTTATAGTTTTGTTTCTACTTCTCATGTACATTTCATGGACAGACTGTTTGTAGCTGTATATGTAATCATATATGTAATAAGTAGCTCCTCTCATTTTATTCGTTGACTTAAATGACTGGACAAATTTTGTCATTGCAGAGAAACTGGGATGTAAAACTAAATGTCAATGGACATATGGCAGGCACTTTGGGTGGAATACACGGCGTATGGACAAACTCAAGTCTTCTAGTTGCACTTGTGAACAAAGATGGTTGTGTCCCTACGTTACACGACTATTTTCAACCACCTTCAGCACAACTTATAGTTCATACTATTGAGTAAGTGTGACCTGTTACAATTAAAATTATCTACTAAATATATGGCCAAGTAGCCGGTATCTCGTAAATAAAGGTGTGATTTAAATTATTTAAAAATAAAAAACAAAGAAATATTTGTTGCATACTCTTATATATATATATATATATATATATATATATATATATATATATATATATATATATATATATATATATATATATATATATATATATATATATATATATATATATATATATATATATATATATATATATATATATATCAATTTATGAACATGGAATGACTTTATAGAGATATTACAAGCTTATATCCATTGATCAGTTAATAAATATAATATGACTTCAAAAGTAAAATCACAGTTTCCTTGTAGATTTGTAAATATACAATGATTTTAAAGCAATATCAAAATTTTCAGACTTCCGCCATTAGAGGACACATCTTGCTATCCTTTCAAAGGAGGAGATAATCCAATTATTGCGTTCTATGCCGGTGTTGGTTCACAAATAGGTCTTACTGATATCCAACCATTTAAACAGGCAATCGTACATTCATTTGTTATTTCCTAAGGTTATTTCTGTGTTATTAATTTTTTTGTAATTATGTTGGTTTTAGAATGATCAATTGAGTTTAGTTTATGATATTATTTTGTTTAGTATTAAGAAAGAAAGAGGTTTAAAAATGTTGCATTGAAGCTGAAGAAAGTATAATGGAAGGTTGTTATATTACAGATACACACACCAGCTGTTCCCTGCGAGTCGCTGTGTGCACAACTATACTGTGACCCACATACAGAAATGCACACTTTGCAAATGATACAGTTTACTCTATCAAATCTAAGTTTACCAGTTTTTACAGCAGAACAGTTTGGAAATGAAAGTATCAATCTTCAGGAAGCGTATTTTGTGACAGTTAAAGCGAAGTCAGGTGAGAAGATATCACTTCTATCTTCATCCCCAATAGAGTGACTATATATTTAATATACAAATGCCTAGAGAAACGTGATGGATGATTTCAAATACGTAAATGAAATTGATTTTTTAAATATATCCATTTCAAAATTTTTGGACTGAACTACTTCTAAAACTCGAATTTTTTAGGTTCTGGAAATGAAGCAATAGCGTCAAGTAATGGATTTTATATTGATGTCTCGCCACCAATAATAATGGATATATTGCACTTCGATGTCTCGTATGACGCTCATGAGCCAGTTCGCTACCAAGGAAACAATCATACCATAAGTGTCCTCTGGAGTGCTGAAGACATGACATCAGGCGTATTGTTTTTTAATTAATTTCCCTCTTTAACAGTGTACATATGATTAAACTGTATAATATAGCCATGATATCGTATCTACATTATGCTTTTTACACTAAAACCTTTAAAACTTGTTTATATTTATGCGGTGTTTCAGGTTGTGGAGACTTGGTGGGCAATTGGAACAGAGCCGCGCATGTCAGATATTCAACCATACATATCTGTTGGTACACAGCAATTCGCAGTCAATAGCTCTTTAAGTGGCCTCCTTCATAACCGGCAAACATATTTTGTAACCATTCAATGTAAGAATGAAGCAGGGCTTTATTCTTTCAATTCGTCACAAGGTAATCTAGGTTCTGTTCTGCTTTTTCAATAGCAATGCATTTATTCACTGTGATATAATCATGTAAACATATACTGACAAATAAAAGAGATAAGCTCCAAACAATCAAGTTTAACAACTGCCATTACAATTAAACATGAGTATGAGTAACAGCGATGTTTTCTAAGTGATTGAAATAAAAACGAATTTAGACGTTTCGTGTGCAATGCATTCAAATCCTTATAAAAGTGGATTCCAGAATATCTGTAATAAAAAAGAAGGTAAATGCTAAACATACCAACATTTTTGGAGTATATTTACGAATAACGGAATTAAAAGGAAAATGAAAAATGCCCAAACACCAAAAACCGGTATCGCCTAATATGGCATATCGGCAAATAAATAAATAAATTGCCCTTCACTTCGGCATATCATACCACTCTTTAAGTTACAATCACTATTTAAACATTTTTCTTTTCGTAGGTGTGAAGATTTTATTAGAAGATCCCGTGCTAACAGACATGCATGCGGACATACCAGACTCAACCAACATTGGATCAGAAAACACAAGTGCTGTGCATACAAGTGAGCAGTCCAACTTTACCGTCAGATATGATAATCCACCTGAGAGCGAAAACGTAGTGGACATTCGTGTTGGGGCAGGCACAAGTGAAGGCGCTGATGACATTTATCCTGCTCAACAGGTATTGAACTACTCGCACCCACATTACGCAGTCCGCTTCCTCCAAAATTTTCTGTCTACGGATCTGGAATAGAAAATGTTTTTTAAGCAGAAAGATACTAACTGATGACAGAATGAGTGTGATAAAACAAATTAACCGGCAGAAACAGTGTGGTTGGCAGCATTCCTTATTGGTCTGCACCTACCGTACTGCTTCTTGGCAGTTGTCTTTCGAGCTGTAGGAAATGAACTAAAAAGAAAGCGGTTGAATACTCACCTGCTTTCTGCATAGCTGTTATACTTACACAGTGACGCCATCATTGGTTGCCGAAGTTGTCAAATTCAAAGTTTACATTTAGGATTTTGTAAGGAAGCGACCACCATCCATCTGGCTTCAGCTACATATTTCAGCAAAAAGAACGGAAATTGATAATTTGAACTTATCCGCGTATAATGAACAGTCAAACTTGATTATCACAAGAAGCCCTACTAATCACTGCAAGGGACAGTCGCATCCTTCTCGTTCGTTCTAACTAGCTTTGTTTCTTCTGGAGCTGAAAGGATAGAAAAATATCTCACAATACCCTTAATGCAGCTGAATTCTTAACACGCAATGTAGTCTTTAACGGATCGCATCGTTGATAGTGCCGTGGGTGTCTGTTTCTTGTAATAGTAAGGCACCAGGTAGCATGAATATTTTTCGAAATCATACCTTTTTTCTTTGGACAGATCGCCGTAGCTTGAGCAAAAAGTTTTGTGTGATTCTTGCTGATAGAGAGCATTACAATTGTAGCTACTGTGTGCTACCAATGTAAATTATGTCCCCTGTGGATGCTATGCCTTCTTTTCTATGTGTTTCCACAAGCATGTATCACCTCATTAGTCTTCTGTCAGTCTAGAAATAATAACTCTCTTTCCGTGAAAATCTTAACCTCGTGAGGAGGGTAATGTACCAGTCAATTTTGTCATTGGATCTGGCTGCTACCCCTTGGAAAGCTTGTACTTTTCACCCAGCGCCTCACTCTTAATTTAGTGGGCCAAGTTGCTCTAGACACAGATTCAAAATGAGGTTCACATTGCGCTAACCCCCAAAATACATCTTGAGTAAAATTTGTATGTGCAGAAACCAATTTTAATGAAAAATCAAAACAGAATTTAACAAAAGAAACCTATGCCTGTATAAATGCTTTTCACATATATTAGGTAGGATACAATTCTAGTGGCCAGGTCAGTATCACGGGAAATGGGCTCAGAACAGGTGTAGAAGATAACGAGACGATTTCCTCATATAGCAACAGGCGCAGGCGATCAGTAAATTATTCCAAAAACAAAGAAAACCAACAAACAGAAAGATATAAGCGTTCCGCAGACGAGGTCACTCAACTTAGGATTGAACCAGGAAGGTTAAAATCTGTAGACAAATCTTAAGCTGATAAATAATTAAATAAGAATCTAATAGCTTTTAATAAACCTTAAAGATTTATATCCAAAGTGAACCTAGAAGTGTTTGATTTCTTTGCTAAAATGTAAATATTCAATACAGCTAAATAAAAATATCAAATTATGAAGAAACTATTTATAGCTGAAAGTCTTCTTTACATCCTTCTGCAGAACCTTTATTTGGATTTTGTTCAATATTTTAAGTCAGGAAATATTTGTCATTTTGTAGATCTGTACATATTAACCTCCAAGGTTGTAATAAAGCTCATCGATGCTCCAGGATACCAACCAAAACCATAATGATAATGCGAGACTCTGATACAATGTCAGGTGTAAACAGTGGAACACACAATATTCAAGTTAGTCTTGAAACTTCCGTAGATGGGGAGACTGAATCGGTACCGTTATCAATTGAAACGACAAGTCAACAAATAGAAGACACTTACATCATGACTGGGTATCTGTCAGAAGAGGACATGGCAGCGGAATATAAGTCTGATGCTTCTGCATCATTCAAGCCTATGGTTGTTAGTCCCCGCGCGACCATCAACCAAACCAATCGCTATCTACGCGGTCGAGTCCGATCGTATTCCACTAGTGGCATTTTTATCGCAGCACTTCCCACCCGGCCTATATTTGGAAGTCTACAAATTTTATTTACCTTGCCAGAATCACATCAACCTGAGGCTAACTCGACAGTAGAGCCACGTCTGCTTGCTTATTGCATTGACGAGGAACTTTGGGTAGATGCAGGGGATAGTTGTGGTTATAGCAATGATGGAACAGTTATGTTGCCAGGGAATCAAGTAAATGTCAAAATATGTAATATGCGTGAATATTGTCAATCAGCATTGCAACCCAATCTTCGATACAAAAGAGATGCAGACAATACGAACACAACGTATACTGGTTCTAATTCATTTATCCTTGCATCGGTTGATTCGAATTATGTTAATTATCCTCCTATTCTTACGTCAAACACTTCTTTTACTTTAACAGAAGATATGGGAACCGTACGCATTACTCTCACTGCAACAGATCCCGAACAAGATAACTTTCAATTTAGTCTTGCAGCAAGTGGTAGGCATCACGGCAATGTTAATTTATCTCCTGAAGGACAGCTATTATATCAACCGCTTGGAGACTGGTTCGGAGTGGATTTTGTCGATATTGAAATACAAGAAATTCGAAGTGACGACATCGAACCGTTGACAAGTTTCTTTACTGTTAATTTAACAATTGAGGCCATCAACGATAATCCCAGAATTCTTGTTATACAGCATGGCGAGGCAGTAAACAACAATCCGTATCACGTGACTCTAAGCGTGGAGGAGCACACACCGCATAAAAACACTGATTATCAACCTCTTACCGTTATCATCGCAGCTTATGACGTGGATATGGATAGAGTTATGTTAAACTTTGGAACTACAAACAATGGGGATATTTTGGTAGATAACTCAGTGGAGACTTCTTCTGTTCAGTCACAAAGCTGTGAACAGCCTTGGTCCGAAAGAAAATCTGTTTGGAATAATCTCATTAAAGACATACGGTCACACACAAACCAAGTTACGATGATAATTCCGTGCAACATGACAGAAGATGTATCGTATAAATCAGTTCAGTGGTCGCTCACTACTTTTGGATATACCCCACGAAAAAATTTCCACGGACAGGACACTTTCTCGGTATTAATATTTGTCATTATCATTTTCAGTAAGTTTTGCGAAAAAAAATTAGCTGGGTTTATGGTTCTGAAAACTAGTGGCCAATTCAAAAATTAATATATTAATATTGCACGATGTTTTGCAGCGGCGAATTGTTCAGCAAAAAAATTTATTATCTCCTTGCTATGCATGTATTTGCACAGGGGAATTAGAGTGTAGCCTCATAAATGCCCCGGTCATAGTGCGCATGCCTGCTTAATTGATTGTGACAGGTAAATGCAGTAGATCGAAGTGGAAGCAGCCTTCCATCGGAACTCATGAGGATCACTATATATGTGCTGGCAAATCCATGTTTGAACTCAGCGACCTGTGCTGGTCCACAGTCCGATCCCCACTGCACACATAATCGAAGAAGTTCAGGTCAATTTCCAATCATGATTGTAACAAATAGGAAATAACTGTAGAGTGGTACTAGATATACTAAGATGTACTAGAATATTTTTCTAATTCATGTATATATGACATCTAGTCTCTATTTAAATGCAAAACAGAATATGACAGAGATAAATTTTAAAACAACCCTGCAGTAAATCTATTAATATTCGCTTACTTTATCAATCCCGGGTATTTTTTCTTTACTTTCAGGATTTGATGGATATCACTGTGAATGTGAAAACGGGTTTGATGGTAAATTTTGTCAAAACAATATTGACGACTGCAATCCAAATACGTGCCAACCAGGCTATAAATGTGTTGATAAAATAAATGGCTATGAGTGTCATTGCATCAGCTGTTTACCGTCCTGGGCAATTGGATTGATTGCAACGACCGTATTAGTCCTTGTCGCAGCCGTTGTTGGTATGGTAATGTGCTGGATTTACAATAGGAAGAAGGATGGGTAATTAAAGTACTCCAAATTCCGACCGATTAATCGCTCACTTCATTAACCACATCCCCCCCCCCCCACATCAACGCCTTTGTCACAGTTTCAATGCATTTACTGCATCGCTAGAATAACGGCACTTAGAATTTAAGATCAAAATATAATCAAAATATGATGTTGATTAATTATAGACTCATCAATATTAAACTGGTTTCCTGCTTGTCTATAACCTTTAACCTTTGGTACTTCAAGAACAGTCAATTTAAATTCAATTGAATACAACTGTCTTATGTCTTGTGTATGAGTTCATACTTCTTATCGTTACAAAAGTAATGGAAATTATTAGCCAAAAATTCCCGGTTGTTGCACATTTGTTTTCATTTCGCTACATTGACCGAGCGGCTAGGTTAATCGCGGGAAAGGTTCTGGTTATCAAATTCAATAGATTAATCGCGGTTAGTATACTGAATTATACTTAGAGAACTTAAACTTGTTTTGACTACATCTGTGTAATTTCTCATTTTTACCTAAGAATCAAAGTACAGTAACTCTGTCACCCTTGCTTGGTAACGAAAATATTCATTTTTAAACAACTCTGTTGTCTATTACCATAATATCTATATAGAGATACAGAAAGCACTCATCTGTTACAACCACGGCAACAAAAGACTAAAAATCAAAATGGCTCAGAGAAGATGAATTTCGATGGAGATACTTTTGCATTCAAGCCAAATTCTACTACGCCACGAACAACACGCTTGGTACAATATAATACTCTTTGCTGATAGCTAGTTCAGAGGTTTACCAATAAAAACAACATTTATTATCTATATTATATATATATATATATATATATATATATATATAGATCTAAAACCAGTCATAGGGAGACCATGCC
This sequence comes from Protula sp. h YS-2021, assembly GCA_949752745.1. Taxonomy (NCBI): domain Eukaryota; kingdom Metazoa; phylum Annelida; class Polychaeta; order Sabellida; family Serpulidae; genus Protula; species Protula sp. h YS-2021. The sequence goes on from OX457026.1 coordinate 20,173,422, forward strand.
TTTAATATAGCACTTAGGGAGACCATTTGTATATTTTTTACCTTTGAGTTTGGAAAGACAAAAATTACCAAAAAATGTCCCTATACGTTGTAGATAATGGGTGTGATTTTTTCTTCTTGTCATATTAAGTAGCAAAAAATAAACAAAAAAGTTGGTCTACGTATTTTTTCTAGATTTTCCTTGGCATTTTAGGCGACCTGGCTAAAACCACGGAATTTCCCGGGTCTCCGTAAGTGTGTGGTTTAATGCTCTGTATATTTGGTCTCCCAAAGTAGCATATTTTGCTACTAGTTGGGTGTTTTTGAAGGTTTATTTTAAACTTATGTTTATTATTATTGTTATTTGTTATGTATATGTATTGTGTATAAGTTATACGCATTTACGACAGCCTTGAGAGATGACACTATGCACATATTACCAATGACTGTGCCACTTAGTTCTACTATGTGCAAGATGCTTCATGTTTCTGGTTAAAATATTGTTACATGACATTTAAACTCTGTAACATTACTTAGGAAAGAAAAGAATTGAAGTAGTAATTAATGATAAACAAAATGTCTCTTCAAGTTGTATATATGGTCGCCTTAAGTCGGTTTATACACCCAGAAATATACAACCAGCAATAAGGAGACCATATATTTTTCATGAATATGTGCAATATTCCTTAGAAATCATTTTGGTACGCACAAAAAGAGTAATGAATATAAAAAAATGGCCTTTGAAATTTCTGTATAAGTGTGAAGCATAGTCCCCTTAAGTCCGTTTACACACTATATATATATAAAGTAGGGATACGTTTCATTACGTCATAATGTTTATTACGTCATAATGCATCTTGCTCTCAAGTGTTCGTTTCTTTGAAAAAATGCCTGTTTACAGTGCTAAATTATCCTTTTCTTCAATTTCGTGCTAAACCATGAATAAGCATGTTGAGCAGTTAAGGAAAAAAATACTGGTTGCTATAATATTTCTAAATACATAATATATAGCGGATCTTAAATTAAAATGGCAGTTTTCCCCGGTCTCCTTAAAGCTGATTTTTTGGCACTAATGTTTATACAAGGTATAAAGTTAAGGATCAAATTGAAAGCTTGTTATCAAGTTTCAACACACCAATTTAATTTTAAACCAAAGTATGTTATATTTGCTATGCCATAAAATCATTCGTTTTTTGTTTGCTGAGTAGTTTCGTAACGTTTAAATACGCTAAGAATTAAGGAGACCTACTTTTGGTCTCCCTAAATTTTTGGTCTCCCTAATACTGGTTTTTTAGCAAAAATGGTCTCCGTATTGCTGGAGGTACACTTCTATATATATATATATATATATATATATATATATATATATATATATATATATATATATATATATATATATATATATATATATATATATATATATATATATATATAAACAACATTTATTATATATATATATATATATATATATATATATATATATATATGTAATGACGTGTAGAGATCATATCACTAGCTTACGTGTGTGTGTCCCTTACTGGCTGCTATAGTGCTTGTGAATACGCGTGTATATATAAAAGGTAAAGCTCAGCTGCAACTAATGTGGTGTTGGTTGAAATTTGACCGTCAAATGTTAGTTGTAAGTGGTGATCGACCTGGCAAATGGGTAGATGAGCTGAGTCGACATTAGTGCGTTCGTTCATAAACTTTGTGATGCTTAATTGCTTCTAGACTTGAGCAAGATATATATATATATATATAAAACGTATTAAGAAATGAAATATGGTTTACACATAAGCCGTGTGCTGAAACACTCGGAAAGGTATCCGTAGACAAAAAGAAGGAGGAACAGCGTCCTGACGAAGCTGTTGCTGTAGATGACAATGCTGTATCTGACCATGTTAGAATAGCGCCCCGCTCTCTGTTCTGTCAATCCAAAATGGAAGTACAAAGTGTTGGGCCCATATATCAGGATCATGAGTTATTGCTCAAGGAAACGTCACATCAAGAGATATCTGGATCAACGGCAGAGGTCAGTTGCCGTGTTTAACTATTACGCTATGATAAGAACATGAAATAATTATTAATAAATGCAGAATTTCTCATAGAATTTCTCAATTCCTACAACCACCGTAGGTTTAAAGCTTCCATATTATATTTTAAAAGATTGTGAGGAACTCGGTCAACAGTTTGCATATTAATCAAAATGTCGTAGTCAACCACAGGTATCTAAAATTTTCATTTTGTAGCCCTAGTTATTTTAAAAACATGGCAGAACAAATTCAAGCGATGTTTCCAGTTGGCATATAAATAATCTTGCAGAATGTAAAGTAAACCAGAATTGCCTTTATTTTCAATCATTTTGCTTAAAGCACAAATAAATTCTATATGAAGTTAGGAGCAAAAGCGTTATTTATTCTCATTCAAAATCCTGTTGGTAGACAACCAATAAAATTTTAACAGAGTTAATTGATTTAATTAAAATAGTTGCTTTAAAATAAAAACAGAATTTGAAAGGCGCATTGCAACAAATATGCAACCCTGTAGTCTCACGACTAATGATGCTGCTACGTGGGTATGTATGGCACAATACGTAGAGTTACAGAAGGGCTGTGAACTGTCATAGCGATATTTAGTTCCAATAAGTGTCTCATTGAAAGTATATTTAATTGTGTAATTACAGATCCCTATTGAGGATTGCTATGTGAAAACACTAAAAGATCAAGACAGGAAGTACGTGGCAAATTTCTTTATCAAAATATGTTTATCGTTCTAACGTTGCCATATACAATACACTAGACCCCAGAAACAAGCGTTTTGGACCTTGAAAGTGGTAGAAATTCCATTATGGTCTTATTTCCATGATTCTTTGTATTGGAAGTGCATTGGAATGGAAATGA